>OY787615.1:6643565-7333426 GCA_963678935.1 Umbilicus rupestris | reverse complement strand
ACTTTGCTAATTTCGGTGAAACCCTTTTTAAACCAACGACACATCTTTCTGCAAAAAAAAAAAAGCACCAAAGATCCAAGTTAGGAAGTTTATATTTGTCACAAAGGTTTTAGTAACACCTATGTTTTTGCAATGAAAATTTACAAAAAAATCAAGACAAAATAACTTGATATTGCAAGTTGGTGTATATATATATGGAATTCATACCTCAATAAATTCTTTGATTCTTTCACTGCGAAGTTCCTCCTTAGTTCGTAATCCATATTCGTTGAAGGCAATACGTACGAGTCAACTGGTTCACTCAGTTATGCTTAAAACTATTGTAGTGATTCACCAACTTTTTGATCCTTCTCTCATATGTGGCTTCTGAATTTTGCATATTCTCCGCACCTTTCCAATCAATAGTACCAATTACTCTGGGGATCTTTCAATTCAATAACAATTTTCATCATCTTTCTACTTTCTTCAAAAGTACTAACATATCATATACAACAATATCATAAATATAATTTTTTTCACAAACAACGTTACATTATAAGTAGTAAAATAGCAAGCAACAACTAGTACGCAAGCGATAAAAAAAATCTATGAACCATGAACAGCCAGCAAGCAACAACCACAAACAGACAACTTACAAATTTTAACAAGAATAATTGCCGAGCAAAACTTGCCGAGAGATGATTATCGAGTGAAATACAAGCAACCCACCCAAAAGCATAAGCCAACCCCCAGAAAATAGCTAACAAAGATTATGGTAAACATCCAAACTGAAACGGAACATCAATTCAGAAACGAAAACATATCCCAGCGAATCTGGAAGTCATTACGACGCACATGAAGGTCAATCGAGACTATGAAAGGGGTGCGAGGCAAAAACAACCACCCAAAAGGTACAAGTGGGACGAATTGGCGCGCTAGATGCTAAGGACATCCGCATCGGTTCAGGAAGTTCTATCTATCTGAAAAAAAATTTCAGGAGAAATTTCTATTACTATTTTAGCAATCTGCACAATTTATGCACCCCATTTCATTCTTCAACAGCATATCTTATTACTATTCACAATTAAAAAATTACTATCTTTTAAAATTTTTAAAAAAATTCTGAATTATTGATCTGAATTATTGATGAAGATTGCGATAAGGTTTTCGACCAATCATGACGAAACACGTATACCTGAGAATACCTTGTAAATTTGTATAAAAAGAGATATACCTGTAATACATTCACACTTTCATCAATCTTCTTGGTTTTTATAATTTCATTGCTCCAATCTCATAAGCAAGTGATGGAACCTTTTTAATTTCGATGAGAGTTTTCAATTGTTTCAACAAAGAATGAATGAAATGAATGAGACTGGTAACTCATTTGTAATGGATGCGACAGTGATAGCTACAATGGGTGTTCAGGAGACCGAAACACGGTCTCGTCGACAACCAAATCGACCCACACAAAGAGTGACAAGGGGGCAAAATTTGTTAGAAGACTACTTCATCGAGCGTCCAATTTTCGGAGAAAGAGACGTTCGCCGAAGGTATCGTATGAGTAGAAGTCTTTTTAATCGTATAAAAACTAAACTCAGTAACAATGATGCATATTGTCATCAATGAAATGATACAACTGCAGTGATTGGTCTTCTTCCTGAACAAAAGATGACTGGTGCTATACGAATGTTAGCATACGGTTCATGTGCAGATCAGTGCGCCGAGATCACACGGATGGGAGAATCGACTACACTCGAGTGCTTAAAGAAGTTCTGCGCCCAAGTAGTTAAACATTATTGTAGACGTTGTAGCATCGTATGATACATGGATATTGCATAGTTTCGTTGGTGTGCCGAGATCGCAAAATGATATTAACATCTTGTATCAATCTGACATATTTGATTCGTATCTCGAAAGCATCACTTCTCAAGTGACATATAAAGTTAATGGGAGCACGTACGACAACACTTACTATTTGGCTGATGGCATTTATCCAAGGTACTCCTCGTTTGTTAAAATAATTCGTAACCCACAAAGTGATGCTAAAAAATTATTTTATTATCAATCAGTTAAATTCAGAACGTGAAAAATAACTGAGTCATAAATTAAGAAGAATTGAAAATACATAAAAATTGTTTAATGATGATACATGACATTACATTAAATAATTTAAGCATCAATTTGAGGACGATAGCAATTCGAAAAGTGTCCAGAATGACTTCCATCTTCAGTATTTTGTTCGTCTTCTTCTTCTTCTTCTTCGTAGAATAGCAGCCTTCCTCTTTGAAAAATATTTCTTTGATTTTGGGGTCATTATGTCGGTATTTAATTCCATAATCCTAGTCTCTTTTGTTAACTTCCTTGCATTCTCAGCTTGTTCTTGCATTTTGTGAGTATGTGTCATTGCTTTTGAGTAAGCTCAATTTGAGTTTGTTGGATACCCAATTGTTTTGCTTGATTTTCTGCAATAATTTTCAAAGCATTATTGTAATCATTTGATGATGTAGTGACTTCTAACCTTTTTCCTTGCTTCTTTAGCTGCCTTAACTCCTTGTGGTCTAATCGGACTAGATGAACTTCCTAAATTATTTTCAGGTGTGGGAAATAATGGTTCTTCAATGATTGGATTATTTTCTTGTGTATACGTCGGTGGAGGAACAGGCTGTGTCGGTGCAAATGTTTGATGTGTCTTTACTTGTTCTCAACATTCAAAATGCATGAACGTTTTCTTCTTCTTTGCAACATACATAGTTTGAACTTTTTGTACCTGTCAATTAAATTGAAAAATATACATATAACCAACAAATTTGTAAGTGATAATATTAAACATATTTATTGAAGGATTTTACCTCTTGTAAATTACAGGCAGATTCCAGATTTCTTCTTGCGTATGAAATACAAGACCCCCACAAAATTAAATTTGGCTTCAACTTCGCGAATCTAGAAATAATTGCTGCTTGAAACCTCGGATCAGTGCTCCTTACTTCATCGTCGCCTATAATCCAATTTGCTTCAAAATCAACGTAAACTTTTTCCCACAATTTCGCTATCTTTTGTGTGTTGCCAGAAATTTGATCAGTGGATTGACGACAGTACGATATGCATAGCTGCACATCCTCAGACCTATACCAATTTCTCAATATTTGAAATGTACACTTTTTTTTGAAATTTTTTTCGAATTTTACGATTTTTTTAAAAAAATTCCATTGTAATTTTATCTGAATCGTTTGATCATCAGATTTGATCTAACGGTTCAGATTAAGTTTCAACGGAATTATTTTTAAAAATTCCGTAAAAATTCAAAAAAATACAAAAAAGTGACAAAATATATATTTCTTTTGAAATGTACTTTTTCCCGGACTTTACTTTATTTTTTTGAATTTTTTTAAAAATATTCCGGTGAAATTTAATCTGAACCGTTAGATCAGATCTTAATCTGATATGATCCAATGGTTCAGATTAACTTTCCGTTATTTTATATTCATTGGGGCGAATTTTTTAATCAAAATACTATTAATTTCATTAATGGGCCTTCATATTTTAAAATCTATTTCTGGGCGATCCAAATACATGTTCTTGAATTTGACACGTGCACGTCACTTGTCAATTAAATTTTTTTTTTGGGTTTACACACGGAAGTTCTTTCTTCGTGGCTATCTTGCCGAGAAATTGTTGGAGTATGTTCTTCCTCGCCCGGCACTCGCCATCAGCCATTGCATGCCGACTCGCTCGACCTCGCTTCGAATCTCGCATGAACATTCTCAAATCTCAACCCGCTGCATATGCTCTAAGTTTGTTAGCTAGCGTAAGCATGTATATATGAGTGGTGTGATGAGTTCGTTATCAGCTAACGTGGAATATATTCAACGTAAAGTGCATGACTGTATACATGCCATGTAGCTCTTGTGAAAAGGAAGGAGAGAAAACTTATCATATTTCATTCTACCTGTATCTATCCCTCTCTAATTTTCCTAGCCATCACTACCCACTCAGTGACATTGGCGCTTTCATTCAGACCTGAAGGTGTCGTCGAAATGCAGGACACAAGCCTTATCCAACAACTTTGCTGAGTTGAGTTCCGAACTCAATCACTAGAAACTCTGGTCCAAGAAGAGACGGCTAAGAACTCTGCAAAAATTTCAAACCAATCCTCGACATGCTTGAGCAGCTTCAAGGATAGATGCTCAAGAAACACTCACCTGGCCCAATACTCGAAAAACAACCCATGTACGCTACAACATCGTCTCATACGCCACCGCCTCTATTACTTCCGACTTCACAAGGTCCTCCGGTATTCTCACCTATACTCATGATTATCGGTATGAATTCAACGGATTGAGGTTCCAACCTTCTGTGGAGAAGGAGTCAAGATTGGATCTTTCAGTTTGAAAGATACTTTGATCGAGCATCATCACGTTCCACTAGACAGCGAATGGAGATAGCCACCTTTTATTTAGCCAGCCGGAGAATCGCTTCGGTGGTTCCGGTGGATGCACTCAACACATCAGGTTGGAGATTGGACCACCTTGGCGAGGGATTTTGAGAGTTATAAGCCTGTTCCACTTGGGTTGTTCAAGATAGCTGTTCAACTGTTTCAGACAGTTTTAGGAGATTGTTTATGCTTGTTAGTTAAAACGAAACAGTATACAGAGCAGTAGGCGACACAATATATGTTTACCCTGTTCGGCTTAATCAAGCCTACTCAGGGGTCACTCGGAACACCAAGGGGAATCACTCACAAATATAAGCTCAATTATAATAGTACTTTAAGTAACTAATCCCCGACAGTTACCACAATGCAACTGACTTGATGTGAGTGCGCCTGACTCCCTCAGACGTAGAACCTTCTCTTCCCATCTCGATCTGTCTCCCACAGATCGGTGATTCTCTTTCCGAAAATTACAGACCTTGAACACAGTATTCTGGAAAGTCCTTAGACTGCCGGCGATCAAGCTATTGCTCCGTTTGGTTTTCAACCTCGTCTCAAGATCGTAGCTTTTTGTTTTTCTTTTCAATCTCTATTTTGATCATTCGTGTTACTGTCACCCATCTCCCGAGATCCATAAAAAGCTTAGATGCATTCCTGCTCCCATTTTAGAAAGAAGATCATCCTTACCAAACTCCGGGCCAATCCAATATTTGTAGTGCCAAATGTGCGGAGGATCTTGAGGAATATTATCAGTGTATTTCCAGAAAGTATCCGTTGCTGTATCTTCATAAAATATCTTTTTCTGAATTGACACTACAAGCAGACCGTATGGCTGAGAATACTGCTTGCTCGTCTGCTCTGAACAGAAGTTGTTTTACCCATTGTTCCAGCTGCTTCACCTTGTTTGTCAAATAATATGCCACACACGAACAGCCTGGTTCTAACATTCTCCCCCTTGGCATTTTTTTGACTAAACTTGCACTGACACTGCCAAACAATATCTCCCTTTTTTTGTAACCAAAAATGTCATGAAAAATCATGAAAAATATAATAATGCATAAAAGTCAACAAAGCATAGAGTCGAGACAGTAAAATAAACAGAACATCATGTTTAAGGGCCACTGATCTAATCGTCAAAATCATCTTCAGAGAGCTGTTCAGCTTCAGACTCTTCTTCATCCAGCGGATACTTGAGCTCCTTCAGTACGAGCTTCACTTCTCTTTTTGCTGCCGAGATCTGTGAAGACATGTTTTCCAGTAGAAGCAGGTGTTTTTCGAGGCGAGCAATTACCTTTGAGTTTGACACAGACTGTCCAGGTTTCTTGATCAGTACTGTTCTGCTCGTTGTCACCAGAGGTATCCTTTAATCTGAGCAGTGCCTGCTGAATCAATTCTGGAACAGTAACATCCACGTGATGTTTCCCAGTGAACAGCTTGTAGTCTGTGCTAAAAAGAGCCAGAGGAGGAGAAAACTTCATTGAATCATCAAAGATATCAGGGCATTGACTAACCATCATCTCTAACAGCATCGAGGGGCACCCAATAGGGAAATTAGGCATATCAGAAATATTGTGCTGACAAAATTAAAGATAATCTGACCAAGATTTACCTTTACTCCTTGGGCAACATGGAGTATAAGTGCTGCCATGGGCTTGCTCACAGTAGTCCTATGCAAGGTAGGCGTCCAATTCTTGATACATACCCCATGCAGAATGGCATATTTGGTTGTTAGCTGACCTGCTTCCAGAGAGCTTTGTTTCCATGAAGTTATTCTCCCATTAGTTAGTTCCGAAGTGATCTCTCCCCACTCTGGTAGCTCAGGCACCATTTCATCAGGGCAGATTCCAAAGAAATCATTGATTAAGGCTGGTGTAATTTTCACTTGCCGGCCCCTTACCTGGACCACCCCATATTCTGTACTGGATAGAGATATGAAATCTTGAGTCAAATTTGCTACCAACTCCCTCACTAGCTATTCAACAATTGGTTGAGCCAATCTGATTGTTTTCAGCAGACCAGCCTCCTCAATAGCATGTACTACCTATGGAACTTCAAACTTTTTCTCCACAAAAATTCTTTCTTGGACGATCTTTCGTCCCACATTGATCTGCCACCTCTTGGCATTGTCACTGTTACAAAACCAGATTCCAGATTTTAACTCCCTCAGACAACGGTTTTTTAACAATTTGTTTCAGCTTCTTGTCAGTCTTTGACTCAACCTGCTTCTCTTTGGGGCTTACTCCCCCTACTTGAGACCCCTTCTTTTCTTCCTTGCTGACACAGTCGGAACTGCTCTTCCTCTTCCTCTTTGATACGCGGTCAGCCACAGACGACACATGAGTTGCATCTGCCACAAACATAGTCTCAACCGTTTCTTCATCTTCTTCTATCACCATAGTCTCAGGTGCAGTTGGCTTAGTGGGAGGACTGATAGATTCAGCCTCATCAAGAGGGACCTCTATTGATGGTTGAAAGACTATCAGGCTCATCTTTTCGGGGACAGAGTCAGCTGTACCCTCAGGACGAGCATCTTCAACCTTTTCTTCTTCAATGACCTCTGGGATATGACCTTATTGCTGAACAACCGCATCATGAAGCTTACTTGATTATGGAACAGCATCAGCTACGCTTGATCCACCCTCAACCTCTGATATCTTTGCTCTTCTCCTTGCCTTCTGAGCAAACAACTTAGCCAGGCGAGAAGCCTTGCTTTTCTGAGGGCCTCTGGTACCCTTTTTCTGAGTCACGTCGGTATCAATTTGACTGGCTAGAGTCTGCTCGACCAGCCCAGCCTTCTGTCGCTCGATTGTCTTAGACCTCTCAGCAAGCCTTTCTTCCTTATCAAAAGTACCAACACAAGCAATACCCGCAGTACCAATATCCCTGGGTACATTCTCAACAATATCCTTAATAATAGCATTCAGACTCTTATCACCTTCTAACACTTCGGTAATTGCAGGAATATCTACTGTAGGGCTTACCTCAGTGGCCGATTCGGTTTCAGTGATAGATGGCGTTGGTACTGGGAGTTCGTCCCCTCCTTGCTTTCTTCCCCCTTTTTTTCTTTGTTGCTGGGTTTTGGCCAGGGGCTTGTGGGACAGCTGCGACCTTACCTTTCCTCCGAGAAGCAGCTGCTCGCGTTGTTCTGATAGGGGCAGGAGAGGCTTCAGTCGCGCTGACAGGGTTCTTCTTGGAAGCCACCATGATTTCACTAGATAATCTCTTCGAGGGATTCTGAAAGCACACTCTCAACTCAACTGCACCAAACAGGTTAATCAGCAGAATTTAGGCGATTTCAAATTTTGAATATAGAAACCCTAACTGTCTAATCTGAGATATTTTAGATAAACTGCAGATTGCCTTTCCAAAGTAAATACTTTCCAAATAAACCGAAAAATAACATAATTCATCAAACTGTCTGGCTCAGATTCTTGGACAGCTTACTATTCTTGAACAATGATCAGAACTTCTCCCCCTGTGCATTAACTAGTTCAACAAAACCTTATACCGTAAAAAGGAACTGGTTCATCTATTCTGAGCACTGTTCTAATTGTTGACAACACATAGACCCAAGGCAAGTCTGAGTGTTTCAAACTGGGAGTAGTTCAGCGCTTTAGTAAATATGTTGGCCAGTTGTTTATCGAGGATACGTGTTTCAATGTGAGAACCTTCTGTTCAACTAACTCGCGGATATAATGATGCTTAATATCGATATGCTTTGTTTTGGAGTGTTGAACAGGATTTCGAAATGTTAATAGCGCTCAAGTTGCCACAAAATAGTATCATCTCCCTCTGTTTCAGACCATACTCTTCCAGCATTTGTTTCATCAAGACCATCTGTGCGCAATAACTTCCTGCAGCTATGTACTCAGCTTCTACGGTTGATAGAGATATGCTACTTTGTTCTTACTGAACCAAGAAACTAAGTTGTTTCTTAGAAAGAAACATCCACCTGAAGTGCTTTTCCGATCTTCTGCACTTCCTGCCCAATCGTTATCCCCGTATCTAACCAAATGAGAGCTGCTGTCCTTAGTGTACCAGAGACCATAGTTTGTTGTTCCACTGATG
Organism: Umbilicus rupestris; assembly: GCA_963678935.1. Lineage (NCBI taxonomy): Eukaryota > Viridiplantae > Streptophyta > Magnoliopsida > Saxifragales > Crassulaceae > Umbilicus > Umbilicus rupestris. The sequence goes on along the minus strand of OY787615.1, from coordinate 7,324,947 downwards.
TACCTGATTATACGTTTGACACTGGCCAGATGGCTTTCTTTAGGATTAGCTTGATACCTGGCACAGACTCCCACGGCATAGCAGATGTCAGGTCGACTGGCAGTAAGGTAGAGTAGGCTTCTTATCATACTCCTGTACAGGGTCTGTTCCACACTCACTCCAGACTCGTCTTTTGTTACCTTTACATGAGTTGCTGCTAGAGTATGCTTATGGCTGGCATTTTCCAATCCGAATTTCTTCACCAAATTTCTGCCATATTTGCTCTGAGATATGAAAATCCCATTGGTTTTCTGATGAACTTGTAGACCAAGAAAGTAAGCCATTTCCCCTACCATACTCATCTGAAATTCACTTTTCATCTGTTCAACGAACTGGTCAACGAGTTGCTGAGATCGAGACCCGAACACAATGTCGTCCACATATATCTGAGCAATGACAAATTCCTGCTGGATATGCTTGACAAATAAGGTCCTGTCCACTCCCCCTCGCACATAGCCATGTTGAGCGAGAAATATTGTGAGCCGTTCATACCATGCTCTGGGCACCTGTTTTAGTCCATACAGTGCCTTGTTCAACAGATAAACATAATCATGGGGAAAGGGGTCTTCAAAACCTTTAGGTTGAGCAACGTGGAGTTCCTCATTTAGCCACCCGTTGAGGAATGCGCTTTTGACGTCCATCTGAAACAGCTTGAAGTTGAGATGGCATGCAAGTGCGAGAAAGAGTCTTATGGCCTCAAGGTGGGCGACCGAAGCAAATGTCTCATCAAAATCTATGCCTTCAATTTGGGTATACCCCTGTGCCACTAGTCTTGCTTTGTTCCGGGTGATGTTGATGTTGTCATCCGTCTTGTTCTTGTAAATCCATTTACTACCAATAATATTGGTGTCAACAGATTTTGGAACAAGAGTCCATACATCATTTCTAGCAAATTCCGAGAGTTCCTCTTGCATAGCGCTGACCCAATGTTCATCTAGAATAGCCTCCTTGATATTCTTTGGTTCAATGGATGACAGGAAGCACGAGCCACTTAACATTTCCGCAAAATCAATGATCTTGCCACAGGTTTGTCTGGGCGCTTGAGGATCTCCAATAATATCGGTCACTGGGTGATTTCTTTGAACGTGCGGAGGAGGACGAATAGCAGGGGCATGTTCTGAGTCGGTTTCAGATCCTGGTTCTGCATTCAGTGGATCTGGAATAGGGTCTGTTTCACACACCTGGTCCTCCGTAGACTCGTTATTTTCTGCATCTAGGCTGGTAGCATCATCTTCGTCTATGTTGAACAAATCATTTGAATCGTGTATTGCCACGTTAATGGATTCGATAACTGTTTTGAACTTCTTAATATAGACCCAGTATGCTCGAATGTTGGTAGAGTATCCCAAGAATATCCCTTCACTGCTGCGGGGATCAAGTTTTCTTCTGTATTCCCTGTCTTCATAAACATAGCATGTACATCCAAAAATATGAAAATGCTTTACTGAAGGTTTCTTACCTTTCTAAATTTCATAGCAAGTTTTCTGTGTTCCAGGCCGGATAAGGACTCTGTTTAAGGTGTAGCAGGCCGTGTTCAGAGCTTCTGCCCAAAAGGAAAGAGCTAACCCTTTACCATGAAGCATAGCCCGCATCGTCTCCTGAAGAGTGCGATTTTTCCTCTCTGCCACACCGTTTTGTTAAGGCGTGATAGGTGCTGAAAACTGATGGAATATCCCCTGTTCGAGACAGAATTCCTCCATATCGTTGTTTTCAAATTCCTTACCGTGATCACTTCGGATGGCAATCAGAGTCATTCCCTTCTCACGTTTTGAGTCTCAGAATCAAATGAATTACAGCTTGAACAGTGTCTGACTTCTATATGAGAAACGCTGTCCAGATAAACCGTGAGAAATCATCAGCATAGACTAGAATATAAATCTTACCACCAATACTTTCTGTTTGCATTGGACCCATCAAGTCCATGTGTAGAAGTTCAAGGATCCTGGTGGTGAGAAATTGACTTGTTCCACGGTGAGCTGACCTTGTCTGTTTGCCTATCTTGCAATCACCACATAATACATCAGTCTTGCCTTTCAGTTCAGGTACTCCTCGAACTAATCCGAGTCTGGATAACTCCCTCAACGCTTTGAGATTTAAGTGTCCTATTTAGACAGAAAACAGTGAGCTGTGACAGGCTCTGTGTCAGAATTATTTGAAGAACGGATTCCTCTTAGAACACACTTCCCTTCACTGTTCACCACCTGACAAGAGTCTTTGGTGAACTGCACATTTAGTTTTCCGTCACACAGTTGACTTACACTCAGTAGGTTTGCTTGAAGACCTTCCACAAGGAATACTTTTTCAATCTTGGGCATCCCTTGAACAGACAATGTTCCTTGTTCAATAACCCTTCCTTTTCCTCCATCACCAAATGTAACACAGCGTCCATTCAGGTTCTGTAAGTTGGTCAGATAGCTAGCTTCCCCTGTCATATGAGCTGAACAACCACCGTCAAAGTACCAACGCTCCTTTTCAACATGAGTAGATGAGTTGTAGGCAACATAACATCGGTAGCCTTGAGGCCTTGGAGTAGGCACTGATTTTATCAGCTGGTATTTTGCCAAGAATTTGACACATTTCCTCTAGACATTCCCTTGAGTGGTGCAGAAATAACAGATTCGTCTGTCCATTGTCCACCTCTTACTTGATCTGTGACTGGGATGATTCACGTTAGCATAATCAATATTATTAGCTTGAACAAAGACTATCTTACCACTAGTCTTTGGATATTTGTAGCCGAGGCCAGGACTTCCATGGTTAGTTCGTTGAGCACCTAGAATAGAATCAAGTTTCTTTGTCTCATTGTTTAACATGCTGACATACTTTCTTATTCTTGACACTTCAGCCACTGTTTCTGAGTGTTCCAGTTTCTCCTTGTCAAGAGCTGTTTGCAGTCTCTTAGTTGTTTCAGTCAACTCATACTTTTCAGCCTTTAAGCCCATTACGTCTTTGCTGAGTTTGGAATTAACTTTCACAGCCTTCTCCCATTGATCATACAACAACTGGTATTTTTCGGCAAAGGTTTCCTTGGTGATTTCTGAGTCGCTATCACTGTCACCATAACTTTCTGACTCAGATTGTTCAGGTTCAGAGCTGGTGTGTTCTATTACAGTTGTAAAGGCCAGGTAGTTGGATTCTTCCTCTTCTGTTCCAGTCTCATCTGTTTCACTGTTACTCCAACCAGCTAACATGGCCCGTTTTTGTTTCTTGAGAGTGTTGGCACATTCAGCTTGGATGTGACAGAACCCTTCACATTCTCGACATTGAACTCCTTTTCCTTTCTGAGCTTCATTGTTTTTTATTCTTCTGAACTTCTCGTCTGGTCTATTTCTGGAGTCTGTTTCAGATTTGTTGAACTGTCGTTGATTCAGTTTTCTCATGAATCTGCTAAAATTCTTTGCAAGCAAAACCATTTGTTCGGACATATCTCCCTCATGTTCTGTCAACTCAGATGCTTCACTTTTGAGAGCAATTCCTCGAGATATCTTTTCAGGAGCTTCAGATGTCAGTTTCATTTCAAATGTTCGTAGTTATCCCATCAAGACATCGAGCCTCATCCCTTTCACATCCTTGTCCTCCTCAATAGCCGTAACCTTCATTGCATACTTTGGTGGAAGAGATTTTAAGACCTTCCTGACAAGCTTCTCATTGCTAATCGGGTCTCCAAGGGCATGTGCCTCTTTAGCAATATCCATTAGCTTAGCGTTGAATTCTGTTATAGATTCTTCCTCCTTCATCTTCAGGCTTTCAAACCTGGTGGTGATCATTTGAAGCCGAGACTGCTTTACTTTGTCAGTCCCTTCGAATGCTGTCTTAAGGATCTCCCACGCCTCTTTTGCTGCTTCACAGGTGGAGATGAGTCTAAAGATGTCTGGCTCGACTGCGTTGAAGATTGCATTCAGTGTTTTAGCATTGTTGCAGCTGTTTTATCCTCATCGGCTGTCCACTGGTTTTCAGGTTAGGATAAGTTACTCCATTTCTGTCAGCAGCAATCGGTGGGTCATACTAAAATATTACTGACTTTCATGCTGCATCGTCTATGGATTTGATGAAGTCCCTCATGCGCGTCTTCCACTAAGCGTAGTTTGATCCATCAAGGAGAGGAGGTCGGCTTAATCAAGCCTACTCAGGGGTTACTCGGAACCTCAAGTGGGAATCACTCACAAATATAAGGTCAATTACAATAGTACTTTAAGTAACTAATCCCCGACCGTTACCACTATGCAACTGACTTGATGTGAGAAGGTCAATAGTAACCTTCTCTTCCCACCTCGATCTGTCTCCCACAGATCGGTGATTCTCTTCCCGAGAATTACAGACCTTGAACACGGTATTTTGGGAAGTCCTTAGACTTCCGGCGATCAAGCTATTGCTCCGTTTATTTTTCAACCTCGTCTCAAGATCGCAGCTTTTTTTTTTCTTTTCAATCTCTATATTGATCATTGGTGTTACTGTCACCCATCTCCCGAGATCCATAAAAAGCTTAGAAGCATTCCTGCTCCCATTTTAGAAAGAAGATCATCCTTACCAAACTCCGGGCCAATCCAATATTTGTAGTGCCAAATGTGCGGAGGATCTTGAGGAATATTATCAGTGTATTTCCAGAAAGTATCCGTTGTTGTATCTTTATAAAATATCTTTTGCTGAATTGATACTACAAGCAGACCGTATGGCTGAGAATGCTGCTTGCTCGTCTGCTCTGAACAGAAGCTGTTTTACCCATTATTCCAGCTGCTTTACCTCTTTTGTCAAATAATATGCCACACACGAACAACCTGGTTCTATTAGTTTTGATCGCTCATTTTAGTCCATGACCATACTGGAATGCTGAGGTAATGTTGAATAAATTATATCAAACTTCAACTGTATCTATTTGTATTGCATATTTCGAGTCACTCTCAACCCGGAAGCCGGGTATGAATCTCCTCAGTTGATTTTTAGATGATCTTAAGGATGAAATTCATAGAGAGATTGTGATGTTGTGCCCATCTAATCTTCAAACGGCCATGGAATGGCCAAAGTTACGGAACAAAAGCTTGTAGCAACTCGAGCATCTCAAACCTGTCAGTTGCGTGCGGTTCCCGGATCAATTGTAGGCACAAGTGACAAACCTAAACTCGACATCTGGAACCACTAATTCAAACATTGCTAGCCCCTTACCTACTAAATGCCTCACCACTATTGAGATGGCTACTCTATTAGGGATTTTGAGATAAACTCTTGATAAAATGTAATATTAAATATGTTATATGGGGAATACATGAATGATATTTATGAGCAAAATTTATACTCGCAAACTTAATAAATCGCCGGTCAAGGCCGCATTAAGTGGCGCGCTCCAAGGCAACATTAAGTGCGTAATTTCTTCTTGTGACGCGGTGATAATGTGTTATTGGAGAGCGCTACTTGGTGAAAAGGACACATCTCTTTCGCTCATTACACATCCTTTGGTCATGTCATTCCATATAAAAGGAGAACGAGTTCCTCCCTTTTGTATGATTAAAAAATGTGAAGGTATGTGGCATCATTGACAAACTCCTACAAAGTGAACTAGAGCCTGCTACAGCAAGTATGGAAAGAAAACAGCTGATGAAGAGCATTCCAGAGTGAGCAAACTCAGTAAGTGGCGCTCCAGCTGAAGACATTAAGTGGCGCTCCAGATGAAGACATTAAGTGGCTAATGTCTTCACGAGGCGCGCGACCTAATGTTGCCTTGGGGAGCTCGAAATTCTGAAAGAGAGCAAGAAGACATCAGCTTGTGCAATCTGGGCAGGGTGATCTCTGGAGCTAAAGTGGAGTAAGCAAGTGCTACAGCAATCTCTGGAGCAGAAGTTCAGTAGTAGATGCTGGAGCTAAAATGTGGTAGCACAAATTCAAAGCTTTCTCGAAGATTGCATTCAATCAACAAATCAGTGGACCGAAGGGCTTTCGGAAAGAGCTGAATATTCAGGAGAATATTTCTGGAGTGTCTCTCAAGAACAAGGGCAGATTTGTTGAATGAAGATTTGATTGGAAAATCAAAACCTCTATAAATTGGAGGATCTTCCTTAGAATTGATGGGATTGTTTCCTAATGCATTTAGGAAATTCCAGCAGCAGCAAACAGCTACAGCACAAGTGAACAAGGAGTTGTTGCAGCTCAAACAATCAAGCTGGCAGCAGAAGTGAACTAGCAGCAGCTACAGCAGGGGATGCTGCAGCAGGTGCTGGTTCAAGTGCTGGTTCAACTGTCCGAGTAGCAGTTTTGTGCTGAGTTCGTTCTGGAGGTATGGCAGTTGTGTTCTTGCTCTTAGAAGGTTTTCTAAAATGCTGCTGAGCATTTTTCAGCAAGGTTTGCTAGTCAGAGAAGGAGATTTGCATTGAAGATATTAATCAAATCTAATCTCCTAGATTTTAGGAGATAATTGATCTTGTGGGACTATGGCCTAAACCTGGAAATTGCTTAAAGTGGTGAGGGTATTTAAGCAGAAGGTTTGAGGGTTGTAGAGGGTGATCGAAGCTGAGTGATACACGAGAGTAGACACAGAATTCAGAGTGAGGATTTTTCTGGGTGTGCTACGAGAGTTGTTCTTCGATCAACACACACGGGCAGAGCGTTGAGCGCAGAGCTGTGGTGAGTATTGCAGAAGAGAATCAGGTCTTGCAGAGACTGATTCGTGCATTGATCTGGAAGCCAATTCAGAGCTGTGGAGCTTGTTGGTTGATCAAAGGCAGCCGCGGAAGAACTGACGAGTGGAAGGCTCGTTGGAGGTTCGTGCGGAAGAACTCACTAGTGACAGGTGGTCACTGAGTGAGGGGGAGTTACTCAGAGTGTGCAGCGCTCTTGGAGTGGTTCGATCAGCTAGGCAGAAGGCCTTGGAGCGACGCGGACAGTGTGCTTCAGCTGTGTGTTACAGCTGTTGCTGCAGCAACTCTGCTGAGTAGTGTAGGATAGAATAGGCTGAGTTCTTTGAGAGGATTGTAGCTATTCTAGACTGACATATTGCAGAGAGTGTGCTGGCACAAATCAGAGCTTGTTCTGATTGTGTTGAGTGGTCAACAAGAGGTTGAGTAGCATAGGTTGCGTGCGTTGTAACCTAGTGTACTTGGAACCTTTGGTTGAGTGGATTGAGGACTGGAGAATAGTCCTCCCCAGACGTAGGCAGATTGGCCGAACTGGGTGAACAAACTTGTGCATTGTTTGTTGCTTGCTGAGATTAATTCTAGTGAACAAGAGTGTGCTGCAGCAACTGCTTGTTCACAAATCTGCCGAATTGAGACACTGTGAAATTTCAATTGGTATCAGAGCGGGAACTCGACACACAGAGTTAAAAGATCCTACAGTGTCTCTGAAGAAGCCAAGACAATGAAGGAAGGACAGAGCACAAGCAGACCTCCATTGTTGGAAGATAGCAACTATGGATGTTGGAAGGCGGGAATGAAGGTCTTCCTAAAGACGATGGATGAGAAGGCTTGGAGAGCAGTAGTGTCTGGATGGTCACAGCCTCTTATCATCGATGACAAAGGAGTTGCACTGGAGAAACCAGAGGAGTTATGGACAGCTGAAGAGAAAGCTGTAGCAACCAGTAACTCAAGAGCCTTGAACGCGATATTTGCCGCTGTTGACGCAAATAATTTCAGGCTGATCTCTGAATGTGAAGTTGCCAAGCAAGCATGGGAGATTCTTCAAATGGCTCATGAAAAGAACAAGATCGTTGCTGCAAATTGGAGAGACGAAGACAGTGAGGAAAAATCTGACCAAATTAGCAATGTTGCTTTGATGATTGAAACTGATATGGAGAGCACCGTTTCAACAAAGCCAGAAATTGTTCATGGTGTTGAGGAGTCAGACAGTGGTGATGATGAGGAAATCACTGAGGAGTCCATTGCCAAAAACTTTACCCTGTTGCACGAAGAGTGTCTGCGAGTCATGGAGATCAACAAAGGATTGACTGCCAAAGTTTCAGACCTGCAAGAAAAACAAGATGAGCTGCTGAAGATGATCACTTCTCTTACGGATCAGGTTGCCCAGCAAGAAGAGAAGTTTGCTGCAGAGAAGGAAGAGCTCAACCTCTACCGGAAGACTACAAAGATGCTTAACAGTGGAACAAGCACTCTTGAAGATATTCTAGCACGCCAAAGATATGGAGGAGGCTACTCTGGTCTTGGATACACTGGAGAAGAAGGTGCTGAAAGTACTGTATTCATCAAAGCTACGGAGCTAGAAGATGCTGAGATTGCAGTGGAGAAACCGGTCCTATCCCAGAAACCAGTTCAGAAGAAGGTGCATAGAAGGGTGAACAAGAAGCTGCTACAGCAACCGTTGTATCAACAACCTGTAGCAGAAAAGAAACCCAGGTGCAAAAGTCGCAGATGTTATTTCTGTAATCGAGAGGGACACATCCAGAGAAGATGCCCGATCCTGAACAAGTATTGGAGACCTCAGAAATCGCCTACAGACGGACAACGCCAGATGAAGACAAGGATCAGGCGTGGCACGCAGGTGACCTCCAGCTCATCAATGCCGATGGACTGTCACTGTTCAGTTGTGCACGAAAACATCAGATATGTTGGAGGGACAATGAAAATGAGGATCAAGAAGGATGCTGGCACAGAGAGGATGAGACACCGAAACAATGCCGGAAGGAAAGGAAGAGTTGCTGGTCACAACAAATCTCGGAAGGAGCGTGTTCGAAAACCAGTACAAGTATGGGTGGAGAAGCAGCCACCTGATATTCCGCCAAAGCCAACCAAAGAAGCACATGTTGACACATTGGAATGCCCTCTCCTATGGATGGAGAAGAGGCGTTGGCATACTCGCTGAATTTAGCTGGTATCCCCCTCTATCATTTGTGACAAAAAGGGGGAGAAGAGGAGAAGGGGAGAAGAAGAGAAGAGGTGCTCTTAGAAATGATGCTCAGGTTTTGTCAAAAATGCCAAGGGGGAGAGTGTTAAGGTAATGGCATCCTTGACAAAACAAGCACAAGAAGTTGCTACAACATCCCCTGAAGATTGAAGCTGAAGAAGCTGCAAAAGAAGGAGTTCAAAGATGAGAAGAGGATTGCCTAAGATTAGAAGGGTTCTTGGATTTTGTCAAAATGCCAAGGGGGAGATTGTGAAGGTATGTGGCATCATTGACAAACTCCTACAAAGTGAACTAGAGCCTGCTACAGCAAGTATGGAAAGAAAACAGCTGATGAAGAGCATTCCAGAGTGAGCAAACTCAGTAAGTGGCACTCCAGCTGAAGACACTAAGTGGCGCTCCAGATGAAGACATTAAGTGGCTAATGTCTTCACGAGGCGCGCGACCTAATGTTGCCTTGGGGAGCTCGAAATTCTGAAAGAGAGCAAGAAGACATCAGCTTGTGCAATCTGGGCAGGGTGATCTCTGGAGCTAAAGTGGAGTAAGCAAGTGCTACAGCAATCTCTGGAGCAGAAGTTCAGTAGTAGATACTGGAGCTAAAATGTGGTAGCACAAATTCAAAGCTTTCTCGAAGATTGCATTCAATCAACAAATCAGTGGACCGAAGGGCTTTCGGAAAGAGCTGAATATTCAGGAGAATATTTCTGGAGTGTCTCTCAAGAACAAGGGCAGATTTGTTGAATGAAGATTTGATTGGAAAATCAAAACCTCTATAAATTGGAGGATCTTCCTTAGAATTGATGGGATTGTTTCCTAATGCATTTAGGAAATTCCAGCAGCAGCAAACAGCTACAATACAAGTGAACAAGGAGTTGTTGCAGCTCAAACAATCAAGCTGGCAGCAGAAGTGAACTAGCAGCAGCTACAGTAGGGGATGCTGCAGCAGGTGCTGGTTCAAGTGCTGGTTCAACTGTCCGAGTAGCAGTTTTGTGCTGAGTTCGTTCTGGAGGTATGGCAGTTGTGTTCTTGCTCTTAGAAGGTTTTCTAAAATGCTGCTGAGCATTTTCCAGCAAGGTTTGCTAGTCAGAGAAGGAGATTTGCATTGAAGATATTAATCAAATCTAATCTCCTAGATTTTAGGAGATAATTGATCTTGTGGGACTATGGCCTAAACCTGGAAATTGCTTAAAGTGGTGAGGGTATTTAAGCAGAAGGTTTGAGGGCTGTAGAGGGTGATCGAAGCTGAGTGATACACGAGAGTAGACACAGAATTCAGAGTGAGGATTTTTCTGGGTGTGCTACGAGAGTTGTTCTTCGATCAACACACACGGGCAGAGCGTTGAGCGCAGAGCTGTGGTGAGTATTGCAGAAGAGAATCAGGTCTTGCAGAGACTGATTCGTGCATTGATCTGGAAGCCAATTCAGAGCTGTGGAGCTTGTTGGTTGATCAAAGGCAGCCGCGGAAGAACTGACGAGTGGAAGGCTCGTTGGAGGTTCGTGCGGAAGAACTCACTAGTGACAGGTGGTCACTGAGTGAGGGGGAGTTACTCAGAGTGTGCAGCGCTCTTGGAGTGGTTCGATCAGCTAGGCAGAAGGCCTTGGAGCGACGCGGACAGTGTGCTTCAGCTGTGTGTTACAGCTGTTGCTGCAGCAACTCTGCTGAGTAGTGTAGGATAGAATAGGCTGAGTTCTTTGAGAGGATTGTAGCTATTCTAGACTGACATATTGCAGAGAGTGTGCTGGCACAAATCAGAGCTTGTTCTGATTGTGTTGAGTGGTCAACAAGAGGTTGAGTAGCATAGGTTGCGTGCGTTGTAACCTAGTGTACTTGGAACCTTTGGTTGAGTGGATTGAGGACTGGAGAATAGTCCTCCCCAGACGTAGGCAGATTGGCCGAACTGGGTGAACAAACTTGTGCATTGTTTGTTGCTTGCTGAGATTAATTCTAGTGAACAAGAGTGTGCTGCAGCAACTGCTTGTTCACAAATCTGCCGAATTGAGACACTGTGAAATTTCAAAAAAGATACAAAAACAATCCAATAACACTCAAAATACTTGTGTTATTGCTCTCTCTACTTACTCTAGCTTTGCTACTTGCTTACAAGCCAAACCAAGTAGTGCATCAGTAATATTATCCCACTTCAAATTTCGGGACACCCTTGTCTTTCATATAAGGACTGAAATACTGATTTCGAAAAGTGAATACACGATAGTACTTGAATTCAAGTTCAATTACTACTTTACCGAAGTTGCCAAACATGGTAAACTTAAAGGCGAATCCATCAGCTCTGGAAGCAAAGGGGTACAAGCACCATTTAAACCCAAATTCCCCAACATTCGAAATCAGTATTTCCAAAGATGGCTTTGTTACGAGACATGACAAGCAACTTCCAGAAGTTAGACAAGTTTGAAGGCACCGACTTTCGGCGTTGGCAAAAGAAGATGTACTTTTTGCTGACTAACCTCAAGGTGGCCTATGTACTCTCTACCCCCATTCCAGAAGTCGATGATGAAGGACCCGTGGAGACTTTTCGGCTAAGAAACAAGTGGGAAAATGATGACTACATCGCCCGAGGACACATTCACAACGGTATGTCAGATCCTCTCTTTGATGTTTATCAAAATGCAGAATCTGCTAAAGAGTTATGAGATTCACTTGAATCCAAGTATATGGCCGAGGACCCTTCTAGCGTGAAGTTCCTTGTGGGTAATTTCAACAATTACAAAATGGTTGATACTCGGCCGGTGATGGAACAATTCCATGAGATGCAACGCATCTTGGGGCAATTTGCTCTACACAAGTTGAAGATGGATGAGTCCATGCAACGCATCTTGGGGCAATTTGCTCTACACAAGTTGAAGATGGATGAGTCCATCGCAGTGTCTAGCATAATAGACAAGTTACCACCAAGTTGGAAGGACTTTAAGCACACACTTATGCATAAGAAGGAAGAGATCTCTCTTGTGGGGCTTGCAAGTGAAATTCATATTGAAGAAGAGCTCCGAACACAAGAAGGTGTCAAAAAGAAGGAGGTTCACAAGATGGATGTGATGGTTCCAAGAGTGAACAAGAACAACGGCAAGAAAAGGCCATACCCACAAGCAAGCAATGATCCTAACAAGAAACATCCTTCTAAGGGGAATGTTTGTTGGATTTGCGGGAAGGCGGGACACTTTAAGAAAGATTGCCGCTTGGGAAAAGGGAAGAGCGTGAAGGCTCAAGGCGAGGATCTTGGTGCAAAGAACCAAGACTCAAAGTCTCATCAAGGTCAGAAAAGTTTAGTTTCAAGTTTAGAAACTGTTAATACTATATCTAGTATGTATTATAATTATAATTTTTCTGAGATATGTATGATGCAGGATGATGAAACATCGTGGTGGGTCGACTCAGGTGCTACGGCCCATGTGTGTAGAGATAAAAGAATGTTAAATTCCTTTCCTGCTACGAAATGGAGGAAAAGTACTTCACATGGGGGACGAGTCGACAGTCCCTATAATGGGACAGTAGAGTTAGAATTTACTTTTGGAAAATCTATAGTTCTTGTTAATGTTTTGTATGTACCAAGTGTGAGAAAAAATATTGTGTTCGGTACTATTTTAAATAAATTAGGATATCGGCAAGTGTATGATGCCGATAAGTTTATACTGTCCAAAGGCGGAGTGTATTTTGGACAAGGATACTTGTGTAATGGAATGTTTAAGTTAAGTATTAATAAAGTTGTTACATCTTTGTTTACGACTTGTGCAAATCTCTCTTCTTCAAGTGTATCAAATGATCTATCTAGTTTATGACATGCTCAGTTAGGACACGTATATTATAAATGATTACATGAAATGTCCAAGCATGATTTAATTCCTACATTTGACATGAACATTGATAAATGTAGAACTTGCATGTTAATTAAGATTACTAGGCAACCATTTCATGAAGCTAAAAGAGAAAGTAATCTTCTTGAATTGATACATAGCGATTTATGTGTTTTTCATGCATCAACTTCTTTAGGAAATAAGAAGTCTATTGTTACATATATAAATGATTGCTCTATTGCTATGTGTATGTGTTACATTCAAAGAATGAAGCTCTTGATAAATTCAAGATTTACAAGAGTGAAAGTGAACTTCAAAAGGAAACCTTAATTAAAAGGTTGCGCACCGATCGAGGTGGGGAATACATTGACCCCAGTTACTTTCAGTCCATTGGGATTATTCATGAGACAACGGCTCCTTATACACCACAACACAATGGTGTGGCAGAGAGAAAGAATAGATTATTGAAGGAAATGGTTAATTTCATGTTATCATACTCTGGCCTAAATGATGGATTTTGAGGGAGAAGCCATGTTAACGGCTTGCTATTTATTGAATATAGTTCATAACAAAAGGAGCAATCTTACTCCATATGAGATTTGGTTCAAAAGAAATCCAAATTTGAATTTTGTTCGAGTTTGGTGTTGTAGAGCAATAGTGAGACTACCTAACCCTAAACACAAGACTTTGGGTGAAAGAGGAATTGAATGCATATCTATAAGATATGCCGAACACTCCAAGGCTTATAGGTTTTATGTCATAGAACCTAATAAGCAGGTTTCGATACATACAGTAATTGAATCAAGAGATGCCATATTTAATGAAAAGAGATTTTCGTCAATAGGCATGGCTAAGGACCTGACTCTTATGCCTAGTACGAATCAAAAGTCAAATGTCACCCCTAGCGAACAAATTCCAGAAATTAAGAGTAAGAGGGCAAGAAAGGAAAAATCATTTGGTGATGATTTCCATGTCTACCTAGTGGAAGGGACTAGGAATGAGTTTGGCACTCAATACTTTTATTGTAAAGGGGTTGAAAATGACCCTAAGAATTTTGATGAGGCCATGAAATCCCAAGATGTATCATTTTGGAAAGAGGCCATTAATGATGAGATGGATTCCATTATGAGTAATAACACTTGGATTTTAGTGGACTTACCACCCGGATGTAAGCCTTTGGGTAACAAATGGATCTTCAAAAGGAAGATGAAAGTAGATGGAACGGTTGAAAAGTTCAAAACAAGGTTGGTGGTCCAAGGCTTTAGACAAACGTATGGGGCCGATTACTTTGACACTTATGTACCGGTTGCAAGCATCACTATTATTAGATTGTTGATTAGTCTAGCATCTATTCATAAGTTGCTAGCACATCAAATGGATGTGAAAACGACATTCCTAAATGGAGAGTTAGAAGAAGAGGTGTACATGAAACAAACGGAAGGATTTGTTATGCTAGGACAAGAGCGCAAAGTGTGCAAACTTATTAAATCCTTGTATGGTGTACATGAAACAAACGGAAGGATTTGTTATGCTAGGACAAGAGCACAAGGTGTGCAAACTTATTAAATCCTTGTATGGGCTTAAACAAGCACCTAAACAATGCATCAAAAGTTTGATGACGTTGTGTTATCCAATGTATTTATCTTGAACTAGTCAGATAAATGCGTATATAGCAAATTTGATAACTCCGGAAATGGAGTAATCATTTGTCTATATGTAGATGACATGCCGATTTTTGGCACTAACATGGAGTGAATAAATCAAACAAAAGAATTCTTGTCATCTAAATTCTCTATGAAGCCGAGGTAATTCTTGGGATAAGGATTAAAAAGGTCGAGGGAGGTCTAACTTTGACACAATCTCACTACATTGAGAAAGTGTTAAGGAGGTTTAATTACTTGGAATGCCATGCAAGTACTCCATTTGATCCCTCGATTCGGCTTATGCCTAATACGGGCAAACCTGTGTTTCAACTAGAGTATTCTAGGGTCATTGGCAGTTTAATGTATGCTATGACTAACACAAGGCCGGACATTACAATCGCAGTAGGTAAGCTCAGTCATTATACTAGTAACCCTAGTATGCAACATTGACAGGCAGACCATAGGGTACTTCTTTATCTTAAAGGGGACTATGAATTTGGGTATTGTGTACTCTAACTTTCCTTCGGTAATTGACGGGTATTCGGATGCAAGTTGGATCTCAAACGAGAAAGATCATCCACAAGTGGATGGAATTTTCTACTTGGGGGAGGTGCCATCTCGTGGGCTTCCAAGAAGCAAACTTGTATCACAAGTTCGACAATGGAATCTAAGTTTGTGGCACTAGCTGTTGCGGCTAAGGAAGCCGAATGGCTTACAAACATGATGTATGAGATTCCCTTGTGGGAAAAGCCAATATCACCATTGATGATACATTGTGATAGTGCTGTAACTTTGGCTAAGGTATATAGCCATGTATACAATGGTAAGTCTCGAAACTTGGGTGTGAGGCATAGTGCAATTAGAGAGCTCATATTGCATGGGGTGATTTCAGTTGACTTTGTAAGGTCACAACAAAATTTAGCCGATCACTTGACGAAGGGATTAGCTAGAGACTTGGTCTCTAAGTCTATAACGGGGATGAGACTAAGACCCATATAATTTTTTAGTGGTGGGACACCCAATTCCTATCCAACTAGTGTTGGGTACGATTTCAATGTGGAAAGCCCACACCTAGAAGATTGATGAGCACATTTGATTATCCCCAAGCAAGTGCTCATGACCTACAAGCGAGAGGTTGATGATGAACTCCTCTTAATAGATTCTTTGAAAAAGTACTAATTGTAGGAGCACAATCTAGTGAGGTTACCCACTAAACGAATCTACCTATGTGAACATGAAGGTTATGGTCGCTTCAATGAATTTGTGAACAATTTCTATACGTTCATGAATGGATAGAGACTCAAGGGTCATTAAGAGTCAATGTTAAGCTAAGAGTTTGGAAGTGACTCATGTGTGTGTTATCTTCAAGTACTCAAATGGATTGATTGGTTCAATCCTTAGCGACACCAAAATTTCCGGGTATTTGGAATGTGTAACTACAATATGCGAAAATTCAATCATAGTGATATTTTCACTTATGCGTGAGTTGCTTAAACTTGAGAAGTGCGGTGACACAAGGAAACCCTAAAATAGGTTGAGGATTGTTAGGGATTTTATGGTTAATTACCCTGAGATAAAATCTTGGTAAAATGTAACATTAGATATGTTATATGGGGAATACATGAATGATGTTTATGAGCAAAATTTGTACTCGCAAACTTAATAAATCGCTGGTCAAGGCCACGTTAAGTTGCGCGCTCCAAGGCAACATTAAGTGCGTAGTGTCTTCTTGTGACGCGTTGATAATGTGTTCTTGGAGAGCGCTACTTGCTGGAAGGGACACATCTCTTTGCCTCAAGACACATTCTTTGATAATGCCATTTCATTCCTTATAAAAGGAGGACGATTACCTCACTTTTGTATGATCAGAAAAAAATACAAAAGCAATCCAATAACACTCAAACTACTTGTGTTAGTGCTCTCTACTTACTCTAGCTTTGCTAATTGCTTACAAGCCAAACCAAGTAGTGCATCGGTAATCTTCAGATTTCAGGACACCCTTAGCTTTAAGGGCTGAAATACTAATTTTGGAAAGTGAATACACGATATTACTTGAATCCAAGTTCAATTACTACTTTACCGAAGTTGCCAAACAAGGTAACCTCAAAGGCGAATCCATCATCTCTCGAAGCCAAGGAGTACAAGCATCATTCAAACCGATATTCTCCAACTACTCGATGAGAGAAGGGAATTTGCTTTAAATATGATGAAAGATTTACACTAGGCCATCGATGTAAGCAGAAATTTTTTTTTAGAATTACCCCTTCCCCAAGATCACATTTCACATATACCTCCTTTCCTAAATTCGGTTTTCAAATGCCCCGTTTCATATCGAGACTGGTCTTGCCAAAACCGATCTTTTTATTTTTTTTACGAGACCGGTCTTAATAAGACCGCTCTCTTTAACTCATAGACAATGTTGTCCCTCAACATTACAAGTTCATATTGACACAGTCGGGACAAAACAGTCTGATTTACATAAAATTAAAGAAACCGGTCTTGTTAAGACCGGTCTCCTATAAAAATTTAAAAATTATTGAGATTCAAAAAAGGACATTTGAGAAAGCTTTTCATCAGACAGAGCATATACGATAACCATTTTCGTACACAGGGTATTTCTAAATTTTTTTCATGTAAGCCACGTTTCCACTGTTTCCTTCTAGAAGATGTTCTGAGGGTGAGCACTCACATGAAGAGGTCTAACAGGCTGTAGTGAAAGGCCATGGAAGTGGGAATGAGTTGGAAGAGATACCTAGCATGTCTTTTCCTGTTGTACAAGGTAGATATATCCCCAGCACTCAAAGGTTGGAAGGGGGCTTGAATGGTAGGAGAGTGATTGTATTGATTGATAGTGGATCAAATCACAATGTTTTATACAAGAGTAGCGAAACATTCAGGATTGGCCATTAAACCTTCACGACATTTGATCGTACCCATTGGTAACGGAGATGAGTTACAAACTGAGGGGGAGTCCAAGGAAGTGGAGTTGAAGTTGGGAGAACAAAGTTTTTATGTGGACTTTAACTTATTACTTATCTATGATGCGGATGCAGTTCTAGGCGACCAGTGGCTTGCCAAAATTAGACCTGCTTTATTTAATTAAAAGGATCTTTGGATGGGCTTTCAATTTGGGGGTCAAGGGATCAAGCTGCAGGTCAGCTTACACAGTTAACATTGGGACAATTTAAACGAGCAACACAAACCAATACTGTTGCAACTCAATGGAAGCCGTCTTAGTTGAATTGGCTATGCAGAAGCCTAATGGAGACAACCATTTAACTCTATCCATGATACCTGAGTACCTTGTTGGAGAGATGATCAATTTCGGGATTTGTATGTTCTTGATTGATCTCGGCAGATTTGGAAGACCTGGTTTAGGGTTCGTTTCAGTTCTTGCTTGATTTGGCAGTTTAAGTAGCAGTCTCTGTTAGGCTAGATTTTACGACATAATGTTATGCAGATGAAGGTCTAGCGAGGATATGGACGGCAGGGAAAACCAATCAGGAGGTACAAGTACTCGGAAGACGAGGCTAGCATAGACATATATGCATGGTGTGACGAGTTTGTTATTAGCTAACGTGGAATGTGCTGGACGTAAGTGCATGACTGTATATAAGCCATACATAAGGCCTAGCTATTGAGGAAAGGAAGGAGAGAACTTCCTATCTCATTTTACCTCTATAATTTCCATAGCGATCACTGCTGACTCCGTAACATTAGTGTTGTGGGGACGAAGCCAAGCGCCGGACAGCGGCAGATCGAGATAGAGAGAAAAAGGTTTCTAAGGAAGAGTGGTCATTATAAAAAAAAAATACATTTGATTTATTTTATCAAATTTTAAATTTCAATATTCAAATTAACAAGTTAAATGTTTGATATTTTTAATTAAAATATCATGTACTATAGTTAGCTACTTAAATAAAATTCCTTTTTTAAAATTAAGTTTCAATTGGACACGGTAAGGTGCTGCTCATTTTGTTTTATTCATTAGTAAAATGTTTAACGAGATCATAATCATAGAGTTAACAGGTCCAATTTTGTCTAACAGAATTCGTTGGATTTTATGAAGGGTAACTAACATTTTGATGTGAATCTTTCAAGCAACAACCCTGTGAACACTATTAAGTTGGGGCTAGAGTTGTTACTCCTCTTCATTTGACCTGACATTATAAATTTTAAAACTTTTGGCTGTCTGGTCATGCAACTTTTCATCACAACTGCCTTGCAAAATTTGGCAGTATAATCAGCAGAACAATACTTTCCTCAGTATGATCAACAATATAATCCCCAATGCAACTGAGTTGGCTCTGGCAGCATTACTTTCTTCAGACCCAATGTGCTCTGCCACATCAAAATTTCCTGGCCAAAGGAGATAAGAGTTACCATAATTCAGCTGCGCGGGCCGATACTGTGACATTACATTAAAATGGGTATAACTCTGACCACGTACCTCTGTCGCTGCCATGCCCACACGCGTCTTTCAAAGTGACCCTAACATCCTTGATGGTAGCCTTGTTATAGAACTCAAAGTCCGAATACATGTGTTCCAGACAGTCCAGGACTCTGCGGGTCTCACTCAGGCATGGTCCATGGCAGTATTCGTCCGTGAAATCAGGGGGAACATTGATGCTTCCTTGGATGTCTAATCTGTAAGGCTCCTCACATCTCCTATACATCTGTAAATGCATACAGGAGTTACTTGTAAATAATTATCCATAATAGCGAAGTGTAATGAAGCTCACAAGAAGCTTTAATGCTTTTAGTAGCTACTTACATAATTATCATCAAAACATGACATGGCTGTCCCACCAGTGTTGCGCACTTCCTTGAGTTCATCTATAGATGCATCAACTGAGGACTCGCCTAAAATCACAAAGAAGAGAAAAGGAAATATATTTACTCCCACCACAGACATATTTTACTTCATGAGAGAACTGGATCAAAACCTGGTAAGCAGCTGCTAGAAATAAAGACATGCAAAAGTCCACACACAAATAACCCATGTCTGGCATTGATAGGAAACGCCATTGCGGACAGTGATGCAGGCTCGAGGACTTGTCTAGACAGACTGAAATGCATAAGATGATTATATAACAACAAAGTTCAAATATGCCTGAGAGTGTAGCACACACTGGATGCCTACATTACTTTGGCTAACAAATTGCCACAAGAGCCCAAACCTAATTTAACAAGTATCAGCAATCATCATGTTGAAGATGGCTATCAAAAGAAGTTAATGACTCTGCATTATTATGATTAACGGGAACATTTGAAAGTGGCAGATATGTGTTAGTGAATTTGGCAGGAAAATGAAATATTCAAATTCATTTTTGAACTGGGAAATTCAGGGAAACTTACGAGGACAGTAGGCAGTTGAAATGTAAGCCACCAACTTGGACCGCAGTTGATTAAAACTTGCAAGCCAAGTCTCAGTTTGGATTTTTATATATAATCTATACACCATAGGACAAGTCATCAGGAAATATAAGCAGCATCTTCGAGAAGTACAATCTCAATCATCCATTCATGTTGCAGAACCGGTTTGCATCAGATGCAATTATCCGCTTCCATAGATAGACAGACGCCAATGACTTCATGGGCTCTACCTAGTTCACATTACTTTTTGATGATAGCGCAATAAGTAAATTTATCCTCAAGGTCAACATGGAATTCAAGAGCTTCAGTGCCCTCAGCCATGTTCATCCTATAACAACTTTGGTTGAGATCATTAAAAGAGAACACATCGGGAGACATTCCATGCCTTTGCATCTTTCTTACAAGTCTTCACGCCTTAATTGATTATGTCATCACATAATTCACACGCCTTGTCAAGATGGACACCCTTTATCCAACAACACATTGATACACTAAACGTTGGCCTGTTGAGAAGAAAAAGATAACCCTCCAGCAGTAACTTCCCTAAACAATGGAATCAGCAGACAACACCGCATCGGCCAGAGGTTTAGCCATACAATGGCCTTCCTGCACATAATACTCAGAACATCTCAAGTGCATCAACTGGTGCCTCGCGACGAACCACACCATGAACGAATGACCTAAATGTAGCTTTGTCCGGATGCACTTTCTTTTCTCTGATAACTTTTAACATCCCAACAGCTTAGCTTCTTCAAACCTCTTTGAGACACATTTGGATGATGAGGAGATTTGTCCATTTGACTCTTCTGCAACAAAACTCCTGTAAATACAATACAATGAACGGGGATGTTATAAGTAAATCTATCAGGATAACAATTATCTGCTGCAATCCGTTGGAAATTCAGATAAGCCAAGTCAATGTCACTAATGCATCAATTAGCGCATTGTAGAACCTTGTCATCATTAACCCAGTAACGAAATCTCTTCAACACTTGGACGCACTACTTTGTCAACCCTTCATAAACCTAAAAGGATAAACTCTAATTTCCCGAATCAACTCAGCTGACAGCACAACATTTCCTTTTCATTACCCTAATTATCATGAAGCCTAGTACAGGTTGAATTCCAGGTTTTATCCATGTAACTAATAATTAGAATATTAAACATGACAAAATTTATGTAAGTGAATTTGATTTACTCGGAAGCTAAATATAAAATAACCAAAATGATGTCATTAAGACAACAAACCCAACCGATGAAAATTAATTCGGTAATAACGGATAGAGTTAAATAACTCAGCAAGTGAATAACATAACGTTTTAATGTGAATGTTTTTGTTAGTAAAATATATGTATGTAGTCACCATATGGACTCATTTCTATGTATTAACAAGGTAGTAGTACAAGATATTCTTTTGTATACCTTTTATCGTTCTCTCATTTTGCATAGTTACAATTAAGTATCAGCAACTAGCCTGCGAGGCCTGTTAGGCCGATTTTGGTTCGTTGGGCCTCGGGCTTGAGATCCGGCCTGTACGGAAGCCCGTCTGAAGTCCAGTCCGATTAGATAGGGTCGGGCTCAATTCCCACTAAGACAAGCCCGAATTGGCCCGGCGGCCCGGCTCGACCTAAGCCAGCCGGGCTAATTGCCGGACCCGAGAAAACAAATGTTGTCGCTCGGTTTGTGAAACCCTAATCCGAGAAAAGAAAAAAAACAAGTCGAAGGAAGCCGAAGCCCCGAATCCGCTGCCGCTCCCTCCTCTGCGCGTCACTCTTCCGATCTTCTCTTTGTCCACCACTCGGTTCTCCTTCTTCCTCGTCACTGGCAGCGTCGCGTCAACCACTCCACCTCTCGAGCAGCCGTTACCAGCGAGCTGTCCATCGCTCATACCAAGCTGCGTCCACGGCTCGCTCTTTATCTGTTATGGTAAGTAGTCAGTTTGTAGTTTTGTACTGAAGTTTTATTGTTCCGTTGTAATTTTTACTACATGTTTTCTAATGTTCCAATTATTTACACTAATGCTCTAAATATTTTATAATGTTCTAATTATTTTCACTGAAATCAGATGACTTCATTCATTTAGCTTCACTCACTGCACTGATGTTCAAATTATTTTCTGTGCTAATTATCTCAGTATCTCATGTGTAGGCATGTTAAGACACATTTAACTGTTAATTATTTTCACTGAAATCAGATGACTTCATTCATTTAGCTTCACTCACTTCACTAATGTGCTAATTATTTTCTATGTGTTAATTATCTCAGTATCTCATGTGCTAATTCTGGTACTTCTCATCTGTCTAGGCATGTTAAGACACATTTAACTGCTGCTGCGGTAGGGACTAATTTAGAATTAGATGTTGCTTGCAAAAGATAAGAGTGAGATTGTATCTAATTTTTAATTTGATAATGATAGAGCTAGGTCTGAAATAGTGGAATTTATTATTACAGTAGAACTGCCTTTCACGTTTGTTGATACACATGATTTTATTGGTATGGTTCAGAGATGGTTAGCACCTCAGTTTAAGAAGTTTTCTATTTATACATGTAAACGAGATGTCATGAAATGGTTAATGCATCAAAATTAGATCTGGTTGCCTACTTTAAATCATTTAAGGATATATGTTTCACATCTGATATGTGGTCATCTAGGCAAAAAATGGGAGATATTAGTCTAACAGCACATTGGATAGATGATGATCGGAACATGTAGAAAAGAATTTTGTCATTCAAAATGGTTGAATATCCTCATACGGGTGACAGCTTGACTAAGCATGTGTATGAAAAATTGATAGCTTGGCAATTGCATGATAAAGTGTTCACTTTAACTTTAGATAATTCATCTAGTAATGATGTTCTTGTTGCACAACTTGCTCGTCATATCATGCTTACAAATATTTCAAAATAACTTCTTCATGTTAGATGCACATATCATATTTTAAATCTGATTGTTCAAGATGGACTTGCTATATTGTCGTCTTAGCATAGAGAAGATCACTGTAATCGTAAGATCAATGAATTCATCTATTAAAAGGTATGAGATTGGAGGAGGTTAGAAAGTGAGTCTAAATGACGACGTGAGTCTGTAAATTCCAGTTTGGAAACAACATTAGAAGTTAAAAAATATTTTAAGGTTCAATTATTTGTGCTAATTTTATCATGGCCCGGTCCTATACAAATCAGGCCAACGGGCCAATAATTTTTTAATTGGCCCGGCCCGAAATATATAATCGGGCCCATTTTTTCAGCCCGATCAGGCCCATTGCCGAGGGCTAGTTACAGTGAGGCTTTTAGATTCTAAGACTAGAGAAGAGATGAAATTCTTCTTCATATCTGTAGTATACAGAACATCCGTTAAGACTCTGGTTGAACAATCTTGATTCTTCAAACAAATTGTACCAATCCCCAAAATTTTACATGGACAATCGTTGCCCATGAAAATAACCCCACCGTCTAACTCTTCATAGTTAAAAAACAAGTTCTTGATAAGAAACATATGGACGACATAAACTGAATCAAAAATCTAATCATCATGATAAAATGCCATGGATGAACCAACCAACGCAAAATTTGAATCGACATTGCTTTCAGCTACATAAGCATCTTCTTTATTCTAAAACATCAGACAATCCTTCGTCTAATAGTCTTTTTATGACAAAAGGCACATTCATCTGTATTAATTCTTCATTTTGATTGAGATCTCCCTCTTCTTCTTTTATGTTGGGTTCAGAATGCACTCTTACAGTAAGTGCCATGGATGCTTCTGCTTTCTTTTTATCTTTCTTTTTTATTTTCTTACTATACAAAGTAGCGCAAACTTCATCAAAAGACACTTTACTCCTCTCAATGAGTAAGCTTGCAATATGATGATCATGCTCATCGGGTAACAACATTAAGGCTAGATCTTCATCTTTAAACGTTTACTCCAATTTTAACAAATGTGCTAGTAAGTGATTCAAGTTAGCAATGTGATCGTTAATTTTTTTAATTTAAAATTACCGAAAGAGGCTCAACTATGCTCATTCTTTTCACCAGAGCCCCTGCTTTGGTCCCATCAGGAATCAAACCCTAATTGCTGAGATGTTTGACGTCCCCTCTGCCACTAACCACGCCATGATGGGCATGTGATCATTAATTGTGGTACCTCGAATGTGGTTAAAATGGATCAATTTCTTCAAATAGAGGCAATTCTAGTTGCCCTTGCCTCCTTCATAACTTACTTGCCGATGTCTCCTTTATTAACGCATATTTTTATTCTCTCAAGAGACACGAACGGATTGTACCACATGCCAAACGGTTGGTATTTTTCCAGTCAGTTCCATCTGCTCCCTGTTTCTTTTCTTAAATGGCAATGTTTACACCTTGCTGAAAATGAGCACTTAGAACTTTGCATTGTGAGATGTCGAAATGACCAGCTACTTCAAACTTCTTCACCTCAAACCTTGTATTCATCATATATGTCTTTCCCAATAGAGATGATTGACCTTGGGTTGGGGTAGACTTATCATCTACCATTTCTTCAAATTACAATTATATTTCCAATATCACATAAAATATGAACCAATGCCTAGGTATATTTTCCCTTGATACTAAATGTTAGGAAAATCAGATATATTTTCCCCTTTTAAGCATCTTTCTATTCACAAATAATGTGAATAGAACTAAAAGCTAGTCCGACAAAATAATACTAGGAAATTTAATGTCAATAAACAAAAAACTAAAGTAGAAAAAAAAGAACACCAACATTCAAGGAAGTTTTGTAAAAATACTACATTCGTCATCGTGCGCAACTGATCACTTTCACTATCTCCAAAAGACAAAAGAAAGGACAAAATTTGGGATGATTACAAACTGAAGGATTGAACTTTATTTATAGCTCCAAAAATTAAGTCCTCACCATAGTTCCAATGGAACTTAACGAAACTAAGAAGCTAATTTAAACATAATGTCAGTCCCTGAAACTTTGATGACGCCATTAATAAAAGTTATGGGTCTGTTCTACTAGAGCTGTTCCAGATTGCTTGTTTAACTATTTCAGAAAGCAATAACAGATTGTGTTTCGGTGATGGTTAGTTGTAATAGAAATAGTACGAAGAACAGGAAACGACACGGGATATGTTTACCTTGTTCAGCTCACCGAGCCTACTCAGGGGGGTTACTCGGAACCCCAAGTGAAAATCACTCACAAGTATTTGATAAAGTGCAACAGATCTTTAAGTAACTTATCTTCATTAGTTACCACTGTGTAGTTGAGCTAATATGAGCGCGTCTGACTCCCTCAGACGGAGATCCTCCTCTTTCCACCTCGATCTGTCTCCCACAGATCGGTGATTCTCTTCCCGAGAATATCAGACCTGGAACCGAGTCTGTTCAACACTATTCTTCAGCTTACAGGGATCAAGCTTTTGCTCTGTCGAGTTTCCGACCAACTCAGATGATGATCGCAGGTCAATAGATCCGATCTTGGCTCTGTTTGATTATCTTTTTTTCGTGATACACCACTCCAATCATCTGAATCACATAAATAGATTAGATGCACTTTTGCCTTAGTTTTGGAAGGAAGATAATGTTCGATTATACTTTCCATATTTCAGAGCGGATCCAATCTTTGGAGAGCAGAATCAGATCTTCGGAACGCAATATCTGGGAGAGTATATCTTCGGTATATCTCCATAATATTTCCTTGCTGATTCGATTCTATTCGCAGATCTTGACAAACAATGTTGCAGCTCCTGTCTGAATAGATAATGTCTTACCTTCTGTCACAGCCACTTTGCCTTGTTTGTCAAAAAGCATGCCACACATGAACTACTTGGATCTAACATCGGATGATTGAGGATCACCAATAATGTCTGACATCAGATGATTTTTCTGAATACGCTGTGGAGGGTAAATAGCTGGGACTTGTTCTGGAGCTGTATCAGATACTTGTTCATCATCTAGAGATTCTGGTACAGGATCTGTCACACGCATCTGATTTTCTTGAGTCTTACTCATTTCTGTATCAAGACTGGCAGCATCATCTTCATCTTTGTTGATTGAATAATTCGAGCCTTGAATTGCCACATTGACTGACTCCACAACAATTTTAGATTTCTTAATGTAAACACGGTATGCTCGACTGTTTGTGGAATATCCCAAGAAAATTCCTTCACTGCTGCGGGGATCAAGTTTCCTTTTATATTCTCTATCATCATAAACATAGCAAGTACTCCCGAAGATATGAAGGTGTTTGACTGAAGGCGTCTTCCCTTTCCAAATTTGATAGCAGGTTTTCTGTGTTCCAGGCCGCACAAGAACTCTGTTCAGGGTGTAACAAGCAGTGTTTATGGCTTTTTCCTAGAAGGTTAGAGGCAACCCTTTTCCATGAAGCATAACCCGCATCATCTCTTGAAGGGTGCGATTCTTTCTCTCTACCACTCCATTTTGTTGTGGCGTTATGGGCGCTGAGAATTGATGAAGTATGCCCTATTCAAGACAAAATTCTTCCGTATTGTTGCTTACAAATACCTTACCATGATCACTCCTGATTGCAATCAGAGTTGTGCCTTTTTCACGTTGAAGTCTCAGAATCAAGTGAATCACAGCTTTAACAGTGTCTGACTTCTGTCTGAGAAACACAGTCCAGGTAAAATGGGAAAAATCATCAACACAAACTAAAACGTAGATCTGACAACCAATTCTTTCGGTGTGCATGGGACCTATCAAGTCCATATGTAATAGTTCAAGAATTCTGATTGTTCGGATCTGGTTCATAACAGGGTGAGCAGACCTTGTCTGTTTTCCTATTTTGCATTCTCCACACATGGCATCAGTCTTCCCTTTTAGTTCAGGTATTCCTCACACCAATCCAAATTTGGATATCTGCCTCAATGCTTTGAGATTCAGGTGTTCTAGCCGCTTATGCCACATAATCAGTTCATCCTGTTTAGACAGAAAACAATGAGCTGTGATAGGCTCTGTGTCAGAATTTAACAGGTAGCAGTTATTCGATGAACGGGTTCCTCTCAGAACACACTTCCCTTCTCTGTTGACGACCTGGCACGAATCTTTGTTGAATTGCACATTTAGCTTTCCATCACACAGCTGACTTATACTTAGTAAGTTGGCTTGAAAGCCTTCCACAAGGAGCACTTTGTCAATTGTGGGCATCCCTTGAACAGATAATGTACCTTGACCAATGACCCTTCCTTTTCATCCATCACCGAACGTAATGACTCGTCCACTCAAGTTCTGCATGTTGGTCAGATAGCTAGCTTCCCCTGTCATGCGGGCTGAACAACCACTTTCAAAGTACCATCGCTCCTTCTCATGGTGAGTGGATGAGCTATAAGCAACAAAGCAACGGGTGTCATGAATCTTTGAGATAGGCACAGATCTTAGCGAGCGATATTTTGCAAGGAACTTGGGACACTTCCTCTAGATGTGTCCTTGAGTGTTGCAGAAATAGCAGATACGCTTGTCCATTGTTCAACGCGTATTGGATCTATGGCTGGGATGAACAATGTTAGCACAATTAATATTCTTTGCTTGAACAAACACTGTCTTACCATTAGTCTTAGGATACTCGTAGCCCAGACCAGGACTTCCACGATTTGTACGTTGAGCACCCAAAATAGAGTCAAGTTTCTTTGTCCCAATGTTCATCATACTGACATACTTTCTTATTCTCGACAGTTCTGCCACAGCTTCCAGTTTCTCCTTGTCAAGTGTTGTTTGCAATCTTTTGGATATTTCAGACAACTCATATTTCTCAGCCCTTAAGCTTACCACTTGCTTACTTAGTTTGGAATTAGCTTTCACTGCTTCCCCCCACTGCTCATACAACGCCTTGTATTTTTCAGCAACTTTTTCTTTGATGATTTCTGTGTCATTATCATTGTCACTGTAACTGCCTGATTCTGGTTGTTCTGGTTACATCTGTCACAGTTGTGAGAGCCAGATAATTAGATTCTTCTCCATCTGTTTCAGTCTCTTATGTTTCGCTGTCGCTCCATCCAGCTAAGAGTGCCCGTTTCTGTTTCTTAAGAGTGTTAGCACATTCTGCTTGGATATGGGCAAACCCTTCACATTCTCGACATTGAATCCCTTTGCCTTTTTCACCCTTTAGAGCTTCATAGGTTCTCACTTTTCTAAACTTCCAGTCTGGTCGATTTCTAAAGTTTGTTCCAGATTTAGACTATCGCTGGTTCAGCTTCCTCATATACCTTCCGAAATTTTTTGCAAGCAAGGCCATTTGTTCAAACATTTCTCCATCATCTTCAACCAATTCTGATGCTTCACTTTTGAGAGCTGCTCCCCGAGATTTCTTTTTAGGTGTTTCCAATATCAGTTTCATCTCGAATGTCCGAAGGGATCCCATCATGATATCAAGCCTCATTCCCTTTACGTGTTGGGCTTCCTCAATAGCCGTAACCTTCATTGCATACTTTGGCGGCAGTGACCTCAGAACTTTTCTGACAAGCTTTTCATTGCTGATCGGCTCTCCAAGCACATGGGCTTTGTTTGCAATGTCCATCAACTTCGCATTGAACTCTGTTATTGACTCTTCCTCCTTCATTTTTAGATTCTCAAATCTGGTGGTAATTATCTGTAACCGAGACTGTTTCGCCTTGGCAGTTCCTTCGAAGGCTGTCTCGAGTATATCTCATGCGTTTTTTACTGCTTCACAGGTGGAAATCAGTCTGAATGTCTAGTTCGACTGCATTGAAGATTGCATTGAGCGCTTTAGCATTTGTTGCAGCAGCTTTATCCTCATCTTCGGTCCACTGACTTTCAAGGTTAGGGTAGGCCACTCCACCTGTGTTCATGACCATTGGTGCATCATACTTGGAGATTACTAATTTCCATGCTCGATTATCTATAGATTTGATAAAGGCTCTCATGCGCGTTTTCCAGTAGGGGTAGTCCGACCCATCAAAGAGAGGAGGCGGAGATATGTTCTGTCCTTCTAGCGTACTCATCTTGAACAGCTCTGTTATATCCCCGAATCACACGCTGTACACCGAGTGTCCCGCTCGATACCAATTGAAAATTATGAGTCTGTTTTATTAGAGCTATTTCAAATCGCTTGTTTAACTATTTCAGAAAGCTTTAACAGATTGCGTTTCGGTGATGGTTAGTTATAATAGAAACTGTATGAAGAACAGGAAACGACACTGGATATGTTTACCTTGTTCAGCTCACCGAGCCTATTCAGGGGGGTTACTCGGAACCCCAAGTGGAAATCACTCATAAGTATTTGATCAAGTACAACAGATATTTAAGTAATTTATCTTCACTAGTCACCACTAGTGTAGTAGAGCTAATATGAGTGCGTCTGACTCCCTTAGGCGGAGACCCTCCTCTTTCCACCTCAATCTGTCTCCCACAGATCGGTGATTCTCTTCTCGAGAATATCAGACCTGAAACCCAGTCTGTTCAACACTATTCTTCAGCTTACCGTGATCAAGCTTTTGCTTTGTCGAGTTTCCGACCAACTCAGATGATGATCGCAGGTCAATAGATCTAATCTTGGCTCTGTTTGATTATCTTTGCCTTAGTTTTGGAAGGAAGATAATGTTCGAATATACTTTCCATATTCCGGAGCGGATCCAATCTTTGAAGCGCAGAATCACATATTCGGAGCGCAATATCTAGGAGAGTATATCTTCGGTATATCTCCAGAATATTTCCCTGCTGATTCGATTCTATTCGCAGATCTTGACAGACAATGTTGCAGCTCTTGTCTGAACAGATACTGTCTTATCTTCTGTCACAGCCGCTTTGCATTGTTTGTAAAAAAGCATGCCACACATGAACTACCTAGATCTATCAATTAAAACTAGCTTTGATGCTTGTAGTAGTCGATGTACATACTTCTAGACTCTAATTCTGATGCAAGAAGCTGGGACACCAGGTTCATGATACATGTTCGAACCCGTGATGTTCTTCCACAAGGCGGTCTTTGTGATTTCATTGTACATGTGCAACTTTCTATCATCAAGAAGCTTGAGGTGATAACATACGTCACATCCACTTCATATCTGCTTTTGCATTTCCAAGATATAAATGTCATTTGCGCATTCTACCTCGTATTTTTATTAGAGACCAAAACTCCATAACCAAATATGGCACTAAGGGCCATGCGCAATTGATCAAATTGCATGATCCCGCTGTGGTCAGTAAGTGGGTTACCTCATCAAATGTTCCTAATGTGCATCTGTATCTAAATGTTGCAAGTAGGACATGTGCACCTCCTTTCTAGCATCCCCGGAGCCCATATGAGAAATTTTGGCCCTGTTAGAAATCAGTAAGTATCCATACTATTCTAAATCAATGAAAAGTAGTAAAATGTTAGGATTGAGTCGCGTTGGACGCTGTTCTTGAAGCAATATTGCCGCCTATACATGGTGGGCTTGACTTGGCAGTTTACTCCCTAGAATAAAATAATGGTTCAACAAGCACTGTGCACTAGAGCCTTGTTGATCGAACTAAGGCAGAAAGCTAACTACCACCACGAAAACAGCGGCAAACAAGTGAGTTCTTTAGGGAGGACGCTATGTATTTATGTGTGTTTTCTTT
Source organism: Umbilicus rupestris (assembly GCA_963678935.1). Lineage (NCBI taxonomy): Eukaryota > Viridiplantae > Streptophyta > Magnoliopsida > Saxifragales > Crassulaceae > Umbilicus > Umbilicus rupestris. Next base: position 7,294,678 of record OY787615.1, on the reverse strand, counting down.
TGTTTCTGCTAGGCTTGATATATAGGGAAGGCGAACAGATTTCCAAAAAGCTCAACCATTCCCAAGATAATCAGGATATAATATCTCAACTGACTAAAATCCCAAGATATCAGGAGATAATATCTCAAACCGACTTGACCAAAATTTAGATTAAGTTCCTTAAATTGGAGCTCATCAAATTTGAGCTCTATTCATGTATGCAAGTGCAATACATGGGAGAACATAGATTGATTGATCAATGCTAGGAATGAAGTTATTTATAAACTCCACCCAACATTTCTCACAATCCTAGCCATAGTGGGAGAATGCTAGAAATGGAGTTATTTGTAATCTCAACTCAACATTTTCTACAATTCTAGCCAATGTAGGAGAATGCTAGGAATGAGGTTATTTATAAACTCGACATTTCCCACAATTCTAGCCAATGTGGAAGAATGACCCTTAGGTCATTTTCTTCCATCCATCCATTCCCCCCAAAGTCATAATTTTCTATAATTTTGGTCCAACTTCGATTATCGATTTCTCATTCCATACGCATCCGATTTTGGCATTTCAAAGATCGATTTCATACCCCTCATTGAAATTTGCAGCACTTTGAGTTACTGATAGTGTACAAGCAGTTGCTATAGTAACTCCTTGTTCAGCCGGATCTGATGCAACAAGAAACAAAACAGTGAATAGAGATTTGTTCACCCAGTTCGGCCAATCTGCATATGTCTGGGGAGGACTATACTCTAGTACTCAATCCACTAGTCTCCAAGGTACTCCGTACAACACAGACTCGACTCCTCGACAATCTATGCTACCCGACCTCAACTAGCACTTTGCACACAATCAGAACACCCTCTTATTTGTGTCTTACTCACCTATACACTCGAGTTAATTCAGAATAGATACTCCTATGATCACATAGACTCAGCCTATTCTAATTAACACAATGTCTCAGTAGGTTTGCTATGTGCAATTAGCTTATACAGGTTCTGAACGCTTCGCTCCAAACCCTTCCGCTGAGCCGCTCGAACTCTGTCGTGAGTGCTCCTCACACTGTGATGCTCCCCCTCACTCAATTGACCGGCTGTCACTAGCAAGTATAGGCCTTCTGCAGATTGTCCGAGTTCCTCCACTCGATACTCTCCTGCCACCTTCCTTGATAAGCCAACAAGCACGGTCTGCTCTGAATTGGCCTTCTCCGATCAAGCTCTGATTAGACTCTGCAACTCTTCGATCAGCCATTCCTTCAACCACTCTACTCTGCGCTCACGCTCTGCTCACAGTGGTGATCTAATTTTTCGCACGATTCTTCAATCTCTCTCTGTAATCTCAGGTGGTTCGATTCTGTCTTTATATTCTTTCTTTCTCTAGATCGATGATCACCACTTTGCACGCCTATACCTTTCTATAGAAACTCTGCCGCCGCCAAAATTAGGAAGCCCTCAAAGATCTCAGCAAGATCCTATCTCCTAATTTTTAGGAGATTTAATTTAGGAAACAAATCTTCAAGCTTGTGGTACGGAATCTTCACTGGAGATATTCTTGAAATATTTAGAAGCCTCCCGTTGCACTGCTACTTCATCTATGGGCAGATTCCTCTTTGGTCAAAAACTACTGCCAAGCTGCTACTGCTTCCTACTGTAGCAATTGCTTGTTCATTGCGCTTGTACACTCTGGCAGGTTTTGTCAATTGAATTCCATTTGCATTATCAATCTCCCCCTTGGCATTTTTGACAAAACCTGATGTCCACTGATGCCTTGAGCTAGTCCTTCCGTGGTGGCAGACTTCAAACAAAATTTTGCCATGGCCTGCCCATATCTTTCTGTAGTGGCTAACTTAATTCTAAGCTACTTAGATCCCTGACTTAGGGCTAACGATTTTTCTACTAAATAACCAATATTTGTCTGGGACAAATATGACCACATTTGGTCTTAAGGTCAGCTCAGCCATGCAGGGCTGCAAAACAATAATAGCTATCTATTACAAATAGTTCAGTTCATAAAACAGTTCTCATCCATCTCATCTATCAGTGGACTCTTCTCCCCCTTTTTGACAAAAAAATGACAAAAGGAGGTCCTCTTCTTCAGCAGGTGCAGCTTCCTCGTCTGGATACTCAAAATCCCTCAGCAGACTTCAGACTTGAGATCTTCTGGCAGTGGCCTTCTTCACTTCTGCAGTCAGCAGGTTCAGCTCGGACTTGAGGTGACTCACAATTCTGGCTTTGAGGGCAGCTTGTCGAGATGAGTTAGGGGCAGCTTCATCTACTCCAGGAGCAGGAACAGGTGGAGGAACAACCAATAAGGGATCTTCTTGAGCAATGACCACTACATGCATTCTCTTGAAAAGTTTGTGATCAACCACAAACACTTGCAGCTCTTCTGACATCCCTTCTGAGATAGTCTTCGACTCCGGATGTTGTGCAATGATCAATTCATAAATGAGGGAGGGAAGAACAATGGCATGAGTAGACTTTGTACAACCAGCATGTGCAACAATCTGAGGAAACATTACCATACCCATGTTTACTTTCCTTCGCTTCCCAATGATGTACAAGAGGTCTGCAAAGTCCCTGGTGACCTTTCCTATGTGGGAGCTAGGAATCCAGTTCCTGATGCTAAGATTGTACAGCATTGCATACTTTGATGACAACTCCAAAGCATACAAATTCGGTGCTGCCCAGATTCTGCACAACTGATAGCGCGTCGTTGTGCGCGTCAAATTAATTCCTTCCTTCTCCACTTAGTATAGCGGTTAAGTCAGGGTCGATTCCACAGGGAGCAAGTAGATTAGCTTTAACTAGTAACCTGCACTTACGAAACTGGGGGGTGTGAGTGATTGGGTTGCGCAAGTGCGCGAATGAACAATAGTTAACGCAGGAATTGCACTAGACGTGCGCAGGCAGTAGAGATTAAGTACTATGACTATGAAAAGTATCGGCACAGACAATCCTCTATGAGTGTATTCCTTATCATCGACTCTAAACGTCTATAGTTTGATTTACTGATGTTAGTGTCCGATCAAGGCTTCCTAACTTGTGCGCATGTTCCGATCAAAGTTCATGAGCTATTAATTCTTAAGACTAGTCTAAGCAGCTACGAATCCTGTCACAGTAGCAACTGATTATCCTAGCGCGTTACTCCTAGTTGTCACCGTCAAACTATTCAACTAGTTTAACATATAACAAAAAAGTAGCAAGAGTAAGATTGCGGTTCAAGGCTTCCCCTACTCATGCAACTAGCTGTCAACCGTGTGCACATAATTAATATAAGCAAACAAACTAAGCATTAAGCACAAGTCTCAAAGGAAATACTCATAGAATCATGCCCAACCGATACCAAGCGTTTAGCTAGACATGCTAGTAGTAAACATCATAGAAATAGTAAATAATATCTAAAGTATCCAAGAAAACAGCAACGAGCAGGTGCGTGCAGGTTGCAGTGTCTCGGCTGGCGCGGTCGGCTAGCGCAGGTCCTCGCAGCAGCTCGTGTGTTTTTTTGTTCTGCTGCTCTCTCGTGTGCTGTGGTGTCGTGGTGTATTTTTATGCTCTCCCAAACCCTAGCCTTCCTCTCTTTATATACTGCTCAAGAGGCCCAACCTTTGTAACTTCCAAATCTGATGGTGTCAAGATTTGGAAACACCACTATTCTGCGCATGGCGCACTGCACATTGGTTAGTGATAGAGCCTATTTATACGCATTATTTAGATCATAACCCTATGCTTGTTTGCATTATTTTATGTACAAGATTACTGGTTTCCAGTGTTTTTGTATTTCAGGGCAAAACAAGGGCCTAAGTCGGATACGCGCTAACGGGCAGCGTTTAGGACGCACATCACACAAGCCTGCGGAGCTAGCGGCGCAAACAGAAGAATTGGCAGAGTCGACCACGGTGCGCTAACCGATTGTGCTAAGCAGATGCCGTGTGCCATGCGCAGATGATGGTGTTTCCAAATCCTGACACAACCAGATTTGGAAGTTGCCAAGAATGGGCCTCTTGAGCAGTATATAAAGAGAGGAAGGTCTAGGGTTTGAGGAGCATCATATCAACACATCAGAGGATCATCACATCATAATTCAGAGAGAGAGCGGCAAAACTGGAAAACACACGAGCCTGCTGAGAGGACCTGCGCTAGCCGACTGCGCCAGCCAAGACCGCAACCTGCACGCACTGTTTGCTATTGTTTTCTTGGTCACTTTAGACATTATTTACTGTTTCTATGATGTTTACCACTAGCATGTCTAGCTAAACGCTTGGTATTGGTTGGGCATGAATCTATGAGTATTTCCTTTGAAACTTGCGCTTAATGCATAGCTTGTTTGCTTATATTAATTCTGTGCACATTGTTGGCAGCGAGTTGCATGAGTAGGGGAAGCCTTGAACCGCAATCTTACTTTTGTTACTTGTTGTTGTATGTTAAACTAATTGAATAGCCTGACGGTGCCAACTAGGAGTAACGCGCTAGGATAAGCAATTGCTACCTTGATCGGATTCGTAGTTGTTTAGTCTAGTTCAAGAATTAATAGCACATGAACTTTGATCGGAACATGCGCATATGTTAGGAAGCCTTGATCGGACACTAACTTAAGTGAAATCAAACTATAGACGTTTAGAGTCAATGATAAGGAATGCGCTCATAGAGGATTGTCTGCCCAATACTTCTCATAGTCATAGTATTTAATCTCTACTGCCTGCGCACGTCTGGTGCAAGTTCTGCGTTAGCTACTATTTACTTGCGCATTGCGCAACCCGATCACTCACCCCCCCATTTTCGTAAGTGTAGGTCACTGGTTAAAACTGAACTGCTTGCTCCCTGTGGAGATCGACCCTTACTTAACCGCTGTACTAGTGGAAGAGGAAGGATTAATTTGACGCGTACAACGACGCGCGATCAAATTTTGGCGCCGTTGCCGGGGAGCAACACAGCTAAGTTTTAGTTAGTTTACGTTTTTCCTTTTTAGTAACTAGCTATTTTCAGTTTGTTTTGTTTTTCGTTGTTGTTTCTGACAGCGCGCAATCACCATTAGCCTGCGCAACCTTGAAACAGTTGCGCTGCGTAGATTCTAGTTGCGCGCTGACAGACGCAACAGCTTTGTTATCTTTTAATTTCATTTTCTTTGAGATTTAGAACAGGTCATGGAGGATAACAGTGTCGTTGGGGATAACTTAGGGGACAGAACCCCGGAAGAAGCAAGAGCACATAACCGCGCAGCCCTATTCAGAGAGGAAGTGCAGCGCGAGGTTGAAGCAAGGATGGCCGCTGAGCTGTATAATGCGCCACCCGCGCGACAAGCTGCGCGACGCAGAACAGTGCGCGAGATGTCAGCCCCAATCACAGTTAACCAGCCATGGTGCATCGTGCTTCCGCCAGACGGTCATTTTGAACTAAGGAGCTCGCTCATTCATCACCTGCCCAAGTTCCACGGAATGAACAACGAAAATCCAGTCAAGCATGTGCGAGAGTTCCTAGTCATCTGCGAGAACATGAAGAACGAAGGGGAGAGCGATGAGGCGCTGAAGATGAAGGCATTCCCATTTTCACTGTGTGATACAGCCAGACATTGGTTGATGAACTTACCCGCAGGATCAATTCACACATGGGAGCAGCTGCAGAAGAAGTTCCTGGACAAATTTTATCCCGCAGCGAAGATCGCGCTACTCAGGAGAGAACTGGCCGCACCTAGGCAGAGCGCAGGAGAGTCACTGTCAGAGTATTACGAGCGTTTCAGGGAGCTGGAGGCCAACTGCTACAATCACGGCCTGCCCCAGAATGTGCTGATAGAGAACTTCCTGAACGGATTGCTACCCATGGAGCTGAGGTTATTGAACGCATGCGCAGGAGGCGACATTTGTAACATGTATCCAGAAGACGCGTGGCAGCTGATAGAAGACTCTGCTGGGCAGGTAAGACATCAGCTAACACTTGAAAATAGTCGTACTCGTCCTGTGCATCAGGTAGAAACAAGCGCTGAGATCAAGGAAATGAAGGCCAGGCTGCAGAAGTTGATGAGTGCGCAAAGCGCACAACCAGTTGCGCCAAAGGTATGTGAATTCTGCAGGTCCACCGAACACAAAACTAATGAATGTCCCACACTTTTCGAGGAATCAGGAGATGTCAATGCTCTTGGAGGATGGGATAACAGAGGGCCACAGAGGCGGAATCAGCCGCGTTTTGGACTGGCCGCAAATGGGTTTAGATGGAAGGAGGAAAATAATTTCCAGAGGCAGTCCACAGATCAGCGCGCGCCACAGCAGACGCAACAAGCTGCGCCCTACAATCCACCTCATCGCCGCACTGACGCACCAGCGCATAACAACCAGCAACCGAGGCGATCTTTGGAAGATACCGTGGGGCAGCTAGCAGACACAGTGCGCAAAAATGACGAGAAGTATGACAAGCGGTTCGAATCCATTGAAAAGCAGCTATCACAGATTGCTACCATGGTGTATGAGCTAAAGAAGAGCGATGGCAACCTGCCTTCGCAAGTGATTCAGAACACCAAAGGAGGAGTCAATGCAGTGACACTGAGGACTGGGCGCACGATAGGAACAGAGCAGACTACAAAGGCGCCCGCGCAACCAGTTGCGTAAGTCCCTGATCTAGCAGAGCAGAATGCGCAACCAGAGATAACCGCGCAACCAGAAGTGCCAGCCACAAGCCAGCAGGGCGAAGCGCCAGGTATCACGCAATTGAAAGACAAGGGCACGAATCGTACTAACATACCTGCACCTTTCCCTGTGCAGGCACCATCGGCTAGGAAGGAAGCGCTGGACAAAGAGCTATACGAGTTATTCAGTAAGGTGGAAATAAACATTCCCCTTATTGAAGCAGTTCGGCAGATCCCTAGGTATGCCAAGTTTTTGAAGGAGCTGTGCACAAACAAGCGAAGAAAAGGCGAGTGCGCACAGGTAATGCTAAATGCGCAGGCCTCAGCGATCGTGCAATATAAGGTACCACCTAAGTGCCGAGATCCAGGTACAATCACTATCCCATGCACTTTAGGTAAGACCACAGTGAGCAATTGCATGATTGATTTAGGCGCATCCATAAATTTGCTACCCTATTCCCTATATGCGACATTGCGCCTTGGACCACTAAAGCCTGCAGGTCTCACCATTCAGCTAGCAGATCGGTCGTGCAAACAACCTGCGGGCATGATAGAGGATGTTCTTGTGCGAGTAGGAGAGCTGGTGTTCCCAGCAGATTTTTATGTGCTAGAAATGGAGGGTGAATCGAGCACCAGCAGTGCGTAGATCCTACTGGGCAGACCTTTTCTGATGACCGCGCGCACAAAGATAGACGTGTGGAGGGGCACACTCTCCATGGAGGTTGATGGCGAAGAAATCCACTTCAACATATTTAAAGGGATGCAGCACCCACATGAGGACGCCATAGTGCACGCAATGGACAGCATTGATGATTTAGTCACAGATGCGCAATGTGCAAGCGCAACGGTAGGACCAGAGCCACTGACACAGGCAGAGTTGGAGGAGCAGGAAGACGAGCTGAGCAGTGCTGAACCAGAATCCAAACAGGTACACGATATAGTTCATATTTGCACTGCTAATAAAATCTTGCCCTCTATTGAACAGGCACCCAAGATCGAGCTGAAGCAACTTCCAGAGCACCTCAAATACATTTTCTTAGGAAAAGAGGACACCCTGCCAGTGATCATAAAGAAAGGATTAGAAGAGGAGCAGGAAGCGCGCTTACAGCAGATGCTGCGCAAGAACCAGCGCGCCATAGGATGGACACTTGCTGACCTGCGCGGAGTGAGCCCAGACGTATGCATGCATAGGATTCTATTGGAAGATGGTGCCAAACCATCCAGGGAGGCTCAGCGCAGATTGAATCCAAATATGATGGAGGTAGTGCAAAAGGAGATCCTAAAGTTGCTTGACGCAGGAGTCATTTACCCGATCTCAGACAGCAAATGGGTCAGTCCAGTGCACGTTGTGCCAAAGAAGGGAGGAATCACAGTGGAAGAGAATGCGCAGGGCGAGCTAGTTCCCAAGCGCATTCAGACTGGATGGCGCATGTGCATCGACTACAGGAAGCTTAACGCAGTCACGCGCAAGGACCATTTCCCGCTACCCTTCATGGACCAAATGCTGGACAGATTAGCAGGAAAGCCCTATTTTTGCTTCTTGGACGGATATTCAGGGTACAACCAGATACCCATAGCTGCGGAGGATCAAGAGAAGACCACGTTCACTTGCCTGTTCGATACGTTTGCGTTTCGACACATGTCATTTGGGCTGTGTAACGCGCCAGGTACGTTCCAACGTCTAGTCATGAGCATTTTTTCTGATATGATTGGTATATGCATAGAAGTGTTCATGGATGATTTTACTGTGTATGGAGGTACCTTTGATGCATGCCTAACTCATCTTGATAAGGTCTTAGCGCGCTGCATTTCTAAGAACCTAGTGCTCAATTATGAAAAATGTCATTTCATGGTATCACATGGTGTAGTACTAGGACATATCATTTCAGAGGAGGGGATCAAGGTAGATAAAGCTAAGATAGATCTTATTTCTAACCTACCTTATGCCACGAACGTGCGCGACGTGAAGTCATTCCTTGGGAATGCCGGGTTTTACAGGCGTTTTATAAAAGACTTCTCTAAAATTTGTATACCCCTGTCTAACCTCTTGCAAAAGGATGTGTGCTTCAACTTTACTGATGAGTGCAGGGCCGCATTTGATAAGCTGAAGGAGGCGCTGACCAGTGCGCCAGTGATGCGCGCGCCAGACTGGAACCTGCCATTTGAACTGATGTGCGACGCAAGCGACTATGCAGTAGGTGCAGTCTTGGGGCAGCGAGTGGACAAGAAGCCGCATGCCATTTATTATGCATCGCGCACGTTGGACGCTGCGCAGAGGAACTACACCACCACGGAAAAGGAGCTTCTGGCAATTGTGTTTGCGCTGGAGAAGTTCTGTGCATATGTTCTAGGCGCTAGGGTCATCATATACACAGACCACGCAGCCATCCGCTACCTAATGTCCAAGAAAGAAACTAAGCCGCGCCTGATGCGCTGGGTGCTCCTACTTCAGGAGTTTGACTTGGAGATCAAAGACAAGAAGGGCACGGAGAACACAGTTGCGGACCACCTGAGCAGGATCGTGAAAGAGGAGGAGCCAGGGCAGATCACGGAGACATTTCCTGACGAGCATCTGATGGCGCTGACAGGTAAGGTACCATGGTATGCGCACATTGCGAATTACCTGGTCACAGGTACGTTTCCTCCGCATTTCAATAAAACCCAGTGCATGAGATTGAAACATGAGTCCAAGCATTACCTTTGGGATGATCCATATATGCTCAGAATAGGACCAGATCAGATATTGAGGCGCTGCGTGCCTGACCATGAAATTAACTCTGTTTTGATGTTTTGTCATGCGCACGCATGTGGAGGACACTTTGGTCCGAAGCGCACGAGCAGAAAGGTCCTGGACTGTGGATTTTATTGGCCACGCTTGTTCCGTGACTCATATGACTACTGCAGGAACTGTGACAGGTGCCAGCGCACAGGAGGCATATCAGCGCGCAACGAGATGCCGCAGACGCCGATTCTAGTGGATGAAGTGTTTGATATATGGGGAATTGTCTTCATGGGGCCATTTCCTCCATCTGCCGGATACGAATACATATTGGTCGCGGTGGATTATGTCTCCAAATGGGTCGAGGCTAAGGCCACAAGAAAGGATGATGGTAAGACAGTCGCTGATTTTTTGAGAACTAACATCTTTTGCAGGTACGGGGTACCTAAGGCGATCATTAGCGACCAGGGGACGCACTTTTGCAACAGGATTGTGGCGCAAGTTTTCAAGCATTATGGAGTGCGCCACAAGACGTCCACTGCTTATCATCCTCAGACAAATGGACAGGCCGAGGTTTCCAACAGAGAGATCAAGCGCATCCTGGAGAAGACTGTGAGACCATCGCGCAAAGATTGGAGCCAGCGCCTGGACGACGCGCTGTGGGCATACCGCACTGCGCATAAGACGCCAATCGGGACTTCACCGTTCTGGTTGGTTTACGGAAAAGCATGCCACCTGCCAGTGGAGTTAGAACACAAAGCATATTGGGCCTTTGAGTTAGAACACAAAGCATTTGCAACCTGAACCTAGACGAGGCTGGAAAGGAACGCGCATTTGAGCTAAGCGAATTAGAAGAGCTGGGCCTGGATGCCTATGAGGGACTGCGCGATTACAAAGCACGCACCAAGGCATTTCACGACAAGAATATTCTTAGACGCACTTTTGAGCCGGGAGACCAGGTATTATTATTCTCATCACGCCTGAAGCTCATGCCTGGAAAGCTGCGCAGCAAATGGACAGGACCGTACACAATCACCAAGGTTTTCCCCTACGGAACACTCGAGTTAGAAAACGAGCACCGGCATCGTTTTCAGGTCAATGGGCAGAGAGTCAAACGGTATCTAGGAGAACCTTGGGATGGCACGGCGCGCGACATTGACTTGGCAGAGCCTGAGATAGTAGATGCGCAGGTTGCTGCGCCAGAGTCATCACCAGGCGCGCCAGAGGGGGAACAGGGGACTATTGCTCATATTTCTTCTCCCTCTTGACCTACTCATGTTACTTATAATATCCATGCTGACTACCCTTTTGATCCTTTGCGCAGGACCAAGAAGAACACAACACATGCACAAGCGCAGGATCACTCAGAAGCAAGAGTGGGGGAGGTCGCTGGCACACATTTGGGCACGTAACGAGGTACAGTCGAGCCAACGACGTTAAACAAAGGCACTTGTCGGGAGGTAACCCGACATGTTTTACTTTTACATGTCTTTCTTTTAGTTTTTCTAGCGTCTTTAAGTTAGTTTAGGACTTGTAGTTTTTTTTTAGTCGAGCAGCAGTGCGCGGGTCCGTGCGCACTTCAGTGCGCAGGACAGCTGCGCCAGTCAGGGGGTATATAAGGGCAGTACTTAGAAAATTTCAGCACTTTTTCACTCGACCGTTGCAAGTACAACTCCTGCCCTCACACCTCCGCCCACTTTCCGGCGCTCAACCCAGCTTCAGTTTAGAGAGATTTGAAGAGCACACAGCCACACTCTCCCCAGGTAACCTTTCCCCCAGATTTGAGCAGATTCCAGTAGGGTTTGTACGGTAGAGAAGTGCTCTAGGGTTTTGAAATCGCACCAGGCTAGAGTGCACCGATTGGAGTATTGGTTAGAGGGTTTTGTAGGCGGGCAGTAGGCGCCCATTTGGTGAAAGTTTCAGGGCATTCGGAGGAGTTTGGATTTTTGGAATGTTTGAGGAGTGTTGACCGGAGTTGACTAGAGAGACCCAGCCACAATGCAGCCTGCCGAGGACCAAGCCACCCCAGCTCACTTTGCCAGCAAGTATGCCGCATTTCTGAGACTAGAAATGTACGGGACTCCGTGCATCAGCCGGGAGTTCCTGCGCGAGGTCGGACTGGAGGACCTCGTTGTGGAGAGGCTGGCGTTAGCAGGCTGGGAGGCGCTGTTGGAACTCAACAGCGCATCAGACAGGGAGGACACCTGTGAGTTCCTGGCGTCGTTCGAACCAGGTGAGATGGAGATAAGGTACCGGCAGCGAGGGGTGTGGTATATTGCCTCGGCTAAGAGGCTGAAGCGCACACTGAGGTGCGCTAAGGTGCGAGAAGCTGACATGGACGCGCACACGAATCAAGAGGCGTGGCGCGAGATGGCGACCGGGCCAGTGTTTGCCGCGGGGCGCAGCAGGGGACGAGAGCTGCGCGACCCGTGGATGTTCTACTTGTGGCGCCTGGTCGCCTATGCGGTCATTGGGCATTTTAATGGTGCGCCGAAGATCAGTTTGCTGGATATGGAGATTTTGAAGGGGTTTTATTATGGGAAGAGGGTGCTCTTTGTTCTGAACATGGTGCACCACGGGAGCCGAGTCAGCACCAAGGGGCCGCTGACTTGCGGAGGAATTATAACGCACCTGCTACGGGCGTTACACGGAGAGCCTGAGGTGCCAGAGCACACAGTGGTGCCGGCTGTTCCTCTGGACCGCGCCCACATGCTGCAGATAAGGGCGGTAGCCGTGAGGGAGGATGGCACATTGGAGTGGTGCTACCGCCTGCAGCCGGCCAGAGTGCCGCGGCCAAGAGCAGAGAGCAGGGCGCAAGCAGCAGAGGCCGCGCAAGAGATGGAGGAGGACGAGGCCCCAGAGCCAGTTGTGCCTCCAGTCAGGCGCGCGAGGACCCGCGCGCAGACTGGAGCGCATCGGAGGGCCCGTGCACCACAGGGGGAGCCAGTTACCATTTCCATAGAGGATTCTCCCCCGCGTGCACAAAGGAAGCGCCCGAGGACCGAGGATGAGGAGGCGCCTGAGGAAGCATCGGCAGAGCAGCGCATGATGTTCAACGTCATGCGCGTGCTCGAGTATTTAGCGCCAGAGGGGGCGGATTTGAGCATGAGCCCACCATCCGGGTGGAGATTTGGAGACGCGATTCCCCCTCTCCTCAGCCTGCACCGGCCACCTCCAGGTTCCCCCAGCGAGCCGCAGCAGCCCCAGAAACAGAACCCACCCCCGACCCAGCACCAGTACCAGCACCTGCACCATCCCCTGCCCAGCCGTCCATTCCGAGGTCCCCTGTAGCCGAACCCATCATTAGCACCAGCTCAGACTCGCTATGGGACCCCGTCTCGGAGGACGACTTTGTGGCGCAGCCTGTCGCCCTTTCTGTTGTACCGCCTTCCTCCAGCACCGATTATGCGGCGGATTCTTCAGAGGAGGAGGCGCATGGTTCAGCGGCTGCGTCCAGCTCAGAGGACATATAGAGCTGTAGGGGGGCGCATTATTTCTTTCGGGTGGTGTCTATTTTTTCTTTTATATGCTGAACATTATTCGATATTATGTTTCTATATGTGTGCCGAACTTTTGTGCTACATATTTGTGTCCCTATGCTATATTGCGCTGCTTTGACTATATGTTCTTCATTTTTATGTTTTTTGTTTTTGCTTGCTTGCTTGTGCGCGTTCTCCGTGCGCTTGAGCTTGAGTCGTGGGGACACGTCTCTGTTTAAGTGTGGGGGGGGGGGAGCGTTACATTTACATTTCGCGTTTTTTGAGCTTTTTTAGTGTAGCTTAGTTTAATTAAAGAAAACAGTAGCAGTAGTGCGCTTGAGTGCGGGTTGCGCGCACTGTTCAGCTTGTTTTGCGCTATCCATATTGCGTGCGCTGCTATCAACTGTTTTAGTATATTTTTTTTCGTTTTTATCTGCTCCTGTTAGTTGGGATATACAGGGGATGTGGAGTTGACAGAAATGCTCTAGAGAGGCGGTTAGTCGTTCGAGCTTCGGAGGTGAGGTATATGGTCGAGAGCGCTAGTGGAGGTCTGTGCTTCGTGACCTTCGGAACAAGAGAGTGCGCTCAGTCACGCAGATGCCGAAGGCGAATACCCAAAGCGTGGCGAGGTGGGAAAACAGACCACCTTCCCTCTGGAAGTCGAGCTAAGGAAGGCGGGCGCGGGTGTAAATGCGTGCGCCGACCTGCGCAGATAGACCAAGGAGGGAGAGCGGGGCGGTGTTCCATAGCTGTTATCCGGAGGCCGAGACTGGAACCGTTCTGGGAAAGATAAGAACCATAGACAAAGCTGTACAAAAGAAAAAAATACCAGCAGATGATATGCGCTAAAGAAACTAGCATACGCACTACTCAGTACCAGCGTGCGCAAATTCCACAAAGAAAATCATCGAAAGGCTTGAGTTCCCAGAAAATGCGCGGAAAAATCACGCACGAGAAGAAGCTGCGCTGTTAACCATATACCCATCCTCGGAGTGAGAGCTGACAACCTGGTGCCTATAAAGAGCTATCTCCTAGCCATCCAAAATGATCTTCATCCCAGCTGAGAGGTAATGAATTGCGAAATCATTATATTAGAACTGTTGAAAGCAGTTGCGCGCAGGTGGTAGAGCAGCGCAGGGTGATCAGTAGTGCAGATCGCACCAGAGTGCAAGACTGTGTGCTAGACTCCAGAGAGGTAATGGTATCCGTGCTTGAGTGCTTGTTCGAGGACGAACAAGGGGCAAGTGTGGGGGGTTTGATAGAGCCTATTTATACGCATTATTTAGATCATAACCCTATGCTTGTTTGCATTATTTTATGTACAAGATTACTGGTTTCCAGTGTTTTTGTATTTCAGGGCAAAACAAGGGCCTAAGTCGGATACGCGCTAACGGGCAGCGTTTAGGACGCACATCACATAAGCCTGCGGAGCTAGCGGCGCAAACAGAAAAATTGGCAGAGTCGACCACGGTGCGCTAACCGATTGCGCTGAGCAGATGCCGTGCGCCATGCGCAGATGATGGTGTTTCCAAATCCTGACACAACCAGATTTGGAAGTTGCCAAGAATGGGCCTCTTGAGCAGTATATAAAGAGAGGAAGGTCTAGGGTTTGAGGAGCATCATATCAACACATAAGAGGATCATCACATCATAATTCAGAGAGAGAGCGGCAAAACTGGAAAACACACGAGCTTGCTGAGAGGACCTGCGCTAGCCGACTGCGCCAGCCAAGACCGCAACCTGCACGCACTGTTTGCTATTGTTTTCTTGGTCACTTTAGACATTATTTACTGTTTCTATGATGTTTACCACTAGCATGTCTAGCTAAACGCTTGGTATTGGTTGGGCATGAATATATGAGTATTTCCTTTGAGACTTGCGCTTAATGCATAGCTTGTTTGCTTATATTAATTCTGTGCACATTGTTGGCAGCGAGTTGCATGAGTAGGGGAAGCCTTGAACCGCAATCTTACTTTTGTTACTTGTTGTTGTATGTTAAACTAGTTGAATAGCCTGACGGTGCCAACTAGGAGTAACGCGCTAGGATAAGCAATTGCTACCTTGATCGGATTCGTAGTTGTTTAGTCTAGTTCAAGAATCAATAGCACATGAACTTTGATCGGAACATGCGCATATGTTAGGAAGCCTTGATCGGACACTAACTTAAGTGAAATCAAACTATAGACGTTTAGAGTCAATGATAAGGAATGCGCTCATAGAGGATTGTCTGCCCAATACTTCTCATAGTCATAGTATTTAATCTCTACTGCCTGCGCACGTCTGGTGCAAGTTCTGCGTTAGCTACTATTTACTTGCGCATTGCGCAACCCAATCACTCACCCCCCCCATTTTCGTAAGTGTAGGTCACTGGTTAAAACTGAACTGCTTGCTCCCTGTGGAGATCGACCCTTACTTAACCGCTGTACTAGTGGAAGAGGAAGGATTAATTTGACCCGTACAACGACGCGCGATCAGTTAGCGCAATCGGTCTGCGCACCACAGTCAACTCTGCCACTTCTATCCTGTTTGTTTGCGCTGCTAGCTCCGCAGGCTGAGTGATGCGCGTCTTAAACGCTGCCTATTAGCGCGTATCCGATTTAGGCCCTCGTCTCGCCTTGAAATACAAAAACACTGGAAACCAGTAATCTTGTACACAAAATAATGCAAACAAGCATAGGGTTAGGATCTAAATAGTGTGTATAAATAGGCTCTATCAAACCCCCCACACTTGCCCCTTGTTCGTCCCGAACAAGCACTCAAGCACGGATACAATTACCTCTCTAGAGTTTAGCGCACAGTCTTGCACTCTGACGCGATCTGCACTACCATTCACCTTTCGCTGCTCTATCACCTGCGCGCATCTGCCTTCAACAGTTTTAATATAACAATTTCGAATTTTGTTACCTCTCAGCTGGGATGAAGATCATTTCGGATGGCTGGGAGATAGCTCTTCATAGGCTCATGATTGTCAGCTTTCACTCCGAGGACGGGTATATGGTTAATAGCGCAACCTTCTTCCGGTGCGTGATTCTTCCGCGTACTTTTTGGGAACTCAAGCCTTCTTGATGATTTTGTTATGAATTTTGCGCAAGCTGGTATGTATTTGTGCGCATGCTGATTCTTTTGTAGCGCATATCATCTGCTGGTGTCTTTCTTTTTTGTACAGCTTTATCTATGGTTTCTATGTTCCCAGAACGGTTCCAGTCAGCGCACGCGTTTACACCCGCGCCCGCCTTCCCTCGCTCGACTTCCAAAGGAAAGGTGGTCTGTTTTCCCACCTCGCCACGCTTTGGGTATTCGCCTTCGGCATCTGCGTGACTGAGCGCGCTCTCTTGTTCCGAAGGTCGCGAAGCACCGGCCTCCACTAGCGCTCTCGACCATATACCTCACCTTCGAAGCTCAAACGACTAACCGCCTCTCTAGAGCGTTTCTGTCAACTCCACATCCCCTGTATATCCCAACTAACAGGAGCAGAAAAAATGAAAAAAATATACTAAAACAGTTGATAGCAGCGCATGCAATATGAATAGTGCAATACAAGCTGAACAGTGTGCGCAACCCACACACAAGCGCACTACTGCTACTATTTTCTTCAACTAAACTAAGCTATACTACAAAGCTAAAAAAAAACGTGAAATGTAAATGTAACGCTCCCCCCCCCCACACTTAAACAGAGACGTGTCCCCACGACTCAAGCTCAAGCGCAATGGAGAGCGCACACAGCATGCAAGCAAAACAAAGAATATAAGAAAGAAGAACATATAGTCAGCGCAGCAACAATATAGCAAGGGGTCACAAAATATTCAGCACAATATTCAGCAAAATATAGCGACATATAGCAACAGTTTTCAAAAAGATAAGGAAAGAAACCACCCGAAAGAAATGCGCGCCCCACTGCACCCCTAGATGTCCTCGGAGCTGGACTCAGCCGCTGACCCGTGCGCCTCCTCATCTGAAGAATCAGTCACATACTCGGTGCTGGAGGCTGGCGGCACTACAGAAATGGCGGCGAGCTAAGCCACGAGGTCGTCCTCTGAGATAGGATCCCATAGTGAATCTGAGCTGGAACTTATGATGGGATCGGCTTCAGGGGACCTCGGAATAGAAGGCTATGCAGGGGGTGCTGCAGGTGCTGGTATTGGGTCTGCTGCTGGGGTGGGCTGCGCTGCTGGGGCTGGCTCTGCTGTGCGCACCGGGGACTGGGTAGGAGGGCTGGCTGGCTGGCGCGGCTCGCTGGGGGATCCTGGAGGCGGCCTGCTGATCGCGCGTCGTTGTACGCGTCAAATATAATCCTTCCTCTTCAACTAGTACAGCGGTTAAGTAAGGGTCGATCTCCACAGGGAGCAAGTAGTTCAGCTTTAGCCAGTAACCTACACTTATGAGATTGGGGGTGAGTGATTGGGGTTGCGCGATGCGCAAGTAACAGTGGTATCGTAACGCAGGAATTTGCACTAGACGTGCGCAGGTAATAGAGATTAAGTACTATGACTATGAGAAGTATCGGCGCAGACAATCCTCTATGAGTGTATTCCTTATCATCGACTCTAAATGTCTATAGCTCGATTTGCTAATGCTAGTGTCCGATCAAGGCTTCCTAACATGTGCGCATGTTCCGATCAAAGTTCATGTGCTATTAATTCTTGCACTAGACTAAACAACTACGAATCCGATCAAGGTAGTAATTGCCTATCCTAGCGCGTTACTCCTAGCTGGCACCGTCAGGCTATTCAACTAGTTTAACAAACAACAACAAGCAACAAGAGTAAGATTGCGGTTCAAGGCTTCCCCTACTCATGTAACAAGCTGCCAGTAATGTGCACAGAATTAATATGAGCAAGCAAGTTATGCATTAAGCGCAAGTCTCAAAGGGAAATACTCATAGATTCATGCCCAACCGATACTAAGCGTTTAGCTAGACATGCTAGTGGTAAACATCATAGAAACAGTAAATAATAACTAAAGTGTCCAGGAAAACAATAGCAAACAGTGCGTGCAGGTTGCAGTCTTGGCTGGCGCAGTCGGCTGGCGCAGATCCGCTCAACAAGCTCGTGTGTTTTCCAGTCCTGGCGCGCAGTGCCTCCTTCGTGTACGAATTGTGTCGTGATGTTCGAATGTCTCCCTTAGAATGTGTCCTCAAACCCTAGCCTGCCTCTTCTTTATATACTGTTCAGAGGCTCATCCTTGGCAACTTTCTAATCTGGTCATGTCAGGATTTGGAAACACCACCATCTGCGCCTGGCGCATGGCATCTGCTTAGCGCAATCGGTTAGCGCACCGAGGTTGACTCTGCCAATTTCTTCTGTTTGCGCCGCTAGCTCCGCAGGCTGTGTGATGCGCGTCCTAAACGCTGCCTGTTAGCGCGTATCCGACTTAGGCCTTCGTTTTGCCCTGCAATACAAAAACACTGGAAACCAGTAATCTTGTACATAAAATAATGCAAACAAGCATGGGGTTATGATCTAAATAATGCGTATAAATAGGCTCTATCAAACCCCCCACACTTGCCCATTGTTCGTCCTCGAACAAGCACTCAAGCACGGATACTACTACCTCTCTGGAGTCTAGCGCACAGTTTTGCACTCTGGCGCGAGCTGCACTTCTGAACACCTTGCGCTGCTCTACCACCTGCGCACAACTGCTGTCAACAGTTTAAGTATAGTGATTTCGAAATTCATTACCTCTCAGCTGGGATGAAGATCATTTCGGATGGCTGGGAGATAGCTCTTTATAGGCGCCAGGTTGTCAGCTCTCACTCCGAGGATGGGTATATGGTAAACAGCGCAACTTCCCGCGCGTGATTCTTCTGCGCACTTCCTGGGAACTCAAGCCTTTTGATGATTTTCTTTGTGGATTTTGCGCTTGCTGGTGCTTGTGCGCATGCTGATTCTTTTGTAGCGCATATCATCTGCTGGTATTTTATCTTTTGTACAGCTTTGTCTTTGATTCCTATCTTTCCCAGAACGGTTCCAGTCTCGGCCTCCGGATAACAGCTATGGAACACCGCCCCGCTCTCCCTCCTTGGTCTGTCTGCGCAGGTCGGCGCACGCGTTTACACCCGCGCCCGCCTTCCTTGGCTCGACTTCCAGAGGGAAGGTGGTCTGTTTTCCCACCTCGCCACGCTTTTGGGTATCTCGCCTTTGGCATCTGCGTGACTGAGCGCGCTCTCTTGTTCCGAAGGTCGTGAAGCACAGGCCTCCACTCGCGCTCTCGACCATATACCTTTCCTCTGAAGAGCGAACGACTAACCGCCTCTCTAGAGCGTTTCTGTCAACTCCACATCCCCTGTATATCCCAACTAACAGGAGCAGAAAAATGAAAAAAAATATACTAAAAGCAGTTGATAGCGCACGGCGCAAAATGGGTAACGCAAACAAGCTGAACAGTGCGCGCAACCCGCACACAAGCGCACTACTGCTACTGTTTCCTTCAATTAAACTAAGCTACACTAAAAAAACTCAAAACGTGAAATGCACATGTAACGCTCCCCCCCCCCCACTTAAACAGAGCCGTGTCCCCACGACTCAAGCTCAAGCGCACGAAGAGCACACACATGCATGCAAAAACAATAAAAAACTATAAAAATAAAAAACGTGTAAAAGTAGAACGTATCGGGTTACCTCCCGACAAGTGCCTTTGTTTAACGTCGTTGGCTCGACTGTACCTCGTTACGTGCCCAAATGTGTGCCAGTGACCTCCCCCACTCTTGCTCCTGAGTGATCCTGCGCTTGTGTATCGGTTGTGCTTTTCTGTGTCCTGCGCAAAGGATAAAAAGGGTAGTCAGCATGGATAATAGGCGAGAAGTCTGCAGTAACGAGGGAAGATGAAGAGGAAGAAGAAATGTGAGCAATAGTTTCCAGTTCTCCCTCTGGTGCATCTGGTGGTGCCTCTGGCGCAGCAGCTGGCGCATCTGCTATCTCAGGTTCTGCCAAGTCAATGTCGCGCACTGTGCCATCCCAAGGCTCTCCTAGATATCGTTTGACTCTCTGCCCATTGACCTAAAAACGATGCCGGTGCTCGTTTTCTAATTCGATTGTTCCATAGGGGAAAACCTTGGTGACTGTGTACGGTCCAGTCCATTTGCTGCGCAGCTTTCCAGGCATGAGCTTCAGGCGTGATGAGAATAACAATACCTGGTCTCCTGGCTCAAAAGTGCGTCTGAGGATATGCTTGTCATGAAAAGCCTTTGTCCGCTCCTTGTAATCGCGCAGTCCCTCATAGGCATCCAAGCGCAGCTCTTTTAATTCGCTCAGCTCAAACGCGCGCTCCTTTCCAGCCTCATCTAAGTTTAGGTTGCAAATGCGTAAGGCCCAATATGCTTTGTGTTCTAGCTCTACTGGCAGGTGGCATGCTTTTCCGTAGACCAACCGAAACGGTGAAGTCCCGATTGGTGTCTTATGCGCAGTGCGGTATGCCCACAGCGCATCGTCCAGGCGCTGGCTCCAATCTTTGTGCGATGGTCGCACAGTCTTCTCCAGGATGCGCTTGATCTCTCTGTTGGAGACCTCGGCCTGTCCATTTGTCTGAGGATGATAAGCAGTGGACGTCTTGTGGCGCACCCCATAATGCTTGAAAACTTGCGCCACGATCCTGTTGCAAAAGTGAGTCCCCTGGTCGCTGATGATTGCCTTAGGCACCCCGTACCTGCAAAAGATGTTAGTTTTCAGAAATTCAGCGACCGTCTTACCATCATCCTTCCGTGTGGCCTTAGCTTCGACCCATTTGGAGACATAATCCACTACGACCAATATGTACTCGTATCCTGCAGACGGAGGAAATGGCCCCATGAAGTCAATTCCCCATATATCAAACACTTCATCCACTAGAATTGGCGTCTGCGGCATCTCGTTGCGCGCTGATATGCCTCCTGTGCGCTGGCACCTGTCACAATTCCTGCAATAGTTATATGCGTCTCTAAACAGGTGCGGCCAATAAAATCCGCAGTCCAGGACCTTCCTGCTGGTGCGCTTGGGACCAAAGTGTCCTCCACATGCGTGCGCATGACAAAACATCAAAACAGAGTTAAATTCATGGTCAGGCACGCAGCACCTCAATATCTGATCTGGTCCTATTCTAAGCATATAAGGATCATCCCACAGGTAATGCTTGGACTCATGTTTCAATCTCATGCACTGGGTTTTATTGAAATGCGGAGGAAACGTACCTGTGACCAGGTAATTTGCATGGTGCGCATACCATGGTACCTTACCTGTCAGCGCCATCAGGTGCTCGTCAGGAAATGTCTCAGTGATCTG
This sequence comes from Umbilicus rupestris, assembly GCA_963678935.1. Classification (NCBI taxonomy): domain Eukaryota; kingdom Viridiplantae; phylum Streptophyta; class Magnoliopsida; order Saxifragales; family Crassulaceae; genus Umbilicus; species Umbilicus rupestris. The sequence continues at coordinate 7,273,631 of OY787615.1, read as the reverse complement.
CCCTGGCTCCTCCTTCTTCACGATCCTGCTCAGGTGGTCCGCAACTGTGTTCTCTGTGCCCTTCTTGTCTTTGATCTCCAGGTCAAATTCCTGCAGTAGGAGCACCCAGCGCATCAGGCGTGGCTTAGTTTCTTTCTTGGACATTAGGTAGCGGATGGCTGCGTGGTCTGTGTATATGATGACCCTGGCGCCTAGAACATATGCACGGAACTTCTCTAGCGCAAACACAATTGCCAGAAGCTCCTTCTCCGTGGTGGTGTAGTTCCTCTGCGCAGCGTCCAGTGTGCGCGATGCATAATAGATGGCGTGCGGTTTCTTGTCCACTCGCTGCCCCAGGACTGCACCTACTGCATAATCGCTTGCGTCGCACATCAGTTCAAATGGCAGGTTCCAGTCTGGTGCGCGCATCACTGGCGCACTGGTCAGCGCTTCCTTCAGTTTATCGAACGCGGCCCTGCACTTATCAGTAAAATCGAAGCACACATCCTTTTGCAAGAGGTTAGACAGGGGAATACAAATTTTAGAGAAGTCTTTTATAAAACGCCTGTAAAACACGGCGTGGCCTAAGAATGACTTCACATCGCGCACGTTCGTGGCATAAGGTAGATTAGAAATAAGGTCTATCTTAGCTTTGTCTACCTTGATCCCCTCCTCTGAGATGATGTGCCCTAGCACTACACCATGCGTTACCATGAAATGGCATTTTTCATAATTAAGCACTAGGTTCTTAGAGATGCAGCGCGCTAAGACCTTATCTAGATGAGTTAAGCACGCATCAAAGGTACCTCCATATACGGTAAAATCATCCATGAAAACTTCTATGCATATACCAATCATATCAGAGAAAATGCTCATGACAAGGCGTTGGAACGTACCTGGCGCGTTACACAGCCCAAATGACATGCGCCGAAACGCAAATGTACCGAACGGGCAGGTGAACGTGGTCTTCTCCTGATCCTCCGCAGCTATGGGTATCTGGTTGTACCCTGAATATCCGTCCAAGAAACAAAAATAAGGCTTACCTGCTAATCTGTCCAGCATCTGGTCCATAAAGGGTAGCGGGAAATGGTCCTTGCGCGTTACTGCGTTAAGCTTCCTGTAGTCGATGCACATGCGCCATCCAGTCTGTATGCGCTTGGGAACTAGCTCGCCCTGCGCATTCTCTTCCACTGTGATTCCACCCTTCTTAGGCACAACGTGTACTGGACTGACCCATTTGCTGTCCGAGATGGGGTAAATGACTCCTGCGTCAAGCAACTTTAGAATTTCCTTCTGCACTACCTCCATCATATTTGGGTTCAATCTGCGCTAAGCCTCCCTGGATGGTTTGGCACCATCTTCCAACAGAATTCTATGCATGCATACGTCTGGGCTCACTCCACGCAGATCTGCCAGTGTCCATCTTATAGCGCGCTGGTTCCTGCGCAGCACCTGCTGTAAGCGCACTTCCTGCTCCTCTTCTAATCCTTTCTTTATGATTACTGGCAGGGTATCCTCATTTCCCAAGAAAATGTATTTGAGGTGTTCTGGAAGTTGCTTCAGCTCGACCTTGGGTGCCTGTTCAGTAGAGGGCAAGATTTTAGTAGCAGTGCAAATATGAACTATATCGTGTACCCGTTTGGATTCTGGTTCAGCACTGCTCAGCTCCTCGTCCTGCTCCTCCAACTCTGCCTGTGCCAGTGGCTCTTGTTCTATTGTCGCGCTTGCACATTGCGCATCTGAGATCAAATCGTCAATGCTGTCCATCGCGTGCACTGTGGCGTCCTCGTGTGGGTGCTGCATCCCCTTGAATATATTGAAATGGATTTCTTCGCCATCAACCTCCATGGAAAGCGTGCCCCTCCACACGTCTATCTTCGTGCGCGCGGTCATCAGGAAAGGTCTGCCTAGTAGGATCTGCGCACTGCTGGTGCTTGATTCACCCTCCATTTCCAGCACATAAAAATCTGCTGGGAACACCAGCTCTCCTACTCGCACAAGAACATCCTCTATCATGCCTGCAGGTTGTTTGCAAGACCGATCTGCTAGCTGAATAGTGAGACCTGCAGGCTTTAGTGGTCCAAGGCGCAATGTCGCATATAGGGAATAAGGTAACAAATTGATAGATGCGCCTAAATCAATCATGCAATTGCTCACTGTGGTCTTACCTAAAGTGCAAGGGATAGTGAACCTACCTGGGTCTCGGCACTTAGGTGGTACATTATGTTGCACGATCGCTGAGGCCTGCGCATTGAGCATTACCTGTGCGCACTCGCCTTTCCTTCGCTTGTTTGTGCACAGCTCCTTTAAAAACTTGGCGTACCTGGGGATCTGCCGAACTGCCTCGATAAGGGGAATGTTGATTTCCACCTTACTGAATAACTCGTATAGCTCTTTGTCCAACGCTTCCTTTCTAGCCGATGGTGCCTGCACAGGAAAAGGTGCAGGTATATTAGTACGATTCGTGCCCTTGTCGTTTATTTGGGTTATACCTGGCGCTTCGCCCTGCTGGTTTGTGGTCGGCACTTCTGGTTGTGCGTCTTGCTCTGGTTGCGCATTCTGTTCTGCTGGATCCGGGACTTGCGCAGTTGGTTGCGCTGGCCCCTTCGCGGTCTGCTCTGCTCCTATTGTGCGCCCAGTCCTCAGTGTCACTGCATTGACTCCTCCTTTGGTTTCTGAATCACTTGCGAAGGCAGGTTGCCATCGCTCTTTTTCAGTTCATACACCGTGGTAGCGATCTGTGATAGCTGCTTTTCAATGGACTCGAACCTCTTGTCATACTTCTCGTCATTTTTGCGCACTGTGTCTGCTAGCTGCCCCACGATATCTTCCAAAGATCGCCTTGGTTGCTGATTGTTATGCGCTGGTGCGTCAGTGCGGCGATGCGGTGGATTGTAGGGCACAGCTTGTTGCGTCTGCTGTGGCGCGCGCTGATCTGTGGACTGCCTCTGGAAATTGTTCTCCTCATTCCATCTGAATCCATTTGCTGCCAGTCCAAAACGCGGCTGATTCTGCCTCTGTGGGCTTCCCCTACTCATGTAACAAGCTGTCAGTAATGTGCACAGAATTAATATGAGCAAGCAAGTTATGCATTAAGCGCAAGTCTCAAAGGGAAATACTCATAGATTCATGCCCAAGCGATACTAAGCGTTTAGCTAGACATGCTAGTGGTAAACATCATAGAAACAGTAAATAATAACTAAAGTGTCCAGGAAAACAATAGCAAACAGTGCGTGCAGGTTGCAGTCTTGGCTGGCGCAGATCCGCTCAACAAGCTCGTGTGTTTTCCAGTCCTGGCGCGCAGTGCCTCCTTCGTGTACGAATTGTGTCGTGATGTTCGAATGTCTCCCTTAGAATGTGTCCTCAAACCCTAGCCTGCCTCTTCTTTATATACTGCTCAGAGGCTCATCCTTGGCAACTTCCTAATCTGGTCATGTCAGGATTTGGAAACACCACCATCTGCGCCTGGCGCATGGCATCTGCTTAGCGCAATCGGTTAGCGCACCGAGGTTGACTCTGCCAATTTCTTCTGTTTGCGCCGCTAGCTCCGCAGGCTGTGTGATGCGCGTCCTAAACGCTGCCTGTTAGCGCGTATCCGACTTAGGCCTTCGTTTTGCCCTGCAATACAAAAACACTGGAAACCAGTAATCTTGTACATAAAATAATGCAAACAAGCATGGGGTTATGATCTAAATAATGCGTATAAATAGGCTCTATCACCTGCGCAGACTGAGGAGAGGGGGAATAGCATCTCCAAATCTCCACCTTGATGGTGGGCTCATGCTCAAATCTGCCCCCTCGGGCGTTAAATATTAGAGCACGCGCATGATGTTGATCATCATGCGCCGCTCCTCTGGTACCTCCTCAGGCGCCTCCTCTGCCTCCGTCCTAGGGCGCTTTCCTTGTGCACGCGGGGGAGAATCCTCAATGGCAATGGTAACTGGCTCCCCCTGCGGTGCCCTTGCCCTTCGGCGCGCTCCAGTCTGCGCACGAGTCCTCATGCGCCTGATTGGAGGCGCAACTGGCTCTGGGGCCTCGTCCATCTCCATTTCCTCCGCAGCCTCCTCTGCTTGCGCGCTGCTCTCTGCTCGCAGCCTCGGCGCTCTGGCCGGCTGCAGCCGGTAGCACCATTCCAAGGTACCATCCTCTCTCACGGCCACTGCTCTTATCTGCAGCATCTGGGCGCGGTCCAAGGGAACAGCCGGCACCACTGTGTGCTCGGGCACCTCCGGCTCTCCATGCAACGCACGTAGCAGGTGCGTTATCATTCCTCCACAAGTCAGCGGCCCCTTCGTGCTGACCCGACTCCAATGGATCACCATGTTCAAGACAAACAGCACCTTCTTCCCATAGTAAAAACATTTCAAAATCTCCATGTCCAGCAAGCTTATCTTCGGTGCACCACTAAAACGCCCAATGATCGCATAGGCGACCATGCGCCAAAGGTAGAACATTGATAGAGCCTAGTTATACACATTATTTAGAGCATAACCCTATGCTTGTTTGCAATATTTCATGAGCAAGATTACTCGTTTCCAATGTTTTTGTATATCAGGTCAGAACGAGTCCTTAAGTCGGATACGCGCTGTCAGGCAGCGTTCTAGGAGTGAAAGATCAGCCTGTGGAGCTAGCGACGCAAACAGAAGAAGAAATGGCGAAAGACAGCAGAGGTGCGCTACCCGATTGCGCCAATCAATGCCGTGCGCCAAGCGCAAAGTCCCAGTGACCAGATTTGGAAGTTGCCAAAAGATGAACTTCCTGGGCACTATTTAAACAAAGAAAGTCTAGGGTTTTAAGAGACCGGAACATCATCACTCAGTGGCACTCCAGAGGCACTGCGCGGCAGAACTGGAAAACACACGGACCTGTCAAGGAGAGTTGCGCCAGCCGACTGCGCCAGCCGAAAGAAGACACTGCACGCACTATTTGCTACCGTTTTCTTGGATTCAGTAGTTGTTATTCACTATTTTATGATGTTTACCACTAGCATGTCTAGCTAAACACTTAGTGTTGGTCGGGCATGAATCTATGATGTATTACCTTTGAGACTTGAGCTTAATGCATAGTTTACTTATTTGTATTAATCCTGCGCATACTGAGACAGTTAGTTGCATAAGTAGGGGAAGCCTTGAACCGCAATCCTATTTGTGTTGCTTGCTTGTCCTATGTTAAACTAGTTGCATGAGTAGGGGAAGCCTTGAACCGCAAACTTATCGTGACAACTAGGAGTAACGAGTTAGGGTAGGCAGTTGCTACTGTGACAGGATTCGCAGCTGTTTAGTCTAGTTCTAGGATTAATAGCACATGAACTTTGAACGGAACATGCGCGTGTGTTAGGAAGCCTTTACCTGACACTAACCCAAGTAGGACACAAACTATAGACATTTAGAGTCGATGATAAGGAATGCATTCATAGAGGATTGTCTGCCCAGCACTTCTCATAAACATAGTATCTCATCTCTACTGCTTGCGCACGTCTAGTGCAATTCCCCGCGTTACGATATTCGCTGTTACTCGCGCATCGCGCAAAACCCCCAATCACTCACGCAACCCCCGTTTTCTTAAGTGTAGGTTACTGGCTAAGACTCACTGCTTGCTCCCTGTGGAGATCGACCCTTACTTAACCGCTGTACTAGTGGGAGAGGAAGGAATTATATTTGACGCGCACGACGACGCGCGATCAAATTTTGGCGCCGTTGCCGGGGAGCAACACAGCTAAGTTTTAGCTAGCTTATAATTCTCATTTTAGTAACTAGTTATTTCATTTTGTTTTGTTTTCTCGTTGTTGTTTCTGACAGCGCACAATCACATCAGCCTGCGCAACCTTGAAACAGTTGCGCTGCGCAGATTCTAGTTGCGCACTGACAGACGCAACAACTTCGTTGCCATTTAATTTCGTTTCTTGAGTTTGGATCAGGACATGGAGGATAACAGTGTGGTTGGAGATAACCTGGGAGACAGAACCCCAGAGGAAGCAAGGGCACATAACCGCGCAGCCCTATTCAGAGAGGAAGTGCAGCGCGAGGTTGAAGCAAGGAGGGCCGCTGAAGTGTATCATGCGCCGCCCGTGCCACAAGCCGCGCGACGCAGAACAGTGCGCGAGATGTCGGCCCCTATCACTGTTAACCAGCCATGGTGCATCGTGCTTCCACCAGGCGGTCACTTCGAGCTAAGGAGCTCACTCATCCATCACATGCCCAAGTTCCACGGGATGAACAATGAAAATCCAGTCAAGCATGTGCGAGAGTTCCTGGTCATTTGCGAAAACATGAAGACCGAAGGGGAAAGCGATGAAGCGCTAAAAATGAAGGCATTTCCATTCTCACTAAGTGATACAGCTAGACACTGGCTAATGAATTTACCTGCAGGATCTATTCACACATGGGAGCAGCTGCAGAAGAAGTTCTTAGACAAATTTTATCCAGCAGCGAAGATTACGCTGCTCAGAAGGGAATTGGCCGCGCCAAGGCAAGGCGCAGGGGAGTCTCTGTCAGAATACTACGAGCGTTTCAGGGAGCTAGAAGCCAACTGCTACAATCACGGGCTTCCCCAGAATGTGCTGATAGAGAACTTTCTGAATGGACTGCTGCCCATGGAGCTGCGACTACTGAATGCATGCGCAGGAGGGGACATTTGCAACATGTACCCGGAGGATGCATGGCAGCTGATAGAAGATTCTGCTGGGCAGGTAAGACATCAATTGACACTTGAAAGTAGTCGTAATCGTTCTGTGCATCAGGTAGAGGCAAGCGCTGAGATCAAAGAAATGAAGGCCATGCTGCAGAAGCTGATGAGTGCGCAGAGCGCACAACCAGTTGCGCCAAGGGTATGTGAATTCTGCAGGTCCACTGAGCACAAGACAGACGAATGCCCAACACTTTTTGAAGAAACTGGAGATGTGAATGCCCTTGGAGGATGGGACAACAGAGGACCGCAAAGGCAGAATCAGCCGCGCTTTGGGCTTGCTGCAAATGGATTCAGATGGAGAGAAGAGAACAATTTCCAGAGGCAGCCCACTGATCAGCGCGCGCCACAGCAGACGCAACAAGCTGCACCCTACAATCCACCGCATCGCCGCACAGACGCACCAGCGCAGAACAATCAGCAACCAAAGCGATCCTTGGAAGATATCATGGGGCAGCTAGCAGACACAGTGCGCAAGAATGACGAAAAGTATGACAAGAGGTTCGAATCCATAGAAAAGCATCTATCACAAATTGCAACCACGGTGTATGAGCTGAAAAAGAGCGATGGCAACCTGCCTTCGCAAGTGATTCAGAACCCTAAGGGAGGAGTTAATGCAGTAACACTGAGGACTGGGCGCACAGTGGGAACAGAGCAGACCGCGCAGGCGCCCGCGCAACCAGTTGCGCAAGTCCCAGATCCAGCAGCTCAGAGTGCGCAACAAGAGCCAGAGGCGCAATCAGAAGCGCCAACCACGAACCAACAGGGCAAAGCGCCAGGTATGTCTCACTCGACAAACAAGGACAAAAATTGTACTAACATACCTGCTCCTTTCCCTGTGCAGGCACCACTGGCGAGAAAAGAAGCACTGGACAAGGAACTATATGAGCTGTTCAGCAAGGTGGAAATCAACATACCTCTCATAGAAGCTATTCGACAGATTCCCAGGTATGCGAAGTTTTTAAAAGAGTTGTGCACAAATAAAAGGAGGACAGGCGAATGCGCACAGGTAATGCTAAATGCGCAGGCCTCAGCAATCGTGCAACAAAAGGTACCACCTAAGTGCAGAGATCCAGGTACATTCACTATCCCTTGCACCTTAGGTAAAACCACGGTAAGCAATTGCATGATCGATTTAGGCGCATCAATCAATTTATTACCATATTCTCTCTATGCGACTTTGCGCCTTGGACCACTAAAACCTGCAGGTCTCACAATTCAGCTAGCAGATAGATCGTGCAAACAACCTGCAGGCATGATAGAAGATGTCCTAGTTCGAGTGGGAGAGCTGGTGTTCCCAGCAGACTTTTATGTGCTCGAAATGGAGGGTGAATCAAGCGCCAGCGGTGCGCAGATCCTCCTAGGCAGACCATTTCTGATGACTGCGCGCACGAAGATAGACGTGTGGAGGGGCACGCTCTCCATGGAGGTAGATGGCGAAGAAATCCATTTCAACATCTTCGAAGGGATGCAGCACCCACATGAGGACGCTACTGTGCACGCAATGGACAGCTTTGACGATTTAGTCACAGAAGCGCAGTGTGCGAGCACAACCATAGGACCAGAGCTACTGACACAGGCAGAGCTGGAGGAGCAAGAGGAGGAGCTAAGCAGTGCTGAACCAGCACCCACACAGGTACTTGATATAGTTCATATTTGCACCGCTAACAAAATCTTGCCCTCTATTGAACAGGCACCCAAGATCGAACTGAAGCAACTCCCAGAGCACCTCAAGTACATTTTCTTGGGAGATGAGGACACCCTGCCAGTGATCATCAAGAAGGGATTGGAAAAAGAGCAGGAGGCGCGCTTACAACAGGTGCTGCGCAGGAACCAGCGCGCTATTGGATGGACTCTTGCTGATCTGCGCGGAGTGAGCCCAGACGTGTGCATGCACCGGATCCTGTTGGAAGATGGTGCCAAACCATCCAGGGAGGCTCAGCGCAGGTTAAACCCAAATATGATGGAGGTAGTGCAAAAGGAAGTCCTGAAGTTGCTTGACGCAGGGGTCATTTACCCAATCTCAGATAGCAAATGGGTCAGCCCGGTGCACGTTGTGCCAAAGAAAGGAGGAATCACGGTGGAGGAGAATGCGCAGGGCGAGCTAGTTCCCAAGCGCATACAAACTGGCTGGCGCATGTGCATCGACTACAGAAAGCTGAACGCTGTAACGCACAAGGACCACTTCCCGCTACCCTTCATGGACCAGATGCTGGATCGCTTGGCAGGTAAGCCTTACTTTTGTTTTTTGGACGGATATTCAGGTTACAATCAGATACCCATAGCTGCGGAGGATCAAGAGAAGACCACGTTCACATGCCCCTTCGGAACATTTGCGTTTCGGCGTATGTCTTTTGGGCTGTGCAACGCGCCAGGTACGTTCCAACGCCTCTTTATGAGCATTTTCTCTGATATGATTGGTATATGCATAGAAATGTTCATGGATGATTTCACTGTATATGGGAGTACCTTTGATGCATGCTTAACACATCTAGATAAAGTCTTAGCGCGCTGCATCTCTAAGAACTTAGTGCTAAATTACGAAAAATGTCATTTCATGGTAACGCACGGAGTAGTACTAGGTCATATCATTTCAGAGGAGGGTATTAAGGTAGACAAGGCTAAGATAGATATTATTTCTAATCTGCCTTATGCCACCAACGTGCGCGACGTGAAATCGTTCTTAGGGCATGCTGGGTTTTACAGGCGTTTTATTAAGGATTTCTCTAAAATTTGCATACCCCTGTCTAACCTGTTGCAAAAAGACGTGTGCTTCGATTTTACTGATGAGTGCAGGGCGGCGTTCGATAAGCTGAAAGAAGCGCTGACCAGTGCGCCAGTGATGCGCGCACCAGACTGGAACCTGCCATTCGAGCTGATGTGTGACGCAAGTGACTACGCAGTAGGAGCAGTCTTGGGGCAGCGCGAGGACAAGAAGCCGCATGCCATCTACTATGCATCGCGCACATTGGACTCCGCGCAGAAGAACTACACCACCACGGAGAAGGAGCTTCTGGCAATTGTATTTGCGCTGGAGAAGTTCCGAGCATATGTTCTAGGCGCCAGAGTCATCATCTACACGGACCACGCAGCTATCCGCTACCTCATGTCCAAAAAAGAGACCAAGCCGCGCCTGATGCGCTGGGTACTTCTGCTTCAGGAATTCGACTTAGAGATCAAAGATAAGAAGGGCACAGAAAATACCGTCGCTGATCACCTAAGCAGGATCGTAAAGGATGAGGAGCCAGGGCAGATCAAGGAGACATTCCCTGACGAGCATCTGATGGCACTAACAGGTAAGGTACCATGGTATGCGCATATCGCAAATTACCTGGTCACAGGTGCGTTCCCTCCTCATTTCAATAAAACTCAGTGCATGCGATTGAAACATGAGTCCAAGCATTACCTTTGGGATGATCCTTACATGCTTAGAATAGGTCCAGATCGGATATTAAGACGTTGCGTGCCTGACCATGAGATTAACTCTGTGTTGATGTTTTGTCATGCGCACGCCTGTGGAGGACATTTCGGTCCCAAGCGCACGAGCAGGAAGATCTTGGACTGCGGATTCTACTGGCCGCACCTATTCAGAGATGCCTATGACCACTGCAGGAAGTGTGACAGGTGCCAGCGCACTGCAGGAATCTCCGCGCGCAACGAGATGCCGCAGACCCCGATTCTGGTGGATGAAGTGTTCGATGTTTGGGGAATCGACTTCATGGGTCCATTTCCCCCATCTGCCGGCTACGAGTACATACTGGTGGCCGTGGATTACGTATCCAAATGGGTCGAAGCTAAGGCCACGCGCAAGGATGATGGTAAGACTGTCGCTGATTTTCTCAGAACTAACATATTTTGCAGGTACGGAGTGCCTAAGGCAGTTATCAGCGACCAGGGGACGCACTTCTGCAACAGGGTTGTGGCGCAAGTTTTCAAGCACTATGGGGTGCGCCACAAGACGTCCACCGCTTACCATCCGCAGACAAATGGACAGGCCGAAGTTTCTAACAGAGAGATCAAGCGCATCTTGGAAAAGATTGTGAGGCCGTCGCGCAAGGATTGGAGCCAGCGCCTGGATGATGCGCTATGGGCATACCGCACTGCACACAAGACGCCCATTGGAACCTCACCATTCCGGCTGGTCTATGGGAAGGCATGCCACCTGCCAGTAGAGCTCGAGCACAAGGCATATTGGGCCTTACGTATTTGCAACTTGAACTTGGATGAGGCAGGAAAAGAACGCGCATTTGAGCTGAGCGAACTCGAAGAGCTGCGCCTAGACGCCTATGAGAGACTGCGCGATTACAAGGAGCGCACCAAAGCGTATCATGACAAGCATATCCTCCGGCGCACATTTGAACCAGGAGACCAGGTACTGTTATTTTCATCGCGCCTGAAGCTCATGCCTGGAAAGTTGCGCAGCAAGTGGACGGGACCATACACCGTCACCAAGGTTTTCCCCTACGGCACAATTGAATTAGAAGACGGGCACCAGCATCGTTTTCAGGTTAACGGGCAGAGAGTCAAACGGTACTTGGGCGAACCTTGGGATGGCGCAACACGCAACATTGACTTGGCCGAGCCAGAGATAGTGGACGCGCAAGCTGCTGCGCCAGACGCACCACCAGATGCTTCAGAGGGAGAACTAGCACCCATCGCCTATATCTCCTCTTCCTCTGCATCTACCCTCATTACGAATAATGTATCACATGCTGACCTTCCCTTGTATCCTTTGCGCAGGACCAATGAGATCGTAACACAAGCACTGGCGCAAGGACACTCAGGAGCAAGAGTGGGGGAGGCTGCAGACGCACTTCTTGGCACGTAACGAGGTACCGTCGAGCCAACGACGTTAAACAAAGGCACTTGTCGGGAGGTAACCCGACACATTTTATTTTGGCACATTTTATTCTGCTTGTTTTGTTTTTTTTGAGTGTTTTTAGCTAGTCTAGGGTTTGGTAGTTTTTTTTTAGTCACACAAGTGCGCAGGACCGTGCGCCTATCAATGCGCAGGTCAGTTGCGCTAGCCAGAGGGGGGTATATAAGGCCAGACTTAGAAAAATTCCCAGCACTTTTCACTCGACCGTTGCACACGAGCTCCCGCCTTCAGACCTCTGCCGTCGATCAGCGCCCAACCCACCGTCCGTCTAGAGGGATTCAAGGACAACACGACCGCACAGCACCCAGCCCCCCCCGCAGAGTCAGCACCTGCATCAGCCCCAGCGCCAGCAGCAGAACCCACCCCTGAACCCGAACCAGTACAACCACCAGTAGCTTCCCCTGCCCGGCCTTCTGTTCCGGAGTCCCCCATTAACTTTCCCAGCGTAGACTCCGATTCCATATGGGAGTCACTTTCCGAGGACGACCTCGTAGCGCAGCCTGATCCCCTCACCTTTGTGCCACCAGCCTCCAGCACCGACTCCTTGACTGATTCTTCAGAGGATGAGGCGCATGGGTCAGCAGCAGCGTCTAGCTCGGGGAACTTCTAGGACCGAGGGCAAGCGCAGTGATTTCCTTTAGGGTGGTGTCTTTTATTTTGCTGCGTCTAGTTGACTATTATGTGTGCTGAGTATTTGTGCCCTACAGTCTGTGACTCCCTTGCTATATTTTGTGTGACTATTTGTGTTCCCTTTTCTGTTCTTTATTTTCGTTGCATTGCATGCATGTGCGCAGCCTCCGTGCGCTTGAGCTTGAGTCGTGGGGACACGTCTCTATTCAAGTGTGGGGGGGGGGGGGGGGGGGCGTTACTCTTACATTTCATGTTTTGAGCATTTTTAGTATAGCTTAGTTTAAGTTGAAGAGAATTAGTAGCAGTAGTGCGCTAAGGTGCAGGATGCGCATGCGCTCCAGCTTGTGTTGCGCTATCCGTATTGCGTGCGCCGTTCTCTACTGTTTTAGCATAATTTTTTTGTTTTTTCTGCTCCTGTTAGTTGGGATATACAGGGGATGTGGAGTTGATAGAAATGCTCCAGAGAGGCGGTTAGTCGCTTGTGCTTCGAAGGCGAGGTATATGGTCGAGTGCGCTAGTGGAGGCCGGTGCTTCGCAACCTTCGGAACAAAAGAGCGCGCTCAGTCACGCAGATGCCAAATACCCAAAGCGTGGCGAGGTGGGAAAACAGACCACCTTCCCTCTGGAAGCCGAGCTAAGGAAAGCGGGCGCGGTTGCAAACGCGTGCGCCGACCGGCGCAGACAGACCAAGGAGGGAGAGCGGAACGAGTTCCATAGCTGCTATCCGAAGGCTGAGATTGGAACTGTTCTGGGAATGAAACAAATTGGAAAGGAAGCTGTACAAAAGAAAAATACCAGCAGAAGCAGATGATTTGCGTTACAAAGAATCAGCATGCGCACTACTTAGTACCTGCGTGCGCAAGACCAAAAGGATATCATCAAAGGCTCAGGTTCCCAGGAAGTGTGCGAACGAATCACGCACTGGAAGAAGCTCGCGCAAGAAACCATATACCTATCTTCAGAGCGGGAGCTGACAATCAGGAGCCTAAGAAGAGCTATCTCCCAGTCATCTAAAGATCTTCATCCCGGCTGAGAGGTAATGAAATTTCGGGATTGTTATATTAGAACTATTGATCGCGCGTCGTTGTGCGCGTCAAATATAATTCCTTCCTCTCCCACTAGTACAGCGGTTAAGTAAGGGTCGATCTCCACAGGGAGCAAGCAGTGAGTCTTAGCCAGTAACCTACACTTAAGAGAACGGGGGTTGCGTGAGTGATTGGGGGTTTTGCGCGATGCGCGAGTAACAGCGAATATCGTAACGCGGGGAATTGCACTAGACGTGCGCAAGCAGTAGAGATTAAGTACTATCTTTATGAGAAGTATTGGGCAGACAATCCTCTATGAATGCATTCCTTATCCTCGACTCTAAACGTCTACAGTTTGTGTCCTACTTGGGTTAGTGTCCGGTAAAGGCTTCCTAACACACGCGCATGTTCCGTTCAAAGTTCATGTGCTATTAATCCTAGAACTAGACTAAACAGCTGCGAATCCTGTCACAGTAGCAACTGCCTACCCTAACTCGTTACTCCTAATTGTCACGGTAAGTTTGCGGTTCAAGGCTTCCCCTACGCATGCAACTAGTTTAACAGGTGACAAGCAAGCAACACAAGTAAGATTGCGGTTCAAGGCTTCCCCTACTCATGCAACTACCTGTCTCAGTATGCGCAGGATTAATACAAATAAGTAAACTACGCATTAAGCTCAAGTCTCAAAGGTAATACATCATAGATTCATGCCCGACCAACACTAAGTGTTTAGCTAGACATGCTAGTGGTAAACATCATAAAATAGTAAATAACAACTACTGAATCCAAGAAAACGGTAGCAAACAGTGCGTGCAGTGTCTTCTCTCGGCTGGCGCAGTCGGCTGGCGCAACTCTCCTTGACAGGTCCGTTTGTTTTCCAGTTCTGCCGCGCAGTGCCTCTGGAATGTCACTGAGTGATGATGTTCCGCCCTCTTGAAACCCTAGACTTTCTTTGTTTAAATAGTGCCCCAGGAAGTTCATCTTTTGGCAACTTCCAAATCTGGTCACTGGGACTTTGCGCCTGGCGCACAGCATTGATTGGCGCAATCGGGTAGCGCACCTCTGCTGTCTTTCGCCATTTCTTCTTTTGTTTGCGCCGCTAGCTCCACAGGCTGATCTTTCACTCCTAGAACGCTGCCTGACAGCGCGTATCCGACTTAAGGACTCGTTCTGACCTGATATACAAAAACATTGGAAACGAGTAATCTTGCTCATGAAATATTGCAAACAAGCACAGGGTTATGACCTAAATAATGTGTATAACTAGGCTCTATCAAACCCCCCACACTTGCCCCTTGTTCGTCCCGAACAAGTACTGAAACGCGGATACAATTACCTTTTCTGGAGACTAGCGCACAGCCTTGCATTCTAGCGCAAAATGCACAGTCACTCAGCTTGTGCTGCTCTATCACCTGCGCACAACTGCACTCAATAGTTCTAATATAATAATCCCGAAATTTCATTACCTCTCAGCCGGGATGAAGATCTTTGGATGACTGGGAGATAGCTCTTCTTAGGCTCCTGGTTGTCAGCTCCCGCTCCGAAGATAGGTATATGGTTTCTTGCGCGAGCTTCTTCCAGTGCGTGATTCGTTCGCACACTTCCTGGGAACCTGAGCCTTTGATGATATCCTTGTGGTCTTGCGCACGCAGGTACTAAGTATTGCGCATGCTGATTCTTTGTAACGCAAATCATCTGCTTCTGCTGGTATTTTTCTTTTGTACAGCTTCCTTTCCAATTTTTTTTTTCATTCCCAGAACAGTTCCAATCTCAGCCTTCGGATAGCAGCTATGGAACTCGTTCCGCTCTCCCTCCTTGGTTTGTCTGCGCCGGTCAGCGCACGCGTTTACATCCGCGCCCGCTTTCCTTAGCTGGATTTCCAGAGAGAAGGTGGTCTGTTTTCCCACCTCGCCACGCTTTGGGTACTTTGCCTTTTGCATCTGCGTGACTGAGCGCGCTCTTTTGTTCCGAAGGTTGCGAAACACCGGCCTCCACTAGCGCACTCGACCATATACCCTGCCTTCGAAGCAAAAGCGACTAACCGCCTCTCTGGAGCATTTCTATCAACTCCACATCCCCTGTATATCCCAACTAACAGGAGCAGAAAAAACGAAAAAATTATGCTAAAACAATAGAGAACGGCGCACGCAATACGGATAGCGCAAAACAAGCTAGAGCGCATGCGCATCCTGCACCTTAGCGCACTACTGCTACTAATTCTCTTCAACTTAAACTAAGCTATATTAAAAATGCTCAAAACATGAAATGTAAGAGTAACGCCCCCCCCCCCCCCCCCCCACACTTGAACAGAGACGTGTCCCCACGACTCAAGCTCAAGCGCACGGAGGCTGCGCACATGCATGCAATGCAACGAAAATAAAGAACAGAAAAGGGAACACAAATAGTCACACAAAATATAGCAAGGGAGTCACAGAATGTAGGGCACAAATATTCAGCACACATAATAGTCAACTAGACGCAGCAAAAATAAAAGACACCACCCTAAAGAAAATCACTGCGCCTGCCCTCGGCCTTAGAAGTTCCCCGAGCTAGACGCTGCTGCTGACCCATGCGCCTCATCCTCTGAAGAATCAGTCAAGGAGTCGGTGCTGGAGGATGGTGGCACAATGGTGAGGGGGTCAGGCTGCTCGTCCTCGGAAAGTGACTCCCATATGGAATCGGAGTCTACGCTGGGAAAGTTAATGGGGGACTCCGGAACAGAAGGCCGGGCAGGGGAAGCTACTGGTGATGGTACTGGTTCGGGTGCAGGGGTGGGCTCTGCTGCTGGGGCTGCTGGGGCTGGGGCTGGGGTTGGTGCTGGAGAGGGTGCTGCTGGGGTTTCTGGGGTTCGGGTAGGTGGTGGATGGTGCAGGCTGAGGAGAGGGGGAATCGCATCTCCAAATTTCCACCCGGATGGTGGACTCATACTTAAATCCGCCCCCTCTGGCGCTAAGTATTCGAGCACGCGCATGACGTTGAACAACATGCGCTGCTCGGCAGTGGCTTCCTCAGGCGCCTCCTCAGTCTCAGTCCTTGGGCGCTTGGCACGTGCACGAGGGGGAGAATCCTAGATGGAAATGGTCACTGGCTCCCCCTGTGGTGCACGGGCCCTCTGGTGCGCTCCAGTCTGCGCCCGGGTCCTTGGGCGCCTGACTAGAGGCACCTCTGGTTCTAGGGCCTCCTCCATCTCTTCATCTGCTGCGGCGGCTGCGGCGGCTGCTGCTGCGGCGGCTGCTGCGCCCTGTGCACTGCTCTCTGCTCTGGCCCGTGGTGGTCTGGCTGGCTGCAGACGGTAGCACCACTCTAGTGTGCCATCATCCCGAACGGCTACCGCCCTGATTTGCAGCATGTAGGCGCGGTCCAGAGGTATAGGCTGCACCAAGGTGTGCTCTGGCACCTCGGGCTCTCCATGTAAGGCCCGCAGCAGGTGCGTGATAAGGCCTCCACACGTCAGCGGCCCCCTCATGCTGACGCGGCTCCAATGGTGCACCATGTTCAGGATGAACAGCACCTTCCGCTCATAATAAAGCCCTGTCAAAATCTCCATATCCAGGAGGCTGATCTTTGGCGCGCCGTTGAAACGGCCAATGACTGTGTAGGCCACGATGCGCCATAAGTAGAACAGCCACGGGTCGCGCAGCTCTCGGCCCCTGCTGCGCCCCGCGGCGAATGCTGGCCCCGTTGCCATGTCCCGCCAAGCCTCTTGGTTATTGTGCGTGTCTAACTCCTCCTCACGCACCTTGGCGCACCCGAATGCGCGCCTCAGCCTCCTTTCTGAGGCTATGAACCAGGCACCCCTGTGTCTATATCTAATCTCCCTGTCCCCTGCCTCCATAGACGCCAGGAACTCACACGTATCTTCCTGGTCTGATGCGCTGCGGAGGTCCATAAGCGCCTCCCAGCCAACAATCGCTAGCCTCTGCGCCACGAGGTCCTCTAATCCTACCTCGCGCAGGAAATCTCGGCATATGTACGGTGTCCCGTACATGTCCAGGCTGATGAACGGTGCATACTTGTTAGCGAAAGCCGCTGGGGTCTCCTGGTCTGTGGCGGGTTTCATCTTGCGCTGGGCTCCGGTCAATCGCGGTCAATGCTCCCCAAAACCCTAAAATTCAAAACTGCCCAGAATCCTCTGAAACTTGCACCGAACGAGCGCCTACTGGTCGCCTACTCAACGCACAAAACAGCACTCCAAGCCGCGCACTCTAGCCTGGTGCGATTTCAAAACCCTAAAAACTGTCTTCTCCGCGCAAACCCTAACAGAAGCGGCTCAAAGCGGAATCGGGGGTTACCTGGGTGCTGTGCGGTCGTGTTGTCCTTGAATCCATCTAGACGGACGGTGGGTTGGGCGCTGATCGACGGCAGAGGTCTGAAGGCGGGAGCTTGTGTGTAACGGTCGAGTGAAAAAGTGCTGGGAATTTTCTAAGTCTGGCCTTATATACCCTCCTCTGGCTAGCGCAACGGACCTGCGCACTGATAGGCGCACGGTCCTGCGCACTTGTGTGACTAAAAACTACCAAACCCTAATCTAATGAAAAACACTCAAAAAAACAAAACAAGCAGAATAAGAATGTGCCAAATTAAAACGTGTCGGGTTACCTCCCGACAAGTGCCTTTGTTTAACGTCGTTGGCTCGACGGTACCTCGTTACGTGCCAAGAAGTGCGTCTGCAGCCCCCCCCACTCTTGCTCCTGAGTGTCCTTGTGCCAGTGCTTGTGTTACGATCTCATTGGTCCTGCGCAAAGGATACAAGGGAGGGTCAGCATGTGATACATTATTCGTAATGAGGGTAGATGCAGAGGAAGAGGAGATATAGGCGATGAGTGCTAGTTCTCCCTCTGAAACATCTGGTGGTGCGTCTGGCGCAGCAGCTTGCGCGTCCACTATCTCTGGCTCGGCCAAGTCAATGTTGCGTGTTGCGCCATCCCAAGGTTCGCCCAAGTACCGTTTGACTCTCTGCCCGTTAACCTGAAAACGATGCTGGTGCCCGTCTTCTAATTCAATTGTGCCGTAGGGGAAAACCTTGGTGACGGTGTATGGTCCCGTCCACTTGCTGCGCAACTTCCCAGGCATGAGCTTCAGGCGCGATGAAAATAACAGTACCTGGTCTCCTGGTTCAAATGTGCGCCGGAGGATATGCTTGTCATGAAACGCCTTGGTGCGCGCTTTGTAATCGCGCAGTCCCTCATAGGCGTCTAGGCGCAGCTCTTCGAGTTCGCTCAGCTCAAATGCGCGTTCCTTTCCTGCCTCATCCAAGTTCAAGTTGCAAATACGTAAGGCCCAATATGCCTTGTGCTCGAGCTCTACTGGTAGGTGGCATGCCTTCCCATAGACCAGCCGAAATGGTGAGGTTCCATTGGGCGTCTTGTGTGCAGTGCGGTATGCCCATAGCGCATCATCCAGGCGCTGGCTCCAATCCTTGCGCGACGGCCTCACAGTCTTTTCCAAGATGCGCTTGATCTCTCTGTTAGAAACTTCGGCCTGTCCATTTGTCTGCGGATGGTAAGCGGTGGACGTCTTGTGGCGCACCCCATAGTGCTTGAAAACTTGCGCCACAACCCTGTTGTAGAAGTGCGTCCCCTGGTCGCTGATAACTGCCTTAGGCACTCCGTACCTGCAAAATATGTTAGTTCTGAGAAAATCAGCGACAGTCTTACCATCATCCTTGCGTGTGGCCTTAGCTTCGACCCATTTGGATACGTAATCCACGGCCACCAGTATGTACTCGTAGCCGGCAGATGGGGGAAATGGACCCATGAAGTCGATTCCCCAAACATCGAACACTTCATCCACCAGAATCGGGGTCTGCGGCATCTCGTTGCGCGCGGAGATTCCTCCAGTGCGCTGGCACCTGTCACACTTCCTGCAGTGGTCATAGGCATCTCTGAATAGGTGCGGCCAGTAGAACCCGCAGTCCAAGATCTTCCTGCTCGTGCGCTTGGGACCGAAATGTCCCCCACAGGCGTGCGCATGACAAAACATCAACACAGAGTTAATCTCATGGTCAGGCACGCAACGTCTTAATATCCGATCTGGACCTATTCTAAGCATGTAAGGATCATCCCAAAGATAATGCTTGGACTCATGTTTCAATCGCATGCACTGAGTTTTATTGAAGTGAGGAGGGAACGCACCTGTGACCAGGTAATTTGCGATATGCGCATACCATGGTACCTTACCTGTTAGCGCCATCAGATGCTCGTCAGGGAATGTCTCCTTGATCTGCCCTGGCTCCTCATCCTTTACGATCCTGCTCAGGTGATCAGCGACGGTATTTTCTGTGCCCTTCTTATCTTTGATCTCTAAGTCGAATTCCTGAAGCAGAAGTACCCAGCGCATCAGGCGCGGCTTGGTCTCTTTCTTGGACATGAGGTAGCGGATAGCTGCGTGGTCCGTGTAGATGATGACTCTGGCGCCTAGAACATATGCTCGGAACTTCTCCAGCGCAAATACAATTGCCAGAAGCTCCTTCTCCGTGGTGGTGTAGTTCTTCTGCGCGGAGTCCAGTGTGCGCGATGCATAGTAGATGGCATGCGGCTTCTTGTCCTCGCGCTGCCCCAAGACTGCTCCTACTGCGTAGTCACTTGCGTCACACATCAGCTCGAATGGCAGGTTCCAGTCTGGTGCGCGCATCACTGGCGCACTGGTCAGCGCTTCTTTCAGCTTATCGAACGCCGCCCTGCACTCATCAGTAAAATCGAAGCACACGTCTTTTTGCAACAGGTTAGACAGGGGTATGCAAATTTTAGAGAAATCCTTAATAAAACGCCTGTAAAACCCAGCATGCCCTAAGAACGATTTCACGTCGCGCACGTTGGTGGCATAAGGCAGATTAGAAATAATATCTATCTTAGCCTTGTCTACCTTAATACCCTCCTCTGAAATAATATGACCTAGTACTACTCCGTGCGTAACCATGAAATGACATTTCTCGTAGTTTAGCACTAAGTTCTTAGAGATGCAACGCGCTAAGACTTTATCTAGATGTGTTAAGCATGCATCAAAGGTACTCCCATATACAGTGAAATCATCCATGAACACTTCTATGCATATACCAATCATATCAGAGAAAATGCTCATGACAAGGCGTTGGAACGTACCTGGCGCGTTGCACAGCCCAAAAGACATACGCCGAAACGCAAATGTTCTGAAGGGGCATGTGAACGTGGTCTTCTCTTGATCCTCCGCAGCTATGGGTATCTGATTGTAACCTGAATATCCGTCCAAAAAACAAAAGTAAGGCTTACCTGCCAATCGATCCAGCATCTGGTCCATGAAGGGTAGCGGGAAGTGGTCCTTGCGCGTTACAGCGTTCAGCTTCCTGTAGTCGATGCACATGCGCCAGCCAGTTTGTATGCGCTTGGGAACTAGCTCGCCCTGTGCATTCTCCTCCACCGTGATTCCTCCTTTCTTTGGCACAACGTGCACCGGGCTGACCCATTTGCTGTCTGAGATTGGGTAAATGACCCCTGCGTCAAGCAACTTCAGGACTTCCTTTTGCACTACCTCTATCATATTTGGGTTTAACCTGCGCTGAGCCTCCCTGGATGGTTTGGCACCATCTTCAAACAGAATCCGGTGCATGCACACGTCTGGGCTCACTCCGCGCAGATCAGCAAGAGTCCATCCAATAGCGCGCTGGTTCCTGCGCAGCACCTGTTGTAAACGCGCCTCCTGCTCTTTTTCCAATCCCCTCTTGATGATCACTGGCAGGGTGTCCTCATCTCCCAAGAAAATGTACTTGAGGTGCTCCGGGAGTTTCTTCAGTTCGATCGTGGGTGCCTGTTCAATAGAGGGCAAGATTTTGTTAGCGGTGCAAATATGAACTATATCAAGTACCTGTGTGAGTGCTGGTTCAGCACTGCTTAGCTCCTCCTCTTGCTCCTCCAGCTCTGCCTGTGTCAGTAGCTCTGGTCCTATGGTTGCGCTCGCGCACTGCGCTTCTGTGACTAAATCGTCAAAGCTGTCCATTGCGTGCACGGTAGCGTCCTCATGTGGGTGCTGCATCCCTTCGAAGATGTTGAAATGGATTTCTTCGCCATCTACCTCCATGGAGAGCGTGCCCCTCCACACGTCTATCTTCGTGCGCGCAGTCATCAGAAACGGTTTGCCTAGGAGGATCTGCGCACCGCTGGCGCTTGATTCACCCTCCATTTCGAGCACATAAAAGTCTGCTGGGAACACCAGCTCTCCTACTCGAACTAGGACATCTTCTATCATGCATGCAGGTTGTTTGCACGATCTATCTGCTAGCTGAATTGTGAGACCTGCAGGTTTTAGTGGTCCAAGGCGCAAGGTCGCATAGAGAGAATATGGTAATAAATTGATTGATGCGCCTAAATCGATCATGCAGTTGCTTACCGTGGTTTTACCTAAGGTGCAAGGGATAGTGAATGTACCTGGATCTCGGCACTTAGGTGGTACCTTTTGTTGCACGATTGCTGAGGCCTGCGCATTTAGCATTACCTGTGCGCATTCGCCTGTCCTTCTTTTGTTTGTGCACAGCTCTTTTAAAAACTTCGCATACCTGGGAATCTGTCGAATAGCTTCTATGAGAGGTATGTTGATTTCCACCTTGCTGAACAGCTCATATAGTTCCTTGTCCAGTGCTTCTTTTCTCGCCAGTGGTGCCTGCACAGAGAAAGGAGCAGGTATGTTAGCACAATTTTTGTCCTTGTTTGTCGAGTGAGACATACCTGGCGCATTGCCCTGCTGGTTCGTGGTTGGCGCTTCTGATTGCGCCTCTGGCTCTGGTTGCGCACTCTGAGCTGCTGAATCTGGGACTTGCGCAACTGGTTGCGCGGGCACCTGCGCGGTCTGCTCTGTTCCCACTGTGCCCCCAGTCCTCAGTGTTACTGCATTAACTCCTCCTTTAGGGTTCTGAATCACTTGCGAAGGCAGGTTGCCATCGCTCTTTTTCAGCTCATACACCGTGGTTGCAATTTGTGATAGATGCTTCTCTATGGATTCGAACCTCTTGTCATACTTTTCGTCATTCTTGCGCACTGTGTCTGCTAGCTGCCCCATGATATCTTCCAAGGATCGCTTTGGTTGCTGATTGTTCTGCGCTGGTGCGTCTGTGCGGCGATGCGGTGGATTGTAGGGTGCAGCTTGTTGCGTCCGCTGTGGCGCGCGCTGATCAATGGGCTGCCTCTGGAAATTGTTCTCTTCTCTCCATCTGAATCCATTTGCAGCAAGCCCAAAGCGCGACTGATTCTGCCTCTGCGGTCCTCTGTTGTCCCATCCTCCAAGGGCATTTACATCTCCAGTTTCTTCAAAAAGTGTTGGGCATTCGTCTGTCTTGTGCTCAGTGGACCTGCAGAATTCACATACCTTTGGCGCAACTGGTTGTGCGCTCTGCGTACTCATCAGCTTCTGTAGCATGGCCTTCATTTCTTTGATCTCAGCGCTTGCCTCTACCTGATGCACAGTACGATTACGACTACTTTCAAGTGTTAATTGATGTCTTACCTGCCCAGCAGAATCTTCTATCAGCTGCCATGCATCCTCCGGGTACATGTTGCAAATGTCCCCTCCTGCGCATGCATTCAGTAGTCGAAGCTCCATGGGTAGCAGTCCATTCAGAAAGTTCTCTATCAGCACATTCTGAGGAAGCCCGTGATTGTAGCAGTTGGCTTCTAGCTCCCTGAAACGCTCGTAGTATTCTGACAGAGACTCCCCTGCGCTCTGCCTTGGCGCGGCCAATTCCCTTCTGAGCAGCGCAATCTTCGCTGCTGGATAAAATTTGTCTAAGAATTTCTTCTGCAGCTGCTCCCATGTGTGGATTGATCCTGCGGGTAGGCTCATCAGCCAGTGTTTGGCTGCATCGCTCAATGAAAATGGGAATGCCTTCATCTTCAGCGCTTCTTCGTTCTCCCCCAAGGTCTTCATGCTCTCGCAAATGATTAGGAACTCCCGCACATGCTTGACTGGATTTTCGTTGTTCATTCCGTGAAACTTGGGCATGTGATGGATGAGTGAGCTCCTCAGTTCGAACTGTCCGTTGGGCGGAAGCACTATGCACCATGGCTGGTTAACAGTGAGTGGGGCTGACATTTCGCGCACTGTCCTGCGCCTCGCGACTGGACGAACGGGTGGCGCAATGTATGGTTCAGCGGCCATCCGTGCGTCGACCTCACGCTGCACTTCCTCTCTGAATAGGGCTGCGCGGTTATGTGCCCTTGCTTCCTCTGGGGTTCTGTCTCCCAGGTTATCTCCAACCACACTGTTATCCTCCATGTCCTGATCCAAACCCAAGAAACGAATTAAATGGCAACGAAGATGTTGCGTCTGTCAGTGCGCAACTAGAATCTGCGCAGCGCAACTGTTTCAAGGTTGCGCAGGCGGATGTGATTGTGCGCTGTCAGAAACAACAACGAGAAAACAAAACAAAATGAAATAACTAGTTACTAAAATGAGAAATGTAAGCTAGCTAAAACTTAGCTGTGTTGCTCCCCGGCAACGGCGCCAAAATTTGATCGCGCGTCGTTGTGCGCGTCAAATATAATTCCTTCCTCTCCCACTAGTACAGCGGTTAAGTAAGGGTCGATCTCCACAGGGAGCAAGCAGTGAGTCTTAGCCAGTAACCTACACTTAAGAGAACGGGGGTTGCGTGAGTGATTGGGGGTTTTGCGCGATGCGCGAGTAACAGCGAATATCGTAACGCGGGGAATTGCACTAGACGTGCGCAAGCAGTAGAGATTAAGTACTATCTTTATGAGAAGTATTGGGCAGACAATCCTCTATGAATGCATTCCTTATCCTCGACTCTAAACGTCTACAGTTTGTGTCCTACTTGGGTTAGTGTCCGGTAAAGGCTTCCTAACACACGCGCATGTTCCGTTCAAAGTTCATGTGCTATTAATCCTAGAACTAGACTAAACAGCTGCGAATCCTGTCACAGTAGCAACTGCCTACCCTAACTCGTTACTCCTAATTGTCACGGTAAGTTTGCGGTTCAAGGCTTCCCCTACGCATGCAACTAGTTTAACAGGTGACAAGCAAGCAACACAAGTAAGATTGCGGTTCAAGGCTTCCCCTACTCATGCAACTACCTGTCTCAGTATGCGCAGGATTAATACAAATAAGTAAACTACGCATTAAGCTCAAGTCTCAAAGGTAATACATCATAGATTCATGCCCGACCAACACTAAGTGTTTAGCTAGACATGCTAGTGGTAAACATCATAAAATAGTAAATAACAACTACTGAATCCAAGAAAACGGTAGCAAACAGTGCGTGCAGTGTCTTCTCTCGGCTGGCGCAGTCGGCTGGCGCAACTCTCCTTGACAGGTCCGTGTGTTTTCCAGTTCTGCCGCGCAGTGCCTCTGGAATGTCACTGAGTGATGATGTTCCGCCCTCTTGAAACCCTAGACTTTCTTTGTTTAAATAGTGCCCCAGGAAGTTCATCTTTTGGCAACTTCCAAATCTGGTCACTGGGACTTTGCGCCTGGCGCACAGCATTGATTGGCGCAATCGGGTAGCGCACCTCTGCTGTCTTTCGCCATTTCTTCTTTTGTTTGCGCCGCTAGCTCCACAGGCTGATCTTTCACTCCTAGAACGCTGCCTGACAGCGCGTATCCGACTTAAGGACTCGTTCTGACCTGATATACAAAAACATTGGAAACGAGTAATCTTGCTCATGAAATATTGCAAACAAGCACAGGGTTATGACCTAAATAATGTGTATAACTAGGCTCTATCAACTATTGAGTACAGTTGTCCGCAGGTGATAGAGCAGCACAAGTTGAGCGACTGTGCATTTTGCGCTAGAATGCAAGGCTGTGCGCTAGTCTCCAGAAAAGGTAATTGTATCCGCGTTTCAGTACTTGTTCGGGACGAACAAGGGGCAAGTGTGGGGGGTTTGATAGAGCCTAGTTATACACATTATTTAGAGCATAACCCTATGCTTGTTTGCAATATTTCATGAGCAAGATTACTCGTTTCCAATGTTTTTGTATATCAGGTCAGAACGAGTCCTTAAGTCGGATACGCGCTGTCAGACAGCGTTCTAGGAGTGAAAGATCAGCCTGTGGAGCTAGCGGCGCAAACAGAAGAAGAAATGGCGAAAGACAGCAGAGGTGCGCTACCCGATTGCGCCAATCAATGCCGTGCGCCAGGCGCAAAGTCCCAGTGACCAGATTTGGAAGTTGCCAAAAGATGAACTTCCTGGGCACTATTTAAACAAAGAAAGTCTAGGGTTTTAAGACACCGGAACATCATCACTCAGTGGCACTCCAGAGGCACTGCGCGACAGAACTGGAAAACACACGGACCTGTCAAGGAGAGTTGCGCCAGCCGAGAGAAGACACTGCACGCACTATTTGCTACCGTTTTCTTGGATTCAGTAGTTGTTATTCACTATTTTATGATGTTTACCACTAGCATGTCTAGCTAAACACTTAGTGTTGGTCGGGCATGAATCTATGATGTATTACCTTTGATACTTGAGCTTAATGCATAGTTTACTTATTTGTATTAATCCTGCGCATACTGAGACAGTTAGTTGCATAAGTAGGGGAAGCCTTGAACCGCAATCCTATTTGTGTTGCTTGTTTGTCCTATGTTAAACTAGTTGCATGAGTAGGGGAAGCCTTGAACCGCAAACTTATCGTGACAACTAGGAGTAACGAGTTAGGGTAGGCAGTTGCTACTGTGACAGGATTCGCAGCTGTTTAGTCTAGTTCTAGGATTAATAGCACATGAACTTTGAACGGAACATGCGCGTGTGTTAGGAAGCCTTTACCGGACACTAACCCAAGTAGGACACAAACTATAGACATTTAGAGTCGATGATAAGGAATGCATTCATAGAGGATTGTCTGCCCAGCACTTCTCATAAACATAGTATCTCATCTCTACTGCTTGCGCACGTCTAGTGCAATTCCCCGCGTTACGATATTCGCTGTTACTCGCGCATCGCGCAAAACCCCCAATCACTCACGCAACCCCCAATCCCTGTGGAGATCGACCCTTACTTAACCGCTGTACTAGTGGGAGAGGAAGGAATTATATTTGACGCGCACGACGACGCGCGATCAAACTTCCACGGGTCGTGCAGCTCGCTTCCTCGGCTGCGCCCCGCGGCAAAAACTGGGCCGGTCGCCATCTCGCGCCACGCTTCCTGATTCGTGTGCGTGTCTATATCCGCCTCACACACCTTTGCGCACCTCAGCGTGCGCTTCAGCCTCTTAGCTGAGGCAATGTACCAAACTCCTCTGTGCCGGTACCTTATCTCCAGATCAGCCGTCTCTAGCGACGCCAAAAACTCGCAGGTATCCTCCTTATCCGCTGCGCTGTTGATGTCCAACAGCGCCTCCCAGCCCGCCAGCGCGAGCTTTTCCACGATGAGGTCCTCCATCCCGACCTCTCGCAGGAACTCCCTGCTGATGTACGGAGTCCCGTACATCTCCAGCCTCAGAAAGGCGTCATACTTGCTGGCCAAAGAAGCTGGGGTCGCTTGATCCTCGGCAGGCTGCATTGTGCGCTAGGGTTCCTCCGGTCAACTCAGGTCAACGCTCACAAATGCTCAAAAATTCAAAACTCCGCCAAATGCCCTGAAATTCTCACCAAATGGTCGCCTCCTGTCCGCCTACAAAACCCCCTAACCAAAACTCCAAATGGTGTAGGCTAGCTAAGTGCGATTTCAGACCTAGGGCACTCCTCTTATCGCGCAAACCCTAACTCAATCGGCTCAAATCTGAGGGGAAGGGTTACCTGGTGAGTGTGCGACTGTATGCTCCTCAAATCTCTCTAAACGGAAGCTGGGTTGAGTGCCGGACGGAGAGCGGATGCTGAGGGCGGGAGCTTCTTGCAACGGTCGAGTGTGAAAAGTGCTGAAATTTTTCTAAGTACTGTCCTTATAAACCCCCCTGACTGGCGCAGCTGTCCTGCGCACTGAATTGCGCACTGATCTGCGCACTGCTGCGCGACTAAAAAAAAACTACCAAGTCCTAAACTAGTTAAAAGACACTAGAAAAACTAAAAGAAAAACATGTAAAAGTAAAACGTGTCGGGTTACCTCCCGACAAGTGCCTTTGTTTAACGTCGTGTGCTCGACTGTACCTCGTTACTTGCATGAAAGTGTGCCAGCGACCTCCCCCACTCTTACTCCTGAGTGACCCCGCGCTCGTGCGTGCGTTGCGTTCTTCTTAGTCCTGCACAAAGGATCGGAAGGGTGATCAGCATGGTTAAAAGTATGTGATAAATCATAAGTAACGAGGTCAGGTAAAGAGGAAGAAGAAATATGAGCAATAGTTCCAAGTTCTTCCTCTGGTGCATCTGGTGGTGACTCTGGCGCAGCAACCTGCATCTGCTATCTCTGGCTCTGCCAATTCAACTTCGCGCGCTGTGCCATCCCAAGGTTCTCCTAAATACTTTTTGACTCTCTGCCCATTGAGCTGAAAACGATGCCGGTGCTCATTTTCTAACTCGATTGTTCCGTAGGGGAAAACCTTGGTAACTGTGTATGGTCCGTCCATTTGCTGCGAAGCTTCCCAGGCATGAGCTTTAGGCGCGAGGAGAACAACAGTACCTGGTCTTCTGGCTCAAAGGTGCGTCTGAGGATATTTTTGTCATGAAATGCCTTTGTGCGCGCCTTGTAATCGCGCAGTCCCTCATATGCATCCAGGCGCAGCTCTTCTAATTCGCTTAGCTCAAATGCGCGCTCCTTACCAGCCTCGTCTAGATTCAGGTTGCAAACGCGCAATGCCCAGTATGCTTTGTGCTCTAACTCCACTGGCAGGTGGCACGCTTTTCCATAAACCAACCGAAATGGTGAAGTTTCAATTGGTGTCTTATGTGCGGTTCGGTATGCCCACAGCGCATCATCAAGGCGCTGGCTCCAGTCTTTGCGCGACGGTCTCACAGTTTTCTCCAGGATACGCTTGATCTCTCTGTTGGAAACCTCAGCCTGTCCATTCGTCTGAGGGTGGTAAGCGGTGGACGTCTTGTGGCGCACTCCATAATGTTTGAACACCTGCGCCATAATCCTGTTGCAAAAATGCGTCCCCTGGTCGCTGATGATTGCCTTAGGCACTCCGTACCTGCAGAAAATGTTAGTTCTCAAAAAGTCGGCGACCGTCTTACCATCATCCTTCCTGGTAGCCTTGGCCTCAACCCATTTGGAGACATAATCTACCGCGACCAATATATACTCATATCCGGAAGATGGAGGAAATGGCCCCATGAAGTCAATCCCCCAAATATTGAATACTTCATCCACTAGAATTGGCGTCTACGGCATCTCATTACGCGCTGATATGCCTCCTGTGCGCTGGCACCTGTCACAGTTCCTGCAGTGGTTATACGAGTCACTAAACAAGTGCGGCCAATAAAATCCGCAATCCAGGATCTTTCTGCTCGTGCGCTTTGGACCAAAGTGTCCTCCACATGCGTGCGCATGACAAAACATCAAAACAGAGTTAATTTCATGGTCAGGCACGCAGCGCCTCAAAATCTGATCAGGTCCTTTTCTGAGCATATACGGATCATCCCAAATGTAATGCTTGGACTCATGCTTTAATCTCATGCATTGGGTTTTAGTGAAATGAGGAGGAAACGTACCTGTGACCAGGTAATTTGCAATGTGCGCATACCATGGTACCTTACCTGTCAGCGCCATCAGATGCTCGTCAGGGAATGTCTCCGTGATTCGCCCTGGCTCCTCTGCTTTCACGATCCTGCTCAGGTGGTCAGCGACTGTGTTCTCTGTGCCCTTCTTATCTTTGATTTCCAAGTCAAATTCTTGAAGTAGGAGCACCCAGCGCATCAGGCGCGGCTTAGTCTCCTTCTTGGACATTAGGTAACGGATTGCTGTGTGGTCTGTGTAGACGATGACTCTGGCGCCAAGAACATATGCGCGGAACTTCTTCAGTGCAAACACGATTGCCAGAAGCTCCTTTTCCGTGGTGGTGTAGTTCCTCTGCGCAGCGTCCAGTGTGCGCGATGCATAATAAATGGCGTGCGGCTTCTTGTCCACTCGCTGTCCCAGGACTGCACCTACTGCATAGTCGCTTGCATCGCTCATCAGTTCAAATGGCAGGCTCCAGTCTGGCGCGCGCATCACTGGCGCACTGGTCAGCGGCTCCTTCAGCATATCAAATGCGGCCCTGCACTCATCAGTAAATTCGAAACACACATCCTTTTGCAAGAGGTTAGACAGGGGTATACAAATCTTAGAAAAATCTTTTA
The DNA here is from genome assembly GCA_963678935.1 of Umbilicus rupestris. Taxonomy (NCBI): domain Eukaryota; kingdom Viridiplantae; phylum Streptophyta; class Magnoliopsida; order Saxifragales; family Crassulaceae; genus Umbilicus; species Umbilicus rupestris. The sequence goes on along the minus strand of OY787615.1, from coordinate 7,244,242 downwards.
TAAAGCGCCTGTAAAACCCGGCATGCCCAAGGAATGATTTCACATCGCGCACGCTAGTGGAATAAGGTAGATTAGAAATAAGATCAATTTTGGCCTTATCTACCTTAATCCCCTCCTGCGAGATAATATGTCCTAGTACTACTCCATGTGATACCATGAAATGACATTTCTCATAATTGAGCACTAGGTTTTTTGAAATGCAGCGCGCTAAGACCTTATCAAGATGAGTTAAGCATGCGTCAAAGGTACCTCCGTACACAGTAAAATCATCCATGAACACCTCTATGCATATACCAATCATATCAGAAAAGATGCTCATGACTAAACATTGGAACGTACTTGGCGCGTTACATAGCTCAAATGACATGCGCTGAAACGCAAACGTACCGAATGGGCAGATAAACGTGGTCTTCTCTTGATCCTCCGCAGCTATGGGTATCTGATTGTACCCTGAATATCCGTCCAAGAAGCAAAAGTAGGGCTTCCCCGCTAATCGATCTAGCATCTGATCCATAAAGGGTAGCGGGAAATGGTCCTTGCGCGTGACTACGTTAAGCTTCATGTAGTCAATGCACATGCGCCATCCAATTTGCATGCGCTTGGGAACTAGCTCGCCCTGCGCATTCTCCTCTACTGTGATTCCTCCTTGCTTCGGCACAACGTGCACTGGACTTACCCATTTGCTGTCCGAGATTGGGTAAATGACTCCTATGTCAAGCAGCTTCAGGATCTCTTTCTGCACCACCTCCATCATGTTCGGGTTCAATCTGCGCTGAGGCTCCCTGGATGGTTTGGCACCATCTTCCAATAGAATCTTATGCATGCATACGTCCGGGCTCACTCAGCGCAGGTCAGCAAGTGTCCATCCTATAGCGCGCTGGTTCTTGCGCAGCACCTGCTGTAATCGCACCTCCTGCTCCTCTTCCAATCCTTTCTTTATGATTACTTGCAGGGTGTCCTCATTTCCCAAGAATATGTATTTGAGGTGCTCTGGGAGTTGCTTCAGCTCGACCTTGGGTGCCTGTTCAATAGAGGGCAAGATTTTATTAGCAGTGCAGACATTAACTATATCGTGTACCTGTCTAGATGCTGGTTCAGCACTGCTCAGCTCATCCTCGTGCGCCTCCATCTCTGCCTGTGTCAGCGGCTCAGGTCCTTCTGCTGCGCTCGCACATTGCGCATCTGCAACCAAGTCATCAATGCTGTCCATTGCGTGCACTGTGGCGTCCTCATGAGGGTGCTGCATCCCCTTGAATATGTTAAAATGAATCTCCTCGCCATCAACCTCCATTGAGAGCGTACCCCTCCACACGTCTATCTTTGTGCGCGCTGTCATCAGAAATGGTCTGCCCAGTAGGATTTGCGCACTGCCTTTGCTCGACTCACCCTCCATTTCTAGGACATAGAAATCTGCTGGGAACACCAGCTCTCCTACTCGAACTAGGACGTCCTCGATCATGCCCGTCGGTTGCTTGCACGACCGATCTGCTAGCTGAATGGTGAGACCTGCAGGCTTTAGTGGTCCAAGGCGCAATGACGCATATAGAGAATAGGGTAGCACATTTATAGATGCGCCTAAGTCAATCATGCAATTGCTTACTGTGGTCTTACCTAAAGTGCAAGGGATGGTAAACGTAACTGGATCCCGGCATTTAGGTGGTACCTTATGCTGCACGATCGCTGAGGCTTGCGCATTTAGCATTACCTGTGCGCACTCGCCTTTCCTCCTCTTGTTTGTGCACAGCTCCTTTAAAAACTTGGCGTACCTAGGAATCTGCCGAACTTCTTCAATAAGGGGAATGTTTATTTCCACCTTACTGAATAACTCGTAGAGCTCCTTATCAAGCGCTTCCTTCCTAGCCGATGGTGCCTGTACAGGGAAAGGTGCAGGTATGTTAGTACGATTCATGCCTTTGTCTTTTGATTGCGCCATGCCTGGCGCCTCGCCCTGCTGGCTTGTGGCTGGCGCTTCTGGTTGCGCATTCTGCTCTGTTGGATCTGGGACTTGCGCAACTGGTTGTGCGGGCGCCTTTGCGGACTGCTCTGTTCCTACCGTGCGCCTAGTCCTCAGTGTCACGGCATTGACTCCTCCCTTGGGATTCTGGATCACTTGCGAAGGCAGGTTGCCATCCCTCTTTTTCAGCTCATACACCGTGGTAGCGATCTGTGATAGCTGCTTCTCAATTGATTCGAACCTCTTGTCATACTTCTCATCATTCCTGCGCACAGTGTCTGCTAGCTGCCCCACGATATTTTCTAAGGATCGCCTCGGTTGCTGGTTGTTCTGCGCTGGTGCGTCAGTGCGGCGATGCGGTGGATTGTAGGGCCCAGCTTGTTGCGTCTGCTGTGGTGCGCTCTAGTCCGCGAACCCATTTGCGGCTAGTCCAAAACGCGGCTGATTCTGCCTCTGTGGCCCTCTATTATCCCATCCTCCAAGAGCATTGACATCTCCTGATTCCTCGAAAAGTGTGGGACATGCGTCGGTTTTGTGCTCAGTGGATGTGCAGAACTCTCATACCTTTGGCGCAACTGGTTGCGCTCCCTGCGCATGCATCAACTTCTGCAGCATGGCCTTCATTTCCTTTATCTCAGCGCTTGTTTCTACCTGATGCACAGAACGAGCACGACTATTTTCAAGTGTTAGCTGATGTCTTACCTGTCCAGTGGAGTCTTCTATCAGCTGCCACGCGTCCTCTGGGTACATGTTGCAAATGTCGCCTCCTGCGCATGCATTCAATAATCTCAGCTCCATGGGTAGCAATCCATTCAGGAAATTCTCTATCAGCACATTTTGAGGTAGGCCGTGATTGTAGCAGTTGGCCTCCAGCTCCCTGAAACGCTCGTAATACTCCGATAGCGACTCTTTTGCGCCCTGCCTAGGTGCGGCCAGCTCCCTCCTGAGTAGCGCGATCTTGGCTGCGGGATAGAACTTGTCCAAGAACTTCTTCTGCAGCTGCTCCCATGTGTGAATTGATCCTGCTGGTAAGCTCATCAGCCAATGCCTGGCCGTGTCACACAGTGAAAATGGGAACGCTTTCATCTTTAGCGCTTCGTCGCTCTCCCCTTCGGCCTTCATGTTCTTGCAAATGACTAGGAATTCTCGCACATGCTTGACTGGGTTCTCGTTGTTCATCCCGTGGAACTTGGGCATGTGATGAATGAGCGAGCTCCTGAGTTCAAAATGACCGTCTGGTGGAAGCACTATGCACCATGGCTGGTTAACCGTGATTGGGGCTGACATCTCGCGCACTATTCTGCGTCGCGCGGCTTGTCGCGCGGGTGGCACATTATACACTTCAGCGGCCATCCTTGCTTCAACTTCGCGCTGCACTTCCTCACTGAACAGGGCTACGCGGTTATGTGCCCTCGCATCCTCTGGGGTTCTGTCCCCTAAGTTATCTCCAACGACACTGTTATCCTCCATAACCTATTCTAAATCTCAAAGAAAACGAAATTAAAAGGAAACTAAGCAATTGCGTCTGTCAGTGCGCAACTAGAATCTGCGCAACGCAACTGTTTTAAGGTTGCGCAGGCTGATGTTGATTGCGCGCTGTCAGAAACAACAACGAGAATAAAGCAAACAGAAATAAAATGACTAACTATAAAAGAAAACTTAAGCTAATTAAAGCTTATCTGTGTTGCTCCCCGGCAACGGCGCCAAAATTTAATAGCGCGTCGTTGTGCGCGTCAAATTAATTCCTTCCTTCTCCACTTAGTATAGCGGTTAAGTCAGGGTCGATTCCACAGGGAGCAAGTAGATTAGCTTTAACTAGTAACCTGCACTTACGAAACTGGGGGGTGTGAGTGATTGGGTTGCGCAAGTGCGCGAATGAACAATAGTTAACGCAGGAATTGCACTAGACGTGCGCAGGCAGTAGAGATTAAGTACTATGACTATGAAAAGTATCGGCGCAGACAATCCTCTATGAGTGTATTCTTTATCATCGACTCTAAACGTCTATAGTTTGATTTACTGATGTTAGTGTCCGATCAAGGCTTCCTAACATGTGCGCATGTTCCGATCAAAGTTCATGAGCTATTAATTCTTAAGACTAGTCTAAGCAGCTACGAATCCTGTCACAGTAGCAACTGATTATCCTAGCGTGTTACTCCTAGTTGTCACCGTCAAGCTATTCAACTAGTTTAACATATAACAAACAAGTAGCAAGAGTAAGATTACGGTTCAAGGCTTCCCCTACTCATGCAACTAGCTGTCAACCGTGTGCACAGAATTAATATAAGCAAACAAACTAAGCATTAAGCATAAGTCTCAAAGGAAATACTCATAGAATCATGCCCAACCGATACCAAGCGTTTAGCTAGACTTGCTAGTAGTAAACATCATAGAAACAGTAAATAATATCTAAAGTATCCAAGAAAATAGCAACGAGCAGGTGCGTGCAGGTTGCAGTGTCTCGGCCGGCACGGTCGGCTAGCGCAGGTCCTCGCAGCAGCTCGTGTGTTTTTCTGTTCTGCCGCTCTCTCGTGTGTTGTGGTGTCGTGGTGTATTTTTATGCTCTCCCAAACCCTAGCCTTCCTCTCTTTATATACTGCTCAAGAGGCCCAACCTTGGTAACTTCCAAATCTGATGGTGTCAAGATTTGGAAACACCACTATTCTGCGCATGGGGCACTGCACATTGGTTAGCGCAATCAGTCTGCGCACCGCAGTCGACTCTGCCACTTCTATCCTGTTTGTTTGCGCTGCTAGCTCCGCAGGCTAAGTGATGCGCGTCTTAAACGCTGCCTGTTAGCGCGTATCCGACTTAGGCCCTCGTCTCGCCCTGAAATACAAAAACATTGGAAACCAGTAATCTTGTACACAAAATAATGCAAACAAGCATAGGGTTAGGATCTAAATAGTGTGTATAAATAGGCTCTATCAACAACCCACCAGTAAAAATACTTACAAGGACCTCTTGATCAACACTAGCTGGTCCCCTTGATTCATTGCTTATCTCCAGATATTCATTTATCTTCTCCGGAGAGATCACAACCAGCTTGCCCCTTACCCAGCTTCTCCCATAATGGTTACTCGTCTCAACTTCGAACTCATCCTCCATATTTGCCACAAATCCCTAACCAATGACATATTGAACTTCTTAGGGATTGTTAGGGTTCTTACAAGGTTTACCTCTGATACAAGCTGGATGATTGCAACAGATTTGTATCTTCCAGGAACCATCCTCTTCTTAGGCACCACGGTCTTTCTTTCCACTGTTCCTCATGATTCTGAGGTAGGCAAGCTCCTGAACTAGATGCCTTCTACATTGACCTCTTCGGTGATATCAGGTAGTGTGGACTGCCTCTCAAATGGTTATCCACTGTGAGCACCTTCAGTGTGATCAGAATCCTCTTCTTCTTCACTCCTTGAGTCTGGAATGATGACGGGGGACTTCTCTTTGTCTGTTGGTGGTGGAGGAGTTGCTTCAGCAGATTCTTGTTCAGATAGCTCTTTTGTCCAAGACTCCTCGGAGTCTTCATCTGAGCCAGGGGTTGTGACTATAGTTCTACTGGGCTCTTCTGCTCTTTGTGTTGCTGCAACAAACTCTATAGCTTGTTCACCACTGGAGAAGACTTCAGCAGCTACCTCCTTTTCAACCGTTGTTGCTTTGTACATAGGTACCCCGTCATGCACAAGCCTCTTCTTCTTGTTTGAGGGTTCTTCTGAAGATGGTGTAGTATTCTACGTCGGTGGATGCGGCCCTAGTACCACGACATTGTTCTGCTGATTTGGTCGAGGCTCGATCTCCCTTCTACCAATGTTTTGTCGAGAGGCTGCCAAACTCTTCTTTAGACCATGAATGCACACCATTGTCAGTTTTGGACTGCGATCGGTGATGGATGAAGTTCTTGAGGAGGGATCGCTGAATGATGCTTCACAGAATGTGCCCTAGACCACAAGTTGATTTACCCACTTTTCGATTCAATAGCTGCACGTGCCTTGCATGTGACCCTTCTCTCTTTTGCAATCAACTATTCTTATACAAGCTCCCTTTCTGTGCCCGATTGCTATAGCAGCTTGAGCTTGTACCACTGAAGGGTTTGAACCATCCACATCATTGGGCGGTTCCTCGTGAACTCCGGATGATTATTTTCTCACCCATACCTGAGTTGGATTGCATCTCCACTGCCTCTGACTTTCGTTGTGCTCAAACACCCTTTCTCTTCTTTTGACATATGCAAATTGCCTCATTTGATTTTTCCAGGAGCCTTTTGTGATCGTCCCTCTCCAGTGGAATGATCTAACGTTGTTCTTGACTATCCTTGGATCATCTGAATATCTGTAAATCATCACTGGTCTTGCAGAAAAGAAGACCATACCACTGTATGGTTTAGTATTTGATTTCTCCCTTCACTTTCCAGTTCTAGTTGGCTTTTGAGGTATCCGGTACTCTTTCATCCTTGGGCATTTACTCTGAACATGATCCTCTTGATCACAGCAATAGCATATGCACCCTCTTCTTCTGAGTTTTCCTTCTGCTACAGGTGAATGATACAGCGGTTGCTGCAGCAGCCTCTCGTTCAGATCTCTGGATTTTTTCTTCACTGTAGGTTTCTGGCTAATACCTCCTTCTGATTCCTCATTGCTAACGTTCTGTGCTTCAGTAGCTTTAACAAAGACAGTTACTCCAGTGCTCCTTCACCCGTGTATCTGAGACCCATTCTCCTCCTTCGTATCTCTGATAGGCAAGAATCTCATCCAGAATATTGTTTTGAACTTCTGGTATCTTTTCTGTTTGTTGGACGACGCTGGACTCACTTTTCTCTATAGTGGGTTCTTCCTCCTTTTGCTGGGTGACTAGGTTAATGAATGATGAAATTCTGTCTAGCAGCTCTTCACGCTCTTCTTCGAGACTGGTCACTCTTTCAGACAATTCCTTGTTTATTCGTAAGGCTTCCTCACACTTTTGAAGGATGATTCTCAGATTCTCTACCAAGTTTTCTTCTGTGATTTCCTCATCTTCACTGTCTGACACTTCAATCCCAAAATTGAACTCTTCTTTTTTTGAATCTTTAGAATCATAATTGGATACAGTAGTTAAAACAATATAGTTCTCCTCCTCACTCTCCTCAGAATCTTCATCACTCCACTTGGCTGTCAGAGAGTTGTTGCTCTTTTTCTCAGAGTTCTTCATCTGTTTGCTAGGGCAGTCAGCTTCATGATGTCCATAACCTTCACAGTTCCAGCATTGGATGCCTTTCTCTTTCTTCTCATCCTGGACTTGTTCCTTCCCCTATTTATGCTTTTCACCACCCTTTTTGGCTTGTCTTCGAGGATTTGAGTGCTGGCCAGATCTTGCTTCCATGTTTTTCAAGAATCTCCCAAAGTTCTTTACGAGTAGTCCTAGTTGATCATCAGTGGAAGGATTCTTCTTTTCTGTTTCAGCTTTCAGACCAACATTCTTGTTTTTGACTAGTGTATCATCCTTGGTCAGTTTCATCTCAAACTGTTTGAGGGATCCAATCAGTTCCTCCAGCCTCATATGTTTGACATTTTGTGCTTCTTCAATGGCAGTGATCTGAGAACTTTCCTTATCAGCTTCTCTTCTAGAATTGGTTCTCTGAGGGCATGAACTTCATTCAATAGATCACATAACTTGGCGTTGAACTAAGTGATGGATTCCTCTTCTTGCATCTTCAGGTTCTCAAACTGAGAAGTAATAATCTGCATCCTTGATGTCTTCACTTTATCGGTTCCTTCATGAGCTGTTTGAAGAATTTCCCAGGCTCGTTTTGCAATGTCGCAGTTGGAAATCAACCTAAAATTGTTAGCATCTACAGCAGCAAAAATAACATTTAAAGCTTTTGAGTTACCAGTTGCTCTAGCATCCTCTTCGTTAGTCCATTCCCCATCGGGTTTTTTTTTTCTCGTGACTCCCCTCTGATCAATGGTCAATAGAGGGGACTATTCTGTCAAAATAGCTCTCCAAGTCTTCTCATCAATAGCTTTGAGGAATGCTTTCATTTTTGCCTTCCAATACCCATAGTTACTTTCTTCCAATAGAGGTGGCCGACTTGTACTCTGGCCTTCCTTCACTGTTTCTTGCTTGTCTCACTTAGGCGCTCAGGATCTTTACTCTGTGTTCCCGCTCTGATACCAAACAAAAATTGCAGCGCCTCTGAGTTACTGATGTATAAGCAGTTGCTATAGCAACTCCTTGTTCAGCCGGATCTGGTGCAACAAGAAACAAAATAGTGAACAGAGATTTCTTCACCTAGTTCGGCCAATCTGCCTATGTCTGGGGAGGACTAGACTCCAGTCCTCAATCCACTAATCTCCAAGGTACTTCGCACAACACATAGTTGACTCCTCGACAATCTATGCTACCCGACCTCAACTAGCACTTCGCACACAATCATAACACCCTCTGATTTGTGCTTACTCTCCTACACACGCGAGTTAATTCAGAATAGCTACTCCTCTGATTACACAGACTCAGCCTATTCTAATTAAGACAATGTCTCATTAGGTTTGCTATAACACACCCTTGTGCAACTAGCTTGTACAGGTTCTGTCCGCTTCGCTCCAAACCCTTTCGCTGAGCCGCTCGAACTCTGTTGTGATTGCTCCTCACACTGTGATGCTCCCCCTCACTCAGTGACCGCATGTCACTAGCAAGTATAGGCCTTCTGCAGATTGTCCGAGTTCCTCCACTCGACAACTCTCCTATCGCCTTCCTTGATCAGCCAACAAGCACGGTCTGCTCTATAAGTCTTCGATCAGCCTTTGCTTCAACTACTCTGCTCTACGCTCACGCTCTGCTCACGGTAGTGATCCAATTCTCCTCACGATTCTCTAATCTCTCTCTGCAATCTTAGGTGCTTCGATTTTGTATTGGATTCTTTCTCTCTCCAAATCGATGATCACCATTCTGCACGCCCATACCCTTCTATAGAAACTCTGCCGCCGCCAAAATTAGGAAGCCTCAAAGATCTCAATAAGATCATATCTTCTAATTTTTAGGAGATTTGATTTCCGAAACAAATCTTCACTGGAGATATTCTCGGAATATTTAGAAGCCTCCCGTTGCACTGCTACTTCATCTCTGGGTAGATTCCTCTTTGGTCAACTGCTTGTTCACTGGGCTTGTACACTCTGGCAGGTTTTGTCAATTGAATGCCATTTGCATTATCACTCATTACAAGGAATTTTTCATTTGACTTCATCAACTCAATCTGAGGTCGCCTCCACACTGCTGAGTGATTGTTTCTAAAAATTGATTGCGCACAGCTCTGTTCAAGATAACTCTGGCTCACCCTCTGATTCAAGCTTGAACGTCCTTAGTCTTGTGAACCTTGTTGATATACATCGATACCCTGTCATGGCTTACATACAGTTGACTATTAAAGACTCCGTTTGCCAAAAACATGCCACACACATCCATAGGACACATGTGTAATTTCAAAGCGCTGCTAGTGACTCGTATCAACAGGTTGCTATAGCAACCTTTGGGTCACTTTGCGGATTTATTTGCTTCGACCGAACCTGATAAATGCACAAGCTTTGGCTACCTAGTTCGGCAACAACCAGCGTTTGGGGAGGACTTCTCTCGGTCCTCAATATTTCACTATCTCGGTTCAATTACAAAGGATTCCAAAATTCAGCCAATGCTAGTTTAACCTCTACATCTAACCTAGTCGAAATCTGTGCTGAATCTGATCACACAGATTAGTAGCTTACCTTAGCACATTACCAATAGCTCAATCTGTGATCAATCTGATCACATTACCTTAGCAGGATTGTTAGTCTAGAATAGTAGTTTTTACTAGTTGATGCATGTTCAATCGATGATTAATAGTTACAATGCATATCCCTGAACTGATTCTTTCTGAAATTGAGAAACAACATCCTTTCTGAGAAAAACCCCCCGTTAATTATTAGTAGAACTCTGAAACTAGTTGCTCTCTTTTGGTTCGACCCTACTTACCGCTTGCTAGAATAGTAGGTGTCTATAAATATAAATTTGGCGCGCATAACGACGTACCATCACTTACTCTGTTAAGTTGTTGTACCTTCTGTCCACGTCTCCAAGCACTCCCTACTGAGCAGTCGGACTTCCACGAGTTCTCCTGTTTTAGAATAGAGTCATCTCCCCCCCCCCCCCCCCCCCCGTTTCAGACCATACTCTTCCAGCATCTGTTTCATCTAGATCATCTGGGCGCAACAGCTTCCTGCGATGTATTCCGCCTCAGTAGTGGACAATGAGATGCTACTTTATTTGTTGCTGAGCCATGACACCAAGTTTTCCTAAGAAGAAACATCCTCCTGAAGTGTTTTTCCGACCTTCTACACTGCCTATCCAATTAGCATCACAGTACCCAACTAAGTAAGAGCTGGTATCCTCGGTGTACCAGAGACCGTAGTTTAATGTACCACTCAAATATGTGATTATCCGTTTCACACTTGCCAAATGACTTTCTTTGGGGTTTGCCTGGTACCTAGCACATACTCAAACAACATAACAAATGTTGGGTCGACTGGCAGTGAGATATAGTACTGGCTGCCAATCATGCTCTTGTACAGAGTCTGATCCTCGCTGATTCCATATTCATCTTCTGTAATTTTCACATGTGTAGCGGCAAGAGTGTGCTTATGACTGGCATTTTCGAAACCGAACTTCTCCACCAAGTTCCTAGTATACTTGCTTTGTATCACAAAGATTCCATCTTATTTCTGAGACTCTTGCAGACCGAGAAAGTAGATCATCTCACCCACCATACTCATCTGGAATTCACTCTGCATCTGTTCAACAGACTGATCCACCAACTTCTATGAGCGAGATCCAAAGACAAAATCATCCACATAGATTTGCGCAATGATAAATTCGTGCTTCAAAAATAGAGACTTTTCTACTCCCCCTTGCACATAACCATGTTGAATGAGAAACACCGTGAGACATTCATACCTTGCTCTCGGCGCTTCTTTTAATCCGTACAAAGCCTTTTTTAGACGATACACATGATCCGAGAGATGTGGGTCTTCAAACCCCTTAGGATGAGCAACATACACTTCTTCATTCAACCATCCTTCGAGGAATGCACTTTTCATATCCATTTGAAATAGTTTGAATTTGAGATGACAAGCAAGAGCTAGCAGAAGTCTTATTACCTCAAGTTTGGCAACCGGAGAAAATATTTCATCTAAGTCTATTGCTTCAATCTGAGTGTACCCCTGTGCCACAAGCCGAGCTTTATTATAGGTGATGTTCCCCTTCTCGTCAGATTTGTTCTTGAATATCCACTTAGTACCTATGATGTTGCTTCAGATGGTCTTGGTACAAGTGTCCAGACATCATTTCTGGCAAACTCTGTGGGTTCATCTTGCATAGCACTGACCCAATGTTCATCCAATATAGCTCTTTGATGCTTTTTGGTTCAACGGATGATAGGAAGCATGACCCACTTAGCATTTCAGCAAAATCAATTGTTTTACCACGGGTTACTCTGGGTGCTTGCGATTGCCAATAGTATTGGTCATCAGATGATTTCACAGAATACACTGTAGTGGTTGAGGGGCTAGAATAGGGTTTGGTCCAGATTCTGAAGTATTATTGACATTATGATTAATTGGGAGAGATTCTGGAACATCTATCTGTTCGGGAACCTAAGTGGATCTACCGGTTCCTACATCAGTACCATCTTTAGAGTTCTGATCAAACAATATGAGTATTGAATTGCCACATTTATTGATTGTACAATAGTTCGGGATTTCTTGATGTAGAAGCGATACGCTCGATTGTTGGTGGAATAACCCAAAAATATTCCTTCACTACTGCGGGAAACAAGCTTCCTCTTGTATTCTCGATCCACATATACATAGCATATACTTCCGAACGCATGAAAGTATTTGACTGACAACTTCTTCCCTTTCCAAATTTTATAACATGTTTTCTAAATTCCAGAGCGAATCAAGACTCTGTTGAGTGTATAAAAGGTGGTGTTGATGGCTTCATCCCAAAATGTTAGAGGCAAGTCCTTACCATTGAGCATGACATGCATCATTTGCCGAAGTGTACGATTCTCCCTTTCAGCAACTGCATTCTGTTGGGGTGTTATGGGTGTTGAGAATTGATGAAATATGCCCTGCTCAAGAAAGAATTCTTCCATGTCATTGTTCTAAAACTCTTTTCCATGATCACTTCTAATGGCGATTAGAGGCATGTCCTTCTTGAGCTGTAGTCTTAGAATTAGGTGAATCACGACTTCAACATTATTCAGGTATGGAATCCTTGACAAAACTACATCACAAGAAGATGGTATAGCACTCCCTGAAGATTGAAGCCGGAGCACAAATCTGAAGACTAACAAAATATCAACAAAGTTTAGCGAAAAAGTACAAGAAAGTGCTATAGCACTCTATGGACCACAATAGCTGAGGCAAATTGGGCAATAGACAAATGATAGAATTTGCTATAGCAATCTTGAAGCTAGAGCAGAACGGCCGGTCATCTTGAAGTTGCATAGAGAGAGTCCAGAGAGGTACTGCCGGTGTCACGGGTTCAAGGAGCTTTGAAAACGTCATCAAGTGATCAGCAAATGTCATCATGCGGCCGGAAGAGATAAAAAAGATAAGGCTTCTAAATTCAGATTTAGGAAACCAAATCTCAACAACTCCGGAGAAGATTTAAAAGATTTTGTGCTGCACTACGAATCCTAAGACATCTAGGGTTTCCGTCACTAATCATTGATGAAGCTATAAGAGCAATGCAGAGGCATAAGAATAAGACATCAAAGCAGAGAATACACACAACGAGAGTTAATTGCAGAAGGCTAAAGTATCAGAGTTGTGTTGAGTGTAGAGGAGATTAGAACTCGTAGAGTTTGATCAAGTATTGATCCACCGATGTCAGCTGGAGCACGACTCGTTGAAGGATCAATCAGTTGCTTCGGAAAATGATTACGGATAGGAGGTGTCGCAGGCTGTTGGAGAGCTAAACGTCTCTCCTTGATAGTGACCAATGGGCATTGATCAAGGGGGAGCAATATCTGAGTTGGAAGAATTCAGAGAGAGTCCGTCGACTTGGCAGAGGGTGCTAGAGAAGACGACAATAGAAGTTACAAAAATTCTGATATGGAGATTGCTATAGCATACCGCCTACTACACATTGTAATAGGATGGGCTAAGTCTGAGTGTCAGGTCTGTAGCTGTTCTTTACTGGAAGTGTGTAGGTAGTACGAAGCGAGTCTGTGGGATAGACTGCAAGCTAATCTGTGTGATCAGATTGAGCTGAGGTTGAGCTAGGTTAGAATTAGTGGTTAAACTAGAGCGTGGCTTAGTTTTGGAATCCATTGTACTCTAACAAATATAGTGAAACCTTGAGGTCCAAGAGTGTCCTCCACAGACGTAGGCATTGGCCGAACTGGGTAACCAAAGCCATGTGGCTTTCAGGTTTGGCCAGAGAAATATTTTCTGCAAAGTGACTTAGAGAATGCTACAACAATCCGTGTAACTTGTCATGATAATTGCGCAGTGAGTTTCAAACATTATATGATTTATGTATGAGAAACGCAGTCCATGTGAAATGAGAAAAATCATCAACACAAACTAGTACATAACTCTTAACCCCGCGACTTTCCTCCTACATAGGACCCATCAAGTCCATGTGTAACAGTTCGAGGATTCTGGTTGTATGAATCTGATCAATTCCTAGATGAGCTAATCTTGTTTGTTTTTGATTTTGCACTCTCCACACATAACATCTATCTTACCCTTTATCTCAAGTATTCCTCGCAGCAGACCGTCTTTAGATATCTTTCTTAATGCCTTGAGATTCAGGCGACCCAACCATTTGTGCCATGCGTATGTTTAACTCTTTTTAGTTGTCAATGTATGTTTTAGGGGTCAAGTTGCAGTCAAAAATAATTTATAAACCTTGGTAAGCCAAGGACGTCGATCCAAGGAGCAAATACGTGTGTATATTATGCAAGATAGTGCCTTCATTTAGCTATTCTAATAATGAAAAAGTTATAATTACCTAACTAAGTGATTCTGACGCAAAAACAAGATTATGCAAATAAAATTAACATTCTAGAATCAAACTTCACTCATGCTTAACACACAAATCATGCAATAATTCTAACAATCCAATTATATTATGGAGTAGTGGAAATAACCTAATAACATCAGGCACGCCGCCCAATCACAGATTATCAACCATTTTGATTTATTTATCACAAACATACATGAACGATAAATGAAGAACAGTAGAATTAAAGAATTCCATTAACATAATCAAACGTTACTCAGATAACATGGTTGAGTACAGGCATAGGATCCGTAGGATCCAAGAATTAAGAGACTACTCGCTATTCATGGTGATTACCACCAATACAAGAGTAAAGAAAATATAGAACGAAGAAACAGTGACGATGATCTTCACTTAAGTCTTGAGCCGTCTTTCATCTGTCCCTGAATTAGTTTTAATCTTGTCCAAGTTCAGAATCCTTTTTCCTGGGTTCTGGTCTTTATTTATACAAAAATCAATTGGGCCGATTTAGAAATCAATTTCAGACCGGTTCAGGGTCTTGTCCCTTTGAAGTTCTGGGCTGAAGCTATGGACACCTCATGCTATATCACTAATCAGGTGTCAATCAGAAGAGGAACAGATAAAACATGTTATGAACTCTAGAAGGAGAAGAAACCCTCTGTGAGGTACTTCCACATTTTCGAAAGTGAATAGTACGTTTTGAGAGACCGCGAGTACAAAACAAAGCTTGATCCAAAGAGTGATTCAGGGATATTTCTTGGATACTCAACAAACAGCTGAGCATACGGTGTATTCTGTTGAGGATATGACATCCTTAACAAAACTGCTCAAGAGACTGCTGAAGCACTCCCTAAAGATTGGTGGCTGGAGAACAATCTGAAGACTGACAAGACAGCAACAAAGAATTAGAGGCTGCCACAGCATTCTTTGAATCTCAAGAGCTAAGGCAAACTGGGAAACAACAATGAAGAGATAGAGTCTGCTTTAGCACTCCCTGTTGATCTAGAGCTAGAACAGAATGCCCGATCAAACAGGAGATGCACGAAGAGGCTCTACCATGGTGCGGCAGGCTTCACGGAGGCTTAGAGAGGTGTTTAGACGTCATCCAGAACGTCAGCAATGGACATAAGCTTTCGGAAAAGATAAAGCTTCAAAAATTTAGATTAGGCAACGAAATCTTCAACAACCTTGCAAGAATCCAGGAGAAGATTATGTGCTATGCAGGTGCCAAAAGATCGCAGCGCTGACTGATACAAAAGGAATGCAGAGGCAACATTCAGCAGAGATACACACGCACACACATATAGAGAGCGCGAGAGCCAACACACAGAGATCAACTTACGGTAGCAGGGTTTACACACTGAGTTGAAGAGTTGTGTCGTGCCAGGGGAATCAGAACTCGTGGAGTTTGATTCAATATTGATCCGGAGTTCAACTGGAGCGCTGCTCGTTGAAGAATCATTCAGAGCTCGGCGGTCAGCTGCGGACAGGGAGCGTTGCGGGGTGAGGAGCATTGATCGAAGTTCCTCGATAGTGACAGAGTGTGTCATTATTTGAGGGGGAGCAGATACTGAGTTTGCAGAACTCAGGTTGTCCGACTGTTTAGTGGGAGAGCTAGAATAGTTATTGACTGAAGATACAACAACTCCGGTGAAGAGTGTGCTTAAGCAATCCGTGAGCTACACATTATAATAGAATATGCTAAGTCTGAGTGTCAGGTCTGTAGCTATTTATTACTGAGTGTGTAGGTTGCACGAAGAGAGTATGTGTGATCAGACTGCTAGCTAGTCTAGATGATTAGACTGAGCGGGAGATTTTGGCTAGGTGAGAAGTAGAGGTGTGAGTCATTTGTACTTCAAACTGAGATAGTGGAATCTTGAGGATTGGTGTATCCTCCCCAGACGTAGGCAAGTTGCCGAACTGGTGAACAAATTGCTGTGTCTTTCTTATTCTGCCAGTAGAAAAATTTTGCAGAAAGATACGGAGAGTTCTTAAGCAGAAGCTATAACTCCACATCAGCAACGCTGCACAATTTTAATTGGTATCAGAGTCTATCACTCAACATACAGAGTGTGATCCGGGAGAGCGTTGCTGTTATCTATGGCCACCATGAAAGAAGGATAAAGCACAAGTAGACCGCCACTGCTTGAGGGAGTAAACTATCGCTACTGGAAGGCGTTTATTAAAGCCATTAATGAAAGGGCTTGGAGGGCAGTCATATCAGAATGGTCTCACCCAATGACGGTAGACGGCTCCGGAATTGCACACAAACAACCTGAGAACAAGTGGATTGTTGATGAGGTAGCCTCTGCGTCAGGAAACTCCAAGGCTTTAAATGCCATATTTTCTACTGTGGATGCTAACAATTTCAGGTTGATCTCCAACTATGACACAACCAAACAAGCTTGGGAGATTCTTGAAACAACACATGAGGGAACGGACAAGGTAAAGATCTCTAGAATGCAAATGATCACCTCAACACTTGAGAGCCTGAAGATGCCGGAAGAAGAGACCATCGCAGAGTTCAATACCAGATTGTGTGATATATCAAACGAGGCCCATGCTCATGGAGAATCAATTCAGGATGAAATCTGGTAAGAAAGGTTCTCAAATCCCTCACCTCGAAATTTGATATGAAGGTGACTGCCATAGAAGAAGCCCAAGACGTGAAGAACATGAGACTGGAGGCCCTGATCGGTTCTTTGAGGCAGTTCGAGATGAAAGTTACATAGACTGCTTCACTACCTTCGAGGAAAGACCTCAGGCTGAAAGCTGAGACAAAAGAGAAAGAGGCTATACCAGATGATGTTAACCAACAACTGTCTCTGCTGGTCAAAAACCTTTGAACATTCATGAAAAAAATGGACTAGAAACCTTCATTCAGTCAGTCATCTAGGGAGAGAAACAGAAGAGGTGACAATTCCCAGAGAAGAAGCAAGGAGGCTGATAAAGACAATGATGAAGGGAAAGATAAACAGAAAGGGATCCAGTGCTGGGCGTGCGAGGGTATGGCCACAGAATGACTGAATGCCCAAGTTATCAAAAGAAAAACAACAAGTCTCTCACAGAAAATTGGAGTGATGAAGATAGTGAAGAGAAAACTAATCACAAAGAAAATCTAGCCTTAACCACTGTATTTCGTAATTATGATTCAGATCAAATAAAGACAGACTTTTTTTATAGGATAGTTTAATCAAGCAGCAGTGATGATGAAGAGTTCTCAGTAGACACTACTGCTGATCAGTTCAAACTGATACAAGAGAAGTGTCAGGAAGTTATTGAAGCCAATAGAGAATTAATGTCAAAGGTTTCGGGATTGGAAGATGAACGAGATAAACTTCAGAGCATCATTAGTTCTCTGTCCAAGAACCAACAATCAGATAATGCTGTGATAGCAGGCGAAGACCTTGAACAGAAAGTTATATTTGCAGCAAACAGTGGAGAGACATCCATTCTGGATGAAATTTTGGCTTACCAAAGGTATAGAGGTGGAACTGAAGGTCTCGGATACACTGGTGATGCAAGAACAGGTGGAACTACGTTTGTCAAAGCCACGGTTACTGATCAAAGTGCAAGTATACAGAAGGGTCCTGTCACAGGTGTTCCGAAAAAATGCCAGGGAAGGATTGCAAGAGAGAGCTGAAGCAATCTTTGGACCAGTCATCTGCTCGAAAACCAAGATCAAAGAAAAGGAGATGCTATGCATGTGATCAAAGAGGACATCTTTAGAGACAGTGTCCAACATTGGTCGAGTACAGGAAGACTCAATCGAGTGAGTAGGAGTGGGCAACTGATCTGAGCCTATTCAGATCAGGAGTAATTCCTACTAATCAGGTTAGGCTTCATAGATTGATCTAGCGTAGACATAGAGTCAAGTCTGTGTAAGGGAAATCGAAGAACAGTAGAATTACTGAGAACTCCAGAGCAACCCTCCCCAGACGTAGGCAGTTGGCCAAACTGAGTGACCAAATTCGTGTGTGCTCTCTTTCATTTGCTGTACAAGCTTATTTCCGCACAGTGGTACAAGAGGTTGCTATAGCAACTTGCTAGTACAATCTCAGCAAAGGAAGGCGCTGCAATTTCAGAGTCCTTTGTACTTTAAACCGTGATAGTGAAATCTTGACGATCGGTGTTTGATCCTCCCCAGACGTAGGCAAGTTGCAGAACTGGGTGAACAAATTATTTGTGTCTTTCTTATTCAACACAAAAGAATAAGTTTCGCAAAAAGATACAGCGAGTGCTACAGCAGAAGCTATAACTCGTCATCAGCAGCGCAGTGAAATTTCATAGGTATCCTATATAAATGCATGAAATGGGTGCTCAAAAGTGACAACATATTGCAACAATCTCAAACTCATGCGTTAAACCAACATCCAAGTCAAACTATCTTCAAATGAGTTTTCAAACCTTCATAGTTCAAACAAGATGTTGAACTCAAACAAGTCGGTGTCAAAACCATCAAATGACTAACCACGTGTCTTAACATCTTTTCCAAGCAATGCATCCAAACCATGAATTTGGATTACACAAAACGTGCCCGCCACTCACCTATGCTATCTAGGGATAGTCCACGGGTTCTTGGCGCAAAGCTCGTTCTCAAGTCTTAAAGTCCGGACTTTATAACCCATAAGAGAAGAGGA
The DNA here is from genome assembly GCA_963678935.1 of Umbilicus rupestris. Taxonomy (NCBI): domain Eukaryota; kingdom Viridiplantae; phylum Streptophyta; class Magnoliopsida; order Saxifragales; family Crassulaceae; genus Umbilicus; species Umbilicus rupestris. Next base: position 7,225,612 of record OY787615.1, on the reverse strand, counting down.
GCTTGGCTTGGCATTTTATAAAAATTGCATAAGTAAATGATTCAGTGTAAGCACAAGTTGAGATTAACTTGTCATTTCCTTCGAATGTTGTTTCGAGGACGTTCCACGCATCTTTAGAAGCTTTACAAGTTGAGATTAACTTGAAGATATCTGGTTCGACAGCATTAAAGATCGCATTGTGTGCTTTTGGGTTTGTTGCTGCAGTTCGCTCCTCATCAGCAGTCCACTGATTTTCTAGTTTAGGATAGGTTACACCATCTGGGTTAATCATCATTGGAGGATCATAGTTAAAGATCACAACTTTCCATGCTCGATCATCGATTGATTTGATGAAAGCTCTCATGCGAGTTTTCCAGTAGAGATAGTTCAAACCATCAAGAAACGCAGGACGAGAGATATTTGTCCTTCTTTTGTACTCATCTTGAACAGCATGGTTACAACCTCTGAATCACACTATGTAAAGTGAGTGTCCCGCTTTGATACCAATTGAAATTTGTATATTTGTCCCACTGTGACTGTTCCAGTGTACTATGTTAGTTGTTTCACAATACTCAAACAGATAGTGTTTTGATAGTTGTTAGTAACTACACAAGTGGTACGATGAAATGTAAAGGACACAAGATATGATAACCCAGTTCAGCTCCACGAGCCTAATCGGGGGGGGGGGGGGGGGGGGTTCTTTGAACCCTAGGTGGAAAGCACTTCACTATCAAATGGTCAAGTACAATAGGTCTTACGTAAAATGACTCCATTTGTCACAGCTATGTCGTTGCACCACAGTGAATGCGTGTGACTCCTTCAGGCTGAGATCCCTCTCTAGTCCACCTCGGTTTGCCTCCCACATATCATAAGTTCTCCTCCCGAGAACACCAGCGCTTCAAAGAGATGCTTTCACATTCTATTCATATAGCAATGGAATAGCTTATGATTAACTTCGAGTGAGTTCAACTTCCGACCGATCTCCAATAATGATGAACGCAAGGGAGAAGGACAAACACTACGAGGTAGTTCTGCAAAGTTGTGTTGAGCGTAGAGGAGATCAGAAAGCGCTGAGTTTGATCTAAAATTGATCCACCAAACTTAACTGGGTGTGGCTCGTTGAAGGATCAATCAGTTGCTTCAAAGAACAGCTGCGGACAGGTTCTCTTGCAGAGTGTTTAAGAGCTGAGTGACTCTCCTTAATAGTAACAGGCGGGCATTGATCAATGGGAGAGGATTCTGAGTTGGACGAACTCAGAGAGAGACGGACTGATTGGCAAAGAGTACTGGAGAAGTCATCTACAAAAGTTACAGCAACACAACACAAGAATCTGCTATAGCACTCTGTGGACCATAAGAGCTGAAGCATACTGGGCAAAAGGCAAAGGACAAATTCTGCTATAGCAACCCATGGTGATCCACAAGAGCTGAAGCCAACTGGGCAAAAGACAGATTCTGCTATAGCAACCCGTGATGATTTGAAATTAAAGTAAAATGGTTGAAAATCTTGAAGATGCAAGGAGAAAGTCCATAGAGGTGCTGCCATTGTCTCAGAGGTTCAAGGAGCATTGCAAACATCATCAAGTGTCCAACAGACTTCATCACGCGACAGGAAGTGTTCCTTAAACACAAAGTCTCAAAATTGCAATTTTAGGAAACCAAATCTCAACAAACTCCTAAGATCATGGGATAGATCTTGGACTGCTAGAAGGAGTTTAGAAAGTGTTTCTATAACCCTTCATGGGCTGCCAGTTTATAAGGGCAGCGCCTCCATGGTGACACACACAGAAAGAAAGAAAGAAAGAAAGAAAGAGCGATAAGCGAAGCGTAAAGTGCTAGAGTGTGCTGTCACGGCTGAAGCTGAGAGAGATCATGACTGGGAGAGTTTGATCGAATCTTGATCAGCATGTTCAGAGCCTCGCTGAAGATCAAGTACATAAACCGTTGAAGAATCATCGCGGTGAAGAAAGCACGGACATGAAAGTTGAGTTCCCGGATATTGACAGAAGGTCATCGATTGAGGGGGAGCATCACTGGAGTTGTGTGAACTCGCGAAAGTCAGATTTGATAATGTACAATGGCATTCATTTGACAAAACCAGCACTCGTGAACAAGCTGCGGCAGATATTTGGCTCTTCGGAGAAAGCGCTTGACAGTTCAACGAAGAGCATCGGGAGCTTCCAAATATTTAGAAAGAATATTCTAGTGAAGATCCCGTTCCCAGAGTGAAGATTTGATTGTAGAATATTTGATTTTCAAATCAAATCTAATCTCCAACAAATTAGGAGATATTGTTGCTTAGAGCTCTTCCTCTCCTCTGCCCTCCTAGCTGCCTCTCTTGACTTTAGCCCCACCCCTCCCCTCACAAAAGGGGAGATAATTGACACATCTATACAAAGATCTCTACCTCCATCCCTCGTCGACATCAAAATATCCGCCGGCTTCTCTCCCCTAGCAAGAAGACCAGCCACCTCCAGCCTAGGCCCCAAATTAGCCTTTCTAAAAAAGTGAACAATGCGTCTTTCATTGCATTATGCCTCTGAATCCTCCTCTCTCTTCCGGACAATGGGAGTCATGATCACCGACCGCATCAGAAGTGTGCAATCCTCTACAAGCGTAGGAATTGAGAAACAGTGAACACCGGGCGCGAGACACAGTGAACATATTGTGACCAGTACAGTACTTGAGGGTTAAACGATACGTCGCCTGGTTCATACGAAGCCCAGAGAAAAGCGTAAGTATCGCTGTTTCCAGGGTCTTTACTCGGGCCCTTCCCAGCCCCTTAAACTATTTCTTGATGACTTATGCGGCCAACTTGATAAGCCACTGCTGTGGTTCAGCCTTCGACCTTAACTCTCCCAAACCAACTGGAGAGGTAGGTCGAAATCTCAAATTCCATTCTTCCAGCAAGACTCCACACCTTGACAACGAGAATGATTCCCTCGTAAGCAACTCCCACAAACTCCCTGTTTGCACCAAGGAAGCAATGACAGCCGAAAGGGCTACGTCGTTCCCTGTCGGGATACCTAGCTCCCCGAACTTAAGAGGCAACCCCATCAACCTCTGTTGCTCCACCGTGAAATCCACGTTCCAGATATGCACCAAACACTGATGTACCGCTCCATTAAAAGAACAAATCAACCCTGTTAATGTATATGGCATCATTGACAAACTCCTACAAGGTGCACAAGAGTCTACTACAGCAAGCATGTGAAGACAGCAGCTAGTGCAGGGCATTCCAGAGGGAACAAGCAGAGTGCACAAGAGGTTGCTACAGCAACATGTGTAGCAGAGAGCTGTAGCATCCTAAATAGCAGATTTTCTTGTGAAGAACAAGCTGCCCTGAATTGAAGAGAAGAGCAACAGAAGCTAAAGATTCTCTAAGTCAATAGCATGCCGATCAACTTGGAGCAGCCCAAAGAACGTACGAGGGTTACTGCCAGCTCGCAACAAATCGGTAGAGTATTGTGAAGATTGAAAGCAAGATGATACAGCTGCCCCTGTGAAGACAACTGCTGGTGCAAAACCAGCCAGAGTAAACAAGCTCAGTGAACAAGCAGTTGCTACAGCAGAAGCTGTAGCAGGGAGCTATAGCAGCAGTATTGGTGTGAAGAACAATCTGGCCAGATATGAAGAGCTGAGCAACGAAAAGATTCCAGAGCATCTGTCAGGATATTCTCAGTGGAGATTGCGGTCTATAAGTCAGCTCGAAGATATGGATCTTTTGGAAGGTGAAGATTTGATTGTGGAAGATTTGATTTTCAGATCAAATCTAATCACCTACAAATTAGGAGATAAGATCTTGTTGAGATCTTTAAGGAATTTCCAAATGCTGAATTTGATGGAACTTGGAGTTCCTATATAAAGGAAGCTGAGCAGAGCTTCAAAGGCATCGAATCATAAAGTAAATACACAGAGCATACGCAGAAGATCAAGTGAGAGATTCAAGTGCGTGCGAAGATTCGATCACCACCGAGCGCAGAGCTGAGTGGTTATAGCAGGAGCTTGTTCAAGTTGCTGCAGCATCTGTCCGAGTAGCAACAGCAACCTAGGCTATTGGCTAGAAGGCCTGGCAGCTCTGCGGAGAGCATCAGAAGAATTTTTTAAAGTGCTGCGGAGAATATTCCAGTGGGGAATTCCTAGCTAGAGAAGGAGATTTGTTTTGGAGTTTAAAACAAATCTAATCTCCTAAAAATTAGGAGATAATTGTTTCTTTGTGGGACATTGCTAAATTCTGTTCTTGATTGAAGCGGGCGTTGCTACTTAAGGGAGAACAGGTCAGAGTAGAAAGTTTGATCGAAGCTGAGGGATACACGAGTGCATACGCAGAATTCAGAGAGAGTAATTTTGGTGTGCGACGAGTTCTTCGATCATCTCCCGAAAGCAAAGCGTGAGCGCAGAGCTGTGGTGAAAGAAGCAGAAGGAGATCAGGACTTGCGTAGTCTGATCCGAGCTTGATCTGGAACCCAATTCAGAGCAGTGGTGCTTGTTGGTTGATCAAGGAAGGCCGCGGAAGAACTGACGGGTGTGTGGCTCGGTCGAGTGTCTAAGCGGCAGTTCTCGCTAGTGGCAGGAGGTCACTGAGCAATGGGGAGTATTCCCGAGTGTGCAGCGCTCGTGGAATCGTTCGATCGGCTCGGCAGAAGGCCTAGGAGCGACGCGGACAATTGTGCATCAACTGTGTGCTACAGCAGATGCTGCAGCAACCCTGCAGAGTTGAGTGTAGTTTAAAATAGGCTGAGTTTCGAGGAGACAGTAGCTATTCTAGATTGACATTTGTAGAGGGTGTGCAGACACAAGTCAGAGCCTGTTCTGATTGTGTCCAGTGATCCACACAAGGTTGAGTAGCATAGGTTGCGTGGAGTTGTAACCGAGTGTACTTGGAGACCTCTGTGATTAGTGGATTGAGGACTGGAGAATAGTCCTCCCCAGACGTAGGCAGTTGGCCGAACTGGGTGAACAAACTTCTGTCTTGTTCACTGTTTGCTGAGACAATTTTCGAGTGAACAAGAGCGTGCTGCAACAACTGCTTGTTCACAAATCTGTCTGTCAGAGACGCTGCGAATTTCAATTGGTATCAGAGCGGGAACTCGACACATAGAGTAAAGATCCTGAGCGCCTAGCTGAGAAGAGCAAGAAACAATGAAAGAAAGACAAAGCACAAGTCGGCCACCCCTATTGGAAGAAGCAAATTATAATTGTTGGAAGGCGAGAATGAAGGCTTTCCTAAAGGCTATGGATGAGAAGACTTGGAGAGCGGTAGTGTCTGGGTGGTGACACCCACTGACCATTGACGACAAAGGAGTTGCATGGGAGAAACCAGAGGAGACATGGACAGCTGAAAAGGAAGCTGTAGCAACCAGTAACTCAAAAGCCTTGAACGCGACATTTGCCGCTGAACGCAAATAGTTTCAGGCTGATCTCTGACTGTGAAGTTGCCAAGCAAGCATGGGAGATCCTCCAGACGGCGCATGAAAGGATCAAGACTCCTGCTGCAAACTGGAGAGACGATGACGGTGAAGCAGATTCTGAACTGATAAGCAATGTTGCTCTGACATCTGTAACTGATATGGAGAACACCGTTTCAACAAAGCCAGAAATTGTTCATGGTGTTGAGGAGTCAGACAGTGGTGATGATGAGGAAATCACTGAGGAGTCCATTTCCAAAAACTTTACCCTGTTGCACGAAGAGTGTCTGCAAGTCATGGAGATCAACAAAGGATTGACTGCCAAAGTTTCAGACCTGCAAGAAAAATAAGAGGAGCTGTTGAAGATGATCACTTCTCTTACGGATCAGGCTGCCCAGCAAGAAGAGAAGTTTGCTGCAGAGAAGGAAGAGCTCAACCTCTACAGGAAGACCGCAAAGATGCTTAATAGTGGCTCAAGCACACTTGAAGATATACTAGCACGCGAAAGGTATGGAGGTGGCTACTCAGGTCTTAGATACACTGGAGAAGAAGGTGCTGAAACAACTGTATTCATCAAAGCTACGGAGCCAGAAGATGCTGAGATTGCAGTGGAGAAACCGGTCCTGTCCCAGAAACCAGTTCAGAAGAAGGGGCATAGAAGGGTGAACAAGAGGCCGCTACAGCAACCGTTGTATCAACCACCTGTAGCAGAAAAGAAACCCAGGTGCAAAAGTCGCAGATGTTATTTCTGTGATCGAGAGGGACACATTCAGAGAAGATGCTCGATCCTGAACAAGTATTGGAGACCTCAGAAATCGCCTACAGATGGACAATGCCAGATGAAGCCAAGGATCAGGCGTGGCACGCAGGTGACCTCCAGCTCATCAAAGCCGATGGACCGTCACTGTCCAGTTGTGCACGAAAACATCAGCTATGTTGGAGGGACAACGAAAATGAGGATTGCAAAAGACACAGGTGCAGATCGGGTGAGACATCGAAACAATGCCAGAAGGAAAGAAAGAGTTGCTGGACACAACAGAGCTCGGAAGCGTTGGATACGGAAGCCGGAGCAGGCAGGGATGGAGAAGCAGCCACCAGATAGTCCCCCAAAATCATCAGAAGAGACACGTTCTTCGGTGGATGGAGAAGAGGCGTTGGCCTATTCGCTGAGCTTAGCTTGAGGCTCCCCCCTTATCATTTGTGACAAAAAGGAGGAGAAGATGTGTTCTGCGAGATGTGCTCTGCTCTTTGTATTATGTGACAGGTTCAGTCGACCCCAGAGGGAGAAGAGTAGCCCCTGTAGAAGATGCTCAGGAGGTTTTGTCAAAAATGCCAAAGGGGAGATTGTTAAGGTAATGGCATCCTTGACAAAACCTGAGCAAGAAGTTGCTACAGCATCCCGAGAAGATTGAAGCTGGAGCTTTGATAGAGGCTATTTGTACGCATTATTTAGATCATAACCCTATGCTTGTTTGCAATATTTTATGAGCAAGATTACTCGTTTCTAGTGTTTTTGTGCTACAGGGCAAAACGAGTCTTTGAGTCGGATACGCGCTAACAGGCAGCGTTCTAGGAGTGAGAGATCCGCCTGCGGAGCTAGCAGCACAAGCAGAGGAGAAGTTGGCGAGAGTCAGTAGCGATGCGCTAGCCGAATGCCGTGCGCCAGGCGCAAAATCCAGTGACCAGATTTGGAAGTTGCCAAAGGTGAACTTCCTGGGCAATATATAAACATCAGAGAGCTCAGGTTCCCAGGAAGTTCGCGGGCAAATCACGCACTGGAAGAAGCTGCGTTATCCACCATATACCTATCTTCGGAGCAGGAGCTGGCAGCCAGGAGCCTAAGAAGAGCTATCTCCCAGCCATCCAAAAATCTTCATCCCGGCTGAGAGGTAATGAATTTCGAAATTATTATATTAGAACTGTTGAATGCAGTTGTGCGCAGGTGATAGAGCAGTGCGAGTTGGGCAAATTGCGCATTCGCATCAGAGTGCAAGACTGTGCGCTAGACTCCAGAAGAGGTAATTGTATCCGCGCCTCAGAGCTTGTTCGAGGACGAACAAGGGGCAAGTGTGGGGGATTTGATAGAGGCTATTTGTACGCATTATTTAGATCATAACCCTATGCTTGTTTGCAATATTTTATGAGCAAGATTACTCGTTTCTAGTGTTTTTTGTGCTACAGGGCAAAACGAGTCCTTGAGTCGGATACGCGCTAACAGGCAGCGTTCTAGGAGTGAGAGATCCGCCTGCGGAGCTAGCAGCACAAGCAGAGGAGAAGTTGGCGAGAGTCAGTAGCGATGCGCTAGCCGAATGCCGTGCGCCAGGCGCAAAATCCAGTGACCAGATTTGGAAGTTGCCAAAGGTGAACTTCCTGGGCAATATATAAACGAAGGAAGTCTAGGGTTTCAAGAGAGAGACATCACAGCCGTCATTGGACAACGCACATCAGAGAGAACGGCAACACTGAAAACAAACGGACTTGTTGAGAGGATTTGCGCCAGCCGAGAAGACAACCTGCCTTCGCAAGTGCGCAAAAATGACGAGAAATATGACAAAAGGTTCGAGTCCATAGAAAAGCAGCTATCACAAATAGCAACCACGGTGTATGAGCTGAAAAAGAGCGATGGCAACCTGCCTTCGCAAGTGATTCAGAACCCTAAAGGAGGAGTCAATGCAGTAACACTGAGGACTGGGCGCACAGTAGGAACAGAGCAGACCGCACAGGCGCCCGCGCAACCAGTTGCGCAAATCCCGGATCCAGCAGATCAGAATGCGCACCCAGAGCAAGATGCGCAACCGGAAGCGCCAGCCACAGACCAGCAGGGCAAAGCGCAAGGTATGTCTCACTCGAAAAACAAGGACAAAAATTGTACTAACATACCTGCTCCCTTCCCTGTGCAGGCACCACTGGCGAGAAAAGAAACGCTGGACAAGGAATTATATGAGCTGTTCAGCAAGGTGGAAATCAACATACCTCTCATAGAAGCTATTCGACAGATCCCCAGGTATGCGAAGTTTTTAAAAGAGCTGTGCACAAACAAGCGAAGGAAAGGTGAATGCGCACAGGTAATGCTAAATGCGCAGGCCTCAGCGATCGTGCAACAAAAGGTACCACCCAAGTGCCGAGATCCAGGTACATTTACTATCCCATGCACGCTAGGTAAGACCACAGTAAGTAATTGCATGATCGATTTAGGCGCATCCATCAATTTGCTACCTTATTCTCTATATACGACATTGCGCCTTGGACCACTTAAGCCTGCAGGTCTCACCATTCAGCTAGCAGACAGATCGTGCAAACAACCTGCAGGCATGATAGAAGATGTCCTAGTTCGCGTAGGAGAGCTGGTCTTCCCAGCAGATTTTTATGTGCTCGAAATGGAGGGTGAATCAAGCGCCAGCAGTGCGCAAATCCTCCTAGGCAGACCGTTTCTGATGACCGCGCGCACGAAGATAGACATATGGAGGGGCACGCTCTCCATGGAGGTAGATGGCGAAGAAATCCATTTCAACATATTCAAGGGGATGCAGCACCCACATGAGGACGCTACCGTGCACGCGATGGACAGCATTGACGATTTAGTCACAGAAGCGCAGTGTGCGAGCGCAACCATAGGACCAGAGCTACTGACACAGGCAGAGCTGGAGGAGCAAGAGGAGGAGCTAAGCAGTGCTGAACCAGCACCCTCACAGGTACTTGATACAGTTCATATTTGCACCGCTAACAAAATCTTGCCCTCAATTGAACAGGCACCCAAGATCGAACTGAAGCAACTCCCAGAGCACCTCAAGTACATTTTCTTGGGAGATGAGGACACCCTGCCAGTGATCATCAAGAAGGGATTAGAAGAAGAGCAGGAGGCGCGCTTACAACAGGTACTGCGCAGGAACCAGCGCGCTATAGGATGGACTCTTGCTGATCTGCGCGGAGTGAGCCCGGACGTGTGCATGCACAGAATTCTGTTGGAAGATGGTGCCAAACCATCCAGGGAGGCTCAGCGCAGGTTGAATCCAAACATGATGGAGGTAGTGCAAAAGGAAGTCCTGAAATTGCTTGGCGCAGGGGTCATCTACCCAATTTCGGACAGCAAATGGGTCAGCCCGGTGCATGTTGTGCCAAAGAAAGGAGGAACCACAGTGGAAGAAAATGCGCAGGGCGAGCTAGTTCCCAAGCGCATTCAAACTGACTGGCGCATGTGCATCGACTACAGGAAGCTGAACGCTGTCACGCGCAAGGACCACTTCCCGTTACCCTTTATGGACCAGATGCTGGATCGCTTAGCAGGTAAGCCTTATTTTTGTTTTCTGGACGGCTATTCAGGGTACAACCAGATACCCATAGCTGCGGAGGATCAAGAGAAGACCACATTCACATGCCCGTTCGGTACGTTTGCGTTTCGGCGCATGTCCTTTGGGCTGTGCAACGCGCCAGGTACATTCCAACGCTTAGTCATGAGCATTTTTTCTGATATGATTGGTATATGCATAGAAGTGTTCATGGATGATTTCACTGTATATGGGAGTACCTTTGATGCATGTTTAACTCATCTAGATAAAGTTTTAGCGCGCTGCATCTCTAAGAATTTAGTGCTCAATTACGAAAAATGTCATTTCATGGTCACGCACGGAGTAGTACTAGGACATATCATTTCAGAGGAGGGTATTAAGGTAGACAAAGCTAAAATAGATCTCATTTCTAATCTGCCTTATGCCACCAACGTGCGTGACGTGAAATCATTCTTAGGGCATGCTGGGTTTTACAGGCGTTTTATTAAGGATTTCTCTAAAATTTGTATACCCCTGTCTAACCTGTTGCAAAAAGATGTGTGTTTCGATTTTACTAATGAGTGCAGGGCGGCGTTCGATAAGCTGAAGGAAGCGCTGACCAGTGCGCCAGTGATGCGCGCACCAGACTGGAACCTGCCATTTGAACTGATGTGTGACGCAAGTGATTACGCAGTGGGTGCAGTCTTGGGGCAGCGCGTGGAAAAGAAGCCGCACGCCATTTACTATGCATCGCGCACGCTGGACTCTGCGCAGAGGAACTACACCACCACAGAGAAGGAGCTTCTGGCAATTGTATTTGCGCTGGAGAAGTTCCGAGCTTATGTCCTAGGCGCAAGAGTCATTATCTACACTGACCACGCAGCTATCCGCTACCTCATGTCCAAGAAGGAGACCAAGCCGCGCCTGATGCGCTGGGTGCTCCTGCTTCAGGAATTCGACTTGGAGATCAAAGATAAGAAGGGCACGGAAAATACAGTCGCTGATCACCTGAGCAGGATCGTCAAGGAGGAGGAACCAAGGCAGATCAAGGAGACATTCCCTGACGAGCACCTGATGGCGCTGACAGGTAAGGTACCATGGTATGCGCATATCGCGAATTACCTGGTCACAGGTACGTTTCCTCCGCATTTCAATAAAACTCAGTGCATGCGATTGAAACATGAGTCCAAGCATTACCTTTGGGATGATCCTTACATGCTTAGAATAGGTCCAGATCAGATATTAAGGCGTTGCGTTCCTGACCATGAGATTAACTCTGTCTTGATGTTTTGTCATGCGCACGCTTGTGGAGGGCATTTTGGTCCCAAGCGCACGAGCAGGAAAATCTTGGACTGCGGATTCTACTAGCCGCACCTATTCAGAGACGCATATGACCATTGCCGGAATTGCGACAGGTGCCAGCGCACAGGAGGCATATCCGCGCGCAACGAGATGCCGCAGACCCCGATTCTGGTGGATGAAGTGTTCGATGTTTGGGGAATCGACTTCATGGGTCCATTTCCCCCATTTGCCGGCTACGAGTACATACTGGTGGCCGTGGATTACGTATCCAAATGGGTCGAAGCTAAGGCCACGCGCAAGGATGATGGTAAGACTGTCGCTGACTTTCTCCGAACTAACATATTTTGCAGGTATGGAGTACCTAAGGCGGTCATCAGCGACCAGGGGACGCACTTCTGCAACAGGATTGTGGCGCAAGTTTTCAAGCACTATGGGGTGCGCCACAAGACATCCACCGCTTACCATCCACAAACGAATGGGCAGGCCGAAGTATCTAACAGAGAAATCAAGCGCATTTTGGAAAAGACTGTGAGGCCATCGCGCAAAGATTGGAGCCAGCGCCTGGATGATGCGCTATGGGCATACCGCACTGCGCATAAGACTCCCATTGGGACTTCACCATTTCGGCTGGTCTATGGGAAGGCATGCCACCTGCCAGTAGAGCTCGAGCACAAGGCATATTGGGCCTTGCGTATTTGCAACCTGAACTTGGATGAGGCAGGAAAAGAACGCGCATTTGAGCTGAGCGAACTAGAAGAGCTGCGTCTGGACGCGTATGAGGGACTGCGCGATTACAAGGAGCGCACCAAAGCGTATCATGACAAGCATATCCTCCGGCGCACATTTGAACCAGGAGACCAGGTACTGTTATTTTCATCGCGCCTGAAGCTCATGCCTGGAAAGTTGCGCAGCAAGTGGACGGGACCATACACCGTCACCAAGGTTTTCCCCTACGGAACAATCGAGTTAGAAGACGGGCACCGGCATCGTTTTCAGGTTAATGGGCAGAGAGTCAAACGGTACTTAAGAGAACCTTGGGATAACACAGCGCGCGACATTGAGCTGGCAGAACCAGAGATAATCGATGCGTCAGCTGACGCGCCAGAGGCAACACCAGATGCACCAGAGGGAGAACTGAAGATCATAGCTCACATTTCTTCTCCCTCTGCATCTACCCTCGTTACGCATAATTTATCACATACTGACCTTCCATTTTACCCTTTGCGCAGGACCAATGAGATCGCAACACACACGCTGGCGCAGGAACATTCAGGAGCGAGAGTGGAGGAGGTTGCAGACACACGTTTTGGCACGTAACGAGGTACAGTCGAGCCAACGACGTTAAACAAAGGCACTTGTCGGGAGGTAACCCGACACGTTTTATTTCCGCCTAGTTTATTTTTCTATTTGTTTTGTGTTTTTTTGAAGTTTTTCTTAGCTAGTTTAGGACTTGGTAGTTTTTTTTTTTTTTTTTTTTTTGCATTACATGCATGTGTGCGCTCTTCATGCGCTTGCGCTTGAGCCGTGGGGACACGTCTCTGTTCAAGTGTGTGTGTGGGGGGGGGGGGGGGGGGCGTTACACGTACATTTCACGTTTTTGAGCATTTTTAGTATAGCTTAGCTTAAGCTGAAGAGAATAGTAGCAGCAGTGCGCTAGAATGCAGGATGCGCATGCGCTCCAGCTTGTTTTGCGCTATCGCGCGCGCTGCTATCTACTGTTTTAGTATAATTTTTTCGTTTTTTTTGCTCCTGTTAGTTGGGATATGCAGGGGATGTGGAGTTGATAGAAATGCTCCAGAGAGGCGGTTAGTCGCTTTTCCTTCGAAGGCAAGGTATATGGTCGAGAGCGTTAGTGGAGGCCGGTGCCTCGCAGCCTTCGGGACAAAAGGGCGCGCTCAGTCACGCAGATGCCAAAGGCAGAGTTCCCAAAGCGTGGCGAGGTGGGAAAACAGACCACCTTTTCTCTGGAAATCAAGCTAAGGAAGGCGGGCGCGGGTGTAAACGCGTGCGCTGACCGGCGCAGACAGAAGGAGAGAGAGCGGGGCGAGTTCCATAGCTGCTATCCGAAGGCTGAGACTGGAACTGCTCTGGGAATATAAGAAATTAAAGTTTAAGCTGTACAAAAGAAAAAAATACCAGCAGATGATACACGCTACAAAAGAATCAGCATGCGCACAAACATCAAAATGCGCAAGGACCATAAGAAAATCATCAGAGAGCTCAGGTTCCCAGGAAGTTCGCGGGCAAATCACGCACTGGAAGAAGCTGCGTTATCCACCATATACCTATCTTCGGAGCAGGAGTTGGCAGCCAGGAGCCTAAGAAGAGCTATCTCCCAGCCATCCAAAAATCTTCATCCCGGCTGAGAGGTAATGAATTTCGAAATTATTATATTAGAACTGTTGAATGCAGTTGTGCGCAGGTGATAGAGCAGTGCGAGTTGGGCAAATTGCGCATTCGCATCAGAGTGCAAGACTGTGCGCTAGACTCCAGAAGAGGTAATTGTATCCGCGCCTCAGAGCTTGTTCGAGGACGAACAAGGGGCAAGTGTGGGGGATTTGATAGAGGCTATTTGTACGCATTATTTAGATCATAACCCTATGCTTGTTTGCAATATTTTATGAGCAAGATTACTCGTTTCTAGTGTTTTTTGTGCTACAGGGCAAAACGAGTCCTTGAGTCGGATACGCGCTAACAGGCAGCGTTCTAGGAGTGAGAGATCCGCCTGCGGAGCTAGCAGCACAAGCAGAGGAGAAGTTGGCGAGAGTCAGTAGCGATGCGCTAGCCGAATGCCGTGCGCCAGGCGCAAAATCCAGTGACCAGATTTGGAAGTTGCCAAAGGTGAACTTCCTGGGCAATATATAAACGAAGGAAGTCTAGGGTTTCAAGAGAGAGACATCACAGCCGTCATTGGACAACGCACATCAGAGAGAACGGCAACACTGAAAACACACGGACTTGTTGAGAGGATTTGCGCCAGCCGAGAAGACAACCTGCACGCACTGTTTGCTACTGTGTTCTCAGACATATTAGACCTTATTTACTATTCTATGATGTTTATTACTAGCATGTCTAGCTAAACTCTTAGTGTTGGTCGGGCATGAATCTATGAAGTATTACCTTTGAGACTTGAGCTTAATGCATAGTTTACATACTTGTATTAATCATGTGCGTACGGAGACAGCTAGTTGTATGAGTAGGGGAAGCCTTGAACCGCAATCTTACTTATGTTGCTTGCTTGTCATAGGTTAAACTAGTTGATAGCTTTACGGTGACAACTAGGAGTAACGAGCTAGGGTAAGCAGTTGCTACTGTGACAGGATTCGCAGCTGTTTTAGTCTATGTTCTAAGGATTGATAGCACATGAACTTTGAACGGAACATGCGCACGTGTTAGGAAGCCTTGACCGGACACTAACCCAAGGAAACCACAAACTATAGACATTTAGAGTCGATGATAAGGAATGCGTTCATAGAGGATTGTCTGCCCAATACTTCTCATAGTCATAGTATCTAATCTCTACTGCTTGCGCACGTCTAGTGCAATTTCCTGCGTTACGCTAGCTACTGTTCATTTGCGCATCGCGCACCCCAATCTCACACAACCCCCATTTTTAGTATAGACGACAGGATTGAAGACTGAACTACTTGCTCCCTGTGGAGATCGACCCTTACTTAACCGCTGTACTGGTGGAAGAGGAAGGATTATATTTGACGCGCACAACGACGCGCGATCAAGCTTCTTCCAAAGACTGACAAAACAACTAAGAGCAAGAAGTTGGTACAACATCAGATGACAGCAGAAGCTATCTAAAGACGCCACTTGAGAGGAAGTTAGAAGACAAGCTGGGGATAGCTTGAGAAAGCAGAGTCCTTGACTTGAGAAGACTTGAGAAGGAGTTTAAAAGACGAGATGAGGATTGCCTAAGATCAGAAGGGTTTTGGATCTTGTCAAAATGCCAAGGGGGAGATTGTTAATGTATATGGCATCATTGACAAACTCCTACAAGGTGCACAAGAGTCTGCTACAGCAAGCATGTGAATACAGCAACTAGTGCAGGGCATTTCAGAGGGAACAAGCAGAGTGCACAAGAGGTTGCTACAGCAACATGTGTAGCAGAGAGCTGTAGCATCCTAAATAGCAGATTTTCTTGTGAAGAACAAGCTGCCCTGAATTGAAGAGAAGAGCAACAGAAGCTGAAGATTCCCTAAGTCAATAACATGCCGATCAACTTGGAGCAGCCCAAAGAACGTACGAGGGTTACTGCCAGCTCGCAACAAATCGGTAGAGTATTGTGAAGATTGAAAGCAAGATGATACAGCTGCCTGTGTGAAGACAACTGCTGGTGCAAAACCAGCCAGAGTAAACAAGCTCAGTGAACAAGCAGTTGCTACAGCAGGAGCTGTAGCAGGGAGCTATAGCAGCAGTATTGGTGCGAAGAACAATCTGGCCAGATATGAAGAGCTAAGCAACGGAAAGATTCCAGAGCATCTGTCAGAATATTCTCAGTGGATATTGCGGTCTACAAGTCAGCTCGAAGCTATGGATCTTTTGGAAGGTGAAGATTTGATTGTGGAAGATTTGATTTTCAAATCAAATCTAATCACCTACAAATTAGGAGATAAGATCTTGTTGAGATCTTTAAGGAATTTCCAAATGCTGAATTTGATGGAACTTGGAGTTCCTATATAAAGGAAGCTGAGCAGAGCTTCAAAGGCATCGAATCATAAAGTAAATACACAGAGCATACGCAGAAGATCAAGTGAGAGATTCAAGTGCGTGCGAAGATTCGATCACCACCGAGCGCAGAGCTGAGTGGTTATAGCAGGAGCTTGTTCAAGTTGCTGCAACATCTGTCCGAGTAGCAGCAGCAACCTGGGCGATTGGCTAGAAGGCTTGGCAGCTCTGCGGCGAGCATCAGAAGAATTTTTTAAAGTGCTGCGGAGAATATTCTAGTGGGGAATTCCTAGCTAGAGAAGGAGATTTGTTTTGGAGTTTAAAACAAATCTAATCTCCTAAAAATTAGGAGATAATTGTTTCTTTGTGGGACATTGCTAAATTCTGTTCTTGATTGAAGCGGGCGTTGCTACTTAAGGGAGAACAGGTCAGAGCAGAAAGTTTGATCGAAGCTGAGGGATACACGAGTGCATACGCAGAATTAAGAGAGAGTAATTTTGGTGTGCGACGAATTCTTCGATCATCACCCGAAAGCAGAGCGTGAGCGCAGAGCTGTGGTGATAGAAGCAGAAGGAGATCAGGACTTGCGTAGTCTGATCCGAGCTTGATCTGGAACCCAATTCAGAGCAGTGGTGCTTGTTGGTTGATCAAGGAAGGCCGCGGAAGAACTGACGGGTGTGTGGCTCGGTCGAGTGTCTAAGTGGCAGTTCTCGCTAGTGGCAGGAGGTCACTGAGCAAGGGGGAGTATTCCAGAGTGTGCAGCGCTCGTGGAATCGTTCGATCGGCTCGGCAGAAGGCCAAGGAGCGACGCGGACAATTGTGCATCAGCTGTGTGCTATAGCAGATGCTGCAGCAACCCTGCAGAGTTGAGTGTAGTTTAGAATAGGCTGAGTTTCGAGGAGACAGTAGCTATTCTAGATTGACATTTGTAGAGGGTGTGTAGACACAAGTCAGAGCCTATTCTGATTGTGTCCAGTGATCCACACAAGGTTGAGTAGCCTAGGTTGCGTGGAGTTGTAACCGAGTGTACTTGGAGACCTCTGTGATTAGTGGATTGAGGACTGGAGAATAGTCCTCCCCAGACGTAGGCAGTTGGCCGAACTGGGTGAACAAACTTCTGTCTTGTTCATTATTTGTTAAGACAATTTCCGAGTGAATAAGAGCGTGCTGCAGCAACTACTTGTTCACAAATCTGTCTGTCAGAGACGTTGCGAATTTCAAACCCCTCAATCCAGGCACGTGATGAACTCCTCAAATTGTACATCATCTTCGGCATGTCAACGCATGCCCACAAAAGTAACAGCTCCAACTATGGATTATCCAACTTAGACACCCCAACAAGGATGACATGAATCCTAAGAACTCTTTGTTTCACCACCTCGTCGTCCTATCTTCCATTCGTCGAAGGGTTAGCGAAGACAGATAATGCCGAAGAATCAAAGAAAACAAAACCGTCTAACACCTCCGGGGGCCGCCTCCGATCCCCACGCGACCACCACCACAAGGACTTACTTTGGTTCGCTATTAACCAGTGTAAAGTTAATCTATTTTCTAGTCAACAAATTTTATTTGGTTTATCTTTCTAGATTATTTCAAGTTAATTTATGCACGAAGTTTCCTTTCGAGATAATGAAAATCCACAAAATTAATATTCCATATTTATTTTTAAAGTGGTAGTTGGGCCGTCTGTAACGATTACGGGCTGGGCTCAGAAAGCCTTGCACATTCGATCGTCGCTAGGGTTTCCAGAAACAACAAACCAATCATAGCGATTGTTGCATCGTCTTCTCCAGGAAATCCGCTGCCCGTCCCCACTTTGTGATTTGTTTCTTCTGAGCTCTTCTACTTTTAGCTCTGTTACTTGTTTATCTCTATTTCTTAGAACAAGTGTTGGGATTCATTAGAGAGATGGCCAAGTCGAAGAATCACACTGCTCACAACCAGTCTCACAAGGCTCACAGGAACGGCATCAAGAAGCCCAGGAACCACCGGAACGCCTCCACCAAAGGGGTCCTGCACTCTTCTGCTCTTTCTTCTTCTTCTTCTTCTTCTTCTTCTTCGTGTTTGGCGTTGCTTATTTTGTCTTTCTTGAATCTGTAGATGGATCCTAAGTTCTTGAGGAACCAGAGGTATGCCAGGAAGCACAACAACAAGAGCGCTCAAGGATCTGTCTCTGAAGAATAGGCAAGCATCTTTGCAATGTGCACTGTTAGGACTTTCCTCCCTACGCAAAGCTTTTTAATTTTGCTACGTATCTTTATGTTGTTAATTTGAAGTTTATGTGTATGGGAGAGGAACTAGTTCAATCCTAAATCTTTGTTTTTTGTATAGATCAACACAAGTAACTTTGACCTCTCAAATCTTCTCACTATTAATTTACTCTTGTTGTAGAGTTCATTTCGTAGTTGATTTTAGAGTGGTGAAATTGCTACAAACTACGAACTACTTTCTATGTGGTAGGTGCTGTTAAGTAGTTTGATGGAATCTGTCTGTTTACCCTTGTAAGGATTTGGATTTCACATTGGTGCTTGTATAAATACAGACTGTTAGATTCATTAAGCTAATTTAGCTGAAATTATTGGCTGATATGCTTTACATCTAGATAGCAAGGGAAATGGAAACGGCAGTAAGCGTGAAGCGCCAAATTAAAAAAATAGAATAATTAGAGACAAATTCAATTAATTATTCGATAAATTAGGATTTCTTTTAATTTTTTAAGATATAAATTAATTCTAAATTACAAAATAATCTCATGTGCTGGTTCCGGCCATTTCGGGACGCTTCCGCGTTTCCGTGCTTCCTAGTTGTACATTCAGCCGTGATTGCCAATGTGCTTTTAATCCGATCTTGTGACCCTCTGGCTCTGTAATGTGAGGAGCCTTCTTACGAGTGTTGACATTGCAGAGATCATGTGTGATTTTATTTAGTGTAATTGGATTATTTGTTAGAGGTTGATGTAAAACATTTATGGGGTAGTTTGGATTGACAAGTAGTTTGCTTGCATGATAGGTTTGTAATGAAAGAATGTCTAGTTTGATCGCAATTGGTTTGTGATAAATTTGTGTGATTAGCTTCATTACCTAGGAGCAATAAGGAAACAAATTGTATGGTGATGAAGAACATGATTGAATGAACCCAATGATCAATTTAATTTCCAGGTACAATTATGATAGCCAACTGTCTTTCCAGACAAAATCTCCCTTCCCCGGGTATCATTATACTAACGGCAGTTCATAGTTATATATATTTATTTCTTATAATATACTAAACGTTTTACTAAGTTGGAACAACCATTTATATTTCATTTTCTACTGTTTGTGTAAAGGTGTGTAATCTACTTTGTGCCTTTCCTTTGAGTTAGCTTCAAACAGGTTCGTTTAGAGCTTTTCCTTTACTATTATTTAGTGGGTCAAAGTTGGTCAACAACTCAAATTGAGTGAAGTTGAGCAACGCATCGTTTTACTCAGTAAGGAATAAAGAGGACACTTTGGGGATCAGGGCACAACTGATTTCTAAAGATTCACGAGAGCCATTGGCGATCTCGAGAGAAGACCGAGGCAATTGAGGAGAAGGCTGCTTGGAGAGTCTTCACATTGGTGGAACCAGACGTCGATTTTCCAAGCTGAGGTAGTAGACGCAACACAAACGACGCCGGGTAGCTTGAGTTACACTTCAGCAGCAAACATGTTTAGGTCCTCGCTCTTCTCAATAGGTTTTGCATGTTGCGCTACTCTCCATGCGCGCTCGATTTTATATGATAATAGAAATTTAACATTTTCATTTGAAATGTATTCACTAAGGAATATTTTTATGAAGCATACCACTGTCCGTTGGCCTTGTCGATCTAAGTAGTGTCTGTTCGGTTTCTGTTTCTAGCGATCATACATCTCTCGGCAGTTGGACTTCTCAAGTCTTTCTAATTATAAGATTAAGTTTTGCAAATTAATTTACAGCCTAACAAATTTATATGTATAGTATATTTATTATGTTGAATTTTAAAATTAAGGTTTACCGCCTGCTCTCGATGCCACTAAGTAGGATAAGACATTTATCCATGTCTTTTAAGTCCTCTACCCAACACTTTCCCTTTGCAATTTTTTTTGTTATGTAAAGATTGGCTACCGAATGTCAAGTGTGATTCACATATTTCTTTCTTATATAAAACCTCAAGAGTATAAGAAGTCGGATCTTTCTTCGAAAGCACACTTTTTGCGAAAGTTATGACGAACCATCAGTGAGTGCTGAAGGGTCCATCTTACTATTTGCTGCATGCATAAATAATATAGTAAAATAAAATAATTTATATATGTAGTACTTATAAAAATAATCAGTACACTTACTCAGAAGCGTTCAAACGAATGCTCAGATGTAGCCTGTTCAACATCACGTAACAAAGTCTAACCAGTCAGTAGTTAGTGCTAATGCAATAGCTGACAATTTACTGCACAATCGAAGAAAGGGTTAATCTTTGAAAAAAACAAGTTAGTACGTTAACTAACAATATAAAGAGATACATTTGGTGGTAATAAGCATACATGTTCTTTCCAATGGGAACTATCAAGACTCTCTGGTCCTCAATGACATCATCTGGAGTAGCAGATATCATGTCATGCAAATCCGTATCCTCAGTGATGACCCTCCTCAAACAAACTCCCAGAAGTATCTATCCACATGATACAAATACGAATATTGCATACAATAGTCAGTACTGGGCATGTATGAGAAGGATGCGCCCCAGTGTAGATCCCCTGAACAATGCAGCATGAAAATGCTCTGACGTATGGGTGTACCGAGATGTGTGATTCAAATCTGACTCTGTATCGTCTACGTGAAGGTCTCATCCCCCAGTTGGTTGTGATTAGGACCGTGATGGCTCTCTAATCGTGATTCCCACACCCCGTTGGTGGCAGGATCGAGTGCGTCCTCGAACATCTCCCATTCCTCTAACTGGAGCGCGCATGTGTTGCGATCCATTCCTACTAAACTCATACACACATTCAATTACACATTTATATAATTACGGAAGAAAACAATCATCAACATTTATCAAATTTCATTACTAATTTAATAAGTTAAACAACTTAGAGTATTAAATTACTCCTAAACTACAATTCACAATCTCCAAGTCCACCGTGACTACTTGAACTTCAAATCAACAAAAGCTAATTATATAAACACAAACTGCATTAATCAAATAGAAACCAATTTGCCTTCATCACACATCAAAACATCATTAACAAATATGCCCTCTTCTAATCCTAATAAATGAAGCAACAATAATGAATTAAGCACCATCAACATAAGTAGGGAATGAGCAACCAATCCTAAACCAAACTGAGCAACCAATCCTAAACCAAACTGAGCAACCAATCCTAAAACCTAAACCATATTGAGCATCCAATTATAAACCAAATTGAGCATCCAATCCTAAATTAATCTGAGCAACATGAGCAACCAATCTGAGCAAACCAAGTAAGGAGGAGAAGATGCGTTACCTGCGTTCAAGTCAATTGAAGCTGCTGTAGAGGAGCAGCTTGAGTCGGAGTTGTAGTTAGAGCGGAGGAGAAGCTTCAATCAGCTGGAAAAAATTGTCGGAGCACGAGCGGAGGGGAGTAGAGGAAAACGAAGAAGAAGGAAAAGAAAAAAACAGAAAGAAGAAGTATGTTCTTATATGTGCAAAAATGCGACGGATATTCCACATGTATGGGACGGACAGGGTATCGTCGCTAAGCATAGTAAAACCGTCGTATATGATTGGGGTCATCGTCGCATAAGCATCAAAAATTCGTGTATGTAAGTCGGGTCATTATCGCATAAGCATCAAAAACTCTTCATATGTAATTGAGGTCATCGTCGCATAAACATCATAAAACCGTCGTTTATAATTATAGTGTAATAATTTTCTATTTCATCATAAAAATTCTTCTATTAAAATTCTTTTTTAAAAAAGCATCTTAAAATTCTTCAATTACAGGTTGAGAAATTGTGAATAGTCATATAGTCTGTTGATTCGTCACTTAGTACATTAAAGACTAATGTCTTTCCGACACTTAGTTTCATTGTCCTTCGTTTTTCTAATGACATTCAACATGGTGTTAAAGAGATTTTTAAACATATTTTTTCATTGTTATGACATCAAAATTGTGCCTTAATTTCATATTCCCCCAATAAGCCAACTCCCAAAATATGTGTTTCTTTGTAGCGTTGTGATAGTTACCAAAATCCGGGAGTTTCTCATTTGCACCCTGTTCAAATACTGTCATCATACAACATACTCTATCGTGACCGTTGCGCATATTTATTGGAGGATCATGTTCTAAGCGTCCCCGAAAGAAACTTTGACGGTTTTATGTATATGAATGGTTTTAGGGAAAAACCTCATGTCACAATCAAAATAAAAAACTTTCCTTTCATTCTTAATCACAAACATCTTCGTATGTTCCATACAATATGGACACCTTAAGTGTTCCTCAGTTGACCATCCAAATAACATACTGTATGCAGGGAAATCTGACACTGTCCACATTAGAACAATCCTTATTTTGAAGTTTTGCTGGTTGTATGCATCAAATGTATCCACTCCAACATTCTACAAAGTGAGCAAGTCATCCATCAAAGGACGTAGATATATATCAATGAACGATTTTTTTGGCCCGAGAATTGAGACAGTCAGCCACATGTATCTCGTTTTCATGCAAAACCATGGGGGCAAGTTATATGGCGTCAACATAACAGGCTATCATGAGTAGATTTTGCCAACATATGAAACAGATTGAAACAATCTGAACACAAACACAGTCTTACATTGCGAGACTCAGAACTAAAGTCGGGATATAATCAATCAAAATACCATGACTCACTTTATGAGGGTGCACCATAATAGTGCTATCTCTAACTCTATTTGAATGTCAGGTCATGTGTGTAGCTGTTATTTTGTTCATATACAACCTTTGAAAACGAGGTATGATAGAAAGATACAGCATTTGAAATCTTCCAATCCTCTTATAATTGCTCAAACTTTGCGATCTACGTGATTCTTTGTATCTTGGTTCTCCACAAAATGATAATTTAACAAATTCTCGTCCTCACTATAGTAGATCATTTAACCCGTCTACACATACATTAATTCCAATGCACGCCATGCTCAGTCCACTGACTAGTTTCTTTGTTTGACGACATGAAGTAGGCACCCAGTTGTTGTAGTCAAACAAATTTCTTAATGTCCCGCAAATTGAATCATACGCTGCTTCCGACAATCCATGGTCTGCTTTGATTTGAAGCAAATTCATGGCAATGAATAGCTCTGTCTTAGTAGTGCAACCTTGAAATATAGGTCCGCAACTCGATTTAAACATATTATACAACTCATATGCTACATCATTAGGTTCATCAGGTTGTTCTTGGTACAACTGATGGGAACCACTGCTCGGTCCAACTATATCCCTTATCATATTCCGAAACGTGCTATGAACTCATCTAAGGATGGTTGTAAGTTCGATCGATAAAGATCATTAAAATTATGCTCCTTAACGCATCCAATATATATCACTTCTGCTATTGCCTTTCTACGAAGAGTCCAATTATAATACTCCTTAACGAATTCCTATGTAAACAAATTATTTTTACCAACCAAATTTCACATAATAATATATTTTTATACTTAGGGCCTGTTCTTTAGAACTTAAATTTCCAGTACTTAAGTTAAGTTAAGTTAAGTACGTTAGTGAACATGCTTTAAAAATATTGATTCCCCTTTTCATTTTTCAATACAATGTGCCATGAAATATTCTTTGCTTTATGAGAAAGTGGTGTAAAGTAAAACTTTATGATATGTAAAAAATGATAAACAAACTAGTATGATAATGAAAGATTTATCATTTTATTGAATGAAGTTTGATAATTTACATACAAGATGTGTTACATATCATCATCTTCGTCCATCATATCTTCAGGTTCATTGTGCTATGAAGTTTCGCACATGATTCATTTGTTCTTTTCGGATTACATCGAACAAATTAGAATCAGCCACCCCCTGCACCAACTTTTCAAAAATACGTATCCCCTGCATCGAACAGTTATACATGCGAATAAACTTACTAATTTACTAAATTTTCACAATTTTCTTATCCTAATAGCTGACCAAGTTTCACAATTTTCTGAGTTGGTCTACTACTTTTTAAGTGTCAATGCAGCAACAGTACAAATAAGGGATATTCACATAATCGTCAACTTCATCAAATCATTTTACGAATGAACTCCCATCTACTGAAGAATCAACAGCTACTACACTTTACAGTTTATTTACCTGAAAATCAAAACCAGTTCTTGGCCTGAAACTTCTGCACATGGCTGCTCGGGTTGTTGTGTGCCAAATCCCTGCACCAGAAAGTACATTGAAGTGATAACTGCATAACTACAGATAAACACACAACATCAAAGATCCAAAAGCTTAATTCTGAAACCAATCCAGAGAATAGACATGCTTTACGAATTGATAACTCGAAGATTTGAAGCCGCGGTTGGGGACCTTCAACGGAGACCTGAAGCTTGAAGGGAGACCTACACCTTGGAGGGAGACCTGCAGCTTCTTCGGATGCGGCTGCGAACGCGGCAGCTACTGCTGCTTTTGGTTGGTTTAGGGTAGGAGTGTCGGCTGGTGAAGGAATTGGAGTGAAGAGTGTCGGTGGATTGTTGAATGGTTCAATTGAAGATGAAGGAATTGAAGTGAAGAGTGTCGGTGAAGGAATTGGTTTAAGGTAGGAGTGTCGGGCAGCCAATTATTGAAGATGATGGATTGTTTTATGACTCAATTGAAATGGAACGAATTAGACCAACCTTGTTCAATCAATTGAACCAAAAATAATGAAATTGGTCCGAACCAAAATACAATCCTTCTTCAATCAATGTCTAAATTCATTCTTATATGCATTGTGTTGCAAATTTAATTTATGTGAACACCCACAAAATTACAGTATTTTTAACTTAAGAACTTAAGTTAAGTTAAATTCAGTTAAATTAAGTTAGGTTAAGTTAAGTTCAGTTCTAAAGAACAGACCCTTACTGCATGGATAACAGATATTATTTTCATCTAATACCTTCCCATTCGCAGAGATCGCTTTAAGAAATCTCGCGATACCGTCCATAATCATATCATTATTATATGGTTATCCTGGTTTATATTGTTTGTTGATAGGGTATTGTTGTGCGCCTCAAATTTATATTTATAATGATCTATAACACTTAGTAAGCGGTGAGCAAGGTCGAACCCAAAGAGAGCAAGTGAGCTAGAATTCTAATGGCAGTTCGGGGAAATCAGAAGAACAATTGTCTATGGCGAGTGTCTATCAGTTGGAAAGAAATCAGTTCAAGGAATACACTGCAACTAGTTATCATTAATCAAACAACAAGTATCAACTAATGAATACTGCCCTAGTCCAACATTCCTGCTAAAGATACATGACTTCAATATCTACCTATTCTTAACCGCTAAGTTCTCGAAGAGGTGCAATAGTTATTCGACACTCCACCAATTAGTTCTACTGCTAGGCTTAGCTAATAATGCAGTTCAGTTTAGTATAATACAATTGATATCGACATAGCTCCACTGCTAAGATACACTAAATGGATAATCAAGCATTCAGTTCATATAAGGCCAATAAACCATTAACTCAAATCAAGTGTTCATTGATCACAAACCAAATGTTGCAATGCAAACCCCAAACTGATAAAAGGTTTAGCTACTCATAACATCCATCGAATATAATAAAATTGAGTTTAGTCTACTACAATGAGTTAAGAACACGAAACTGAACTAATACGAAAAACAGCGTGAATAGTGTATCCGGCACTGAACAGTAATAGATAAACAGTGCAGTGAATGAATAGTAAATAGATTAAAAATAATCGTGATGAACAGTAACCGGGTGAACAGTAACTCCGACGACCGCCACAAGCAGCAGCAGCTGCTCTTCCTATCTCTCTCTTGGCCGCCGCTACAGTCTCCAGAGATGTCTCATGTCTAATGTGTTTGTTCAATGTGTCTTCATTTTAGGGTTTGGGATTTCAATGAACCGGTTGAACCAAATCTGCTGGAACCGATTTTGGTTGAACCAGCAGGTCTTAAGTTAAGCTGTTGTTGACCGCTGTTAACCTTACTCTTCTTGATCTTGAATGAATGAGTGACAATGCTCCAAATATGCAATAAAATCCAATGAGATCTTGAACACACATGCGATACGAAAACACTACAAAAGAGTAATCGATCTCACGCAAAATGTAATAAAACTATGGGAATAACAACTCAAGTTGTACATCCAAAACCGTTCTCTAACCAACTCTTCGATAGAAAACAGGTTAGCCATTTTTGTAATAAGGGTATATTTTTTTGAGCTGAACTTATTTACTGAAGTATTTAACTTAAAATAAGTACTTAAATGATTATTCATACTCTTTCCTACCTACCTACCACCACCACCACCACAACAATGACAGCGCGTCGTTGTTCGCCTCAAATTTATATTTATAGTTATCTGTTAACATTTAGAAAGCGGTAAGCAGGGTCGAACCCAAAGAGAGCAAGTGATCAAGAATTCTAATGGTAGTTTCAGGAAAACAGAACAACAATTATCTATGATGAGAGTCTATCAAGTGGAAAGAAATCAGTTCAGGGAATACACTGCAACTAGTTATCATTGATCAAACAACATGTATAAACTAATGAATACTGCCCCAGTCCAACATTCCAGCTAAAGATATGTGGACTCCGATATTCTACCTATTCTTAACCGCTAAGTTCTCGAATAGATGCAATGGTTACTCGACTGACTCCACCAATTAGTTCCACCGCTAAGCTTAGCTAACAATGCAATTCAATCTAGCATAATACAATTGATATCAACCTAGCTTCATTGCTAAACTCCACTAAATTGATAATCAAGGCATTCAGTTCACTCAAAGGCAGTAAATCACTAACTCAAATCAAGTGTTCATTGATCTCAAACCAAGTGTTGCAATGTAAACCTCAAACTGAAATAGTGCTTAGCTACTCATAACATCCATCGAATGTAATACAAACTGAGTTTAGAACACGAAACTGAACTAATAAGAAAAACAGCATGAATAGTGTTATCCGGCAGTGAATAGTAACATATGAACAATAACAGATGAACAATACGATGAATAGTAACAGATGTACGGTAAACCGTGATGAACAGTGATTCCGATGAGCAACAACAACTTCTTCTCCTTTCTCTCTCTAAGCCGCCGCCGCTACAGTGTCGTGCCTCTTAATGTCTGATATCCCTTGTGTTTTTCCAATGTGTTAACATTATAGGGTTTGGGACTTGAACCGGTTCTGATTGGACTAGGAGGTCTTTGGTTCAGCTTCTGTTGACTTCTGTTGACCGCAGTTGACTTTTGTTGACCGCTGTTGACCTTGCTCTTCTTGATTGAATGAATGCTCCAAATATGCAATAAAATCCAATGGATCTTGAACACACCTGCGATACGAAAATACTACAAAAGAGTAATCGATCTCACGCAAAATGTAATATACTATGGGAATAAACAACTCAATGGAGCGTATAAAACCACAACACCACCACCATAACAACACCACAACCACCACAAAACCACAATACCACCATGAAATTAACTGCGCGTTGCTGGTGACGAGTTACAACAGTTACTGTAGCACTCTCTGAGTCACTTTTGCGAAATTTGTTTATGCGGCCAAAACTGAAAGTACTCGAAGACTTTGGTAACCCAGTTCGGCCAATGCCTACGTTTGGTGAGGACAACTCTCGGACCTCAAGGTTTCACTATTCACGGTTATAGTACAAAGGATTCTAGAAACTAAGTCACGCTTTAGTTTCAACCTCTACTTCGATCACAGTCGAAACCTTAGCTCAATCTGATCACACAGATTAGCTCGTAGCCTTATCCCAGAGACTCGTTTCGTACTACCTACACACTTCCAATAAAGAACAGCTACAGACCTGACGAACAGACTTAGCCTATCCTATTACAATGTGTAGTAGATGGTATGCTATAGCAATCTCCGTAGCAAAATTACTATAACTTCTATCGGCCACTTCTCCTACACCCTCTGCCAAGCCGTCGAACTCTCACTGAATTCTTCAAACTCAAATATTTCTCCCCCTTGATCAATGCCCACTTGTCACTATCAAGGAGAGACGGGCAGCTCTCCAACAACATGTGACACATTGTCCTCAGCCATTCTCCGAAGCAATTGATTGATCCTTCAATGAGCCATGCTCGCGAAGTTGAGGGTAACCTGGCCTTTGACGGCGTTGACTTGCGAATTTGGCGCTATTAGGTTTCCCCTCCGGTGACAGCCGTTCAGGCGTGTCTAGCCTCTATGGCCTCTCCTGTTCAGTCCAAGCCCCCAGATCCTTGTGGCGGAGGCCTCCCTCTCGTCACCGAATCTAATAACCCTTTGCTTTGCTGTGGCTGCTTCTTCCCGGCCTAAGTTACGGCCCCGCTTTCCTCCTTTATCTCTTCCGACCAGAGAGGTAGGAGTTAAGGATGGTAGACCCGCTATTGGTTTCTCCGGTGCTGAGATCGGTGCTTGCGAGAAGCGTTTCGAGCATTCCATTATTGCCAAATTTACGGTCGGCCGTCCCAGCCTCTCTGAAATTCAGAGGGCCTTCTAAGCTAATTGGGCTATTTCCGGACGAGCTTCCATGAGTGAGATATGGGATAGCCGCCATATTCTCATCATTCTTGATTCTGAAGCTGATGTTAGAGTTGCTTTGTCGTCCTCGCTCAATAAAGTTGGTCATGCTTTCTTCAGGCTGTTTCGGTGGCAAGCAGATTACAATCCTAAGAAGGAATCAACCGTTACCACCGTATGGGTGAGACTTCCTGGTTTGCCTTTATCCATTTATGATAGTGCTTTCATTGAAGCCATCATATCTACCTTTGGCTACTTTGTTAGTGTTGATGATAGAACCAAAGCTTGTACTGCTGTGAAGTTTGCTCGAGCCTGTGCAGAGTTGGATGTGACTTAGCCTATTCCTGACTCCGTTTGGATAAATATGATGGACAATTGTGGTTTCTGGCAAACAATAGAGATAGAAACTAGGATGTCCTATTGTGGTAAATGTAGAGTTCATGGGCACTCCCTCTTGAGTTGCCGGAGGAACAGGCCTGTCCCTAATCCTTCTAATCCGCAGGGGACCAATTCCAAGCATTTTGTGGTGAGTGAAGGACAGAAATCTATTTCAACTAGCATCCCCGGCATTTCTCCAAAGAGCGGGGAGGACAAAGAATCAAAGTGGATTACGGTAGAATCTCGGAAGTCGAAAAAAGATAAGGATCCGATTATTGTTGCAGCGCCGAATGAGGAGTCGGCTCCGGTTATAGACTCTCATGCGACAGTTGATGTTGGTTGCTTGAGTAAGGAAAGTGATCATCCACGTTTAGTTGGCAAAGAAGGCCCCGGTGGTGGTGTTGTGGGCAGTTCTGATAACTGTGACCAATCTGATGAGCTTTTTCAAGAAGGTATCATTTTCTCTCAATCAGAGGGCCACTTCTTTGCTAGCAGTGGATCGAATGTCCCTCAACTTGAGGAGTCCTTGACCGTTGGTAATGGGACTGCTCCCAGTGTTCCTGCTCCTGTTCCTAATGATCTTTCTAATACCGAGCTTCGTCTTAGGAAGCAGGTTTCTAATGAACTAGTTCTGAATGATGAGTTAGGTGTTCTGGTGCATCCGAGTGTCCTTCCTCATTATAAAAAAAATTCAAGAAAGAGCTGGTTCTTCAAAAAGAGGTGAGATTAAGCTTACAGAAGCTTTGCAGGCTTGTATCATACCAGGCAGCAAGCACTGCCTTCATAAGGGTTCCCAATGATTACTGGTCTTTGCTGGAACGCCAGGGGTATTTCCAATAGAGGTACCATCTGCTTTCTTAAGTCTTTATTAGCTAAGCATGATATCTCTTTTTGTGCAATTTTGGAACATAAATCTCCGGAAAATCGAATTATTTCAATTGCCTGGAAGCTTGGTCTACCTAATCATTTGGAGGGTACTCCCACCAACAAGCATATTTGGATATTTTGGAAAGATTCTATATCTGTTGCCATTCAGCATATCAATGCTCAACATATATCCTGTATCGTCACTCAGGCCGCTTCCAATTCATCAGTCATTTGCTCGGTTGCTTACGCATCGTACAAAGCTATTAACAGGGTTCAGCTGTGGTCTGATCTTACTGCAGAGAACTCATTTATCTGTCAACCCTGGATTTTGATGGGAGACTTCAATGCCGTGACTCACGCAGATGAAAAAAAAGTGGTCGTATATTTGGTACAAAATCTTCAACAGATTTCAGTAGTTTTATTATGGGAAATGGTCTTTCTGATGTAGGCTTTGCGGGTAATAAGTACACTTGGTGTAATAATCAAGCTGGTAGAAGGTGCATTTGGATGAGGCTGGATATGGTGCTTATCAACGGATTGGCTACTGTTAATTTTCCTGAGTTGCGAGTTTATCATCTGCCTCGTGTACAATCTGACCACTGCCCTTTGCTTGTGTCTTTCAGTAAAAGAGAACACACCCGGAGTTTCTTTTCTTTTAACCTGGCATGGGTCAATCATGCTGAGCTTCATTCTGTTGTCCGAGAATCTTGGGCAGAGTGAGGACATGATGATCCTATGTTAAACTGTTACATGAAGTTGAAGAGACTAAGGAGCGTGCTCCGTAGCTGGAATTGGAATGTTTATGGTGACATTAATCAGAAAGTGGATGAACTTAGTAAAAGACTAGAAGCCACTGAGCAGCAATTACAGTCTCATTGGTCCTTGGAAGGTGAGAAAGCCCTTGCCTTTTTACAGGTTCATCTCACAACAGCCCTTGATGACCGACAGCTCTTCCTAGATGCTAAATCTCATGTTGGGTGGATCCAAGAGGGGAAGAGGAATAGCAGACTTTTTCATGCTGCTATCAAGCTTAGGCGATCTTTTAACAGTTTTAAAGTCACCCTTCCATCCGGTACAGTCTCGGATAACAGAGAAGTTATTGGTTCTCTAGCAGTTGATTTCTTTAAGGACCTGTTGGGTGAGTTTTCTACCATCCCTGATGTTTCCTATTTTGATGATATTCAGCCTGCAATCTCCCAAGCTGAAAATGATAGGTTGATTTGTATTCCCAATGATGATGAGGTTTGGGCAGCAATTTCAAGTCTGCCAAAAAATAGTGTGCCTGGACCTGACGGTGGTACATGCGTTTTTTTCCAATCGTGTTGGACTACCATTGGTGCAGATATTATTGAAGCAGTCCAGCACTTTTTCAAGGGTTTTAGTCTTGCCAAGGGTATTTCTTCTACAGTTCTAACCCTTATTCCTAAGGTGAAAAATGCTACTTCTCTGGATCAGACGAGACCTATAAGCCTCTGCAACTTCCTCCATAAAATTATTTCCAAGGTTTTAAATGATCGTCTTTGCCCATTATTAGATAAATTTATCAGCTTGGAGCAATCTGGGTTTATCCCTGGAAGGTCAATTCAGCAGTGTATTGCTTTGGCTCACGACCTTGTTTCTGACATCCATAATAGAAAGTACATGGTGGAAATGTTATGGTGCAGCTTGATATGGCAAAGGCATATGATAGACTTTCATGGCACTTCTTACTTCGAGGAATGAAGGCTTTGGGGTTTAATGAGCAGTGGTGTGACTTAATCTATCGTAATATCAGTAATTGCTAGTATTCTCTTCGGATTAGAGGTAAATATTTTGGTCAGTTTAAATCTAATAGGGGATTGAGACAAGGTGACCCCCTATCGCGGAGCTTATTTATCATTGCTATGGAAATTCTATCTCGTAAGCTTAACCAAGCTGGAAAAACAGGTGGTGGATTAATGCCATACTGGTCTTCTCGAAATGCTTTGGAGATAAATCATATTCTCTATGCTGATGATGTCTTGGTTTTTACTAATGGAGGCAAGTCTTCATTCTCTAAATTTCTGGATATCATGAACGTATTTTGTGCAAATTCAGGTCAACAGCTTCATGCTCTTAAGTGTAAAATCTTTTTTTCTAAAATTATTAAAGATGGGGAAAAGATAATCTTTTACGCATGTCTGGATTTTCACAAAGTTTTTTTCCAGTGCTTCACCTTGGAGTGCCTCTCTTTAGTGGTCAGCCCCGACTCTCTTACTTTCATGGATTGGTTGACAAAATAAAGGATCGTCTTGCTGGGTGGATGAAGAATTTCCTCTCCATGGCTGGTCGGTTAACTTTAATTAAATCAGTCCTTCAGTCCATCCCCATCCACTGTCTATCTGTTATGCCTTTCAGGAGTTCTGCTGTATATCGACTAGCTCCTTCGTAATTTCCTATGGGACACCGGACAATCTTCGCGTAGACATTGGGTGAAATGGGATACGGTCTGCTCAGCAGTCTCTGCTGGAGGTTTGGGGATCAGGCCCCTTCATCATATTATGACGGCTCTGCAAGGGAAAATGGCTCTTTGGGCGAAACATGCTAGGAGCAGGTTCTCCATTAGTGGAAAAGGGTCTTATATTTGGAATAAGGTCTCCCCCTTTATTTCCAGTATCTCTTTAAATTGTCACTGGCTTATTGGGGATGGGCAGACCCCTACCTCAGTATTTTGTCAAAATCTGGCACTGCCCTATCCTAGGAGACTAAATTTTTGGCCAATAAAGGATGTCCTTCTAAATCCTTGTATCCGAAGATTTTTTCTCCACAATATGAATCCCCGGATTCTTCGATCTATTCAAGGTGATTTTTGTGATGATTCTCCGGACAAGCTCATCTGGGAGGGAGATTCAGCCGGGTATGTTACTACTGCTAATTTTTTAAAAAGTTTTGCCCCTTCTTCGGCTATTATTAAAAAGTTTGAAGTGTTATGGCATTCTTGGTTGCCTGTGAAAATTTCTTGCTTTCTGTGGAAGGTCTTGCATTCTGCTTTACCCACTAATGATAATGTCATTAGAACTGGGATTCAGATGGCTAGCATGTGCGTGTGTTGTAGGGTGCCTAAGATTGAGACCATGGAACATATGTTTTTGCACAGTGATCATGCTATCCTAGTTTTGGACTTCCTTTGTCCTCTCTTTCAAAAATTCAGGCCACGATCTATTCATCAGCTCGTATATGATTGGGGTATTAATGTTGACTTTAGTAAATACTCAGATTGTTTGGGTTTTGGCTTGATTTTCTGTTGCCTCTGGGAAATCTGGAAGCATAGAAATCAGGTTATTTCGATGATCATGCTGGAAGCTTCAGTAGATTTAACATTCTAAGATGGGCGGCTGTTCTTTCATTCACTATTAAGGTTCCTTTTGTTCATGACCCTTTCTCTAGGACCTTATGTAAAGCTTTACATATTTCGATGCCAGCTGCAAGTAATTGCAAGATTTATTGGTCTTCCTGGCAGCCAAATTGTACTGATAACACCTGTAATATTGTTATTTTTGTTGATGAGGATAGCTCCCGCATGGCTACAGTGATTCGTGATGGCTATGGCAGGTTTGTTGCTGCAGTTAAACTTATCTCCTTGAGCAAGCATCTCCTCCATTGCTTGTTACAAATGTTGGATTAAATTGAATGAAATTTCAATTATATCAATGATGGAACATGTAGATAAAGCTTTGTGAATACATTATATTTAATGAAGTATTACTATTAATGGAAGGCATGCATCATTATTGTTATATTGAATCAAGTGTTAGTTTAATTCAATATAAAGTAAATGGAATAACACTATCAATTATCTAATTAATTAGTGCAATCAACTAGTTCAATCAATTCAATTTGATTCAATATGAAGATTATAAATCGAATGATTAAATTGAAAGCCAAATAAACAAATTATTCAAAGTAGAAGGAATAACGATACAAGCAAACCAGAATCAGTTGAGGCTCGTTAGACGATTTCCTTAAAGCTTTTATTGCCGTCCCACCGGGTGCAAGGAAATGGCAAGAGCTTCCCAGGATACAACAACTTGTGAGTGGATACCTCTTTGCACTACAAGGTAACACTCCGGCAAACCAAACTTGTGCTAGCTACTATCACCAAGGAAATACTCAAATGGTATGAAGAATTCAAAGGAAAAATCAGCCGGCTATCAAGGGAGGAGATGTTGGAAATGAGAGGTGTTGTTGTGTGAGTTGAGGATTTCCAAGCCTCTTTTGCACCTCCTTTTATAGAGGAGGATGCGGCAACCCATCATAATGACATTGTGAATGCTAAAGGTCCTCTTAAAGGCACCAAAATGAATGTTCCAAATCCCTTCATTTCACAAGATTAAAATCAATTTTCAATGCTCTTGAAAAGATGAAAAGTTCTCTCATAAGTGCATAGTCATTATCATGCTACCTCTTCATGTTTTCCATGCTAATGGTAAAAAAATAGCCCACAAAAATTATGACAATGTCATAATTAAGATAAGCCTCTATGTCTTCTAAGGCTTTTCACTTGACCTTTGTATGCTCTCCATAACTTGGAGCATTTCATTTCATTCATTTTGGCTTCAATTTGGACATGTAAATAATTGAGTTTGTCCTTTCATTTGTAGGACTTTAAATCCAATTAAATACTTTTCTCATATAAATATGGTCAAACCACATTTTCTTCACACTTCTTCACCAAATTTTCCAACAACAAATTCTGGATGTGATTCACTCTTACAATCTGAGCTGTCAGTGTATTAAAATTTCTCATCCGGATGTGGTTCTTTTGGGCCAAGATTCTGTGGTTGACTGGGCACTTTTCCCTATTAAAAGACAGCTTGGTCGAAGATTAAAAGGTATAGATATTTACAAGACCAGCCACTCTCTTAATCGTCCGGCAGATGCTCTCTGTTTTTCTAAAGTTAGATTTCTATTTACGAAACAGAAAGGAGACCTTCCGGGTTCCGTTATTCATGCTCTGACAATGACTCTAAGGCTCATCCTTGTTCCTTTTTTGATTTCCCTATACACATGTAGTTGCTTTTTTATTTCTCAGCAGGTTTTGGGGCTTGTATATGGGTATTGCAATTTTGCTTTTGTTTTTTGGTTAGTTCCCAGGCTGTGGGTTCAACCTTTCCTTTTATGCCCTAGCTGCCTCTCCAGCTGGTTTTTTGAGGGTGGCGCTCTCCATCTTTTGTAATAGCCACAATCCAAGCTTTTTGGATTATCATTAATAAACTTTATTTAAAAAAAAATGAGCCATGCTCCAATTGAGTTCTGTGGATCAATACTAGATCAAACTCTGTGAGTTTTGATCTCTTCTGCGCTCAACACAACTCGGTCACTTCAGCCTTTTCAATGTTCAACTATTACAATCTTCTCCCCCTTTTTGTCACAAATGACATGGGCTTCTATATTCACGAGCTGCTGGGACTGAGCTGCTAGCTTATGGGTACTCCAAGTTGACGTTGTCGAAATTGTGGTAGTAAACTTACTAGTCCAATAACGGTACACAAACAATATTTATAATCCGAGTGACCTCGGGTCGAACCCAAGAGAACAGCCTAGATTTGTCTAAAGCTAGCTAGTAATGCTTAATGCGAGTCTACTAAAGAAAAACTTGGGATTTTGTCCTGTAGGCGAGGTATCTCTAGTAAATAGTAAAGACAAGTTCGAATTTGGTTTGAAGTAAAGCAATTAAAAAAACGTAGTCGGGATCCTACTTCCCCCTTAGGTCATGCGATTTACACAAAACAGCAATACATGCACAAGGTAATTTGATTGATAGTTCTAGG
The DNA here is from genome assembly GCA_963678935.1 of Umbilicus rupestris. Taxonomy (NCBI): domain Eukaryota; kingdom Viridiplantae; phylum Streptophyta; class Magnoliopsida; order Saxifragales; family Crassulaceae; genus Umbilicus; species Umbilicus rupestris. The sequence goes on along the minus strand of OY787615.1, from coordinate 7,190,253 downwards.
TATAAGTATCATGCACTCTAGATTCAACTCGTGCTCCTTCTCTAGAATGAGAATGATACCTAAGAGACACTGCTCTCAAACCCTCGCTCTATTGAACCATGTAGAGCATAAGTCTCCTAATCTCACCCTCTCGGTCTATTGATCGATAACTCAACTCCGATATATACTTAGCCTAATAGAATGCGAGTGTCACTCTCACGGACAAACGCTATCTAAAGTAAACATGCTCTATCTTCTAAACATCCTAAGTTCAATTCTCATTCCATCCTTAGGTGTTTGATCAACTCATACACATTCACGCATTTCATCAAACACTTGGTGTACATAAAATTAACATGAAGATAAAGTATGAGAATTTTCAATCAGAAAAACCTCATTCATAATGATAATATGCATGTTTTGCGTTATAATCTAACTTAAGGGATCCATAAGGATCCCTACTACTAAACGATTACTCACACATGGTAAGTTTGATACAAGACATAAGGAATTTGTTCACCAATTGAAATCAAAGTAGTAGAGATTGAGTAAAGGGATGTAGTGGAATCTCCAATTATTGATGTCATCTCCGAATCCTCGACAATTCTTTAAGTTTTCTAAGATATCTCATCTAGGGTTTCATTTTCTGGAAGAGGAACACGAGGCGCCGGAGGCACCCCTGATTTTTCCCATCTTTTTCTATTTATACCCTTGAATATCTCATCAAAGTTGATTCGGGCTGGCTCATAAGTTGATTCGACCAGGGTTGGTCAAATCAACTTGTCCGTGGGTAATTACTGGGCGAATCAAATCTTCTTGGGCGAATCACTTTTGATTCACCCTGGCCTGAATTCGTCTTGGGCAAATCAACTTTGCAGTGCTCGAATCTCCCCCGTTTGAGCCTTTACACCTTCTAATTACATCTTGATGCAAACTAAGAAGTTGTAGCCCTTTGAGTTAGCCTTCCAGCAAGATGTTGCACGCCTTAATCAAATAAGAGGCAAGCCTTTAACGATGAAAAGATCAATCTACCTAGATTGGGTCTATATTCATCTAAATCTTTGTGTTTTGCCTTATTTTTCTCAAAACGGACTTCAAAGCCTCAATTTATTATAATTGGATCTGAAATAAGAGTAGAGTGGTAAAAACACTGTTGGGGATATAGTATCCTTGAGAAAACTACTCAAGAGACTGGTGAAGGACTCCCTGAAGATCGGTGGCTGGAGCACAATCGGAAGACTCACAAAACAACAGGAAAGAGATATAGTCTGCTTCAGCACTCCGCAGTGATCCAGAGCTGGAGCAAAATCCTAGCTTTGCACTGAGAGGCTCCGACATGATCTGGCTGGCATCGGGAAAGCTTTGAGAGGTATGCAGACGTCATAAGGAGCCTAGCAAATGCCAGCACGTGGTCAAAGAAGACAAAGATCCGTGAGTTCAAATTTGGCAACAGAATCTTCAACAAACTCGCTAGAATCTAGGAAAAAGATTCTGATAATGATCCTTGGTGTTTTTGGTGTGCTGGAGAGCTTGAAAAAGAAGGCGAAGGCAGCAGCAGGACAAGAGCAAGAGAGAGAACCTCGACAACACACAGAGAGTTCAATGAGTTCAACTTACGGTAGCAAGGTTTTATATACTAAGTTGAAGACGTGTGTGGTGCTGAGATAATCAGAACTCGTGGAGTTTGATTCTGGACTGTTGCTGAGTTTAAATGGAGCGCTTCTCGTTGAAGGGACAGTCGGAGCTTGGAGATCAGTCGCAGACAGGGATTGTCGCGGGATGCGAAAGGCTACCCAATAGTGACGGAGTGTGTCACTTACTGAGTTTATAGAAATCAGGGTGTTCGATTACTTGGCGGGAGAGCTTGGAGTGTCGTGGACCGAAGATACAACAACTCTGGTGAAGAGGGTGATGAAGCATTCCATGAGTTACACATTATAATAGAATAGGCTAAGTCTGAGAGTCAGAGCTGTAGCTATTTATTGCTGAGAGTGTGAAGGCTGCGGGAAGAGAATATGTGAGTTCAGATTGCTGGGTAGTCTAGGAGGATATACTGAGCATCAGATTTCGGCTAGGTGAGAAGTAGAGGTGTGAGTCCTTGTACTTCAAACTGTGATAGTGAAATCTTGAGGATCAGAGCATCCTCCCTAGACTTAGGCAAGTTGCTGAACTAGGTGAACAAATGCACTGTGTCTTTATTATTCTTCAGTAGAATAGTTCCGCAGAAAGATACAGAGAGTGCTTAAGCAGAAGCTATATCTTATTTTTCAGTAGAATAGTTCCACAGAAAGATACAGAGAGTGCTTAAGTAGAAGTTATATCTCCGCATTGGCAACAAAGTGGAATTTCAATTGGTATCAGAGCCGTTCGCTCAACATACAGATCCGGGAGAGTGTTGCTGATACATATGGCCACCATGAAAGAAGGACAAAGCACCAGCCAACCTCCACTGCTCGAGGGAGTTAACTATGGGTACAGGAAGGCTTGAATGAAGGCTTTCATCAAAGCCATTAATGAAAGGGCTTGGAGAGCTGTAATAACTGAATAGTCCCACCCAATGGCCGTCGACAGTGTAGGTGTCACTCACAAGCAACCTGAAAACAAGTGGTCTGCCGATGAGGTAGCCTCAGCCTTAGGAAATTCTAAGGCTTTGAATGCTATATTTGCTGATGTGGATGCTAATAATTTCAGGTTAATCTTCAATTGTGACACTGCCAAACAAGCTTGGGAGATACTTGAAACTGCTCATGAGGGGACAAGCAAGCTAGACTCCAGATGATCACCTCGAGATTTGAAAGTCTGAAGATGCAGGAAGAAGGGACCATTGCTGAGTTTAACGCCAGACTATGTGACATATCAAATGAGGCTCATGCTCTCGGGAACCAATTCATGAGGGGAAGCTGGTAAGGAAGGTACTCAGATCACTCACTTCAAAATTTGATATGAAGGTCACAGCCATCGAAGAGGCGCAAGATGTGAAGAACATGAGGCTGGAGGCACTCATCGGTTCACTGAGGCCATTCGAGATGAAAGTTATAGAGACTGCTTCACCACTCTTTGGGAAAGACCTTGAACTAAGAGCTAAGTCAAAAGAGAAAGAGGCTATCCCAGATGATGTCAACCAACAACTATCTCTGCTGTCAAAAATCTTAGAAAGTTCATGAAGAGAATGGACCAGAAACCTTCATATGCTGGTCAGTCATCTAGGGGGAGAAACCGAAGGGGAGAGAATTCTCAAAGAAAGAACAAAGATGCTGACAAAGACAATGATGAAGGAATCCAGTGCTGGAAATGCGAGGGATATGGACATAGACAGAGTGAATGTCCAAGTTACTAGAAGAAGAACAATAATTCTCTCACAGCAATTTGGAGTGATGATGACAGTGAAGAGGAGACCAATCACAAAGGGAATCTTATTTTAACTATTGTATTCCGTAACGATGATTCAGATTCAATAAAAATAGAATTTGACTATGGGATTATTGAATTTGAAAGAAATGATGATGAGGAATACTCAGTAGAAACTGTGGCTGACCAGTTCAGACTGATACAACAAAAATGCCAGGAAGTCATTGAAGCCAATAGAGATCTTTTGTCAAAGGTTTCTGAACTAGAAGATGAAAGAGACAACCTTCAAAGCATCATTACCTCTCTGTCCAAGAAACAATCAGATGAAGCCAGGACAGTTGGTGAGGAAGGTGAACAAATAGTCACACCTGAGGCACATAGAGGAGAATCATCCATTCTGGTTGAGATTCTGTCTTAGCGAAGGTATGGAGGTGGGACTGAAGGCCTCGGATACACTGGTAAGGAAGGAACCGATGTAACTACATTTGCAAAAGCCTCAGTGATTGATCAAAGCGCATGTGGTCAGAAGGGGTCTGTCGTAGTTAATCCAGAGAGAGTACCGAAAAAGAAGTCCAAGAGAGTGCTGAAGCATTCTCTAGATCAGTCACATGCTCAGAAATCCAGATCAAATGATCAACAAGTCAGATCAAGGGATTCTTCGAGCGATTATGAGTACCACTGGACTCAGAAGCAGGTAAACCAAGGGTATCCTATTATTGTGTAGAAAACTTGCAGGAGTGATGAAAAGGCCTTACCTCAGAGACGGAGACACAGAAAGAAGCGAAGCAATCATCCCTCTTCAATAGCTGAAAAAATTAGAAGTAAACCTGAGGAGAACAAAGGGCGAATGCGCTGGGTGGAGGTGAAAAGGAACAAGGTTCAAAAGCACTGGGTTGAAAAATAGCCAGCTGATATCCCCACTGAAGCAGGAACTGAGGAAATGAAGATTACAGCAAAAGTCATTTTATTTTCAGAAAAGACAGCTGAATAGAGTGCTGAAGCATTGTTTGGTGATTCGAAGTTGTAGCCTTTTTTGAATGTCGAAGATAATGGCCTCTCAAGTGGTGACATGTGTCCGATTGTATTTTAAAATTAAAGAAATAGTGGCTAAGAAAGGGAAAACCAAAAGTATCCGTTCTCAAAACTAGGGCAAGCTTTCTCTCCGACGTCTTCAACAATCAGCTGTTCCTGTCCTCAAAAAATCGTCCGACATGGTGAAAACAAGGGGAACCAAGATTTACAAACGTAGGAGTGAACCCAGTAAATAAAGCGGAATGACGTTCCGGTGAGTGTTTCGCCACCAGTAAAAAAGAAGCTCCTCGCTGCAGATCAATGAACCCACAGATGTTCCTCTGTTGACTTGGATCCCATCCACTGACCAAGCCGAAGCTGGCCCGTCCTCCACTGCATACATTGTGCCCTCAGATGTGGATGTGGCTCAAAGCTCCGCATGCAAAAGACACAGTCTGAGTGATGAAGAGAGTGGTTCAAAACATCTTCAGAGTCCCACACTGATTCAGATGGATGCTGAGACAGTCTCTGGTGAAGCAGACAAAGAGGCAGATGGGTGACGCTGAGGCTGTTCAAGTCAGTTTTCCTCCAAAGATCACTGAACCTGAGTCAGTTGCTGAGACAGTTAAACAGTATGAGGAATTGATGGAGTTCTCTATTGCAACAATACTGTCTAAGATAAATGGACGGTAGAACAAGACAAAAAAGAGTGAGGCCTCTGAGATGGGGGTGGGCAGTGTCAAGAAGAAGGGCAAGATTGTGCCAGGAAGTCTGAGAAGTGACCACCCTATCAGAAATCTGGATCTACTCAAAGTGGAGAGTCTCCAACAAAGGCTGTCATAGTATCAAGAGTATGGTTCTGAAACAATGAGGCTGACAAGAAAGGGGAGTAATGTGTTGCAGAGGATGCGAAGCCACCCATGTCTACGTTTGTATATCCTTGTCACTTTTATTTGCAAAAAGGGGGAGTATTGAAAGGGGCGAATTCGGCACTTGGTAGATACATGCCTTTCGCACCCTAGGAAGAGAAAGTTTTGTCAACAAAATGCCAAGGGGGAGAATGTTAGATCCTAGTAGTTCACGGATCTTGAAATGACATATTTTTGACAAACAGTGCAAAGAACTCGGCTGTGACAGAAGGTGAGACAATATATGTTCAGACAGGAGCTGCAACATTGTCAGTCGAGATCTAGGAATAGAATCGAATCAGCAAGGAAATATTCTGGAGATATAACGAAGATATATTCTCCCAGATTTTACGCTCCGAAGATCAGATTCTGCGTTATTTAGATTGGATTCGCTTCGGAATATGGAACGTACAATCGAACATAATCTCCTTTCCAAAGATGAAAGTGATGATGCTGTATGACAGTGTTTGACAAAACCAGCACAAGTGAACAAGGAGTTGCTGCAGCTCAAATTATCAAGCAGGTCAGCAGAAGTGATCTAGCAGCAGCTGCAGCAGGGGATGCTGCAGCAGGAGCTTGTTCAACTGGCTGTTTCAACCGTCCAAGAAGCAGCAACAACCTGGGCTCGTCCGGAAGGGCTGGAAACTGTATGGAGAGCATCAGAAGGATTTCTAAAATACTCTGGAGTATTTTCCAGCAAGGTTTCCTAGTCAGAGAAGGAGATTGGCATTGAAGTTAAAGATCAAATCTAATCTCCTAGATTTTAGGAGATAATTGATCTTGTTGGGACATTACCTAAACCTGGACATTGCTTAAAGTGGTGCTGCTATTTAAGCGAGAGGTGTTCGGAGCTGAGAGGTTGATCGAAGCTAAGGGATACACGAGTGCATACACAGATTTCAGAGAGAGCAATCTTTGGTGTGCGACGGACAAATTCTTCGATCATCACCCGAGAGCAGAGCGTGAGCGCAGAGCTGTGGTGATTAGAGCAGAAGGGAATCAGGACTTGCAGAGTCTGATTCGAGCTTGATCTGGAAGCCAATTCAGAGCTGTGGAGCTTGTTGGTTGATCAAGGGCAGCCGCGGAAGAACTGACGGGTTGAGGCTCGGTCGAGTGTCGTGCGGCAGTACTCTCTAGTGGCAGGTGGTCACTGAGTGAGGGGGAGTATTCCAGAGTGTGCAGTGCTCGTGGAATCGTTCGATCGGCTCGGCAGAAGGCCTTGGAGCGACGCGGACATTTGTGCTTCAGCTGTGTGTTACAGCAGTTGCTACAGCAACCCTGCTGAGTAGTGTAGTTTAGAATAGGCTGAGTTCTTTGAGAAGTCTGTAGCTATTCTAGATTGACATATTGCAGAGGGTGTGCAGACGCAAATCAGAGCTTGTTCTGATTGTGTCGAGTGATCCACACAAGGTTGAGTAGCATAGGTTGATTGAGTTGTAACCGAGTGTACTTGTGACCTTTGGTTTGAGTGGATTGAGGACTGGAGAATAGTCCTCCCCAGACGTAGGCAGATTGGCCGAACTGGGTGAACAAACCTGTGCCTTGTTCATTGTTTGCCGAGACAATTTCCGAGTGAACAAGGGTGTGCTGCAGCAACTGCTTGTTCACAAAATCTGTCGAACTAAGACACTGTGAAATTTCAGAAAGATAGCAGATCTATTCTATTTATGCGGAGCTGGAAGATTCCAGAATTGATCATGACGACTGAAATTATTGAAGGGAGGCAGAAAAGCTACTGACAGACGATCATCATTTGAGACAGTCAGAAAATTGACAAAGCTAGAGCGTCATCACCGTGAGCTGAAGAAAAGCATTGAACAGACTGTGTTTCAGGTATGAGATTCTCGGGAAGAGAATTACTAATTTGCGGGAGGCAAATCGAGGTGGAAAGAGAAGGATCTCTGTCTGAGGGAGTCAGACGCACTCATGGTGAATCAACTAAATAGTGGTAACCAAGGGAGTTGTGTTACTTAAAGATCAATTGTTCTTGATCATATACATTGTGAAGTGATTTCTACTTGGGGTTCCGAGAAACCCCCCCTGAGTAGGCTTGGTGAGCTGAACGGGGTAAACATATACTGTGTCGTTTACTGTTCTTCGTAGTGTTTCTATTGCGACTAACAAACATCAAAATACAATCTGTTAAAGCTTTGTGAAACAGTTAATAAGTGATCTGGAACAGCCCGAGTAGAACAGACATATAACTTTTAGGCTAGATGAGAAGTAGAGGTGTGAGTCCTTGTACTTCAAATTGTGGTAGTGAAATCTTGAGGATTGAAGCATCCTCCCCAAACGTAGGCAAGTTGCCGAACTGGGTGAACAAATGCACTGTGTCTTTCTTATTCTTCAGTAAAATAGTTCCGTAGAAAGATACAGAGAGTGCTTAAGCAGAAGCTATATCTCTGCATCAGCAACAAAGTAGAATTTCAAACACAATGAAAAATCCGGGAGAAGAGCGAAATTCATCATCGAATGAAGTGAATAATTGGTAAGAAATTAACCGATCACAAGTCACGGAGGAGGCTTCTGATCTGCGTTCTCCGCATGGTGTTCTTCTTGGCCTCTGTTGTCAGATAGGCGAGCTCAGACTTGAGGTGGCTGATCATCCTGGCTCGCAAAGCAGCATCCAGAGCTGGGGCGTGAGCATCAGGGAGTGCTTCAGCATCCTCTGGATCTTTCTGAGCTGGTGCCAGGGCTGGTTCTCCTTCAGTCACATTATATGTCTGCCTTTGAATACCTTGTGATCCAGCAGGAATAGCTGAGGAGCTTCAGATAAGCCTTCAAAGATAACTTCAAACTCCCTGTGTTGGCTTATCATGATCTCGTATATCAGGGAGGGGAATCCAATGCTCAAGTTCGATTTTGGGTTGTTAGCATGAGCAGCGATTTGATGGAAGAAAATCAGACCTGGGTTGACTTTTTTCTTTTGCTCAATGCTAAACAGTAGCTGGCCCATTGCTTTGCTCACCTTTCCCTTGTGTGAGCTGGGCATCCAATTCCTTACAGCAAAGGAGTAGAGGATTGAGTACTTGGTAGTTAGATCAGCAGCTCCCAAATTATGAGAGGCCCAGCTTTTGCACAATCCACCAGTGAGCGTCACCGCCATAGTAGCTGAGCTCACTTCTGCAGGTGGGCTGGCGTCCTCATTGATCCCCAAAAATTAGTTGATCACTGACGGCGTGATCACAACTCTTAGCTTCCTCACAAATCTTACCCCATATAACAGACTCCCTACTCTTCCATAGTCACATTAATATTTACCAGAAATTCCTTAACCAAATATAGATTGTAACGTTTGGCATTAGTCAAGGAATGCAGTAAGTTTACCTCTCTCAGTAGGGTTATCACCTCCAGGACTTTGAACCTGCCAGGCTCCTTTAGCTTCTTCGAGACCATGGTTCTACGGTTGACAATCTTCAATGACCCGACGACATTCTAGTTTCTGAACCAAATGCCTCTTTGTTCAATTCCAGAAATAGCTGATTTGGTGGGCGGAGTATGTGCAGATTTGGCCATGGAAGACCCTGGCCAAGTTTTCTAACTTAGTGTCTTCTGTTTCATCTCCTTTTTCATCACTGGAAGAGTCAATATCAACTGTCTCCTTTAATTTGTCTACTTGTTTTCCTGAGGGTTCTTGTTCCTCCTTCTCTGCCTCATCTTCATCATTGTTAGAGGCTGCTGAGGGATCGTTTTCTGGTGGAGGAGAGGGTACTAGAGCAATCTGCCCGTCTAAGGCTTTCTTTGATCTGGTCTCATGGGAGGTCTCTTCCATGCTAGAGTCACCGGATGCTGTAGCATACTCTTGAGCAGATGGGTTGTTGCTCTTGTTGGTGGATAGGAGGTCCTCATCCACTTCTGCAGACAAATACTCATTGATGTCGATTGCCCTTTTTGTTGCTGACGGCTCTATCTTGGACTGACCGGCTACTGGTTCCAGGTCAGGCGGGGGACCTCTTCTAGTTCTCTGATATGAAGGGCAGAGATTCTCTTTGGGATTTCCGATGCAAGCGGTTGGCTCAAGGAAACCTCACTGCCCATCCGCTTTCTGGACCCTTCCTTGCGACTTTGGACCTTGCCTCCCCATGTTCTGACCACTGTCGAAGATTAATCGGAGATGAGAATATCTGGAGGTTGACTGCATCGGAGAAATTTAAAGCCCTAGGTCAAAAAGGTTAACTCGAAACTTCCCCCCTTCTTTCCCTTTTTCTTTTGAAATTTTGGACACATGTCAACTTCTCTGTGCATGACCAACTTTTGGCGCCAACCATAATTTTACAAGTTACACCCTCAAGTTGCCAGAGAGTGCTATAACACTCTATTCAGCTGCCTCTCTTGGATCCAGAGTCGGCTTTGGAGCATAAGCCTTGCCCTCGTCTTTTCATCAATGGATGTATTCTTTGACACCTGTACGCAATGCTTTTGACATTTGCATTTTTCTGATACTTTGCTTCTTTCTTTTGGCAATGGATTAGATGTTCAGATTTCTTTTCCTTCTGTGCCTCCTTCTCGGGTTAGTGTTTCCTCCAATGCTTCTGAAGGTTTCCTGCACAGTGAAACATTATCCCTTGGTCACTTTGACTTTTGGTGCTCTTCGAGGCTTCCAGTACTTGGTTAGGATTTGGCAGTGTCTCTGGTAGTGTCCCGCCTGATCACAGAAGCAGCATCTTCCTTTCTTTGTTCTGGGTTTTCGATCAGGAGATTGATCAAGAGTTTGCTGCAATATTCTCTTGTTCTTTTTCTTTGGCACCTTCTTCTGACCATGTTTCACAACTGTGATTGGGCTCTCCTGGACACCTGTAGCTTTTTCAGTTTGTTCGGGGCCCGTGGTTTTGACGAATGTGGTCACACTAGTGCTTGCTTTGCCTGTGTATCCAAGACCTTCAGTTCCTCCTCCATATCTTTGGTAGGCCAAAATTTCATCCAGATTGGATGACTCTCTATCGGTTGTTTCTGATGCAGCTCTCTGTTGACATCCCTTTCCCATTAACTCAGCATCAACTGATTGTTGTCCCTTGGTTAATGAGGTAATGATATTCTGAAGCTTGTCTCGTTCATCTTCTAAATCTGAAATCTTTGACTGCAGTTCTTTGTTAACTTCGAACTTGGAGACATTTCTCTTGTATCAGTTTGAACTGTCCGACAGTTGAGTCTTCTGAGAAGTCTTCTTCACCACTGCTGTCCGATTCAATAATCCCATAAACAATATATGAGTTTATTGGATCTGAGTTCTCATAATGAAGTACAGTAGTCAAGGCTCATTTTCCTTTGTGATCTGTATCGTTCTCACTGTCTTCATCACTCAAGTTGGCAGTTAGGGACTTGTTGTTTTTCTTTTGGTAGCTTGGGCATTCAGCATGTCTATGGCCATATCCTTCACACTCCCAACATTGGATCCCTTTTTGTTTGTCTTTGCTTTCTTCATTTTCTGGTCAGTATCCTTGTTTCTTCTCCTCTTCTGTTTCTCCCTCTAGATGACTGACCTGCATACGAAGGTTTCTGGTCAATTCTCTTCATAAACTTGCCAATGTTTTTAACCAGCAGGGACAGTTGTTGACCAACATCATCTGTGACACTCTCCTTTTCCTTTGTCTTAGCTTTCAGCCCAAGGCTTTTTCCAGAGAGTGGTGTAGCATCCTGTATAACTTTCATCTCGAACTGTCTTAGGGACCCAATCAGCGCATCTAGCCTCATGTTCTTGACATCTTGTGCTTCTTCAATGGCTATGACCTTCATGTCAAACTTTGATGTCAGGGATCGGAGAACTTTCCTCACCAGCTTTTCCTCTTGAATTGGTTCTCCGAGAGCGTAGGCCTCGTTTGATATATTACATAATCTAGTATTGAACTCTGAGATTGTCTCTTCTTCCAGCATCTTCAGGCTTTCAAATCTGGAGGTGATCATCTGCATTATGGAGATCTTCACCTTGTTTGTACTCTCATGAGTTGTTTCAAGAATCTCCCAAGCTTGGTTGGCCACGTCACAATTTGAGATCAGCCTGAAATTGTTAGCATCAACAGTAGCAAATATAGCATTTAGAGCTTTGGAGTGGCCGGATGCTACAACTTCCTCTTCAGTAGTCCACTTGTCTTCAGATTTCTTCCGGGCAACTCCTGTGCTATCAACGGTCAGTGGGTGAGACCATTCTGATATGACTGCCCTCCATACCTTTTCGTCAATAGCCACCACAATATCACCACCACCACCACCACCACAACAACCCACCAAGCCACCACCACCACCACAACATCACTAGTACTACCACCACAACATCACCACAACCACAACACGCTCATATAAAATAATAATAATTAATGTACTTAGCTTAACTTAATTAAACTTAACTTATTTACTGAAAATTAAGTGTAAAAGAACAAGGCCTAAGTCTTGTTTGTCAAATAAGCTATAAACATAACAAATAAACCTACATAATCTATATATACGAGTTCAACAATTAAATGATAAGTTGGGAAGTAGATTCCTTGATTATAAGTTACTGAATCCAAAATTTCAGGTTGTGTGAAGTGGAGAGAAAAAAATGTTATGTGGTGAAGAGGGAATAGTCGGAGATAAAAGACATTCTAAAATAAGAGAGAAATGTGGCGGTTATGCCGGAGAATGTATTCCATCGCATTATAATCTCTCTGATAGAAATAATTACCGTCGCAAAATATATTTCATAATATCATCGTAAACAGATCGCATAAAGCGTGGTGTCGTGTACCATGTTTACGATAAAAAAGGACGTGTCCTAACTCCGTTGTACGATATGACAGATATATGACAAGCATATTTTTAGCACTTTATAGTCGTCAATGTATATTTTAGGGGTCAAGTTGCGGTCAAGCACAATTTATAGACCTTGGTAAGCCAAGGGTCGATCGAAGGAACATGCGTGTGTATATATATTATGTTACAGATATGACATCTATGACAAAACGGAATCTCCCGAGCGGAAGAAGAGGCTACAACAAACTTTGGTACCAGGAGCTGGTACTTACAAATGAAGACTGACAAAACAAAAGGGGCAGAAGAAGCTATAGCATCCTGTGACGACTGGAGTCTGGTGCAGATGATCAGAAGAGATCAAGATAAGAACCAGAAAAGCTTAAGAGAGGTTGATCGCAAGGTGTTCAGGTTGAAGGTTGAACAGACTGTGTTTATAGTGCTGTCGGGAAGAGAACTTCCGATCTGTGGGAGGCAGATCGAGGTGGACAAGAGAGGGATCACAGTCTGAGAGAGTCAGACGCACTCGCCGTGATTCAACTACATAGCGGTAACTAAGGGAGTTATGTTACTTAAGATCTACTGTATTTGATCATTCGAATAGTGAAGTGCTTTCCACTTGGGGTTCAGAGAAACCCCTCCTGAGTAGGCTCGTGGAGCTGAACAGGGTAAACATATCCTGTGTCCTTTCCATTTCATCGTACCATTTATGCTGTGACTAACAACTATCGAAACTTGATCTATTTGAGAATTCTGATACAGCTAATACAGAATAGTGGAATAGTCATAGTGCACAGACGTACAAGTTTCAATTGGTATCAGAGCAGGACACTTGTTGTATAGAGTGTGATTCAAGGGATGTAACCAAGCTGTTCAAAATGAGTACAAAAGAAGGACAAAACATCTCTTGACCTCCACTCTTAGACAGTTCAAACTATCCCTATCGGAAGACTCGCATGAGGGCGTTCATCTAGTCCATCGATGATCGAGCATGGAAATTCGTGATCTCCAAATATGATGCACCATTGATCATAAATACAGATGGCGTGACCTGCCATAAATTAGAAAATCAATGGATGGCGGATGAGTGATGAGCAGATCAGTGATGAGCAACTTGTCAGAAAAGTCTTGCGATCGCTTCCACAAAAATATGCAATGAAAGTAACAGCCATTGAGGAAGCTCAGGATATAAAGGCAATGAGGCTTGACATTCTATTGGGATCTCTTCGGACATTTAAAATGAAACCGAATACTGAAATACCTGAAAAGAAATCTCGAGGAGTTGCACGCAAAAGAGAAACATCAGAATCAACTGAAGATGAGGAAAAAATGAAATTTCTGAAGATTTATGAGAAAACTGAACCAGCGTCAGTCTGAAAAGACAAACAAATCTGGAACAGACAACAGAAATAGTCAAAATGGAAAATTCAGAAGAATAAGAACTACTAAAAGTCAAAAGGAGCTAAAGGGAGAGAAAGGTAAAGGGATTCAATGCCGTCAATTTGAGGGCTTTGGACACATCCAAGGAGAATGCGCCAATACTCTCAAGAACCATAAAAGGGCTGATGTGGCTGGATGAGGTGATACTGAGTCAGAGGAGTCTGAAACAGAAGAGAAAAAACCAAACTAATTGGCCCTCACCATTGTCGCATAAACTCCAGAGACCAAACCTGAAACATATAATTACACTGAAAGCGACAGTGATATAGAAATCACCGAAGAAACCATAGCAGAGAAATACAAAGATCTATACGAATAGTGGGGAGAGGCAGTGCAGTCAAACTCTACATTGAGCAAGCAAGTTGTGAGTCTAAAAGCTGAGAATATGAATTGTCAAGATCAATCAAACGGACACAGATAGAACTTGAAAAGGAGAAACTTGAACACAGAGGATGTGACAGAACTGTTGAGAGTAAGAAAGTATGTCAGCAAAATGAATAATGGGATAAAGAAACTTGACACCATCTTAGCTGCTCAATGTACGAATCATGGGAACCCTGGGTTGGGCTATGAGCATCAGAAGACTTATGGTAATCCATGTTTGTCCAAAGCTAAAAACCTTAATTATGCTAACAGTGCTCATTCCAGTCACAGGCCTAACTTGCTATAGACAAAAGATATGTGTCTGTTATTTATGCAATATTCAAGGCCACATCCAAAGAAAGTGCCTTAAGTTCCTTGCAAAGTAGCGTCAATAACCACCCGTGCCTCCTCTAAAAAGTTAAAGACCTTGGTCGAACTGTTGTCATGTCGCATATAGTTCACCCTCTCACCATGAGAAGGACCGGTGGTACTTTGACAGTGGCTGTTCAGTCCACATGACCGGAGAAGCCAGCCATCTAACGATGTATAGAACCTGGATGGACGATTTGTTACATTTGGTGATGGAGGAAAAGGAAAGGTCATTGGTGAAGGTACGTTATCAGTTCGAGGGATGCCTACAATAAAAAAGGTGCTTTTTTTGGAAAGTCTTGAAGCTAATCTGTTAAGCATAAGCTAACTTTGTGATGGAAAGCTGAATGTCAGATTTACAAAGAATGCATGCCAAATCATCAACGATGAAGGGAGGTGTGTTATGAGAGGAAATCGTTCATCAAATAACTGCTATCTACTCATTTCTAACACAGAGTCTATTAAAGGTCACTGTTTCTGTCTAAGCAGGATGAACTAACTTTGTGGCACAAACGACTGAGACACTTGTATCTCAAAAGGCCTTGTACGGACTGAAATAGGTGCCGGAGCATGGTATGAACGTCTCACGATATTTGTTGTTCAACATGGCTATGTGCGAGGGGGAGTACACATGACTTTATTTGTGAAGTACATCCAACATGAATTTATCATTGCACAAATCTATGTGGACAACATAGTATTCGGATCTCGATCACATAAATTAGTGGATCAGTTTGTTGAATAGATGTAGAGTGAATTTCAGATAAGTATGGTGGGTGAGATGATCTACTTTCTTGGTTTGCAAGTATCTCAGAAATTAGATGGAATATTTGTGACACAGAGCAAGTGCCAGGAACTTGGTGAAGAAGTTCGGATTGGAAAATGCCAGCCATATGCACACTCCTGTCACTACACACGTGAAAATCACAAAAGATGAATCTGGAGTCAGTGTGGCAACAGAATCTGTACAGGAGCATGATCAACAACCTACTCTATCTCATTGCCAGTCGACCTGACATTTTTTATGTTGTTGGAGTATGTGCTAAGTACCAGGCTAACCCCAAAGAAAGTCACTTGGCAAGTGTGAAACAGATGTTGGAAGAGTATGGTCTAAAACAGGGGAAGATGACTCTATTTTGTGTCAACCTGAGTACAATGAACATTTCGAAAGACATCAAACATCACTTCATCCGTGAGTTGGTTGAACAGAAGATCATCACTCTGAAACATGTATCCATCGATGGGCAGCTATCATATATTTCCAATAAAGCCTTGAACAATTATCAGTTTAAAACACTTAGACTCGTTTTGGGTCTATGTGTTGTCGACACTTAGTTAGGTTTAGGAAGGCTTGACCAGTTCTGGAACAATGCGTAAGGAACTGTTGAACTGGTTAAGCAGCTAGAGGCAGAGATTCTGATGGTTGTTTCTCATATTGGGTGAAGCAGAGTCTGAGGCAGAGGATGTGTGGTAGGTCATGAATGACGAGGCAGATATGTTCCAGAAAGAAGAAATCAGTAAGAACCGGGAGTCTGATTGAGGTTTCTAATTTTTTGAAATTTAAGTTTTGAATTCCTAACTCGCTCCTATATATATTCAGCATCCAGGTGAATGCTCCAAGTGCCAAAAAGGAGCGGAGAAAAAGCTTCCAGTTCCAAAGTCTGCAACAGCTGAACCTGAACAAGCCTCGAAGTTGCTGCAGGTTTTGGCAGTTAGGGGGAGTTGCCTGCCGAGAGGATTGAGACGACTCAGCGACAGAAGGCGAAGTCGGTCAAGAGGTCTTTGGAACACAAGTTTGAAACAGACCTATTTTAAAGAAGAAAATGTGTGAAGTTAGTTGGACAGAAAAAGGGTCAGGCCTCGAGATTAGCCAAGCTGTTTGTTTAGAAAGCTGAGGATAAGGTAAAAGAATCAGAATTTGGGTTGATGCTAGGTCCAAAGTGTGTGTTGTCAGGAGAGAGTAAGAATTCGGTTGTTGAGACTGTCTCTGGTGGAGCAGGCAGGTGACGCTGAGGTCGTTCTAGTCAGTTTTCCTCCAAAGATCACTGAACCTGAGTCAGTTATTGAGACAGATAAACAGAATGAGGAAGTGATGGAGTCCTCTGTTGCAACAAGACTGTCTAAGCAGAATGGGACAGTACAACAAGACAAAAGAAGAATGCGGCCACTGAGATAGGGGAAGCAGTGTCATGAAGAATGGCAAGATTTGTGTTAGAAAGTCCGTTAAGGGACCACCCTATCAGAAATCTAGATCTACTCAAAGTGGAGAGTCTCTAACAAAGGCTGTCACGGTATTAGGAGTATGGTTCTGCAACAGTGAGGTTGGGAAGAAGTGGAAGATTGTTCAGGAGACGAGAGTTTTTCAGGAGAGTGTTTTGAAGTCCTGAGGATGTCAAGGACATTAAGGATGAATCAAACATGTGTTGCAGAGGATGCGAAGACACCCCTGTCTAGTTTTGGTTGGTCATGTATATCCTTGTCACTTTTGTTGACAAAAAGGGGGAGTAATGTTACAAGGAGGCGCACAGTGGATTCTTGCCTTGTGAGAGTTGAAGAAGTTTTGACAAAAAATGCCAAGGGGGAGATTGTTAAATCCTGGTGCCCCGTGGATATATGTATGACATGTTTTTTGGCAAACGGTACAAAACCAACAAGGCTGCAACAGAGGGTAAGACAGTGCCAGCTTAGACAGACTCGTAAAATTGGATCAATCAACATTAACGCAAATATTTCGTAGCCAAGTCAAGCAAAGAAATATTCTTGGTGATATTTTGATGACAATATTCATAAGATTTGCAGCTCCAGAAGACTGGATTCTGATTTTGAATTAGAAAATTATGAACAAGATATTCTAGTTTCCTAAATGAAACAAAAGTAATCTAATCTATATAGGATGATGGATAAATGAAGAGTATTGCGAATACAAATTATCAAGAAAAAAACTCAGAACACAGGGGCAACAGAGCAAAGATCATCATCAGAGATTGATTAGCAATTGAGTTTAAGAGAGGTTGATCGCAAGGTGTTCAGGTTGTATAGACTGTGTTACAGTGCTGGTGTTCTCGGGAAGAGAACTTCCGATCTTTGGGAGGCAGATCGAGGTGGATAAGAGAGGGATCTTAGTCTGAGGGAGTCAAACGCACTCACCGTGATTCAGTTACATAGCGGTAACCAAGGGAATTGCGTTACTTAAGATCTATTGTACTTGATCATTTGAATAGTAAAGTGCTTTCCACTTGGGTTTAGAGAAACCCCTCCCCCCGAGTAGACTCGTGGATCTGAACAGGGTAAACATATCCTATGTCCTTTATATTTCATCGTACCATTTATGCTGTGACTAGCAACTATCGAAACTCGATCTATATGAGAATTCTGAAACAGCTAATACAGAACATTGAAATAGTCATAGTGCGACAGACGTACAAATTTCAAATTTGTGTGTGCTTTTTAGCTTTGGCCGAAGCAAAGCGTCAACAACTTAGCATAAGAAGTTAATGAAGAAAAACGTGGGTTGTCAACTACAGTAACGTGGTGCCAATTTCAATTGGTATCAGAGCCGATTGCTCGACACACAGAGTGAGGTCCGGGAAGGCATTGCTATTTATCATGGGTGACAGAATGAGAAGACAAAGTTCACGTATATCACTACTATCCAAAAAAGGAAGTCAAGATAGCGAGTATTACAACAGTGATGAGAAGAAATCTCTGAAGAATCCATTGTCAGTCACTACAAGTAAATGATTGAGAAGTGTATGGAAGTAGTAGAGATGAACAAGGGGATGATTGCAAAAGTATTAAAACTTGAGGATGAAAAGATAGAACTTGTGAAGATTATTTCATCCATAACAAAAGAGGCTGAGCAACGAGAGTCAGAACACGCTGAGATTATGAACGAAGTGAGTCTGTACAGAAAAACAGTCAGAATGCTCAACACCGGAACAAATAATCTGTAAGATGTCTTAGCTCATCAAAGACCTGGAAATAGCAATTATGGCCTCGGTTACACTGGTGTAGGAGGCGTTGGAGTAACAACGTTTGTCAGAGTAGAGACACCAGAAGTCCATAAGTGTGATGCTTTGAAAAGGAAGAGAAACAAGCGTTGGAAGAAAAAGGCCAGAAGAAAGAACCAGAAGAAGGTACATCAAACTCTTCCGCTCCGTGGTCCATTTTCACATGACAAGCGCATATGCTATTTCTGCAATCAACCTGGTCACATCCAACGGGTTTGTCCTATTCCGAACAAGTACTGGAGATTACAAAAACCATCACAGAGCAATTACCGGCAATATAGAAAATAGTATGCCTTTGTGTCCTATAACTCATCGAAGGAGTTCAAGAAAGGGAGCTTGTATTTTGATAGTGGGTGTTCAAAACCCATGACTGGAGAAAGATCCTTCCTGGCAAACATTTAGCCTTATAAAGAATAACATGTAACATTTGGCAACGGGCTGAAAGTGAGAGTTTTGGGGAAAGGGACACTAGACGTACTCGGATTACCCAAACTAAATAATGTGATGCTCGTGGACGGACTAAAAGCAAATCTCATCAACATAAGTTAGCCATGTGACATTACACACTTTGTAAAGTTTACTGAGAAAATATGCCAAGTATTTGATAGGGGGGAAAGTGCTTGATGAAAGGTCTGAGATATGCAAATAATTGCTATTTGCTAGAAGATGCTGCAACAACCTATGTATCAACCTGTCTAATGTCAAAATCCGATGATATAAATTTATGGCATAAACGGATGGGGCACCTGAACCTGAGAACTCTAAGAAAGCTTGCTGCAGATCAACTAATCCGATGAATTCCAGATGTCAGAGGAGAGACAAACTCGATTTGTGGGGAATGTCAAATTGGCAAACAGAAAAGGGTTTCTCATCCAAAGGTATCAGAGATTGGCACCACAAGACCTCTACAACTACTGCACATGAATCTGATGGATCCTATGGAAGTTGAAAGCTGTGGAAGAAAAAGGTATGCTTTCGTTTGTGTCGATGATTTCACTCGGTATTCCTGGATTGACTTCCTAAGAGAGAAATCAGAAGCAGCAAAGATTGTAACCAACCTGATCAAACGAATGGAACGGAAAAGGGGTATGAGAGTGGCCTCCATAAGTACTGCTAATGGGAGAGAATTCGAGAATGAGGCTATGAACAAGTTCTGC
This sequence comes from Umbilicus rupestris, assembly GCA_963678935.1. NCBI lineage: Eukaryota > Viridiplantae > Streptophyta > Magnoliopsida > Saxifragales > Crassulaceae > Umbilicus > Umbilicus rupestris. The sequence continues at coordinate 7,170,945 of OY787615.1, read as the reverse complement.
GATGATAGTGCTTTCTTGAATGGAGTACTATCTGAGGAAGTCGCCCAAGGTTTTGAAGACCCCCCTTATCCAAATCACGTCTACAAGCTAAGGAAAGCTCTCCATGGATTGAAGCAAGCCTCCGGAGCTTGGTATGAGAGGCTGACCATCTTTCTGACTGAACACAGGTATGATCATGGAGGGATAAATAAGACACTCTTTGTCCACGGAACAAAGACAGCTTTTGTTATTGCTCAGATACATGTAGATGGCATAGTGTTTGGTTCGGGATCCTAGAAGATGGTGAAGCAGTTTGTGGGTCATATGCAAACATAATTTCAAATGAGCATGGTTGGTGAGCTATCTTATTTCCTCGGGTTACAAGTTTATCAAAAGGAGGATGGTATCTTTATATCCCAAAGCAAATATGGTAAGAATTTGGTAAAAAAGTTTGGGATGGACAATGCAAGCCACAAACGAACACCTGCTGCCACCCATTCAAAGTTATGAAAGATGAAACAGGAGTTACAGTTGATCAAACTCTCTACAGAAGCATGATTGGGAGTCTGCTCTACTAACTGCTAGCAGACCTGATATATCATATGCAGTGGGAGTATGTGCAAGATACCAAGCTTCTCCAAAAGAAAGCCATCTTCTGCTGGTCAAGAGGATCATCAGGTATGTTGGAGGCACGAGATGGTATGGATTATGGTACACCAGGGACACAAGTGCTGAATTGGTTGGGTACTGTGATGCTGACTGGGCAGGTTGTGTAGAAGACAGAAAAAGTACCTTTAGAGGGTGTTTCTTCTTGGGAAACAACTTGGTTTCGTGGTTCAGCAAGAAATAGAATAGTATATCTCTTTCTACTGCCGAAGTAGAATACATAGCAGCTGGTAGCAGCTGTGCCTAGATGCTATGGATGAAGCAGATGATGAGTGAGTACAACGTGCATCAAAATACTATGACCCTCCACTATGACAATCTGAGTGCCATCAGCATATCCAAGAATCCAGTACATCAGAGACTTGGTTGACAAGGAAGTGATTATGCTAAAACATATTGCTACAGAGAAGCAGCTAACAGATTTATTTACAAAACCACTGGATGGGGTTAGATTCGAGAATTTGAGAACTGCATTCGATCTGTGTATGTTTTCGAAGTAAGTTGCTGAAGCAACTCCTGGACCCTCTTGTCATTTGTGACAAAAAGGGAGAGAAGAAGAAAAAAAGAGCCTGCTGCCAAGATGGTATCAACATTAACATTATTGTTTTACAGTTGACAGGTTTTGTCAGCCTTAGTGGTTTAGTTTTGTCAACAAATATCAAGGGGGAAATTGTTACGAATATGGCATCTATGGCCGAAAGAGCTTCCAAACGGAACAACAGGCTACAACAACTCTGGTACCAAGAGCTGGTACTTTCAGATTTTGCAGAAGCAGATAAGTGCTAAAGCAATAGCTGTGTGAGAGCTGAAGAGTGATCAGGACTGGTATAGTTTGATATTATATTGATTTGAGGCAGTTGACTGGAGCGGAGCCTTGTCGACAGGCCGAACGGTTGACAATCGCGAAGTTCAGCTTGCGCGGACTGTCTCGCATGCTCCATGGAAGTGATGGAAGGTTGTTGACGATATGGCATCATTGACAAAACTGCTCAAGAGAACGCTGAAGAACTCCCTGAAGATCAGCGGCTGGAGCACAATCTTAAGACTGACAAAACAACAACAACAAAAATAAAGATCCAGAGTATGCCTCAGCAATTCCTGAAGATCTGAAGCTGAGACACTAATTGAAGAATGGGCAAGAGACAGAGTCTGCTTCAGTACTCTGTGATGATCCAGAGCTAGAGTAGAATTCCGGCGCTGCACAGTGAGGCTCTGGCTTGATCCAGCTAGCATCGGGGAAGCTCATCGAGGTATGCAGGTGTCATCAAGGCTCAACAGTCGCCAGCATGTGCTCAAAAATATAAAGATCCAAGGGGTTCAATTTTGGCAACAGAATCTTCAAGAACTTGCTAGAATCTAGGAGAAAGATTCTAATATTGTTACTTGGCGCTTTTGGGGGGTGCGTGTGCTTAAAGAGGAGCACAGAGGGTACCAGTAGGAAATACAATCACAGAGATAAAATACAGAGCGTAAGAGAAGAACACACGGAGAGATCAACTCACGGTAGCAGGGTTTTTATACACTGAGTTAAAGGCTTGTGTTGGGCAGAGGTATCAGAACTCGTGGAGTTTAATTCTGGACTGGTTCCAGTTCAACTGGAGAGCTGCTCGTTGGTGGAACAGTCAGGAGCTCGGTGATCAGCCGCGGACAGGCAGAGACGCGGGCTGAGGATCAGTGATTGAGGCTACTCAATATTAGCAGAGTGTGTCATTGATTCAGGGGGAGTCGAGGCTGAGTTTGAAGAACTCAAAAAGTCTGACTACTTGGCGGGGGAGCTTGGAGTGTCGTGGACTGAAGATACAACAACTCTGGTGAAGAGTGTGTTTAAGCATTCCATGAGCTATACACTGTAATAGAATAGGCTGAGTTTGAGAGGTAGAACTGTAGCTATTTATTACCGAGAGTGTGTAGGTTGTACGAAGAGAGTCTGTGTGATCAGACTGCTTACTAGTTAGGAGATTAAACTGAGCTTTAGATTTTGGCTAGGAGAGAAGTAGAGGTGTGAGTCCTTATACTTCAAACTGTGATAATGAATTCTTGAGGTTGGTGCATCCTCCTCAGACGTAGGCAAGTTGCCGAATTGGGTGAACAAACATACTATGCCTTTCGTATTCTTCAGTATAGTAGTTCCGTAAAAAGATACAGAGAGTGCTTAAGGAGAAGCTATATCTCCGCATCAGCATCGCAGCCGAAATTTCAATTGGTATCAGAGTCGTTCACTCAACATACAGAGGTTGATCCGGGTTTGTGTTGCTAACATATATGGCTACCATGAAAGAAGGACAAAGCACCAGCCGGCCTCCATTGCTTGAGGGAGTCAACTATGGGTACTCGAAGGCTCGAATGAAGGATTTCCTCAAAGCCATTGATGAAAGGGCTTGGAGGGCTGTCTTATTAGAATGGTCCCCTCAAATGGTCCCCTCAAATGTCTTATTAGAATGGTCCCCTCAAAAGGACCGTCGACAGTGCAGGAGTAACCCATAAGCAGCCTGAAAACAAGTGGTCTGACGATGAGGTAGCCACAACATCAGGAAATTCTAAGGCTTTGAATGATATATTTGCTGCTGTGGATTCTAACAATTTCAGGTTGATCTCCAACTATGACACCGCCAAACAAGCTTGGGAGATACTTGAAACTTCTCATGAGGGGATAGACAAGGTAAAGATCTATGGACTCCAGATGATTACCTCTAAATTTGAAAGTCTGAAGTTGCAGGAAGAAGAGACCATCACTGAGTTTAATGCCAGACTCTGCGACATATCAAACGAGGCTCATGCACTCGGGGAGCCAATTCATGAAGAGAAACAGGTGGTACTCAGATCACTTACTTCAAAATTCGATATGAAAGTCACGGCCATCGAGGAAGCGATTTGAAGAACATGAGGCTGGAGGTGCTGGTCGGGTCACTGAGGCAGTTCGAGATGAAAGTTACAGAAACTGCTTCACCACTTTCCTGAAAGACCTTGGGATGAAAGAAGGAACTAAAGAGGAAGAAACTGAAGAGAAGAGAATTCTCAGAGAAAGAACAAAGATGCTGACAAAGACAATGATGAAGAAAAAGACAAACCAAAAGGAATTCAGTGCTGGGAGTGCGAGGGATATGGACACAGACAGACTGAATGCCCAACTTACCAGAAGAAGAACATTAAGTCTCTCCAGCAAACTAGAGTGATGATGACAGTGAAGAGGAGACCAACTTCAAAGGAAATCTTGGTGTAACTACTTTATTCCGTAATGATGATTCAGATTCAATAAATTCAGTGTTTGATTATGGGATTGTTGTCTAAAAGAAACTATAGCTGATCGGTTCAAGCTGATACAAGAAAAGTGTCAGGAAGTTATTGAAGCTAATCAGGAACTATTATCAAAGGTTTCAAAACTAGAACATGAGTGAGATAATCTTCAAAGCATCATTACCTCTCTGTCCAAGAAACAATCAGGTGATGCTAAGACAGTTGGGGAGGTATGGGAACAGAGAATCACCCTTGAAGCACCCAGAGGAGATTCATCCATTCTATATGAGATTCTATCTTACCAAAGGTATGGAGGAGGGACTGAGGGTCTCGGACACATAGGTGAGGAACGAATAGGTATAACCACATTTGTCAAAGCCTTAGAAATCGATCATAGTTCAGTATTCAGAAGGGGTCAGCCACTGTTGATTCGAAGAAAGTTCCTGAGAAGAAGTACAAGAGAGTGCTGAAAACACTCTCTAGATCAGTCACATGCTCGAAAACACAAATCAAAGCAGAAGAGATGCTACGCGTGTAACCAAACTAGGAATCTTATGAGAAAGTGCCCAACACTGACCGGATACAAGGTGAATCAAAGAAGATCAAATGATCGACAAGTCCGAACCAGGGATTCCTTAAGCACACATGAGTACCGCTGGGCACAGAAGCAGGTCAACCAAGTCTATCATGTTATTGTGCAGGAAACTTGCGGGAATAATCAAAAGACTTTCTCTCAGAGAAGGAGACATAGAAAGAAATGAAGCAATCATCTTTCTGCTACAGCCAGTCAAAACTAGAGAAAGTTTGAGGAGAACAAATGGCAAATGCGCTGGGTGGGAGTGAAAAGGAACAAGGTTCAAAAGCGCTGAGTTGTGAAACAGCCAGCTGATATCCCCACTGAAGCAGGAACTGATGAAATGAAGATCACAACAGAAGTCAATTTATTCCCAGAAAAGACAGCTGGATAGAGTGCTGAAGCACTCTCCGGAGATTTGAAGATGTAGTTTTTTTTTAGCATTGAAGAAAGTGGCCTCTCAGGTAGCGAAATGTGTCAGAATGTTTTTAAATAAAAGAAAAAAGGGGCTGAGAAAGGGAAAAATCGGAAGTTTCCAATTGCAAAACTAGGGCAAGTTTCCTCTCCGTCTTCTCCAACGATCAGAGTTCCTACCTTCAGCAAATCATCTAGATTGCTGAAAACAAGAGGCGCCAAAGTTTACAAATGAAGGGGTGAGCCCAGCAAAAGAAAGAGGAATGACGTTCCTGTGAGTGTTTCGCCACCAGCAAAAAGAAGCACCTCACTTTGGATCAATGAACCCACAGACGTTTCGCGGCTGACTTGGATCCCGACTACTTACAAGGGTGAAAGAACCACAGATTGTGTTCGATCAGATTGCTGCACATGCGGTCAAGCCGAAGTCCAATCTATGCATTGGATTTCCCTCACTCATTTATCATCTTATGATCAACCAACATGAAGAATTGGGAGCTGCAATTGAAGGAATGTCGAGTGCCACACTCTAGATCACAAGATCTTAAAGAGCTACCATGTTGTAAATATTGAAGAAGGAGAGCCTGACTTGGAGCTAGCCTGAGAAATTCCGGAGACTGCTGAAGCGTCTCTGATGTTCCTGTTCCTGCGATGGACACGGCTCTTCGAGCCAGGGTGATCAGTGTGTTGAAATTTGAGCGTCCTCATCTGATAGAAGTAATCAAGAAGAGCTCAGTACGACGATCACAGATTGGCAGTCTTCTACGAGATTTGGAGTACCCTTCTTCTAGCATCTCTACCTCGGTCCAGCCCGATGATGATTGAAGCTCTCGGCATTTGTGCCAAAAAGGGGGAGAAATATTGTAATAGGTATTAGCCTATGATGATGACTTGACATTATTCTTTTGACAGCTCGTAGAACTATTAGAACACTTTTGTTTTAGCATGCATTTAGGAATTCTAAACTCAATTATAATAGTTAGCAAAATTATCTAGCATAACTGTTAGTTGTTACCAGAGTTTCTGGATCAGTAGCCTAGCTAGCTGTAGTTTTGTTTGTTTTGTCAAAATGCCAGGGGAAGATTGTTGAGGATATGACATCCTTGACAAAAATGCTCAAGAGAATGCTGAAGCACTCTTGCAGATCGGCGGCTGGAGCACAATCTGAAGACAGACAAAAAAAAAAAACAAAGATCCAGAGTATGCCTCAGCAATCCCTGAAGATCTGAAGATGAGACACTATTCGAAGAATGGGCAAGAGACAGGTATGAAGAGACAGAGTCTGCTTCAGCACTCTGTGATGATCCAGAGCTAGAGTAGAATTCCGGCGCTGCACGGTGAGGCTCCGGCTTGATCCAGCTAGCATCGGGGAAGCTCAGCAAGGTATGCAGGTGTCATCAAGAGCTCAGCAATCTCCAGCACGTGCTCAAAAAGATAAAGACCCAAGGGGTTCAATTTTGGAAACGAAATCTTCAACAACTTGCTAGAATCTGGGAGAAAGATTATGATATTTTTGCTAGGCGCTTTTGGAGGGTGCGTGTGCTTAAAGAGGAGCACAGAGGGCAGTAGTAGGAAATACAATCACAGAGAGAACACACAGAGCGCAAGAGAAGAACACACGGAGCTATTAACTCACGGTAGCAGAGTTTTTATACACTGAGTTAGAGGCATGTGTTGCGCATAGGAATCGGAACTCTTGGAGTTTAATTCTGGACTGGTTCCGAGTTTAACTGGAGCGCTAATCGTTGGTGGATTAGTCAGGAGCTTGGTGATAAGCCGCGGAGAGGCATAAATGCAGGCTGAGGGGCGGTGATTGAGGCTAGCCAATATTGGTAGAGTGTATCATTGATTGAGGGGGAGCCGAGGCTGAGTTTGAAGAACTCAGAGTATCCGACTACTTGGCGGGGGAGCTTGGAGTGTCGTGGACTAAAGATACAGCAACTCTGGTGAAGAGCGTGCTTAAGCATTCCGTGAACTCTACACTGTAATAGAATAGGCTGAGTTTGTGAGGTAGAACTGTAGCTATTTATTATTGAGAGTGTGTAGGCTGTACGAAGAGAGTCTGTGTGATCAGACTGCTTGTTAGTCTAGGAGATTAGACTGAGCTTTAGATTTCGGCTAGCAGAGAAGTAAAGGTGTGAGTCCTTGTACTTCAAACTGTGATAGTGAAATCTTGAGAATCGGTGCATCCTCCCCAGATGTAGGCAAGTTGCCAAACTGGATGAACAAAAGTACTGTGTTTTTCGTATTTTTCAGTAGAGTAGTTCCGCAGAAAGATACAGAGAGTGCTTAAGCAGAAGCTATATATCCGCATCAACAACACAACATAAATTTCAAAGGTCAATGATTGAGGGGGAGTAGCGCAGAGCGTCCGACTACTCAGCAGGAAGTGCTTGGAGAAGTCGTCGATAAAAGCTTCAACAATTTGGCTGAAGAAGTTATTGTAGCATCTGCTGTAACACATTGTAATAGGATAGGCTGAATCTGTGAGACCAGGTCGTTAGCTATCTTTTACTGCAGTGTGTTGATAGTGTAGGCTAGTCTGTGTTGACAGATTGAGCAAAGACTTCGGCTAGGTTAGGAGTAGTGGTTAGACTACCGGTGGTTGAGTTATTGGAAACCATTGTACTCTAATTGTGATAGTGAAGTCTTGAGGACTGAAAGTAGTAATTCCTAGACGTAGGCCGTTGCCGAACAAGGTGAACAAATCTGTTGAGGAGATGGCATCCTTGACAAAACTGCTCAAGAGTCTGCTGAAGCACTCCCTGAAGTTTGGTGGCTGGAGCACAATCTGAAGAATGACAAAACAACAACAATAAAGAGCCAGAGTCTGCTTCAGCAATCCCTGAAGATCTGAAGCTAAGACACTTTTTGAAGAATGGGCAAGACACAGCTATGAAGAGACAGAATCTGCTTCAGCACTCTATGATGATCCAGAGCTAGAGCAGAATCCTGGCGTTGTACTGAGGCTCCGGCTTGATCCATATAGCATCGGGGAAGCTCAGCGAGGTATGAAGATGTCATCAGGAGCTCAGCAGTTGCAAGGACATGCTCAAAAAGATAAAGATCCAAGGAGTTCAAATTTGGCAACGAAATCTTCAATAAAATATGCTAGAATCTAGTAGTAAGATTCTGATATTGATGCTTGGCGCTTTTGGGGGGTACGACTGCTAAAAGAGGAGTGCAGAGGGAAGCAACACAACACACAATCAGAGAGAAAGCATAGAGCGCAAAAGAAGAGCACACGGAGAGATTAACCCACGATAGCAGGGTTTTATACACTGAGTCAAAGGTTTGTATTACGCAGAGGAATCAGAACTCGTGGAGTTTGATTCTGGACTAGTTCTGAGTTCAACTGGAGCGCTGCTCGTTGGAGGAACAATCAAGACTCAGTGATCAGCCACGAACAGGCGTTGTCGCGGGCTGAGGAGCAGTGATCGAGGCTTCCCAATATTGACAGAGTGTGTCATTGATTGAGGGGGAGCTAAGGCTGAGTTTGAAGAACTTAGAGGGTCTTACTACTTAGAGGGAAAGCTTGGAGTATTGGGGACTGAAGATATAACAACTCTGGTGAAGAGTGTGCTTATGAATTCCGTGAGCTATACACTGTAACAAAATAGGTTGAGTTTGAGAGGTAGAGCTGTAGCTATTCATTACTGAGAGTGCGTAGAGTACACAAAGAGAGTCTGTGAGATCAGACTACTTGCTAGTCTAGGAGATTAGACTGAGCTTTAGATTTTGGCTAGGTGAGAAGTAGAGGTGTGAGTCTTTGTACTTCAAACTGTGATAGTGGAACCTTGAGGATCGAAGCATCCTCCCCAGACGTAGGCAAGTTGCCAAACTGGGTGAACAAATACTGTGTCTTTCTTATTCTTACAGTAGGGTAATTTCGCAGAAAGATACAGAGAGTGCTTACTCTATATCCCCGCATCAGCAATAAAGTACAATTTGAAAATCTGTGTGTGTTTTTCAAGTTTGGCCGAAGCAAAGTGTCAGCAACTAAGCGGAAGAAGTTGCTGCAGCAAACTGTGGGTTGTCAACTATAGTAACGCAGTGCCAATTTCATACTAGTTGGCAAATAACTTGTTTAGCTTTCCTAACAGAAATCCAGAAAAGTTAGGCTAATTATCCTAATGATGCTAAGAGTAAAAGGTTGATTTTATTAGAGAAGGAGTTCCAGAATCAAGGTTCACCCATGCCCAACATACAAATCATGCAATGATTCTAACAATCCAATCATATTTTGAGGTAGTGGAAATAACACAATAACATCACACAAGCCGCCCAATCACGGATCATTGCCTGAATTAATCTAGACTGTTGAACGCCGCCCAATCACGGATTATCAAAAATATCAATTTATTAAGCCTAGGGTTTTCAGACAAACGATGTCAATTTCCCTATTGATTCACGTACTAATAGTATAGCTATCATGCTTCGATATCAATCCTACTCAATCTGGTTAATTACCATAGACCCAGTCATCTTCTTGGTCATAACCTAATTTTGTTCTAACATGAAGGCATCCCAATCAATGGCAAACATGCAGGAACGATAAATTAAGAGCAATATAATTAAAGAACTTCATTAACAAAATTGGAAGTTACTAAGATAACATGAATTGTTGAATACAGGCATGGGATTTGTAGGATCCCAGAATTAAAGGACTACTCGCTACTCATGGTGATTACCACCAATAGAAGAATGAGAAAATAGGGAACGAAGAAACTGTGTCGATGAATTTCGCTTCAATCTCTTGTCTTTTTCTCTACTCTCATGCCTCTCGTTTCTGAAAATCTTCCACCCTCGTGAATGAGTTCTGGATTTTTATTTATACTAAAAATCAATTGGGCTAATTTTTAGAATTAGTTTTGGGCCGGCTCGGATCCAACCGGCGGTTCTATGACCAAACCGCCGGTTTGCTTGATGAATCTCCGGTTTGGCCACGAACCGGGCCGGCTCAGAGCTTCTCGAATATTGGCATTTTAGGCTGGTTCTAAAACTGAACCGGGCTACTGTTCTCTCAGCACTGTGGTTCTAACTTTGATTGGTTGTTTGACCTTCTAAACCTTCGAATTTGGTCTTGATGTGTACAAAGAGTTGTAGCCTTTTGAGTTAGCTTTCAAACAAGATATGGCACGCCTCCATCGGATAAAATTTATGTCTTCGGCAAGCCTTTGACAGCAAACAGGTAAATCTGCACATTCTTTGGGCCGTGATAGTTTGAATCTTGTGATTTTCTTTATTTTGCTCCAAAAGGGCTACAAAGCTATAGTTTAATATTATTTGACCTGAAATGAGAGTGAAGTTGTAAAAACACATAGAAAAGTTTGGGAGAGAAACAAAATTCATCATCGAGTGGATGAATAATCGGTAAGCAAATCAATCGATCAATATACAACTGAGTTTACCATTATAAACGGTACTATTACAACTCCGTTAACAACACATCACATAAACTGCTGAAATAATTAAACCGTCACGTATTCCGTCATTAATAAAATCAACATTTGTAGTGTTGTTTTGGCAATACATAGCGTGCTAGTGTTTGACGGCACGTCGTTGTGTGCGCCAAGTTTATATTTATAGTGACCTACTATACTAGCAAGCGGTAAGTAGGGTCGAACCCAAAGAGAGCAATTAGTTCCAAAGTTCTAGTAATAATTAACGGGGAGTTTTCTCAGAAAGAATGTTGTTTATCAATTTTAGAAAGAATCAGTCTAGGATATTATGCATTGCAACTAGTAATTATCGATCGAACATGCATCAACTAGTAAAAGTATTAAGGTAGTCTAACAATCGATTGCAACTAATCTAACAATCCTGCTAAGGTAGTGTCGACTCCAATGTTCTACCTAATCTTAACAGCTAAGTTCTCTAATAGGTTAACGATTACTTGACTAACAATACAAATTTTGTTCTACCGCTAGGCTTCACTAATAGGGCAGTCAATCCAGTATCACGCAATAGATGTCAATTCAGTTTCATCGCTAGGCTATGCTAACTTGATGATCAAAGCTTGTATTTCATACGAAGAATAGTAATTCACTAAATCGAATTATGAAACATAAATATCTCAAACCAAACGTTACAATACAAATCCCCAAATTAAGTTAGGGTTTAGCTACTAATACAATCCATCTAACAATAATGAAAGTACTGAGTTCAGAGAATACGAAAATTTGCACCACTGTTCACCATGCACTATTCACCGATCGATCTCCGTGTCAATCCGAATTGTGTCTCGAATTCTCCTCCTTCGATGATATGTGTCTTTTACTTATTTGAGTTGTTGTCCACAACGTGTTGTCGAATCCCTCTCAGAATTCTCTATTTCAATCGATGCAAACCCTAGACTACTGGATGAGGGGCCTCGGGATTCAGGCCTGTGTGACCATTACGACCAGTACAACCTCAGCTTCTCATGGCTCGCCCGTATGCAGTATGACTTGTACGACCAGTACGAGTGGTACGACCTCAAGTGGCTTTTGGCTCTGTCGATGCTCTCGCGATCAAGTCTTTGCTCCTTTGCATTCCTGAGTGATTGAGTGAGGCCTAGAATGCTCCAAATATGCAATAAAGCTCCAAAGCGGTCTTGATACACTTACGATGCGAAACACTACAAAGAAGTAATCTATCACACGCAAAATGCAACTAAACAATGAGAATAAACGACTTGATGGATCGTATAAATACGCTCCATCAAACTACCACACACTTATCTTTGTTCGTCCCTGAACAAGAACAAAATCAAGACTCACAAACACTCAAATCACTCCTGTCATGCCAAAGACTTAAACACTAAATCTACTCGGGATGTCTTCACTAATCAGTTCATCATCACACTCATTCTTCAATAATGATTAGTAAGAAATTGCAATGTATGACTGGAAGCTAGTCCTCTTTAGACTTCTGATTCCATTCTTCAGCTTAAGGTCATAATCACACTTATATGCTGAATTTGCTTTCTCCGGAACGTGATAAATCCAAGTTATGAGGAACTCAACTCTTTTTTTAGGACAACTCTTGAAACTTTCTTTTTTTGTTTAGTCTGAAGACTTCACTTAACTCGATTCCTTTTCTCTTTTTTCTTTCACATCTGTTACAATTTTCTTTTCGATCTTTCCCTTCCAATGTGAATTTCTTGTCCTTTTCCGGTTTTGCTATTTGAACCGTTCCAATCATAGCCTTCGAATAGCAGCATATGGCGCGTGTCCTGCTCTTTCTCATCATTGTCCTTTCAGCACGAGGCAGGATAGGGGTTACCCACCCATTCCCGTTTACTAGGACTAGAGGTAGGACGGTTTGTTTTCCCATCCCACCATTGTATAAACGCTGCAAAGGTGGACTGAAAGTCTCACTCCTCATGACTCGAAATGCCAACCTCCACAAACTCAGCGTGCTGCACGACTAATCCCATGAACCTTCGATTGTGTGTCAAGTCCCTCTAGAACATTTTATATCAACTCCACATCCTATAATATCTCAACTCAAAAGAACATATAACATCAAGTCACTAACATCACAATATTGCAGAAATCATGCAAAAGATACAAATCAAAACCTCATAGAATCAAACATCATCTCATAAAATCAGCATCTTCATCGTAACATATAATCGCAGCATGTAATCTCATAAAACCAGCATCATCGCAACATCTAGTACTAAAAAAAACGTGCTCTAACTACTACTAATGCATGCTAATAAAGGTAAACGTGACACAACATACTAACTTCGCCACCCCACACTTGAACCGAACCGTGTCCTCACGGTACAATTAGATCGTTGGGAAGGGTACTCATGCAAGATTCAAAATAAAAGAAACAAATAACAAATCCTAACTACGCTCGGGCTGTCTCCCGAGGATCGCTCTTGTTTAACGTCGTTGGCTCGATGATACCTCTCCTCATCCATCCTTTACCGGCTCAGCCAGCTCGAACTCCACATCAGGTGGGATATCCTCTCCATGATAATGTTTAACGCGCTGGCCGTTCACGATGAACTTCTCTCCAGTACGCATCTTTCTAGGCATTAGTTTAAGTTTAGAAGAGAATAGCAATATCTTCAATCCAACGTCGATTGAGCGTCGGAGAATGAATTTATCGTGGTAAAGCTTAGTCCGGGCCTTGTAGTCTGATTGGCTCTCATAAGCCTCTAAGCGCAGCTCCTCCAGCTTATTTAGTTGCAATTTCCTCTCAATACCTGCACTAGTCAAGTCAAAGTTACATGATTTAATAGCCCAATAAGCTTTGTGCTCTACCTTAACTGGCAAGTGGTTATCCTTGCCATAAACTAGTCTGAATGGAGAGGTCCCAATAGGCGTCTTGTAGGCTGTTCTGTAAGTCTACAACGCTTCATCCAATCTTGTGGACCAGTCCTTCCTCGAAGGCTTAACCATCTTCTCCAGAATCGATTTGATTTCCTTGTTGAGATCTCTGCTTGCCCATTCGTTTGTGGATGGTAGATTGTAGACACCCGGTGGTGTACTCCAAATTGCTTAAACACTGCCGCAACCCATTTGTTGCCGAAGTGTGATCCTTAATCACTTAAGCGCCTTCGGTACTCCATACCTACAAAAAATATTAGTACGCAAGAAATCCACAACTGTTTTTCCATAATCATTTTTAGTGGCCTTAGCCTCCACCCATTTCGAGACATAATCCACAGCAACCAAAATGTATTGATAATCAGAAGAAGTAGGATACGGTCCCATAAAGTCTATGCCCCATATATCAAAAACCATCAACAATTATCAGATTCTGATGCATTTCATTCCTAGCAGAAATATTTCCTACCCTCTGGCATCTGTCACAGCTCTTACAATGGTTATAAGCATCTCTAAATAAATGAGGCCAAAAGAATCCACTATCCAGAATCTTCCTAGCAGTTATCTTAGGACCAAAATGTCAACTACAAGCATGTTCATGACAAAAAAACAAAACCAATGAAATCTTAATATCTGGCACACATAGTCTAACTATCTGATCAGCACCAATCTTCCACAAATAAGGATCATCTCATAAATAATACCTAGAATCATGCTTGAGTTTCAATCTTTGAGCTCTATTGAGAGATGGAGGAAACTTACCTCCCACCAGGTAGGTAACTATGTTAGCATACCATGGTGTCTTCAAATGCACAGTGAAGAGATGCTCATTAGGAAATGTCTCAGTTATCGCCACCACATCTTCCTTCGTGACTATTCTACTCAGGTGGTCAGCTACTATGTTCTCAATTCCTTCTTGTCCTTGATTTCAACGTCAAATTCCTGAAGAAGTATGGATCCATCTGATAAGCCGTGGCTTGAACTCCTTAGCCATCAAGTACCTAATGACTGCATGATCAAAAAACACAATAACCTTAGAGCCAAGTAAATAAGAACGAAACTTCTCAAGAGAAAACACAACAGCTAAGAGCTCCTTCTCTATGGTGGAATAATTTTTCTGTGCCACGTCTAAAGTTCTAGACGCATAATGAATCACCACAAACCTCTTATCCTTCCGTTGTTCAAGCACTGTTCCCACGGCATAGTCACTTGCATCACACATAATCTCGAAAGGTTGGGTCCAATCCGGTGCTTGTATTATAGGTGCAGTCGTCAAGGCTGTCCTGAGCTCTTCAAACGTTGCCTTGCACTCATCATTAAAATCAAAAGGCACATCTTTTTGCAGCAATCGGGACAGTGGCAATGCTTTCTTTGAAAAGTCTTTGACAAATCTGCGATAAAATCCTGCCTGTCCTAAGAAAGTCTGTATACCACGCTGGTCAATAGGAAATGGCAATCCACGAATTAAATAAATTTTAGCCGTATCTACTTGAATGCTTACCTTGGAAACAACATGACCTATGACAATGCCATGTGTGACCATAAAATGACACTTCTTATAATTCAACACCAAATTCATCTCAATGCAACTCGTGAGCACCCTATCTAAATTATGCAAGCATTCATCAATAGTATTTCCATAAATAGTGAAATCATCCATGTACACTTCTACACAATCACTTATCAAATCAGAAAATATGCTAATGACAACACGTTTAGAACGTACCTGGTGCATTACACAACCCGAAAGACATGCGCCTAAACGCAAACGTACCGAAAGGACATGTAAATGTCGTCTTCTTCTGGTCCTCAGCTGCAATAGGTATCTGATTGTATCCAGAGAATCCATCAAGAAAACAAAACGAAGGCTTACCTGCAAGCTTGTCCAGCATCTGGTTGATGAATGGCAAAGGGAAATGATCTTTGCGTGTGGCTGCGTTTAATTGTCTATAGTCGATGCACATACACCAGCCATTTTGCACTCTCTTTGGTACCTACTCTCCCTTGTCATTCATCTCCACTGTAATTCCGGTCTTCTTGTGCACCACATGCACAGGGCTTTCATTCACTATCTGATATCGGGTAGATCACACCGGCATCTAGGAGCTTCTGCACTTCCTTCTAGACAACCTCCATCATTATCGGGTTCAATCGATGCTGAGGTTGTCTCATTGGCCTTGCTCCTTCATCTAATAAAACCCGATGCATACAAACTACTAGATTAATTCCTGTAATGTCAGCCAATGTCCATCCTATCGCAGTTTTATACTCCTTTAGCACTCGTGCCAGTCTATCTTCTTGATCTGCCTCAAGTCCTCGCTTAATGATAACTGCCAGCGTCTCGCTTGCTCCTAAGAAAATGTTCTTCGAGTGGTCCGGTAAAGGCTTTAATTGTATCTCATGAGCCTGCACAACAGATGGGATGAGCTTAGTTTTACTGCACAAATTAATTGCATTGATCTCATACCTGGGGGTGAGTGGCGCATTTTCTTGTAGGATTCTAACAATATTGGCATCATGGATGAACCGGCCAGCAGATTCTTTGGTGTCCACTGCCTCTCTGAGGACTAACTCCAATATGTCTTCCCCACAGGGTATATCTGTCTCGAGCGCCGCATCATCAATGATTTCCAGAGCGTGTATCCCTGCAATGCCAGGTGGGTACTACATAGACTTAAAAATATTAAATTTAACTACTTCCCCGTTTACCTCCGTGGAGAGATCACCCGTAAATGTATCGATCTTTGATAGAGCCTATTTATACGCACTATTTAGATCCTAGCACTGTGCTTGTTTACATTATTTTGTGTACAAGATTACTGGTTTCTGGTGTTTTTGTATTCCAGGACAAAACAAGGGCCTAAGTCGGATACGCGCTAATAGGCGTGTTTAAGGAGCGCAACACACAGCATGCGGAGCTAGCAGCGCAAACAGGATAGGAAGTGGCAGATTCAGACTGCGGTGCGCTAACCAACTGTGCGAACCAACGTGCGCAGTGAGCCATGCGCAGGGTAGCGGTATTTCCAAATCTTGAACACCATAGGATTTGAAAGTTGCCAAGATTGTCATCATGAGCAGTATATAAAGAGAGGAAGGCTAGGGTTTGGAAAATATCAAGGAGAGAGAGCCAGAACTGAAAACACACGAGCTGCTGCGAGGACCTTGATCGCGCGTCGTTGTACGCGTCAAATTAATCCTTCCTTCTCCACTTAGTACAGCGGCTAAGTCAGGGTCGATTCCACAAGGAGCAAGCAGACTCGTTCTAACTAGTAACCTACAACTTACGAAAATTGGGTTGTGAGTGGTTGGGTTGCGCAGGTGCGCGAATAAACAGTAGTGAAAGCAGAATTTGCACGAGACGTGCGCAGGCAGTAGAGATTAAGTACTATGACTATGAGAAGTATCGGTGCGGACAATCCTCTATGAATGTATTCCTTATCATTGACTCTAAATGTCTATAGTTCGATTTACTGAAGTTAGTGTCCGATCAAGGCTTCCTAACATGTGCGCATGTTCCGATCAAAGTTCATGAGCTATTAATTCTTGAAACTAGTCTAAGGAGCTACGAATCCTATCACAGTAGCAACTGATTATCCTAGCGCGTTACTCCTAGTTGTCACCGTCAAGCTACCAACTAGTTTAACATATAACAAACAAGTAGTAAGAGTAAGATTGAGGTTCAAGGCTTCCCCTACTCATGCAACTAGCCGTCAACCGTGTGCACAGAATTAATACAAGCAAACAAACTATGCATTAAGCACAAGTCTCAAAGGAAATACTCATAGAATCATGCCCAACCGATACAAAGCGTTTAGCTAGACATGCTAGTAGTAAACATCATAGAAATAGTAAATAACAACTAAAGTATCCAAGAAAACAGTAACAAGCAGGTATGTGCAGGTTGCTGTGTCTCGGCTGGCGCAGTCGGCTAGCGCAGGTCCTCGCAGCAGCTCGTGTGTTTTTCAATTCTGGCTCTCTCTCCTCCATTTCTGTGTGTGTTCAAACCCTAGCCTTCCTCTCTTTATATACTGCTCATGTGGACAATCTTGGCAACTTCCAAATCTTATGGTGGCAAGATTTGGAAACATCACTATCTTGCGCATGGCGCACTGCGCACATTGGTTCGCGTAGTTGGTCTGCGCACCGCACTCTGAATCTGCCACTTCTTATCCTGTTTGCGCTGCTAGCTCCGCAGGCTGTGTGTTGCGCTCCTTAAACGCGCCTATTAGCACGTATCCGACTTAGGCCCTCGTTTCGCCCTGGAATATAAAAACACCCGAAACCAGTAATCTTGTACACAAAATGATGCAAACAAGCATAGTGTTAGGATCTAAATAGCGCGTATAATTAGGCAGAATCAGCCGCGTTTTGGACTAGTCGCAAATTGGTTAAGATGGAAGGAGGACAACAATTTCCAGAGGCAGTCCGCGATCAGTGCGCACCATAGTAGACGCAACAAGCTGCGCCCTACAATCCACCGCATCGCCGCACTGACGCGCCAGTGCAAAATAACCAGTAGCCGCGGTGATCCTTAGAAGTTATCGTGGGGCAGCTAGCAGACACAATGCGCAAGAATGATGAGAAGTATGACAAGAGGTTCGAGTCCATTGAAAAGTAGCTGTCACAGATCGCTAACACGGTGCATGAGCTGAAAAAGAGCGATGGCAACCTGCCTTCGCAAGTGATTCATAATCCCAAGGGAGGAGTCAACGCAGTGACACTTAGGACTGGGTGCACAGTAGGAACAGAGCGGACCGCCGGGGCGCCCGCGCAACCAGTTGCGCAAGCTCCAGAACCAGCAGCGTGAGATGCGCAACCAGTAGCGCAAGCCACAAACCAGCAAGGCGAGGCGCCAGGTATGGCGCAATCGAAAGACAAAGACATGAATCGTACTAACATACCTGCACCTTTTCCTGTACAGGCACCATTGGCTAGGAAATAAGCGCTTGATAAGGAGCTCTACGAGTTATTCAGTAAGGTGGAAATAAACATTCCCCTTATAGAAGCAGTTCGACAGATCCATAGGTACGCCAAGTTCTTAAAGGAGTTGTGCACAAACAAGAGGAGGAAAGGCGAGTGCGCACAGGTAATGTGATAGAGGCTATTTGTACGCATTATTTAGATCATAACCCTATGCTTGTTTGCAATATTTTATGAGCAAGATTACTCGTTTCTAGTGTTTTTGTGCTACAGGGCAAAACGAGTCCTTGAGTCGGATACGCGCTAACAGGCAGCGTTCTAGGAGTGAGAGATCCGCCTGCGGAGCTAGCAGCACAAGCAGAAGAGAAGTTGGCGAGAGTCAGTAGCGGTGCGCTAGCCGATGCGCTAGCCGAATGCCGTGCGCCAGGCGCAAAATCCAGTGACCAGATTTGGAAGTTGCCAAAGGTGAACTTCCTGGGCAATATATAAACGAAGGAAGTCTAGGGTTTCACAACAACACGGAGAGGCAGCACCACGGCCTCGGAGAGACATCACAGCCGTCATTGGACAACGCACATCAGAGAGAGCGGCAACACTGAAAACACACGGACTTGTGGAGAAGATTTGCGCCAGCCGACTGCGCCAGCCGAGAAGACAACCTGCACGCACTGTTTGCTACTGTGTTCTCAGACATATTAGACCTTATTTACTATTCTATGATGTTTATTACTAGCATGTCTAGCTAAACTCTTAGTGTTGGTCGGGCATGAATCTATGAAGTATTACCTTTGAGACTTGAGCTTAATGCATAGTTTACTTATTTGTATTAATCCTGCGCGCACTGAGACAGTTAGTTGCATGAGTAGGGGAAGCCTTGAACCGCAAACTTACTTGTGTTGCTTGCCTGTCTTATGTTAAACTAGTTGCATGAGTAGGGGAAGCCTTGAACCGCAAACTTACCGTGACAACTAGGAGTAATGAGTTAGGGTAGGCAGTTGCTACTGTGACAGGATTCGCAGCTGTTTAGTCTAGTTCTAAGGATTAATAGCACATGAACTTTGAACGGAACATGCGCACGTGTTAGGAAGCCTTGACCGGACACTAACCCAAGTAGGCCGAAAGCTATAGACGTTTAGAGTCGATGATAAGGAATGCGTTCATAGAGGATTGTCTGCCCAATACTTCTCATAGTCATAGTATCTAATCTCTACTGCTTGCGCACGTTTAGTGCAATTTTTTGCGTTACGCTAGCTACTGTTCATTTGCGCATCGCGCACCCCAATCTCACACAACCCCATTTTTAGTATAGACGACAGGATTGAAGACTGAACTACTTGCTCCCTGTGGAGATCGACCCTTACTTAACCGCTGTACTGGTGGAAGAGGAAGGACTATATTTGACGCGCACAACGACGCGCGATCAAATTTTGGCGCCGTTGCCGGGGAGCAACTTAGCTACGTCTTTAGTCTGAGTTTTTTTTCTTCTTTATAGTAATTCTTTCAGTTTGTTTTGTTTTCATTGTTGTTTCTGACAGCGCGCATTCACATCAGCCTGCGCAACCTTGTAAAAATTGCGCTGCGCAGATTCTAGTTGCGCACTGACAGCCGCAACAACATTAGTTATCTTTTAATATCATTTTCTTTGAGACTCAAAAACAGGTTATGGAGGATAACAGCGTCGTAGGCGACAACTTGGGGGACAGAACCCCAGAGGAAGCAAGAGCACATAACCGCGCAGCCCTGTTCAGAGAGGAAGTGCAGCGCGAGGTTGAAGCAAGGAGGGCCGCTGAAGTGTATCATGCGCCGCCCGTGCAACAAGCCGCGCGACGCAGAACAGTGCGCGAGATGTCGGCCCCTATCACTGTTAACCAGCCATGGTGCATCGTGCTTCCACCAGGCGGTCACTTTGAGCTAAGGAGCTCACTCATCCATCACATGCCCAAGTTCCACGGGATGAACAATGAAAATCCAGTGAAGCATGTGCGAGAGTTCCTAGTCATTTGCGAGAACATGAAGACCGAAGGGGAGAGTGATGAGGCGCTGAAAATGAAGGCATTCCCATTTTCATTATGTGATACAGCTAAACACTGGCTAATGAATTTACCTGCAGGATCTATTCACACATGGGAGCAGCTGCAGAAGAAATTCCTAGATAAATTCTATCCAGCAGCAAAGATTGCGCTGCTCAGAAGGGAACTGGCCGCGCCAAGGCAGAGCGCAGGGGAGTCTCTGTCAGAATACTATGAACGTTTCAGGGAGCTAGAAGCCAACTGCTACAATCACGGGCTTCCCCAGAATGTGCTGATAGAAAACTTTCTGAATGGACTGCTGCCCATGGAGCTGCGACTACTGAATGCATGCGCAGGAGGGGACATTTGCAACATGTACCCAGAGGATGCGTGGCAGCTGATAGAAGATTCTGCTGGGCAGGTAAGACATCAATTGACGCTTGAAAGTAGCCGTAACCGTTCTGTGCATCAGGTAGAAACAAGCGCTGAGATCAAGGAAATGAAGGCCATGCTACAGAAGCTGATGAGTGCGCAGAGTGCACAACCAGTTGCACCAAAGGTATGTGAATTCTGCAGGTCCACTGAGCACAAGACAGACGAATGCCCAACGCTTTTTGAAGAAAATGGAGATGTAAATGCCCTTGGAGGATGGGACAACAGAGGACCGCAGAGGCAGAATCAGCCGCGCTTTGGGCTTGCCGCAAATGGATTCAGATGGAAGGAGGAGAATAATTTCCAGAGGCAGCCCACAGATCAGCGCGCACCACAGCAGACGCAACAAGCTGTACCCTACAATCCGCCGCACCGCCGAAATGACGCACCAGCGCAGAACAACCAACAGCCGCGGCGTTCCTTGGAAGACATCATGGGGCAGCTAGCAGATACGGTGCGCAAAAATGACGAGAAATATGACAAAAGGTTCGAGTCCATAGAGAAGCAGCTATCACAAATAGCAACCACGGTGTATGAGCTGAAAAAGAGCGATGGCAACCTGCCTTCGCAAGTGATTCAGAACCCTAAAGGAGGAGTCAATGCAGTGACACTGAGGACTGGGCGCACAGTAGGAACAGAGCAGACCGCACAGGCGCCCGCGCAACCAGTTGCGCAAATCCCGAATCCAGCAGATCAGAATGCGCACACAGAGCAAGATGCGCAACCGGAAGCGCCAGCCACCGACCAGCAGGGCAAGGCGCAAGGTATGTCTCACTCGAAAAACAAGGACAAAATTTGTACTAACATACCTGCTCCCTTCCCTGTGCAGGCACCACTGGCGAGAAAAGAAGCGCTGGACAAGGAATTATATGAGCTGTTCAGCAAGGTGGAAATCAACATACCTCTCATAGAAGCTATTCGACAGATCCCCAGGTATGCGAAGTTTTTAAAAGAGCTGTGCACAAACAAGCGAAGGAAAGGTGAATGCGCACAGATAATGCTAAATGCGCAGGCCTCAGCAATCGTGCAACAAAAGGTACCACCCAAGTGCCGAGATCCAGGTACATTTACTATCCCATGCACGCTAGGTAAGACCACAGTGAGTAATTGCATGATCGATTTAGGCGCATCCATCAATTTGCTACCTTATTCTCTATATACGACATTGCGCCTTGGACCACTTAAGCCTGCAGGTCTCACCATTCAGCTAGCAGACAGATCGTGCAAACAACCTGCAGGCATGATAGAAGATGTCCTAGTTCGCGTAGGAGAGCTGGTCTTTCCAGCAGATTTTTATGTGCTCGAAATGGAGGGTGAATCAAGCGCCAGCAGTGCGCAAATCCTCCTAGGCAGACCGTTTCTGATGACCGCGCGCACGAAGATAGACGTATGGAGGGGCACGCTCTCCATGGAAGTAGATGGCGAAGAAATCCATTTCAACATATTCAAGGGGATGTAGCACCCACATGAGGACGCTACCGTGCACGCAATGGACAGCAAAGATAACTTGGTTGCAGATGCGCAGGGCGGGCTAGTTCCCAAGCGCATGCAAACTGGATGGCGCATGAGCATTGCGCCAGAGCCTCCGCCAGACGCACCACCGGATGCACCAGAGGGAGAACTGAAGATCATAGCCCACATTTCTTCTCCCTCTGCATCTACCCTCGTTACGCATAATTTATCACATACTGACCTTCCATTTTACCCTTTGCGCAGGACCACTGAGAGCGCAACACACACGCTAGCGCAGGAACACTCAGGAGCAAGAGTGGGGGAGGTGGCAGACACACGTTTTGGCACGTAACGAGGTACAGTCGAGCCAACGACGTTAAACAAAGGCACTTGTCGGGAGGTAACCCGACACGTTTTTACTTTTACACGTTTTCCTATTTGTTTTTATTCTTATGTTCCTTATTTTTGCTTGCATGCATGTGTGCGCCTTCCATGCGCTTAAGCTTGAGTCGTGGGGACACGTCTCTGTTCAAGTGTGGGGGGGGGCGTTACACGTACATTTCACGTTTTTGAGCATTTTAGTGTAGCTTAGTTTAAGTCAAAGAGAATAGTAGCAGTAGTGCGCTAGAGTGCAGGATGCGCATGCGCTCCAGCTTGTTTTGCGCTATCCGTATTGCGTGCGCTGCTATCTACTGTTTTAGTATAATTTTTTCGTTTTTTTTCTGCTCCTGTTAGTTGGGATATGAAGGGGATGTGGAGTTGATAGAAATGCTCTAGAGAGGCGGTTAGTCGCTTTTGCTTCGAAGGCAAGGTATATGGTCGAGAGCGTTAGTGGAGGCCGGTGCCTCGCAGCCTTCGGGACAAAAGGGCGCGCTCAGTCACGCAGATACCAAAGGCAAAACACCCAAAGCGTGGCGAGGTGGGAAAACAGACCACCTTTTCTCTAGAAATCAAGCTAAGGAAGGCGTGCGCGGGTGTAAACGCGTGCGCTGACCGGCGCAGACAGAAGGAGAGAGAGCGGGGCGAGTTCCATAGCTGCTATCCGAAGGCTGAGACTGGAACTGCTCTGGGAATATAAGAAATTAAAGATTAAGCTGTGCAACAGAAAATAAATACCAGCAGATGATACACGCTACAAAAAAAATCAGCATGCGCACAAACATCGAAATGCGCAAAGACCATAAGAAAATCATCAGAGAGCTCAGGTTCCCAGGAAGTGCGCGGGCAAATCACGCACTGGAAGAAGCTGCGTTATCCACCATATACCTATCTTCGGAGCAGGAGCTGGCAGCCAGGAGCCTAAGAAGAGCTATCTCCCAGCCATCCAAAAAATCTTCGTCCCGGCTGAGAGGTAATGAATTTCGAAATTATTATATTAGACTGTTGAATGCAGTTGTGCGCAGGTGATAGAGCAGTGCGAGTTGAGCAAATTGCACATTCGCATCAGAGTGCAAGACTGTGCGCTAGACTCCAAAAGAGGTAATTGTATCCGCGTCTCAAAGCTTGTTCGAGGACGAACAAGGGGCAAGTGTGGGGGGTTTGATAGAGGCTATTTGTACGCATTATTTAGATCATAACCCTATGCTTGTTTGCAATATTTTATGAGCAAGATTACTCGTTTCTAGTGTTTTTGTGCTACATGGCAAAACGAGTCCTTGAGTCGGATACGCGCTAACAGGTAGCGTTCTAGGAGTGAGAGATCCGCCTGCGGAGCTAGCAGCACAAGCAGAAGAGAAGTTGGCGAGAGTCAGTAGCGGTGCGCTAGCCGAATGCCGTGCGCCAGGCGCAAAATCCAGTGACCAGATTTGGAAGTTGCCAAAGGTGAACTTCCTGGGCAATATATAAACGAAGGAAGTCTAGGGTTTCACAACAACACGGAGAGGCAGCACCACGGCCTCGGAGAGACATCACAGCCGTCATTGGACAACGCACATCAGAGAGAGCGGCAACACTGAAAACACACGGACTTGTGGAGAAGATTTGCGCCAGCCGACTGCGCCAGCCGAGAAGACAACCTGCACGCACTGTTTGCTACTGTGTTCTCAGACATATTAGACCTTATTTACTATTCTAAGATGTTTATTACTAGCATGTCTAGCTAAACTCTTAGTGTTGGTCGGGCATGAATCTATGAAGTATTACCTTTGAGACTTGAGCTTAATGCATAGTTTACTTATTTGTATTAATCCTGCGCGCACTGAGACAGTTAGTTGCATGAGTAGGGGAAGCCTTGAACCGCAAACTTACTTGTGTTTCTTGCCTGTCATATGTTAAACTAGTTGCATGAGTAGGGGAAGCCTTGAACCGCAAACTTACCGTGACAACTAGGAGTAACGAGTTAGGGTAGGCAGTTGCTACTGTGACAGGATTCGCAGCTGTTTAGTCTAGTTCTAAGGATTAATAGCACATGAACTTTGAACGGAACATGCGCACGTGTTAGGAAGCCTTGACCGGACACTAACCCAAGTAGGCTGAAAGCTATAGACGTTTAGAGTCGATGATAAGGAATGCGTTCATAGAGGATTGTCTGCCCAATACTTCTCATAGTCATAGTATCTAATCTCTACTGCTTGCGCACGTTTAGTGCAATTTTCTGCGTTACGCTAGCTACTGTTCATTTGCGCATCGCGCACCCCAATCTCACACAACCCCATTTTTAGTATAGACGACAGGATTGAAGACTGAACTACTTGCTCCCTGTGGAGATCGACCCTTACTTAACCGCTGTACTGGTGGAAGAGGAAGGACTATATTTGATGCGCACAACGACGCGCGATCATAATGCTAAACGCGCAGGCCTCAGCAATCGTGCAACTTAAGGTACCACCTAAATGCCGGGATCAAGGTACGTTCACCATCCCATGCACTTTAGGTAAGACCACAGTAAGCAACAGCATGATTGACTTAGGCGCATCTATAAATGTGCTTCCCTATTCCTTGTATGCGTCATTGCGCCTTGGACCACTAAAGCCTGCAGGTCTCACCATTCAACTAGCAGATCGGTCGTGCAAGCAACCGACGGGCATGATAGAGGACGTCCTCGTCCGAGTAGGAGAGCTGGTGTTTCCAGCAGATTTCTATGTCCTAGAGATGGAGGGTGAGTCGAGCAAAGGAAGTGCACAGATCCTATTGGGCAGACCATTTCTGATGACAGCGCGCACAAAGATAGACGTGTGGAGGGGTACGCTCTTAATGGAGGTCGATGGCGAGGAGATTCACTTTAACATATTTAAAGGGATGCAGCACCCTCATGAGGACGCCACATTGCACGCGTTGGACAACGTAGATGACTTGGTTGCAGATGCGCAATGTGCGAGCGCAGCAGAAGGACCTGAGCCGCTGACACAGGCAGAGATGGAGGCGCACGAGGATGAGCTGAGCAGTGCTGAACCGGCACCCAAGGTCGAGCTGAAGCAACTCCCCGAGCACCTCAAATACATATTCTTGGGAAATGAGGACACCCTGCCGGTAATCATAAAGAAAGGATTAGAAAAGGAGCAGGAGGCGCAATTACGGCAGGTGCTGCGCAGGAACCAGCGCGCTATAGGATGGACACTTGCCGATCTGCGTGGAGTGAGCCCAGACGTATGCATGCATAGAATTCTATTGGAAGATGGTGCCAAACCATCCAGGGAGGCTCAGCGCAGATTAAACCCGAATATGATGGAGGTAGTGCAGAAGGAGATTCTAAAGTTGCTCGACGCAGGAGTCATTTACCCGATCTCGGACAGCAAATGGGTCAGTCCAGTGCACGTTGTGCCGAAGAAAGGAGGAGTCACAGTAGAGGAGAATGCGCAGGGCGAGCTAGTTCCCAAGGGCATGCAAACTGGATGGCGCATGTGCATCGACTACAGAAAGCTTAACGCAGTCACGCGCAAGGATCATTTTCCGCTGCCCTTCATGGACCAGATGCTAGATCGATTAGCGGGGAAGCCATACTTTTGCTTCCTGGACGGGTACTCAGGGTACAATCAGATACCCATAGCTGCGGAGGATCAAGAGAAAACTACGTTTACCTGCCCATTCGGTACGTTTGCGTTTCGGCGCATGTCGTTTGGACTGTGTAATGCGCCAGGTACGTTCCAACGTCTAGTCATGAGCATTTTTTCTGATATGATTGGTATATGCATATAGGTTTTCATGGATGATTTTACTGTGTACGGAGGTACCTTTGACGCATGCTTAATTAATCTTGATAAGGTCTTAGCGCGCTGCATTTCAAAAAACCTAGTGCACAATTATGAAAAATGTCATTTTATGGTATCACATGGAGTAGTACAAGGACACATTATCTCGCAAGAGGGGATCAAGGTAGATAAGGCCAAAATAGATCTTATTTCAAATCTGCCTTATTCCACTAATGTGCGTGAAATTTCACAGTGTCTCAATCTGGCAGATTTGTGAACTAGCAGTTGCTGCAGCACACTCTTGTTCACTAGAATTAATCTCAACAAGCAACAAACAATGCACAAGTTTGTTCACCCAGTTCGGTCAATCTGCCTACGTCTGGGGAGGACTATTCTCCAGTCCTCAATCCACTCAACCAAAGGTTCCAAGTACACTAGGTTACAACGCACGCAACCTATGCTACTCAACCTCTTGTTGACCACTCAGCACAATCAGAACAAGCTCTGATTTGTGCCAGCACACTCTCTGCAATATGTCAGTCTAGAATAGCTACAATCCTCTCAAAGAACTCAGCCTATTCTATCCTACACTACTCAGCAGAGTTGCTGCAGCAACAGCTGTAACACACAGCTGAAGCACACTGTCCGCGTCGCTCCAAGGCCTTCTGCCGAGCCGATCGAACCACTCCAAGAGCGCTGCACACTCTGAGTAACTCCCCCTCACTCAGTGACCACCTGCCACTAGTGAGTTCTTCCGCACGAACCTCCACCGAGCCTTCCACCCGTCAGTTCTTCCACGGCTGCCTTTGATCAACCAACAAGCTCCACAGCTCTGAATTGGCTTCCAGATCAATGTAGGAATCAGTCTTTGCAAGACCTGATTCTCGTCTGCAATGCTCACCACAGCTCTGCGCTCAACGCTCTGCCCGTGTGTGTTTGATCGAAGAACAACGTCCGTAGCACACCAAAAAATCCTCTCTCTGAAATCTGTGTCTACTCTCGTGTATCACTCAGCTTCGATCACCCTCTTCAGCCCTCAAACCTTCTGCTTAAATACCCACACCACTTTAAGCAATTTCCAGGTTTAGGCAATTGACCCACAAGATCAATTATCTCCTAAAATCTAGGAGATTAGATTTGATAAATAACTCTTATGCAAATCTCCTTTTCTGACAAGTAGACCTTGCTGGAAAATGCTCAGCAGCATTTTAGAAATCCTTCTAAGAGCAAGAACACAACTGCCAAACCTCCAGAACGCACCCAGCACAAAACTGCTACTCGGTCAGTTGAACTAGCACTTGAACCAGCACCTGCTGCAGCATCCCCTGCTGCATCTGCTGCTGGTTTACTTCTGCTGGTCTGCTCGATTGTTTGAGCTGCAGCAGCTCCTGGTTCACATATGCTGGTTTTGTCAAACACTGCCATCCTTGCATCATCAATCTCCCCCTTGGCATTTTGACAAAACCTTAAGGCAAATGCACTCTTCCGTGAACCAGAAAAAAAACTCTACATAAAATTAATAGAGAGTAAGAAGATGAGGCCACACTCGGCCATAGCAAAATGACCACGCAGGGTCAAAAAAACAATGTTCATCAACAGTAGCAGTTTATCACCAAGACACTTCTTCTCCCCCTTTTTGTCATAGATGCTCAAGGGGCCTGCTCATCATCTGCCGGAAACTCCAAGTCTCTGAGAAGGCTTCTAATCTGTCCACGCCTGGCATCCCTCTTCTTGGCGTCAGCTTCAAGTATAGCCAGCTCAGACCGGAGGTGGCTCACAATCCTGGCACGGAGAGCAGACTGAATTGTTGCAGTAGGGGGAGGAGATTCATCCAGGGGAGCTGGAGCTGAAGAACCAACCATGAGAAGATCCTCATAGGCAACATCCACTGCATGTTTTCCCTTGAAAAGCTTGTGATCAACAGTGAAGGTCTGCAGCTCCTCAGATAAGCCTTCCGAAATGGCACCAAACTCTGGGTGCTGAGAGACCATGATCCCATAAATGAGAGAGGGCAACACAATAGGCTTGCTGGAGGAGGTACTCCCGGCATGTGTTGCAAGCTGCGGGAACATAACGCTGCCTAGGCTGATCTTCCTCTTCTTTCCAATAGAATAGAGAAGGTTAGCAAAATCTTTGCTGACCTTCCCTCTGTGAGAACTAGGGATCCAGTTCCTGACCCCAAGATGATACAGCAAGGCAAACTTGGAAGTTAGCTCAGCAGCACTTAGATTAGGACCGCCCCAAGACAGAAAAACTCCTCCAGTCAGAATCTTCGCCAAAAATTCTGGCTTAACCTCAGTGGGAGCTCTTGCATTCTCATGGATTCCAAGAAATGCATCAATAATTTCAGGGGTAATAACCACTTGCTTACCCCGTACCCAGCTTCTCCCATACTCATCAGCTCCTTCCTCTCCAAATTTCTCCTCCATATTCACAATAAATTCTCTAACCAGAATAATATTGAATCAGAGAGGGAAGGTTAGGGACTTGAGAAGATTTACCTCTGACAGAAGCTGAATCATAACAGCTGATCTGTACTTGTCTTGGACCAGTCTCTTCTCATGCACGATGTGCTTCCTCTCTACAGCACTCCAGGTTTGAGAGACGCTTTTATTTCTGAACCATGTACCTCCCACTGTGAGAGCAGATAAATCTTCAGCTGCAGGTACTCTCTCAGAGGGTCCACCAAGAGAACCTTCTTCTTCTTCTTCACTGGACGATCCTTCACTACTGGAGCCTGGAATCAGGATAGGGTCTTTTCCCTTGTCTGAGGAAGGAGGATGTGTTGTAGCAGGTTCTTGTTCAGGGGACTCAGCAACTGTTTCAACCCCTTCACCAATAATGCCTGGGGTCATGACGAGTGATCTGCACTCTTCTTCTGCAGAGACTGCTACAGCAGCCTCTGCTGCTTGTTCTTCTACAGTGGCAACTTCATCCACAGCCTCTTCTGGCAGCACAGCAGTACTGGAGATAGGTTCCCCATCACGAACCAGCCGCCTCCTCTTCTGCGAAGCACCTTCAGAGGGAGAGGGCTCATTGTGCGCCACAGGGAGCGGAGTTGGTTCCCACACTACCACATCCAGGCGCTGAGCAGGATCGTCATTGCGTGCCTTGGTCCTTCTTTCAGACCTCCCCTGCCTGTCTGCTGCCAGATTCTTCTTCAACCCGCGTGTCTTCACCATTTTTGCAGAGATGAGGAAGGTGTGAGGAGCGCACAGAGGATGATCGGTAGAGATTTCTGAGAAGCCCTTTGCCCTTGATCTTTGCCCTAGAAAATATTTACCCGTTATTTTCTTTTTCCTTTTTGAAATTGTAAGACACGTGCCTTCCATGTGCCAATATTTTCCTTTCCATCCTTAGCAGCTAACACATGTGAACAAGCTTATTCTTGACCCGGTTGCTATAGCACATGTGAGCTGGTTCACCTGCTCAGTTCAGGCTGCAGCTTTGCTAGGAGGATCCTTAAGAGATTCTGGTGGAACTTTCTTCACCCACACCTGAGATACACCAGAGTTTTTCTTCTTTTGATCTTCCAGTCTTCCATCCCTTCGTTTGTCATGCTTGGGTTTCCATATTTGTAACACCTGTGATTTACCCTTGTTTTTAGCAATCCAGTGTCCTTGTGCAACTGTCTTAGCAATCCTCCTCTGCGATTCCTTCAAACAACGAGCCTTTTGTGATGCAACATGAAATGGAGTCTTTATGCAACATGTGCTGATTCTGAACTTTGCTCCCCCTTTTTCAGCTGAGCAGGTTCTGTGCTGCTGCTTCAGATTGGAGTTAATCTTCTGATTCCCAACACTTGTACCAGTACTCCACTTATTCTGAGTCTTTTGTTTTGTTTGAGAAGAATGTTACCCCCGATGCTGCAGCATCCTCTTGTTCAAATGTCTAGTTCCAATTTTCTCCGCAATTTCTGAATTCTTCTTCTCATCTTTCTCAACATCTGAGGCTTTAATGAAGACTGTCCCTCTAGAGCTTACTTCACCAGTAAATCCAAGTCCTGTTTTCTCTTTTCCAAGTCTTTGGTAAGACAATATTTCGTCCAGAATATTACTCTGCGGATCAACAGACTTGGCTGCTGCTGGAGATGACTCAATAGAGATCTGTCTTTCTGAATCTTCTCTTTTCAGAATAGTAACTTGATTATCAAATGAGGGTAGACATTTCCTTCGTTCTTCTTCCAAGAGATTGACTCTGTCAGTCAAGGTCTGATTAGTCTGAAGAACTGCCTCACATTGTTTGAGTATCTTCCTCAGAAGATCAGCAAAACTGTCAGATGAGTCCTCTTCATCCTCACTTTCAGAGACTTCAATCCCATAATGAATTTCCACCTTCTTTGGCTCCCTGAGGTTGACATCTGAAACACTTGTCAGCACAACACAGTTCTCTTCATCACTTTCATCAGAGTCACTCCATTTAGCTGTCATGGACTTGCTGTTCTTTTTCTCTGAATTTTTGAGAGGTTTGCTTGGACAATCAGCCTCAATGTGTCCATACCCTTCACAGTTCCAGCATTGAACTCCCTTTTTCATCTCTTTCTTATCATCTTCATCCTGAGCTGGTTCTTTCCCTTTCTTCTTTCTTTCATTGCCCCTTCTGAATTGTCTTCGCGAGGAAGAGCTTCTCTCAGTTCTGGATTCCATGTTTTTCAGAAACTTTCCAAGGTTCTTAACAAGCATGCTCAACTGATCATCTGGAACTGTCTGCTTGGTTTCTGCTTCAGCCTTCAAGCCAACATTCTTGTCCTTGGAAGTGGTGTCTTCTTTGACCAGTTTCATCTCAAATTGTTTGAGAGACCCCATCAGCTCTTCCAACCTCATGAATCTGACATTTTGAGCTTCTTCAATGGCTGTCACCTTCATGTCAAATTTTGTGGGCAGCGATCTGAGAACCTTTCTGATAAGCTTTTCTTCTGGGATGGGTTCACCAAGGGCATGAGCTTCATTTGCAAGATCACAGAGTTTCGCATTAAACTCAGTGACTGTTTCTTCATCCAGCATCTTTAGATTCTCAAATTGTGTGGCAATTATTTGGAGTCTTGACAGCTTCACTCTATCAGTTCCTTCATGGGCAGTTTGCAGAATCTCCCATGCTTGCTTGGCCATATCACAGTTTGAAATTAACCTGAAATTGTTGGCATCCACTGCAGCAAAAATTGCATTCAAAGCTTTTGAATTACCAGTTGCTGCAGCACCTTCTTCAGCAGTCCACTGCTCTTCAGGTTTTATTCTTGTCACTCCTTGCTCATCCATGGTGATTGGAGGAGACCACTGTATCACAACAGCTCTCCATGTCTTCTCATCAATAGCCCTGAGAAAGGCTTTCATTCTAGCTTTCCAATATCCATAATTGCTCTCTTCCAATAATGGAGGTCTGCTTGTGCTCTGTCCTTCCTTCATTGTCTTGGCTTCTTCAGAGACACTGTAGGATCTTTTAACTCTGTGTGTCGAGCTCCCGCTCTGATACCAATTGAAATTTCACAGTGTCTCAATCTGGCAGATTTGTGAACTAGCAGTTGCTGCAGCACACTCTTGTTCACTAGAATTAATCTCAGCAAGCAACAAACAATGCACAAGTTTGTTCACCCAGTTCGGCCAATCTGCCTACGTCTGGGGAGGACTATTCTCCAGTCCTCAATCCACTCAACTAAAGGTTCCAAGTACACTAGGTTACAACGCACGCAACCTATGCTACTCAACCTCTTGTTGACCACTCAGCACAATCAGAACAAGCTCTGATTTGTGCCAGCACACTCTCTGCAATATGTCAGTCTAGAATAGCTACAATCCTCTCAAAGAACTCAGCCTATTCTATCCTACACTACTCAGCAGAGTTGCTGCAGCAACAGCTGTAACACACAGCTGAAGCGCACTGTCCGCGTCGCTCCAAGGCCTTCTGCCGAGCCGATCGAACCACTCCAAGAGCGCTGCACACTCTG
This sequence comes from Umbilicus rupestris, assembly GCA_963678935.1. NCBI lineage: Eukaryota > Viridiplantae > Streptophyta > Magnoliopsida > Saxifragales > Crassulaceae > Umbilicus > Umbilicus rupestris. Next base: position 7,138,870 of record OY787615.1, on the reverse strand, counting down.
AGTAACTCCCCCTCACTCAGTGACCACCTGCCACTAGTGAGTTCTTCCGCACGAACCTCCACCGAGCCTTCCACCCGTCAATTCTTCCACGGCTGCCTTTGATCAACCAACAAGCTCCACAGCTCTGAATTGGCTTCCAGATCAATGTAGGAATCAGTCTTTGCAAGACCTGATTCTCGTCTGCAATGCTCACCACAGCTCTGCGCTCAACGCTCTGCCCGTGTGTGTTTGATCGAAGAACAACGTCCGTAGCACACCAAAAAATCCTCTCTCTGAAATCTGTGTCTACTCTCGTGTATCACTCAGCTTCGATCACCCTCTTCAGCCCTCAAACCTTCTGCTTAAATACCCACACCACTTTAAGCAATTTCCAGGTTTAGGCAATTGACCCACAAGATCAATTATCTCCTAAAATCTAGGAGATTAGATTTGATAAATAACTCTTATGCAAATCTCCTTTTCTGACAAGTAGACCTTGCTGGAAAATGCTCAGCAGCATTTTAGAAATCCTTCTAAGAGCAAGAACACAACTGCCAAACCTCCAGAACGCACCCAGCACAAAACTGCTACTCGGTCAGTTGAACCAGCACTTGAACCAGCACCTGCTGCAGCATCCACTGCTGCATCTGCTGCTGGTTTACTTCTGCTGGTCTGCTCGATTGTTTGAGCTGCAGCAGCTCCTGGTTCACATATGCTGGTTTTGTCAAACACTGCCATCCTTGCATCATCAGTGCGCGATGCGAAATCATTCCTTGGGCATGCAGGGTTTTACAGGCGCTTCATAAAAGATTTTTCTAAAATTTGTAATACCCTGTCTAACCTCTTGCAAAAGGATGTGTGTTTCCAATTCACTGATGAGTGCAGGGCTGCTTTTGATAAGCTAAAGGAGGCGCTGACAAATGCGCCAGTGATGCGCGCGCCAGACTGGAGCCTGCCATTCGAACTGATGTGCGACGCAAGTGACTATGCAGTAGGTGCAGTCCTGGGACAGCGCGTGGACAAGAAGTCGCATGCCATCTATTATGCATCGCGCACACTGGACGCTGCGCAGAGGAACTACACCACCACGGAAAAGGAACTTCTGGCAATCGTGTTTGCGCTAGAGAAGTTCCGCGCATATGTTCTAGGCGCCAGAGTTATCATCTACACAGATCACGCAGCAATCCGTTACCTGATGTCCAAGAAGGAGACTAAGCCGCGCCTGATGCGCTTGCTCCTACTTCAGGAGTTCGACTTGGAAATCAAGGATAAGAAGGGAACGGAGAACACAGTCGCTGGCCACTTGAGCAGGATCGTGAAAGAAGAGGAGTCAGGGCGGATCACGGAGACATTCCCTGACGAGCATCTGATGGCGCTGACAGGTAAGGTACCATGGTATGCGCACATTGCGAATTACCTGATCACAGGTACGTTTCCTCCTCATTTCACTAAAACCCAATGCATGAGATTAAACCCAATGTATTACATTTGGGATGATCCGTATATGCTCAGAATAGGACCTGATCAAATTTTAAGGCGATGCGTGCCTGACCATGAAATTAACTCGGTTTTAACGTTTTGTCATGTGCACGCATGTGGAGGACACTTTGGTCCAAAGCGCATGAGCAGAAAGATCCTGGATTGCGGATTTTATTGGCCACACTTGTTTAGTGACTCGTATAACCACTGCAGAAATTGTGACAGGTGTCAGCGCACCGGGGGAATATCAGCGCGCAATGAGATGCCGCAGACGCCAATACTAGTGGATGAAGTATTCATTATTTGGGGGATTGACTTCATGGGGCCATTTCCTCCATCTTCCGGATATGAGTATATATTGGTCGCGGTGGATTATTTCTCCAAATGGGTTGAGGCTAAGGCCACCCGGAAGGATGATGGTAAGACGGTCGCTGACTTTTTGAGAACTAACATCTTTTGCAGGTACGGGGTGCCTAAGGCAATCATAAGCGACCAGGGGACGCATTTGTGCAATAGGATAGTGGCGCAGGTATTCAAGCATTATGGAGTGCGCCACAAGACGTCCACCGCTTACCACCCTCAGACGAATGGCCAGGCCGAGGTTTCCAACCGAGCGCATCCTGGAGAAAACCGTGAGACCGTCGCGCAAAGATTGGAGCCAGCGCCTTGACGATGCGCTATGGGCATACAGAACTGCACATAAGACACCGATTGGGACTTCACCGTTTCGGTTGGTTTATGGAAAAGCATGCCACCTGCCAGTGGAGTTGGAACACAAGGCATACTGGGCATTGCGCGTTTGCAATCTAAACCTCGACGAGGCAGGTAAGGAGCGCGCATTTGAGCTAAGCGAGTTGGAGGAGCTGCGCCTAGATGCATATGGGGGGCTGCGCGACTACAAGGCGCGCACAAAGCATTTCACGATAAAAACATCCCCAGACGCACCTTTGAGCCAGGAGACCAGGTACTATTGTTTTCTTCTCGCCTAAAGCTAATGCCTGGGAAGCTGCGCAGCAAATGGACGGGACCATACACGGTTACCAAGGTTTTCCCTTACGGAACAATCGAGTTAGAAAACGAGCACCAGCATCATTTTCAGGTCAATGGGCAGAGGGTCAAAAAGTATTTAGGAGAACCTTGGGATGACACAGCGCGCGAAGTTGACTTGGCAGAGCCAGAAATAGAAGATGCGCAGGTTGCTGCGCCAGAGTCGCCACCAGATGCACCTGAGGGAGAACTGGGAACTATTGCTCATATTTCATCTCCCTCATTAACTAACCTCGTTACTTATGATTTATCGCATGATATTAACCACGCTGACCACCCTTCCGATCCTTTTCACAGGACTAAGAAGAACGCAACGCGCACACGAGCGCGGGGTCACTCAGGAGCAAGAGTGGGGGGTGGGGGGGTCACTGGCACACTTTTAAGCAAGTAACGAGGTACGGTCGAGCCAACGACGTTAAACACGGGCACTTGTCGGGAAGTAACCCGACACGTTTTTCTTTTACATGTTTTTTTATATAGTTTTTCTAGTGTTTTTAGCTAGTTTAGGACTTGCAGTTTTTCTTAGTCGCGCAGCAGTGCATAGGTCAGTGCGCAGAACAAATGCGCCAGACAGCCAGCCTCCAGTTCAGAATACGAGACAGGTTCCACAGATGAGGAGGCGGAAGGATCCGCGGCTGAGTCCAGCTCCGAGGATGTCTAGGACGCAGGGAGGGCGCTCATTACTTTCGGGTGGTTTCTTTTTTTTTGAAAACGATTGCTCGCTGTTATTTTGCTATATTGTGCTGAACATTTCGTAAACTCCTGACTATGTCTTTGCTGCGATGGCTATATGTTTTTCTTTCTTATGTCCTTTGTTTTGTTTGGATGCATGTGTGCGCTCTCCGTTGCGCTTGAGCATGAGTCGTGGGGACACGTCTCTGTTTAAGTGTGGGGGGGAGCGTTACATTTACATTTCACGTTTTTTTGAGCTTTGTAGAGTAGCTTAGTTTAGTTGAAGGGAATAGTAGCAGTGGTGCGCTCGTGTGTGGGTTGCGCACACTTTTCGACTTGTATTGCCCTATTCATCTTGCGTGCGCTGCTATCACTGTTTAAGTATATTTTTTTCGATTTTTCTGCTCCTTTTAGTTGGGATATACAGAGGATGTGGAGTTGACAGAAAAGCTCTAGAGAGGCGGTTAGTCGTTTTTGCTTCGAAGGTAACGTATATGGGTGAGAGCGCTAGTGGAGGCCGGTGCTTCGCGACCTTCGAAACAATAGAGCGTGCTCAGCCACGCAGATGCCGAAGGCGAATACCCAAAGCGTGGCGAGGTGGGAAAACAGACCACCTTTCCTCTGGAAGTCGAGCAAGGGAAGGCGGGCGCGAGTGTAAACGCGTGCGCCGACCTGCGCAAATAGATCAAGGAGGGAGAGCGGAGCGTTGTTCCATAGCTGCTATCCGGAGGCCGAGACTGGAACCGTTCTGGGAACATAGGAACCGTAGATAAAGCTGTACAAAAAGAAAAAAACACCAGCAGATGCTATGCGCTTAAGAAACCAGCATGCGCACAACTCCGTACCAGCATGCGCAAGTTCACAAGAAAATCATCAAGAAGGCTCGAGTTCCCAGGAAGTGCCCCAAAGAATCACGCACCGGATGAAGCTTGCGCTATTAACCATATACCCGTATTCGAAGTAAAGACCGACAACCCGGAGCCTATGAAGAGCTATCTCCCAGCCATCCGAAAAAATCTCCATCCCAGCTGAGAGGTAACGAATTTCGAAATTGTTATATTAAACTGTTGAAGGCAGATGCGCGCAGGTGATAGAGCAACGCAAGGTAAACGGTTGTGCAGATCGCGCCAGAGTGCAAGACTGTGCGCTAGACTCCAGAGAGGTAATTGAATCCGTGCTTGAGTGCTTGTTCGGGACGAACAAGGGCAAGTGTGGGGGGTTTGATAGAGCCTATTTATACGCACTATTTAGATCCTAGCACTGTGCTTGTTTACATTATTTTGTGTACAAGATTACTGGTTTCCGGTGTTTTTGTATTCCAGGACAAAACAAGGGCCTAAGTCGGATACGCGCTAATAGGCGTGTTTAAGGAGCGCAACACACAGCCTGCGGAGCTAGCAGCGTAAACAGGATAGGAAGTGGCAGATTCAGACTGCGGTGCGCTAACCAACTGTGCGAACCAACGTGCGCAGTGAGCCATGCGCAGGGTAACGGTATTTCCAAATCTTGAACACCATAGGATTTGGAAGTTGCCAAGATTGTCCTCATGAGCAGTATATAAAGAGAGGAAGGCTAGGGTTTGGAAAATAACAAGGAGAGAAAGCCAGAACTGAAAACACACGAGCTGCTGCGAGAACCTGCGCTAGCCGACTGCGCGAGCCGAGACACAGCAACCTGCACTCACCTGCTTGTTACTGTTTCCTTGGACACTTTAGCTTTTATTTACTATTTCTATGATGTTTACTACTAGCATGTATAGCTAAACGCTTTGTGTCGGTTGGGCATGATTCTATGAGTATTTCCTTTGAGACTTGTGCTTAATGCATAGTTTGTTTGCTTGTATTAATTCTGTGCACACGGTTGACAGCTAGTTGCATGAGTAGGGGAAGCCTTGAACCGCAATCGTACTCTTACTACTTGTTTGTTATATGTTAAACTAGTTGGTAGCTTGACGGTGACAACTAGGAGTAACGCGCTAGGATAACCAGCTGCTACTGTGACGGGATTCGTAGCTGCTTAGACTAGTTTCAAGAATTAATAGCTCATGAACTTTGATCGGAACATGCGCACATGTTAGGAAGCCTTGATCGGACACTAACTTCAGTAAATCGAGCTATAGACGTTTAGAATCGATGATAAGGAATACATTCATAGAGGATTGTCTGCACCGATACTTTTCATAGTAATAGTACTTAATCTCTACTGCCTGCGCACATCTAGTGCAAATTCTGCTTTCAACTACTTTTCATTTGCGCACCTGCGCGACCCAATCACTCACAACCCCAATTTTCGTAAGTTGTAGGTTGCTAGCTAGAACGAGTCTGCTTGCTCCTTGTGGTATCGACCCTGACTAAGCCGCTATACTAAGTGGAGAAAGAAGGATTAATTTGACGCGTACAACGACGCGCAATCAATCTTCATCTTTGCTGTCACCATGAAGGGTATCCCCGTCTTCGCTGTCGCGTAAGTAATTACGGTTGGCTAACATCCATAAATGCACATATTCTAATTATTTTAGAATTCGGGCACAAAACACAAAAATTGTCGCGGTAGTTACAAAATGGTATAGTGTGAAGTACGAGAACTTTCTTTATCTAACTCCTCTCTAATCTCATATGATGTAAATTTTTGTTTTAAAGTTAGTTAATAGAGAAAAGAGTATTTAATATCCGAATTATGGCTGTCGTCTTCCTTTAATTCACTTCCAGATCCAACCCATACATGAATTATCTATCATTCTTTCAGGTATGACTTGTACTAGAATTAAAATCATGAGGTGATGGAATTTATTGATGAAGAGTGTGTATATTTCTTCAAATGTAGAGGTGATAGAGATGCAAGGTCTAGGTGCATCTGCTATATAAATATAACTTTAAGAATCAATTAGTTTTGATGATATCATAAATGAGAAGTTGAACATCATAGGTGATGTGAGTGAGAGGTGAAGATGAGTGGCAATGAAATGGAAGAGGTTGTAACTAGTGAGAATAATTCGGAAAATTGTAAAGGGATAACTTAATAGATAAACGTGTAGTCCATCAAGGTTTGGTCTAGTAATAAAAAACATTCCTGAGGCCAGAGCAGGAATTCTGATGGAGTTTTGGATAGAATAGAATTTAAAAAAATTTAAAAAAACAAATCAAATGAAAAAAAATAGATAAGAATGTTAATGCCATAAAATATCCGATGAAAATATTTGGGGTGGTGGTCATGGATAGATGTGGGATAAGAGGATCAATGGTTTTTAGGCGTCTAGTGATGTACAAAGTCGAGTTGTAGAGTTTATTGATAAACTTGGTATATAATTACTGAGATAGAGTGTGTTAAAACTTACCCAAAAAAAAAGAATTAAATTGAATTTGTAATTTTTTTTCATGTAAGAGAATTATTCGAATATAATTGTTGAGATAGCTATCTTATAAGAAGATTAAATTTACAAATGAAAATTCAACAAAAATGATTGCACGCAGAGAAGATTTGTAACGACCCAACCGAAGGACCCGATCCGAGCCGTTATAAGTATAGCCTGTCCCAACTGTCTCTTGTCACCGCCATCCTCTAGGTCACTACAACCTAAGGTCCATCTCAAAAACCATGGTATGTTGGTGACAAGATAGTTAGTAGGCTTACTTATTAACTAATCACAAACATCTCTCACAGTCGATGTGGGACAAATTGAGATGTTACATACACCCCAACTTAAATCCTTCTAACGTCCTCGTTAGGGCACACAAAACATATCACATGATTGTCCCTCCATTCGGTGAACTCTGTCACCTACTGCGGAGAGTCGGCTCTGATACCATTTGTAACGACCCGACCGGAGGACCTGATCCGAGCCGCTATAAGTATAGCCTGTCCCAACTGTCTCTTGTCACCGCCATCCCCTAGGTCACTACAACCTAAGGTCCATCTCAAAAACCATGGTATGTTGGTGATAAGATAGTTAGTAGGCTTACTTATTAACTAATCACAAACATCTCTCACAGTCGATGTGGGACAAATTGAGATGTTACAAGATTTACAAGAGAAAATTCATACAACAAAATTAGATTGTAAGTTAAATCATAATGTAAAATTAGTATTTTATTCAGAATATATGGGGTTGAAACTGTTGCCAGCATTCATCATAAGGGTTTTAACTGACATATCAATAAATTGACCCAAGAAGAAATGACCCAAAAAAAAAAAGTCCAACCCAAGAGAAGAAGATGTTTCCAGAGAAATATAGTGAAGTGTGCAGAAGTGAAAAGACATTTGTGTAGACTTATCTAGATTGGCAAATTGTAACCGATGGATCGAAATGATCGTATCCCTCATTTGAGAGATGATTTAATATAAATAGGAGTGAGTCCTAGGAGTAATATGCATTTGAGATGAGTAAGCGTGAGTGAGATAAAGGTGTGGGCGAGTTCCACTAATTGTGTTTCTCCTATTGTATTATTATGCAAAAGATCCAATAATAAAATCTCCATTTTATACGTTGCGATACTCAACGATTTGTATTAGGATCTTGGTGGCCCGGGACCGGTGAGGAGCGTAGGAGTATCACTCGAGGAGGAAAGCAAGGAGAATAGTCACGGTCTGTGAAGTGATATTGGACGGGGACCAATTGCAAGGTACGCTCTAATCTTTAATGGTGGATTTTGGTGGTTCGATTGGATCAATGGTGAAACTAAATGAGTATAATTATTGAGAGTGGAGGTCTTGTATGAAATCCTACTTAAGAGGTCGGGACCTATGAGATATAGTTCGGGAAACTAAATCAGTGTATCTCGACACCATCTAAGGATGACAAGTCATACAAGTCATGAGACATCAAGGCTTGTAGAGCCTCACATGCTATAAAATTTAGTATCGATAAGAGCATTCTTGCTCGGATAGAGGATCTGGAGACACCAAGGCGTCAGCCTTTTTAAAGAAGAATCCTGTTAGACGTCAACTGCGAGAGAGAGAGAGATGATGAACACCACTCATATGCTCTCTATCAATGAGTACATTTTCAAAGTAAAAAATTTATGCCGCGATATAGAGCATTTAGATGTTGATGCTAAATTTGGAGATAATCAAATAAGAAGAGTGTAATTTCAAGTGTCTCTACTTATGCAGATTCGTGAACTAGCAGTTGCTGCAGCACACTCTTGTTCACTTAAATGTAGGCACAGCAGACAATGAATAGGACACAGATTTGTTCACCCAGTTCGGCCAATCTGCCTACGTCTGGGGAGGACTATTCTCCAGTCCTCAATCCACTCAACCAAAGGTTCAGATCACACTAGGTTACAACTCACGCAACCTATGCTACTTTAACCCCGTGTGGACTACTCAACACAATCAGAACAAGCTCTGATTTGTGCCAGCACACCCTCTACAATATGTCAGCCTAGAATAGCTACAATCCTCTTCAAGAACTCAGCCTATTCTAGCCTACACTACTCAGCAGGGTTGCTGCAGCAACAGCTGTAACACACAGCTGAAGCACACTGTCCGCGTCGCTCCAAGGCCTTCTGCTGAGCCGATCGAACCTCTCCAAGAGCGCTGCACACTCTGAGTAACTCCCCCTCACTCAGTGACCACCTGCCACTAGTGAGTTCTTCCGCACGAACCTCCACCGAGCCTTCCACTCGTCAGTTCTCCCGCGGCTGCCTTTGATCAACCAACAAGCTCCACAGCTCTAAATTGGCTTCCAGATCAATGCACGAATCAGTCTCTGCAAGACCTGACTCTCTTCTGCAATACGCACCACAGCTCTGCGCTCAACGCTCTGCCCGTGTGTGTTGATCGAAGAACAACTTCCGTAGCACACCCAGAAAGTCCTCTCTCTGAATTTCGTGTCTACTCTCGTGTATCACTCAGCTTCGATCACCCTCTACAGCCCTCGAACCTTCTGCTTAAATACTCGCACCACTTTAGGCAATTTCCAGGTTTAGGCCATAGTCCCACAAGATCAATTATCTCCTAAAATCTAGGAGATTAGATTTGATTCATATCTTTAAGCACATCTCCTTCTCTGACAAGTAATCCTTGCTGAAATATGCTCAGCAGCATATTAGAAATTCTTCTAAGCACTTTCACAAAGCTGCCAAACCTTCAAAAACTCACCCAGCACAAAACTGCTACTCTGACAGTTGAACTAGCTCTTGAACCAGCACCTGCTGCAGCATCCCCTGCTGCATCTGTTGCTGGTTTACTTTTGCTGTATACTTCTGCTGGCCTCCTTGATTGATTGAGCTACAGCAGCTCCTTGTTCACTCATGCTGGTTTTGTCAAACACTGCCATACTTGCATTATCAATCTCCCCCTTGGCATTTTGACAAAACCACTTCATAACTCCACTTCTCAGCCTGCTCTTTCTTCTCCCCCTTTTTGGAACAAATGACGAGGGGGTGTCTCTGCCGGGAGCACTTATGACGGCAATACACAGAGCCCGAGAGAGGCTCTCAGGTCTTCAAACCGAACTGCATCCAGAGCTTTGGTGAAGATATCAGCAAGTTGTTTGGCAGACACAACATGCTGGAGCGAGATGACTTTCTGTTCAACAAGGTCACGGATGAAGTGATGACGGATGTCAATGTGCTTGGTTCTACTGTGCTGGACAGGGTTCTTGGATATGCTGATGGCACTCATATTGTCACAGTAGAGAGTCATGGCATCTTGAGCAACCCCATACTCACTCAGCATTTGCTTCATCCACAACATTTGTGCACAGCAGCTCCCAGCAGCAATGTACTCAGCCTCGGCAGTGGATAGAGAAATGCTATTCTGTTTTCTGCTGAACCAAGAGACCAGGTTATTCCCCAAGAAGAAACATCCTCCCGAGGTGCTCTTCCTGTCTTCTGAGCACCCTGCCCAGTCTGCATCACTGAATCCAACCAGATTAGCCTTTGTGTCTTTAGTATACCATAGGCCATAGCCCACAGTTCCCCCGACATACCGAATAATGCACTTGACCAACTGCATATGGCTGTCTCTTGGACTGGCTTGGAATCTGGCACAGACTCCTACTGCATAGGAAATGTCAGGACGGCTGGCAGTCAGGTAGAGAAGGCTCCCAATCATGCTTCTGTAGACAGTCTGACTTACTTCCAAACCTTGCTCATTTTTAATGGCTTTCACATGAGTAGCAGCAGGAGTACGCTTGTGACTGGCTGAGTCGAGCTGGAATTTCTTCACAAGAGCCTTGCTGTATTTGCTTTGAGCAATAAAGATCCCGTCCATTTTCTGAGTAATCTCCAAACCAAGAAAATAGGAAAGTTCTCCTACCATGCTCATCTGAAATTCTTGCTGCATGTGTTGCACAAACTGCTTCACCAGGTGCTGGGACTTTGATCCAAAGACAATGTCATCCACATATATTTGAGCAATGATCACATCAGACCGAGTTCTTTTGACAAACAAGGTTTTGTCAGCTCCCCCTCGGTTGTAGCCATGATTTTCCAGGAAGATTGTCAATCGCTCATACCAAGCCCGAGGAGCCTGTTTCAGCCCATATAAAGCTTTCTTCAATTTATACACCTGTTCTGGATGATGAGGATCTTCAAAACCTTTTGGTTGAGAGACATAGACTTCTTCAGAGAGATCTCCGTTTAAGAACGCACTTTTAACATCCATTTGATATAATTTGAATCCCAGGCAGCAAGACATTGCTAGAAGCAGTCTGATGGCCTCCAGGCGAGCTACTGGAGCGAATGTTTCTTCAAAGTCAAGACCTTCAATCTGAGAATATCCCTGGGCAACCAGTCTGGCTTTATTTCTTGTAATGTTGCCCTTTTCGTCAGTTTTATTTTTGAACACCCATTTTGTGCCGATGATGTTTACCCCTTTAGGTCTGTCTACCAAATCCCAGACATCGTGCCTTTCAAACTCTGCCAACTCCTCTTGCATAGCCATAATCCAGAATTCATCACTCATGGCCTCCTTGAAGTTCTTTGGTTCAAGACTGGACATGAAGCATGTATTGAGGTAGGCATGGCCTCTGGTTCTTCTTCTATCTGAGGGATTCCCAATCACATTTGTCAAGGGATGATCCTTCTGTATCTTCTTTGGGGGCTGCCTTGAAGGTGGATTAGGAGCTTCAGTGTGAAAATCCTCAAACAGACTCTCTGCTTGGTCATCTGGAATCTCTGCTTCAGCACTTGCTGTAGCATCTGCTGGAGCCGCAGCTTGTTCACTTCTTGTCTGTCTATCAGACATTTCTTCAGGATCAGAGTCTTCTTCACCAGTGTCAGACTCAGAGTTAGGTGCTTCATCTACATCTTTGACAACCACATTTATTGATTCCATGACAGTCTTTGTTCGCTGGTTGAACACACGATATGCCCTGCTGTTTGTTGAATATCCCAAGAATATTCCAGGATCACTCTTTGGATCGAGTTTCTTTCGATACTCCCGGTCTCTCAGAATGAAGCAGTCACTTCCAAAGATGTGAAAGTACTTAACAGTGGGCTTTTTCTGATTCCAGAGTTCATAGCAGGTCTGCATGGTACCTCTTCGCAAGGTAACTCTATTGATGATGTAGCAGGCGGTATTCATGGCCTCTGCCCAGAATTTCAGAGGAATCCTCTTAGCATGGATCATTACCCTGGCCATTTCTTGAATTGTTCGGTTCTTCCGTTCCACCACACCATTTTGCTGAGGAGTAATAGGAGACGAGAACTGATGTGTTATACCCCTTTGTTGACAGAACTCATCCATGTCTTTGTTTTCAAATTCTCTGCCATGATCACTGCGAATGCTGCTGATTCTAAGATTCTTTTCTTGCTCTAGCCGAGACACCAGAGACACAATGACACTCACAGTGTCTGATTTTTCTCTGATAAATTCAATCCAAGTGAATCTAGAATAGTCATCAACACAGACAAATGCATACCTTTTCTTGCCTAGGCTCTCCACTTCCATTGGTCCCATCAGATCCATATGGATCAGCTGAAGAGGCCTGATGGTACCAATATCTTTGACCCGAGGATGTGAAGCCCTCTTTTGTTTCCCAATCTGACAGTCTCCACAGATGGAGTCTGTCTCTCCTTTCAGCAGTGGAATTCCTCTGACCAGCCCTTCTGTGGCAATTCTCTTTAGAGTTCTCAGGTTAACATGTCCCATCCTTTTGTGCCATAAGGTCATTTCCTCGGCCTTTGTCAGCATACATTTCTGAATCCGTGAGTTTGAACTCACATTGAGAAGGTAGCAATTGCTCTTGGATCTGGCTCCTTCCATTATGCACTTTCCAGATTTATCGAGAACTTGGCATGAGTCTCTTGTAAACTTAACTTGTTTAGTTCCATCACACAACTGGCTGATGCTGATAAGATTAGCCTTTAATCCTTCCACCAGAAGAACATTGCTCAGATTTGGCATTCCTTCTACAGCCAAGGTTCCTCTTCCCAGAACCTTTCCTTTCAGACCATTACCAAACTTCACATTCTGTTCCAGACAGGGAGTAATATTCTTCAGAAAGGATCTTTCTCCTGTCATATGGCCTGAACAGCCACTGTCAAAGTACCAGCTTATCTTGTCTGAGGTGCTAGCTGTGCTGACTAGGGCGAGGAGCTGAGTCTGTGCATGTTTCTGCTTGGCAGATTTCCTGGGCGATGTAATTCTGGCATGAGCTGAGGAGCAGTTTCTTTGAATATGTCCTCTGCGACCACAGCTGTAACATTTCTTAAACTTCAAAGCTCTCTTGTTACGGTGAAATAGACATTGCTGCAGCAAGTCCTGGTTCGCTCCTTTTTGTGTTTTTGTGCCTCTTCTTGCTGACCTGTATCTGGCCATGTTGCATTCATCTTCACTCAGATCTTCACTTTCACTGGCAGAAAGAGCTTTCTTTTTCAACCGTTTGCTGGTGCAGTTGATCTGTCGATGGCCGTAGCCTGCACAATTCCAGCATTGGACCCCTTTCTTCACTTCGTTCTTTTCTTCTTCACTCTGAGCTGGTTCCTTACCTTTCCTTTTGTTTTCACCGCCCCTCCTGAATTGTTTTCGCGAAGAAGATCTTTTCTCAGTTCTGGATTCCATGTTTTTCAGAAGCTTTCCGAGGTTCTTAACCAGCATGTTTATCTGATCATCTGGATCTGTCTGCTTGCTTTCCGCTTCTGCCTTCAACCCAACATTCTTATCCTGGGAGGTGGTGTCTCCTTTGACCAGTTTCATCTCAAATTGTTTGAGAGACCCCATCAGCTCTTCCAACCTCATGAATCTGACATTTTGTGCTTCTTCAATGGCTGTCACTTTCATGTCAAATTTTGTAGGCAGCGATCTGAGCACCTTTCTGATAAGCTTTTCTTCTGGGATGGGCTCACCAAGGGCATGAGCTTCATTTGCAAGATCACAGAGTTTAGCATTAAACTCAGTGACTGTTTCTTCATCCAGCATCCTCAGATTCTCAAATTGTGTGGCAATTATCTGGAGTCTTGACAGCTTCACTCTATCAGTTCCCTCATGGGCAGTTTGCAGAATCTCCCATGCTTGCTTGGCCATGTCACAGTTTGAGATCAACCTGAAGTTATTAGCATCAACTGCAGCAAAAATTGCATTCAAAGCCTTTGAATTACCAGTTGCTGCAGCACCTTCTTCAACAGTCCACTGCTCTTCAGGTTTTATTCTTGTCACTCCTTGCTCATCTATGGTGATTGGGGGAGACCACTGAATCACAACAGCTCTCCATGTCTTCTCGTCAATGGCCCTGAGAAAGGCCTTCATCCTAGCTTTCCAATAACCATAGTTGCTCTCTTCCAGAAGTGGAGGTCTACTCGTGCTCTGTCCTTCCTTCATTGTCTTGTCTACTTCGGAGACACTGTAGGACCTTTTAAACTCTGTGTGTCGAGTTCCTGCTCTGATACCAATTGTAATTTCAAGTGTCTCTACTTATGCAGATTCGTGAACTAGCAGTTGCTGCAGCACACTCTTGTTCACTTAAATGTAGGCACAGCAGACAATGAATAGGACACAGATTTGTTCACCCAGTTCGGCCAATCTGCCTACGTCTGGGGAGGACTATTCTCCAGTCCTCAATCCACTCAACCAAAGGTTCAGATCACACTAGGTTACAACTCACGCAACCTATGCTACTTTAACCCCGTGTGGACTACTCAACACAATCAGAACAAGCTCTGATTTGTGCCAGCACACCCTCTACAATATGTCAGCCTAGAATAGCTACAATCCTCTTCAAGAACTCAGCCTATTCTAGCCTACACTACTCAGCAGGGTTGCTGCAGCAACAGCTGTAACACACAGCTGAAGCACACTGTCCGCGTCGCTCCAAGGCCTTCTGCCGAGCCGATCGAACCTCTCCAAGAGCGCTGCACACTCTGAGTAACTCCCCCTCACTCAGTGACCACCTGCCACTAGTGAGTGCTTCCGCACGAACCTCCACCGAGCCTTCCACCCGTCAGTTCTCCCGCGGCTGCCTTTGATCAACCAACAAGCTCCACAGCTCTAAATTGGCTTCCAGATCAATGCACGAATCAGTCTCTGCAAGACCTGACTCTCTTCTGCAATACGCACCACAGCTCTGCGCTCAACGCTCTGCCCGTGTGTGTTGATCGAAGAACAACTTCCGTAGCACACCCAGAAAGTCCTCTCTCTGAATTTCGTGTCTACTCTCGTGTATCACTCAGCTTCGATCACCCTCTACAGCCCTCGAACCTTCTGCTTAAATACTCGCACCACTTTAGGCAATTTCCAGGTTTAGGCCATAGTCCCACAAGATCAATTATCTCCTAAAATCTAGGAGATTAGATTTGATTCATATCTTTAAGCACATCTCCTTCTCTGACAAGTAATCCTTGCTGAAATATGCTCAGCAGCATATTAGAAATTCTTCTAAGCACTTTCACAAAGCTGCCAAACCTTCAAAAACTCACCCAGCACAAAACTGCTACTCTGACAGTTGAACTAGCTCTTGAACCAGCACCTGCTGCAGCATCCCCTGCTGCATCTGTTGCTGGTTTACTTCTGCTGTATACTTCTGCTGGCCTCCTTGATTGATTGAGCTGCAGCAGCTCCTTGTTCACTCATGCTGGTTTTGTCAAACACTGCCATACTTGCATTATCAAAGAGTTATAAGTAATGGACTGAAGTCTGAATATAATAGCCTTATTGCGGCACTACAAAGATGACCTAACCAACCCTCATCAGTAGATTTAGAAAATTTATTAGCTAATCAAGATGTCCTAGCACAACAAATTACAAAGATCACGATCAAAATTGAAGACGAAGAAAACTCTCTTGTGACTACCAAGAGGGGATCCAAGAGAAATGTGATAGGAATCATCAAAAATAGAAGTGATGAAATCCTGGCCAATTCCGAAAACGTTGCGCGAACTCCGCGGCTTCTTAGGTCTCACGGGTTATTACAAAAAATTTGTACAAGGTTATGGAGAGATTGCACAACCCCTCACTAACTTACTAAAGAAGGATGGCTTTAAATGGAGTGAAGAGGCTGCAGCTGCGTTTATTCGTCTCAAGGAAGCTATGAGTTCGACTCCAGTTCTTGCCTTACCGGATTTTAAACAACCTTTTATTGTTGAAACTGATGCTTCAGGGTTTGGAGTTGGAGCAGTATTGATACAAAATAAGAGGCCTGTTGCATTCTTTAGTCAAGTTTTGGGAAAAAAAGCGCGAATGAAGTCTATATATGAAAGAAAACTTATGGCAATTGTCCTCGCTGTAAATAAGTGGAGACCGTACCTAATTGGGAGACATTTTATAATCCGAACGGATCAGCGGAGTCTTAAATATTTGTTGGAACTACGCCTAGTCGCTGAAGAGCATCAAAAGTGGCTGACAAAATCGCTTGGGTACGTTTTGAAATAGAAAACAAAGCAGGAAGTGAAAACAAAGTTGCTGATGCATTATCAAGGCGTGGGGAATCAACTGTTTTTGCCGCATTATCTGTCCCTCAAGTTACCATATGGGAACAACTCATTGAAGATAATAAAAAAACACCACTGGCAGAGATTCGGGAGGCAATAACTCGCGGGGAAGAAACACCAGAAGGATACAAATTAGTGGGAGAACGACTATTCTATAAAGGGAAACTAACTTTACCTCGCACATCAATCCACATTCCTAAGCTTCTTCAAGAATTTCACATAACGGCTCCAGGCGGTCATGGTGGCATCCTAAAGACTTATAAAAGACTAGCAAAAGAGTTTTATTGGCCAGGAATGAAAGGTGATGTTGGGACTTTTTTAGCTAACTCTGATGTATGTCAAAGGAATAAGTATCAAGCTCTCGCACCGGGAGGACTTCTACAACCATTAGAATTACCAAATCGCGTTTGGTCTGGAGTATCTATGGACTTTATTGATGGTTGATCGCGCGTCGTCGTACGCCTCAAATTAATCCTTCCTTCTCCACTTAGTATAGCGGCTAAGTCAGGGTCGATCCCACAAGGAGCAAGCAGACTCGTTTTAGCTAGCAACCTACAACTTACGAAATTGGGATTGTGAGTGGTTGGGTTGCGCAGGTGCGCGAATGAACAGTGTGTAAGCAGAGTTGCACAATACGTGCGCAGGCAGTAGAGTTAAGTACTATGACTATGAAGAGTATCGGTACAGACAATCCTCTATGAATGTATCCCTTATCATCGACTCTAAACATCTATAGTGCAGTTCTACTTAAGTTAGTGTCCGATCAAGGCTTCCTAACGTGCGCGCATGTTCCGAACAAAGTTCATGAGCTATTAATTCCTGAAACTAGTCTAAACAGCCACGAATCCTATCACAGTAGCAGCTGAGTATCTTAGTGTGTTACTCCTAGTTGTCACCGTCAAGCTATCAACTAGTTTAACATACAATAACTAGCAATTAGAATAAGATTGCGGTTCAAGGCTTCCCTTATTCGCACAACTAATTATCACCCATATGCATAGAATTAATATAAGTAGATGTACCGAGCATTAAGAACAAGTCTCAAAGGAAATACTTCATAGAATCATGCCCAACCGATACAATGTGTTTAGCTAGACATGCTAGAAACAAACATCATAGCAATAATAAATAAATACTAAAGTAGCAAGAGAAACGTAGCAGATTGGCGGAATAGCGCGTGCTGTTCTCGGCTGGCGCAGGTGGTTCGCGCAAAGTCTGGCTGAAGAAGCTCGTGTGTTTTTCTGCCGAGTGTCCTTCTCTCTATTTGCTCTCTCTCTCCCTGGAACCCTAGCTTCCCTCCTCTTATATAGTGGTCTTGAAGCCCGAGGAATGCTTAGATTTGGCCCGAGAGACTTTTAGCAACTTCCCAAATCTAGGAGATCGATATTTAGAAACTCTGCCATTCTGCGCACGCTGACTGCGCTACTCGCTTTCCGCAGTCGGGTTGCGCACTGTAGTCCGAAACAGCTATCTTCTTTTGCGCTACTAGCTTTGCGCAGTCATGCATTGTGCTCGAAACGTCCGTTAGCGCATATCTGACTTATGCTCATGTTTTATCTTGCAATACAAAAATACCGAAAACCAGTAATCTTGTACACAAAATAATGCAAACAAGCATAGTGTTAAGATCTAAATAGCGCATATAAATAGGCTCTATCAATGGTCTTCCGCGCTTTAAAGGATTTACGGTAATATTAGTTGTGGTAGACAGATTGAGCAAATACGCTCATTTTATTCCATTGAAACATCCCTATACATCAACAATAGTAGCCGAAGCTTTTATGAAGGAGGTCGTAAGGTTACATGGAATTCCTGACTCAATTGTATCAGATAGAGATAGAGTCTTCCTTAGCCATTTTTGGAAGGAGCTATTCAAGTTTCAAGGTACAAAACTACACCGCAGTACCGCCTGTCACCCTCAATCAGATGGACAAACGGAGGTAGTGAATCGAACACTTGAGATGTATTTACGATGTTTTGCTGGCGAGGAGCCTAAAGAGTGGGTGCGCTGGCTTCCATGGGCTGAATTCTGGTATAATACCTCATTTCATTCTGCTACACAAACAACTCCATTTCAAGTCTTGTATGGAAGAGAGCCGCCACGCTTACTTCCTTATGAGCCACATTCAACCGCTGTACAGGAAGTAGATCAAGCTTTAATAGATAGAGACCAAATTATTAATGATCTCAAGGAACATCTCGGACGCGCACAACAATCCATGAAAATTCGAGCTGACAATCACCGAAGAGATGTGCAATTCAATGTCGGAGATTTCGCTTACGTCAAGCTAAGGCCCTACCGACAACTCTCACTTGCTGGTTGCCGAAATGAAAAACTAGCAGCCAAATACTTTGGACCATATCAGGTACTCGCAAAGATTGGGTCAGTTGCATATCGTCTTAAGCTTCCTGAGAACACTTCGATACATCCAGTGTTTCATGTTTCACAACTACGTGAGGCACGAGGACTGCCACCATTTACATCTGTTCAGATACCTGAGGATATTAATGATAATCAAGACACCCTTGAGTCGGAAAGTGTTTTAAAACTTTGCTGCAGTCCGGAAGGAGTAAGAGAAGGATTGATTGTCTGGAAGGGGCACCCAGTTCATGATGCCACTTGGGAACCATTACAAATGTTGGCACAACAGTTTCCTGCATTTCACCTTGAGGACAAGGTGGCTGTCCTGGCAGGGAGTAATAATAGGAATCATCAAGGTACCGAGACAGTTACAACAAAAGTTCAAAGAGAAGTACCTGTTCGTGAAACGGAAGCACCTATTCAAGTCTACAGTCGTCGTACCAGAACACGCATTGATTCGCAAAAAGATGCGGCTGTTGAAGAACAAACAATATAAAAGGACAGTCAGATTACATCCTAAGGCATTTTTGGAAATTTACTCATTATCTTAGTTATTGTAATTCTTTTATAAATTAGTTCCATTTCGACCAGCCATCAGCAGGTCGAAATTTGTAACTGTTCCTTACAAAGGCAATAAAAGAACAAGTCGTGTCAACTTGGTATCAGAGCGTGTACAAATTTCGAGTCGTATGCTCATTTTGACGGGTTTGCCTCTACTCCATCCTTTGAAACAATATGCCCCAAGTAGTCTACAATCGCTTGTCCAAATGAGCATTTTTTATAATTAGCAAACAACTCTTGTCGCTGCAGTTCCTCCAAAATGATTTGTAAATGCTCCAAATGATCTTCCACACTCTTGCTGTAAACCAATATGTCATCAAAAAATACAAGAACAAACTTCCTGAGCCATGGCTTAAATATTTGATTCATAAGTGACTGAAACGTGGCTGGGGTATTTGTAAGTCCAAAAGGCATGACGAGAAACTCATAGTGTCCCTCGTGTGTTCGAAAAGTAGTCTTTGGGATATCGTCTTCGACCATTCTAATTTGATGATACCCGGAGCGTAAATCAATCTTTGAAAATATAGTTGCGCCATGCAGCTCATCCAACAATTCATCAATGACGGGGATAGGAAATTTGTCAGCCACCGTTTTTTTATTTAGAGCCCTGTAATCCACACAAAAACGCCAACTTCCGTCTTTCTTTTTAACTAGTAAAATAGGACTAGAGTAAGGACTTACACTGGATTGTATAATTTTGGCATCCAGCATCTCCCTTATTAGCTTTTCAATCTCATCTTTCTGAGCCTGTGGATGCCTGTATGGGCGAACACTTATTGGTTGAGAGCCATCCTTTAGAGTTATAGCATCTTCGTGTCCACGTTTAGGTGGAAGTCCTTCAGGGTTCTGAAACACTCCATGAAATTTGTTTAATACTTTTAGAACTAATGGTGGAACCTGATGTGTGCTTCTCTTATTGTCAAGTTGGGTAACGTCAACAGACCTTAAATCCACCAAGTAACCTGTGTCCACCTTACTGATTTCCCTTCACAATAGCTTTCAAGGTGATGTGCCGATGGCTCAACTCCGCTTCACCTTGTAACTGAACCTTTTTCCCATGTTGCGCAAATTCCATTTTAAGCAGTTTCCAATTTACTTTCATCTCACCCAATGTTTGCAACCAGTTCATACCAAGGATGATATCAGTTCCTCCAAGGGGTAATGCAAGAAAATCAGATTTAATTCGCACTCCTTGTATCTCTAATGTCACCTCTTTACACACTCCAAGACTCTGTTCCCTCATTCCAGTTCCCAAAATCACTTGAAATTTTCCCGCGTCGTCTATCTTTAAACCCTCTTCTTGTACAATGCTTGGTGAAATAAAACTATGAGTTGCCCCACTGTCTATTAACACCAAGACTTCACATAAACCAATCTTGCCTTTCATCTTCATGGCGTGGCTTGGTGTGAGACCAGCCACTGCATGGAGCGACACCTCAATCGCATCGAAATAAAGGTGTTCTTGCACTTCTTCTGGCGTCTCTTCTTCCATAGAAGCTTCCTCATTTTCTTCGCAAACGACTAATACTTGCAAAGAGCGATTTTTACAACAATGTCCGGGTTCGTATTTTTCGTCACATCTGTAGCATAATCCACGGGCTCGTCTAACTTGTAATTCTGCGTCTGTCATGCGTTTAATTGATCCCATTCCCTTTTGTCTGGTGATGGTTGAGTTGTTTATTCCCATAATTTTATTACATTTTGTGTGAATCGATTACTCTTTTGTAGTGTTTTCGTATCGCAGGAATGTTCAAGATCGCATTGGAATTTATCGCATATTCGAAGCATTCATCCAAGATCAAGAAGTCAACAACAGTCAAAGTCAACAGCAGTCAACTCTGCTGGTTCAATTAGAAATTAGAAGTGGTTCAATGTGGTTCATTCTGGTTCAACCCAAACCCAAAAACCCTAAACCTAAGACATGGATAAAAGAGGAAAAAAAACATCTCACTTGACTAGACAACTATTCACGGCAGTGGAGTGGAGTCCGAGCTAGAGAGTGAAGCTGCTGGAGCTGGAGCTGGAAGTCGCCGGAAAACACTATTCACGGCCGGTTACTGTTCATTTACTGTTCACCACTGTTCACTACTTTTCCGGCCGTGAAATATTTATGGATGATTTTACTGTTTATGGAAATACTTTTGATGAATGCTTGCACAATTTAGATAGAGTGCTCACACGTTGCATTGATATGAACTTGGTGCTTAACTATGAGAAATGTCATTTCATGGTCACACACGGCATTGTTCTAGGACATATTTTTTCTGAGAAAGGCATTCAAGTAGATAGAGCAAAAATTGATATCATTGGTGGATTGCCTTTTCCTACTGACCCGCGTGCTATCAAGTCTTTCCTAGGACATGCAGGTTTCTATCGCAGGTTCGTTAAAGACTTTTCGAAGATTGCCCTACCATTGTCACTGCTGCTGCAAAAAGATGTCCCATTCGAGTTTGATGATCATTGCAAGAGAGCTTTTGAAGAGCTCAAGGCAGCTTTGACCAGCGCCCCAATTCTGCAAGCTCCAGACTGGACACAGCCTTTTGAGATCATGTGTGATGCAAGCGACTATGCTATGGGTGCGGTGCTTGGACAACGGAGTGAGAAGAAACCAGTGGTCATCCATTATGCGTCTAGGACTTTAGACGTCGCTCAGAGAAATTATTCCACCACTGAAAAGGAGTTTTTAGCAGTTGTCTTTGCACTTGAAAAATTTCGCTCTTATATACTTGGCTCTAAAGTTATTGTGTTTTCTGATCATGCAGCCATTCGGTACTTAATGACAAAGAAAGAGTGCAAACCGCGGCTGATTAGATGGATCCTCCTTCTTCAGGAGTTTGACGTGGAGATCAAGGACAAGAAGGGGATTGAAAACACAGTGGCTGACCACTTGAGCAGATTGGTGCGAGAAGAAGAGCCGCTGCCCATAGTTGAGACATTCCCCGATGAGCACTTATTTGCTATCAGTGATAAAGCACCATGGTATGCTAACATTGTTAACTACCTGGTGGCAGGTAAATTTCCTCCATCCTTCAGTAGAGCTCAAAGATCAAAACTCAAGCATGATTCTAAGTATTACATTTGGGATGACCCTTGCTTGTGGAAGATAGGGGCTGACCAAATTGTTAGACGTTGTGTGCCCGATGTTGAGATCCCATCTGTTCTTTCTTTTTGTCATGATCATGCTAGCAGTGGACATTTTGGTCCTAAGAGGACTGCTAGAAAATTGCTTGATAGTGGATTCTTTTGGCCCCATTTATTTAGAGATGTGCATAACCATTGTAAGAATTGTGATAGGTGCCAAAGAGTAGGGAACATTGATAGAGCCTAGTTATACACATTATTTAGGTCATAACCCTGTGCTTGTTTGCAATATTTCATGAGCAAGATTACTCGTTTCCAATATTTTTGTATATCAGGTCAGAACGAGTCCTTAAGTCGGATACGCGCTGTCAGGCAGCGTTCAAGGAGTGAAAAATCAGCCTGTGGAGCTAGCGGCGCAAACAAAAGAAGAAATGGCGAAAGACAGCAGAGGTGCGCTACCCGATTGCGCCAATCAACGCTGTGCGCCAGGCGCAAAGTCCCAGTGACCAGATTTGGAAGTTGCCAAAAGATGAACTTCCTGGGGCACTATTTAAACAAAGAAAGTCTAGGGTTTCAAGATCGGAACATCATCACTCAGTGGCATTCCAGAGGCACTGCGCGGCAGAACTGAAAAACACACGGACCTGTCAAGGAGATTTGCGCCAGCCGACTGCGCCAGCCACGAGAAGACACTGCACGCACTATTTGCTACCGTTTTCTCTGATACAGTAGTTGTTATTTACTATTTTATGATGTTTACCACTAGCATGTCTAGAAAAACACTTAGTGTTGGTCGGGCATGAATCTATGATGTATTACCTTTGAGACTTGAGCTTAATGCGTAGTTTACTTATTTGTATTAATCCTGCGCATACTGAGACAGTTAGTTGCATGAGTAGGAAGCCTTGAACCGCAAACTTACTTGTGTTGCTTGCTTGTCACCTGTTAAACTAGTTGCATGAGTAGGGGAAGCCTTGAACCGCAAACTTATCGTGACAACTAGGAGTAACGAGTTAGGGTAAGCAGTTGCTACTGTGACAGGATTCGCAGCTGTTTAGTCTAGTTCTAGGATTAATAGCACATGAACTTTGAACGGAACATGCGCACGTGTTAGGAAGCCTTTACCGGACACTAACCCAAGTAAACCACAAGCTATAGATGTTTAGAGTCGATGATAAGGAATGCATTCATAGAGGATTGTCTGCCCAATACTTCTCATAAAGATAGTACTTCATCTCTACTGCTTGCGCACGTCTAGTGCAATTCCCCGCGTTACGATATTCGCTGTTACTCGCGCATCGCGCAAAACCCCCAATCACTCACGCAACCCCCGTTCTCTTAAGTGTAGGTTACTGGCTAAGACTCACTGCTTGCTCCCTGTGGAGATCGACCCTTACTTAACCGCTGTACTAGTGGGAGAGGAAGGAATTATATTTGACGCGCACAACGACGCGCGATCAAATTTTGGCGCCGTTGCCGGGGAGCAACACAGCTAAGTTTTAGCTAGCTTACATTTCTCATTTTAGTAACTAGTTATTTCATTTTGTTTTGTTTTCTCATTGTTGTTTCTGACAGCGCACAATCACATCCGCCTGCGCAACCTTGAAACAGTTGCGCTGCGCAGATTCTAGTTGCGCACTGACAGACGCAACAACTTCGTTGCCATTTAATTCGTTTCTTGAGTTTGGATCAGGACATGGAGGATAACAGTGTGGTTGGAGATAACCTGGGAGACAGAACCCTAGAGGAAGCAAGGGCACATAACCGCGCAGCCCTATTCAGAGAGGAAGTGCAGCGTGAGGTCGACGCACGGATGGCCGCTGAACCATACATTGCGCCACCCGTTCGTCCAGTCGCGAGGCGCAGGACAGTGCGCGAAATGTCAGCCCCACTCACTGTTAACCAGCCATGGTGCATAGTGCTTCCGCCCAACGGACAGTTCGAACTGAGGAGCTCACTCATCCATCACATGCCCAAGTTTCATGGAATGAACAACGAAAATCCAGTCAAGCATGTGCGAGAGTTCCTGGTCATTTGCGAAAACATGAAGACCGAAGGGGAAAGCGATGAAGCGCTAAAAATGAAAGCATTTCCATTCTCACTAAGTGATACAGCTAGACACTGGCTAATGAATTTACCTGCAGGATCTATTCACACATGGGAGCAGCTGCAGAAGAAGTTCTTAGACAAATTTTATCCAGCAGCGAAGATTGCGCTGCTCAGAAGGGAATTGGCCGCGCCAAGGCAAGGCGCAGGGGAGTCTCTGTCAGAATACTACGAGCGTTTCAGGGAGCTAGAAGCCAACTGCTACAATCACGGGCTTCCCCAGAATGTGCTGATAGAGAACTTTCTGAATGGACTGCTACCCATGGAGCTTCGACTACTGAATGCATGCGCAGGAGGGGACATTTGCAACATGTACCCGGAGGATGCATGGCAGCTGATAGAAGATTCTGCTGGGCAGGTAAGACATCAATTGACACTTGAAAGTAGTCGTAATCGTTCTGTGCATCAGGTAGAGGCAAGCGCTGAGATCCAAGAAATGAAGGCCATGCTACAGAAGCTGATGAGTGCGCAGAGCGCACAACCAGTTGCGCCAAAGGTATGTGAATTCTGCAGGTCCACTGAGCACAAGACAGACGAATGCCCAACACTTTTTGAAGAAACTGGAGACGTAAATGCCCTTGGAGGATGGGACAACAGAGGACCGCAGAGGCAGAATCAGCCGCGCTTTGGGCTTGCTGCAAATGGATTCAGATGGAGAGAAGAGAACAATTTCCAGAGGCAGCCCACTGATCAGCACGCGCCACAGCAGACGCAACAAGCTGCACCCTACAATCCACTGCATCGCCGCACAGACGCACCAGCGCAGAACAATCAGCAACCAAAGCGATCCTTGGAAGATATCATGGGGCAGCTAGCAGACACAGTGCGCAAGAATGACGAAAAGTATGACAAGAGGTTCGAATCCATAGAGAAGCATCTATCACAAATTGCAACCACGGTGTATGAGCTGAAAAAGAGCGATGGCAACCTGCCTTCGCAAGTGATTCAGAACCCTAAGGGAGGAGTTAATGCAGTAACACTGAGGACTGGGCGCACAGTGGGAACAGAGCAGACCGCGCAGGCGCCCGCGCAACCAGTTGCGCAAGACCCAGATTCAGCAGCTCAGAGTGCGCAACCAGAGCCAGAGGCGCAATCAGAAGCGCCAACCACGAACCAGCAGGGCAATGCGCCAGGTATGTCTCACTCGAAAAACAAGGACAAAAATTGTACTAACATACCTGCTCCTTTCCCTGTACAGGCACCACTGGCACGAAAAGAAGCACTGGACAAGGAACTATATGAGCTGTTCAGCAAGGTGGAAATCAACATACCTCTCATAGAAGCTATTCGATAGATTCCCAGGTATGCGAAGTTTTTAAAAGAGCTGTGCACAAATAAAAGAAGGACAGGCGAATGCGCACAGGTAATGCTAAATGCGCAGGCCTCAGCAATCGTGCAACAAAAGGTACCACCTAAGTGCCGAGATCCAGGTACATTCACTATCCCTTGCACCTTAGGTAAAACCACGGTAAGCAACTGCATGATCGATTTAGGCGCATCAATTAATTTATTACCATATTCTCTCTATGCGACCTTGCGCCTTGGACCACTAAAACCTGCAGGTCTCACAATTCAGCTAGCAGATAGATCGTGCAAACAACCTGCAGGCATGATAGAAGATGTCCTAGTTCGAGTAGGAGAGCTGGTGTTCCCAGCAGACTTTTATGTGCTCGAAATGGAGGGTGAATCAAGCGCCAGCAGTGCGCAGATCCTCCTAGGCAGACCGTTTCTAATGACTGCGCGCACGAAGATAGACGTGTGGAGGGGCACGCTCTCCATGGAGGTAGATGGGGAAGAAATCCATTTCAACATCTTCGAAGGGATGCAGCACCCACATGAGGACGCTACCGTGCACGCAATGGACAGCTTTGACGATTTAGTCACAGAAGCGCAGTGTGCGAGCGCAACCATAGGACCAGAGCTACTGACACAGGCAGAGCTGGAGGAGCACGAGGAGGAGCTAAGCAGTGCTGAACCAGCACCCACACAGGTACTTGATATAGTTCATGTTTGCACCGCTAACAAAACCTTGCCCTCTATTGAACAGGCACCCAAGATCGAACTGAAGCAACTCCCGGAGCACCTCAAGTACATTTTCTTGGGAGATGAGGACACCCTGCCAGTGATCATCAAGAAGGGATTGGAAAAAGAGCAGGAGGCGCGCTTACAACAGGTGCTGCGCAGGAACCAGCGCGCTATTGGATGGACTCTTGCTGATCTGCGCGGAGTGAGCCCAGACGTGTGCATGCACCGGATTCTGTTGGAAGATGGTGCCAAACCATCCAGGGAGGCTCAGCGCAGATTAAACCCAAATATGATGGAGGTAGTGCAAAAGGAAGTCCTGAAGTTGCTTGACGCAGGGGTCATTTACCCAATCTCAGACAGCAAATGGGTCAGCCCGGTGCACGTTGTGCCAAAGAAAGGAGGAATCACGGTGGAGGAGAATGCGCAGGGCGAGCTAGTTCCCAAGCGCATACAAACTGGCTGGCGCATGTGCATCGACTACAGGAAGCTGAACGCTGTAACGCGCAAGGACCACTTCCCGCTACCCTTCATGGACCAGATGCTGGATCGATTGGCAGGTAAGCCTTACTTTTGTTTTTTGGACGGATATTCAGGTTACAATCAGATACCCATAGCTGCGGAGGATCAAGAGAAGACCACGTTCACATGCCCCTTCGGAACATTTGCGTTTCGGCGTATGTCTTTTGGGCTGTGCAACGCGCCAGGTACGTTCCAACGCCTTGTCATGAGCATTTTCTCTGATATGATTGGTATATGCATAGAAGTGTTCATGGATGATTTCACTGTATATGGGAGTACCTTTGATGCATGCTTAACACATCTAGATAAAGTCTTAGCGCGCTGCATCTCTAAGAACTTAGTGCTAAACTACGAGAAATGTCATTTCATGGTTACGCACGGAGTAGTACTAGGTCATATTATTTCAGAGGAGGGTATTAAGGTAGACAAGGCTAAGATAGATATTATTTCTAATCTGCCTTATGCCACCAACGTGCGCGACGTGAAATCGTTCTTAGGGCATGCTGGGTTTTACAGGCGTTTTATTAAGGATTTCTCTAAAATTTGCATACCCCTGTCTAACCTGTTGCAAAAAGACGTGTGCTTCGATTTTACTGATGAGTGCAGGGCGGCGTTCGATAAGCTGAAAGAAGCGCTGACCAGTGCGCCAGTGATGCGCGCACCAGACTGGAACCTGCCATTCGAGCTGATGTGTGACGCAAGTGACTACGCAGTAGGAGCAGTCTTGGGGCAGCGCGAGGACAAGAAGCCGCATGCCATCTACTATGCATCGCGCACACTGGACTCCGCGCAGAAGAACTACACCACCACGGAGAAGGAGCTTCTGGCAATTGTATTTGCGCTGGAGAAGTTCCGAGCATATGTTCTAGGCGCCAGAGTCATCATCTACACGGACCACGCAGCTATCCGCTACCTCATGTCCAAGAAAGAGACCAAGCCGCGCCTGATGCGCTGGGTACTTCTGCTTCAGGAATTCGACTTAGAGATCAAAGATAAGAAGGGCACAGAAAATACCGTCGCTGATCACCTGAGCAGGATCGTAAAGGATGAGGAGCCAGGGCAGATCAAGGAGACATTCCCTGACGAGCATCTGATGGCGCTAACAGGTAAGGTACCATGGTATGCGCATATCGCAAATTACCTGGTCACAGGTGCGTTCCCTCCTCACTTCAATAAAACTCAGTGCATGCGATTGAAAAATGAGTCCAAGCATTATCTTTGGGATGATCCTTACATGCTTAGAATAGGTCCAGATCGGATATTAAGACGTTGCGTGCCTGACCATGAGATTAACTCTGTGTTGATGTTTTGTCATGCGCACGCCTGTGGGGGACATTTCGGTCCCAAGCGCACGAGCAGGAAGATCTTGGACTGCGGGTTCTACTGGCCGCACCTATTCAGAGATGCCTATGACCACTGCAGGAAGTGTGACAGGTGCCAGCGCACTGGAGGAATCTCCGCGCGCAACGAGATGCCGCAGACCCCGATTCTGGTGGATGAAGTGTTCGATGTTTGGGGAATCGACTTCATGGGTCCATTTCCCCCATCTGCCGGCTACGAGTACATACTGGTGGCCGTGGATTACGTATCCAAATGGGTCGAAGCTAAGGCCACGCGCAAGGATGATGGTAAGACTGTCGCTGATTTTCTCAGAACTAACATATTTTGCAGGTACGGAGTGCCTAAGGCAGTTATCAGCGACCAGGGGACGCACTTCTGCAACAGGGTTGTGGCGCAAGTTTTCAAGCACTATGGGGTGCGCCACAAGACGTCCACCGCTTACCATCTGCAGACAAATGGACAGGCCGAAGTTTCTAACAGAGAGATCAAGCGCATCTTGGAAAAGACTGTGAGGCCGTCGCGCAAGGATTGGAGCCAGCGCCTGGATGATGCGCTATGGGCATACCGCACTGCACACAAGACGCCCATTGGAACCTCACCATTCCGGCTGGTCTATGGGAAGGCATGCCACCTGCCAGTAGAGCTCGAGCACAAGGCATATTGGGCCTTACGTATTTGCAACTTGAACTTGGAGGAGGCAGGACAAGAACGCGCATTTGAGCTGAGCGAACTCGAAGAGCTGCGCCTAGACGCCTATGAGGGACTGCGCGATTACAAAGCGCGCACCAAGGCGTTTCATGACAAGCATATCCTCCGGCGCACATTTGAACCAGGAGACCAGGTACTGTTATTTTCATCGCGCCTGAAGCTCATGCCTGGAAAGTTGCGCAGCAAGTGGACGGGACCATACACCGTCACCAAGGTTTTCCCCTACGGCACAATTGAATTAGAGGACGGGCACCAGCATCGTTTTCAGGTTAACGGGCAGAGAGTCAAACGGTACTTGGGCGAACCTTGGGATGGCGCAACACGCAACATTGACTTGGCCGAGCCA
The DNA here is from genome assembly GCA_963678935.1 of Umbilicus rupestris. NCBI lineage: Eukaryota > Viridiplantae > Streptophyta > Magnoliopsida > Saxifragales > Crassulaceae > Umbilicus > Umbilicus rupestris. Next base: position 7,109,772 of record OY787615.1, on the reverse strand, counting down.
GAGATAGTGGACGCGCAAGCTGCTGCGCCAGACGCACCACCAGATGTTTCAGAGGGAGAACTAGCACTCATCGCCTATATCTCCTCTTCCTCTGCATCTACCCTCATTACGAATAATGTATCACATGCTGACCCTCCCTTGTATCCTTTGCGCAGGACCAATGAGATCGTAACACAAGCACTGGCGCAAGGACACTCAGGAGCAAGAGTGGGGGGGGCTGCAGACGCACTTCTTGGCACGTAACGAGGTACCGTCGAGCCAACGACGTTAAACAAAGGCACTTGTCGGGAGGTAACCCGACACGTTTTAATTTGGCACATTTTATTCTGCTTGTTTTGTTTTTTGAGTGTTTTTAGTTAGATTAGGGTTTGGTAGTTTTTAGTCACACAAGTGCGCAGGACCGTGCGCCTATCAGTGCGCAGGTCCGTTGCGCTAGCCAGAGGAGGGTATATAAGGCCAGACTTAGAAAATTCCCAGCACTTTTTCACTCGACCGTTACACACAAGCTCCCGCCTTCAGACCTCTGCCGTCGATCAGCGCCCAACCCACCGTCCGTCTAGAGGGATTCAAGGACAACACGACCGCACAGCACCCAGGTAACCCCCGATTCCGCTTTGAGCCGCTTCTGTTAGGGTTTGCGCGGAGAAGACAGTTTTTAGGGTTTTGAAATCGCACCAGGCTAGAGTGCGCGGCTTGGAGTGCTGTTTTGTGCGTTGAGTAGGCGACCAGTAGGCGCTCGTTCGGTGCAAGTTTCAGAGGATTCTGGGCAGTTTCGAATTTTAGGGTTTTGGGGAGCATTGACCGCAATTGACCGGAGCCCAGCGCAAGATGAAACCCGCCACAGACCAGGAGACCCCAGCGGCTTTCGCTAACAAGTATGCAGCATTCATCAGCCTGGACATGTACGGGACACTGTACATTTGCCGAGATTTCCTACGCGAGGTAGGATTAGAGGACCTCGTGGCGCAGAGGCTAGCGATTGCCGGCTGGGAGGCGCTAATGGACCTCCGCAGCGCATCAGACCAGGAAGATACGTGTGAGTTCCTGGCCTCTATGGAGGCAGGGGACAGGGAGATCAGATATAGACACAGGGGTGTCTGGTTCATAGCCTCGGAAAGGAGGCTGAGGCGCGCATTCGGATGCGCCAAGGTGCGTGAGGAGGAGTTAGACACGCACAATAACCAGGAGGCTTGGCGGGACATGGCAACAGGACCAGCATTCGCCGCGGGGCGCAGCAGGGGCCGAGAGCTGCGCGACCCGTGGCTGTTCTACTTATGGCGCATCGTGGCCTACACAGTCATTGGCCGTTTCAACGGCGCACCAAAGATCAGCCTCCTGGATATGGAGATTTTGACGGGGCTTTATTATGAGCGGAAGGTGTTGTTCATCCTGAACATGGTGCACCATTGGAGCCGCGTCAGCATGAGGGGGCCGCTGACGTGTGGAGGCCTTATCACGCACCTGCTGCGGGCCTTACATGGAGAGCCCGAGGTGCCAGAGCACACCTTGGTGCAGCCTATACCATCACACTAGAATGGTGCTACCGTCTGCAGCCAGCCAAACCACCGCGGGCCAGAGCAGAGAGCAGTGCACAGGGCGCAGCAGCCGCCGCCGCAGCAGCCGCAGCCGCCGCCGCAGCAGATGAAGAGATGGAGGAGGCCCTAGAACCAGAGGTGCCTCTAGTCAGGCGCCCAAGGACCCGGGCGCAGACTGGAGCGCACCAGAGGGCCCGTGCACCACAGGGGGAGCCAGTGACCATTTCCATCGAGGATTCTCCCCCTCGTGCACGTGCCAAGCGCCCAAGGACTGAGACTGAGGAGGCGCCTGAGGAAGCCACTGCCGAGCAGCGCATGTTGTTCAACGTCATGCGCGTGCTCGAATACTTAGCGCCAGAGGGGGCGGATTTGAGTATGAGTCCACCATCCGGGTGGAAATTTGGAGATGCGATTCCCCCTCTCCTCAGCCTGCACCATCCACCTCCTACCCGAACCCCAGAAACCCCAGCAGCACCCTCTCCAGCACCAACCCCAGCCCCAGCAGAGTCAGCACCTGCAGCAGCCCCAGCAGCCCCAGCAGCAGAGCCCACCCCTGAACCCGAACCATTACCACCACCAGCAGCTTCCCCTGCCCGGCCTTCTGTTCCGGAGTCCCCCATTAACTTTCCCAGCGTAGACTCCGATTCCATATGGGAGTCACTTTCCGAGGACGAGCAGCCTGACCCCCTCACCATTGTGCCACCATCCTCCAGCACCGACTCCTTGACTGATTCTTCAGAGGATGAGGCGCATGGGTCAGCAGCAGCGTCTAGCTCGGGGAACTTCTAAGGCCGAGGGCAGGCGCAGTGATTTTCTTTAGGGTGGTGTCTTTTATTTTTGCTGCGTCTAGTTGACTATTATGTGTGCTGAATATTTGTGCCCTACATTCTGTGACTCCCTTGCTATATTTTGTGTGACTATTTGTGTTCCCTTTTCTGTTCTTTATTTTCGTTGCATTGCATGCATGTGCGCAGCCTCCGTGCGCTTGAGCTTGAGTCGTGGGGACACGTCTCTGTTCAAGTGTGGGGGGGGGGGGGGGGGGGGGGGGGGGGCGTTACTCTTACATTTCATGTTTTGAGCATTTTTTAGTATAGCTTAGTTTAAGTTGAAGAGAATTAGTAGCAGTAGTGCGCTAAGGTGCAGGATGCGCATGCGCTCCAGCTTGTGTTGCGCTATCCGTATTGCGTGCGCCGTTCTCTACTGTTTTAGCATAATTTTTTCGTTTTTTTCTGCTCCTGTCAGTTGGGATATACAGGGGATGTGGAGTTGATAGAAATGCTCCAGAGAGGCGGTTAGTCGCTTGTGCTTCGAAGGCGAGGTATATGGTCGAGTGCGCTAGTGGAGGCCGGTGCTTCGCAACCTTCGGAACAAAAGAGCGCGCTCAGTCACGCAGATGCCAAAGGCAAAGTACCCAAAGCGTGGCGAGGTGGGAAAACAGACCACCTTCTCTCTGGAAATCCAGCTAAGGAAAGCGGGCACGGATGCAAACGCGTGCGCTGACCGGCGCAGACAAACCAAGGAGGGAGAGCGGAACGAGTTCCATAGCTGCTATCCGAAGGCTGAGATTGGAACTGTTCTGGGAAAAAAATTGGAAAGGAAGCTGTACAAAAGAAAAATACCAGCAGAAGCAGATGATTTGCGTTACAAAGAATCAGCATGCGCACTACTTAGTACATGCGTGCGCAAGACCACAAGGATATCATCAAAGGCTCAGGTCCCCAGGAAGTGTGCGAACGAATCACGCACTGGAAGAAGCTCGCGCAAGAAACCATATACCTATCTTCGGAGCGGGAGCTGACAACCAGGAGCCTAAGAAGAGCTATCTCCCAGTCATCCAAAGATCTTCATCCCGGCTGAGAGGTAATGAAATTTTGGGATTATTATATTAGAACTATTGAGTGCAGTTGTGCGCAGGTGATAGAGCAGCACAAGCTGAGTGACTGTGCATTTTGCGCTAGAATGCAAGGCTGTGCGCTAGTCTCCAGAAAAGGTAATTGTATCCGCGTTTCAGTACTTGTTCGGGACGAACAAGGGGCAAGTGTGGGGGGTTTGATAGAGCCTAGTTATACACATTATTTAGGTCATAATCCTGTGCTTGTTTGCAATATTTCATGAGCAAGATTACTCGTTTCCAATGTTTTTGTATATCAGGTCAGAACGAGTCCTTAAGTCGGATACGCGCTGTCAGGCAGCGTTCAAGGAGTGAAAAATCAGCCTGTGGAGCTAGCGGCGCAAACAAAAGAAGAAATGGCGAAAGACAGCAGAGGTGCGCTACCCGATTGCGCCAATCAACGCTGTGCGCCAGGCGCAAAGTCCCAGTGACCAGATTTGGAAGTTGCCAAAAGATGAACTTCCTGGGGCACTATTTAAACAAAGAAAGTCTAGGGTTTCAAGATCGGAACATCATCACTCAGTGGCATTCCAGAGGCACTGCGCGGCAGAACTGAAAAACACACGGACCTGTCAAGGAGATTTGCGCCAGCCGACTGCGCCAGCCACGAGAAGACACTGCACGCACTATTTGCTACCGTTTTCTCTGATACAGTAGTTGTTATTTACTATTTTATGATGTTTACCACTAGCATGTCTAGCTAAACACTTAGTGTTGGTCGGGCATGAATCTATGATGTATTACCTTTGAGACTTGAGCTTAATGCGTAGTTTACTTATTTGTATTAATCCTGCGCATACTGAGACAGTTAGTTGCATGAGTAGGGGAAGCCTTGAACCGCAAACTTACTTGTGTTGCTTGCTTGTCACCTGTTAAACTAGTTGCATGAGTAGGGGAAGCCTTGAACCGCAAACTTATCGTGACAACTAGGAGTAACGAGTTAGGGTAAGCAGTTGCTACTGTGACAGGATTCGCAGCTGTTTAGTCTAGTTCTAGGATTAATAGCACATGAACTTTGAACGGAACATGCGCACGTGTTAGGAAGCCTTTACCGGACACTAACCCAAGTAAACCACAAGCTATAGATGTTTAGAGTCGATGATAAGGAATGCATTCATAGAGGATTGTCTGCCCAATACTTCTCATAAAGATAGTACTTCATCTCTACTGCTTGCGCACGTCTAGTGCAATTCCCCGCGTTACGATATTCGCTGTTACTCGCGCATCGCGCAAAACCCCCAATCACTCACGCAACCCCCGTTCTCTTAAGTGTAGGTTACTGGCTAAGACTCACTGCTTGCTCCCTGTGGAGATCGACCCTTACTTAACCGCTGTACTAGTGGGAGAGGAAGGAATTATATTTGACGCGCACAACGACGCGCGATCAAACATTTCAGCTAGGAATCAAATGCCCCAAACTCCGATAGTTGTTGATGAGGTGTTTGACATTTGGGGCATTGATAGAGCCTATTTATACGCACTATTTAGATCCTAACACTATGCTTGTTTGCATAATTTTGTGTACAAGATTACTGGTTTCCGGAGTTTTTGTATTTCAGGGCAAAACGAGGGCCTAAGTCGGATACGCGCTAACAGGCAGCGTTTAAGGAGCGCAACACAGCCTCCGGAGCTAGCAGCGCAAGCAGGATAGGAAGTGGCAGAGTCGACTATGGTGCGCAGACCGATTGCGCTAACCAATGTGTGCGGTGCGCCATGCGCAGGATATTGGTGTTTCCAAATCTTGACACCATCAGATTAGGAAGTTGCCAAGGCCGTCCTTGGGCCTCATGAGCAGTATATAAAGAGAGGAAGGCTAGGGTTTGAACATACACACACAGACACGACACAGCACATGAGAGAGAGGCAGAACTGAAAAACACACGAGCTACTGAGAGGACCTGCGCTAGCCGACTGCGCCAGCCGAGACACTGCAACCTGCACGCACCTGCGTGTTACTGTTTTCTTGGATACTTTAGCTATTATTTACTGTTTCTATGATGTTTACTACTAGCATGTCTAGCTAAACGCTTTGAATCGGTTGGGCATGATTCTATGAGTATTTCCTTTGAGACTTGTGCTTAATGCATAGTTTGTTTGCTTGTATTAATTCTGTGCACACTGTTGACAGCTAGTTGCATGAGTAGGGGAAGCCTTGAACCGCAATCTTACTCTTGTTACTTGTTTGTTATATGTTAAACTAGTTGGTAGCTTGACGGTGACAACTAGGAGTAATGCACTAGGATATTCAACTGCTACTGTGACAGGATTCGTAACTGTTTAAACTAGTTTCAAGAATTAATAGCTCATGAACTTTGATCGGAACATGCGCACATGTTAGGAAGCCTTGATCGGACACTAACTCCAGTAAGTCAAACTATAGACGTTTAGAGTCGAAGATAAGGAATACATTCATAGAGGATTGTCTGCGCCGATACTTTTCATAGTCATAGTACTTAATCTCTACTGCCTGCGCACGTCTAGTACAAATCCTGCGTTAATGATCGCGCGTCGTTGTACGCGTCAAATTAATCCTTCCTCTTCCACTAGTACAGCGGTTAAGTCATGGTCGATCTCCACAGGGAGCAAGCAGTTCAGTTTTAACCAGTGACCTACACTTACAAAAATTGGGGGGGTGAGTGATTGGGGTTGCGCGATGCGCGAGTAAATAGTGGCAAACGCAGAACTTGCACCAGACGTGCGCAGGCAGTAGAGATTAAATACTATGACTATGAGAAGTATTGGGCAGACAATCCTCTATGAGCGCATTCCTTATCATTGACTCTAAACGTCTATAGTTTGATTTCACTTAAGTTAGTGTCCGATCAAGGCTTCCTAACATGTGCGCATGTTCCGGTCAAAGTTCATGTGCTATTAATTCTTGAACTAAACTAAACAACTACGAATCCGATCAAGGTAGCAATTGCTTATCCTAGCGTGTTACTCCTAGTTGGCACCGTCAGGCTATTCAACTAGTTTAACATACAACAACAAGCAACAAGAGTAAGATTGCGGTTCAAGGCTTCCCCTACTCATGCAACTAGCTGCCAACATTGTGCACAGAATTAATATAAGCAAACAAGCTATGCATTAAGCGCAAGTCTCAAAGGAAATACTGATAGATTCATGCCCAACCAATACTAAGCGTTTAGCTAGACATGCTAGTAGTAAACATCATAGAAACAGTAAATAATAACTAGAGTATCCAAGAAAACAATAGCAATAGGTTGCAGTCTTGGCTGGCGCAGTTGGCTAGCGCAGGTCCTCTCGATTGTATGATGATCAAACCCTAGCCTTCTTCTCTTCTTTATATACTGCTCAGAGGCTCATCCTTGGCAACTTCCAAATCTGGTGGTGTCAGGATTTGGAAACACCACCATTTGCGCATGGCGCACGGCATCTTGGTTAGCGCAAACGGTTAGCGCACCGTGGTCGACTCTGCCAATTCTTCTGTTTGCACCGCTAGCTCCGCAGGCTTGTGTGATGCGCGTCCTAAACGCTGCCTGTTAGCGCGTATCCGGTTTAGGCCCTCGTTTTGCCCTGAAATACAAAAACACTGGAAACCAGTAATCTTGTACATAAAATAATGCAAACAAGCATAGGGTAGGATCTAAATAATGTGTATAAATAGGCTCTATCAAACCCCCCATACTTGCCCCTTGTTCGTCCTCGAACAAGCACTCAAGCACGGATACTATTACCTCTCTGGAGTCTAGCGCATAGTCTTGCACTCTGGCGCGATCTGCACTACTGATCACCTTGCGCTGCTCTACCACCTGCGCGCATCTGCTGTCAATAGTTCTAATATAATAATTCGATTTTCGTTACCTCTCAGCTAGGATGAAGATCATTTCGGATGGCTGGGAGATAGCTCTTCATAGGCTCCAGCTTGTCAGCTCTCACTCCGAGGATGGGTATATGGTTAACAGCGCAGCTTCTTCCCGTGCGTGATTCTTCCGCGCACTTTCTGGGAACCTGAGCCTTTTGATGATTTTCTTTGTGGACCTTGCGCACGCTGGTGCTTATTCGTGCGCATGCTGATTCTTTTGTAGCGCATATCATCTGCTGGTATTTTCCTTTTGTACAGCTTTGTCTATGGTTCCTATCTTTCCCAGAACGGTTCCAATCTCGGCCTTCGGATAACAGCTATGGCACACCGCCCCGCTCTCCCTCCGTGGTCTATCTGCGCAGGTCGGCGCACACGTTTACACCCGCGCGTGCCTTCCTTAGCTCGACTTCCAGAGGAAAGGTGGTCTATTTTCCCACCTCGCCACGCTTTGGGTATTCGACTTCGGCATCTGCGTGACTGAGCGCGCTCTCTTGTTCCGAAGGTCGCGAAGCACAGGCCTCCACTAGCGCTCTCGACCATATACCTCACCTCCGAAGCTCGAACGACTAACCGCCTCTCTAGAACGTTTCTGTCAACTCCACATCCCCTGTATATCCCAACTAACAGGAGCAGAAAAACAAAAAAAAAATATACTAAAACAGTTGGTAGCAGCGCACGCAATATGGATTGCGCAAAACAAGCTGACAGTATGCGCAACCCGCACACAAGCGCACTACTGCTACTGTTTTCTTCAAATAAGCTAAGCTACACTATAAAGCTCAAAAATACGTGAAATATAAATGTAACGCTGCCCCCCCCCCACACTTAAACAGAGACGTGTCCCCACGACTCAAGCTCAAGCGCACGGAGAACGCGCAAATGCATGCAAGCAAATTAAAGAACATAAAAACTAAGAACATATAGTCAAAGCAGCGCAATATAGCATAGGGACACAAAATATGTAGCACAAGAGTTCAGCACACATATAGCAACATAATATCGAATAATGTTCAGCATATAAAAGAAAAAGACACTACCCGAAAGGAATAATGCGCCCCCCTACAGCTCTATATGTCCTCTGAGCTGGACGCAGCCGCTGAACCATGTGCCTCCTCCTCTGAAGAATCTGTCGCATAATCGGTGCTGGAGGAAGGCGGGACAACAGAAAGGGCGACAGGCTGCGCCACGAAGTCGTCCTCTGAGATGGGGTCCCATAGCGAGTCTGAGCTGGTGCTAATGATGGGTTCGGTTACGGGGGACCTCGGAATGGACGGCTGGGCAGGGGATGGTGCAGGTGCTGGTACTTGTGTTGGTTCGGGGGTGGGCTCTGTTTCTGGGGCTGGCTCTGGTGCTGGGGCTGGGGAAGGAGAGGGCTCTGCTGGATGCACTGGGGGCTGAGTAAGAGGGCTGGCTGACTGGTGCGGCTCGCTGGGGGAACCGGGAGGTGGCCGACGCAAGCTGAGGAGAGGGGGAATCGCGTCTCCAAATCTCCACCCTGATGGTGGGCTCATGCTTAAGTCCGCCCCCTCTGGCGCTAAATACTCGAGCACGCGCATGACGTTGAACATCATGATTCGTGTGCGCGTCCATGTCAGCTTCTCTCACCTTAGCGCACCTCAGTGTGCGCTTCAGCCTCTTAGCCGAGGCAATGTACCACACCCCTCGGTGCCGGTACCTTATCTCCATCTCACCTGGCTCGAACGACGCCAGGAACTCGCAGGTGTCCTCCTTGTCTGATGCGCTGTTGAGTTCCAACAGCGCCTCCCAGCCTGCTAACGCCAGCCTCTCCACAACGAGGTCCTCCAGTCCGACCTCGCGCAGGAAGTCCCTGCTGATGTACGGAGTCCCGTACATTTCTAGCCTAAGAAATGCGGCGTACTAGCTGGCGAAAACAGCTGGGGTTTCTTGGTCCTCGGCAGGCTGCATCGTGGCTGGGTTTCTCTGGTCAACGCCGGTCAACACCTTCTAATGCTCCGAAAATCAAAACTCCTCCAAATGCCTTGAAACTTTCACCAACTGGGCGCCTACTCCCCGCCTACAAAACCCTCTAACCAATACTCCAATCGGTGCACTCTAGCCTGGTGCGATTTCAAAACCCTAGAGCACTCCTCTACCGCACAAACCCTACTGGAATCTGCTCAAATCTGGGGGAAAGGTTACCTGGAGGGTGGTCGACGGAGTGCTCCTCAAATCTCTCTAGACGGAAGCTGGTTTGAGCGCCGGACGGTGAGCGGAGGTGTGAGGGCGGGAGTTGTACTTGCAACGGTCGAGTGAAAAAGTGCTGAAAATTTCTAAGTACTGATATACCCCCTGACTGGCGCAGCTGTCCTACGCACTGAAGTGCGCACGGACCTGCGCACTGCTGCTCGACTAAAATAAACTACAAGTCCTAAACTAGCTAAAAGACACTAGAAACACTAAAATAAAACATGTAAAAATAAAACGAGTCGGGTTACCTCCCGACAAGTGTCTTTGTTTAACGTCGTTGGCTCGACTGTACCTCGTTACTCGGGTGAAAGTATACCAGCGGCTTCCCCCACACTTTCTCCTGCGTGACCCTGCGCCTGTGCATGCGTCGTGTTCTTCTTGATCCTGCGCAAAGGGTCGGGCGGGTGGTCAGCATGGTTAATAGTATGTGATAAATTGTAAGCAACGAGGGAAGGTAAAGAGGGAGAAGAAAGATGAGCAATAGTCCCCTGTTCTCCCTCTAACGCGTCTGGTGATGATTCTGGCGTAGCAACCTGCGCATCTGCTATCTCAGGTTCTGCCAATTCAATTTCGCGAGCTGTACCATCCCAAGGTTCTCCTAAGTATTTCTTGACTCTCTGCCCATTGACCTGAAAACGATGTCGGTGCTCGTTTTCTAACTCGATTGTTCCGTAGGGGAAAACCTTGGTGACTGTGTACGGTCCTGTCCATTTACTGCGCAGCTTCCCTGGCATGAGCTTCAGGCGCGAGGAGAACAACAGTACCTGGTCTCCTGGCTCAAAAGTGCGTCTAAGAATATTCTTGTCGTGAAATGCCTTGGTGCGTGCTTTGTAATCGCGCAGTCCCTCATAGGCATCCAGGCGCAGCTCTTCTAATTCGTTCAGCTCAAACGCGTGCTCCTTGCCAGCCTCATCCAAGTTGAGGGTGCATATGCGCATTGCCCAGTATGCCTTGTGCTCCAATTCTACTGGCAGATGGCACGCCTTTCCATAGACCAACCGAAACGGTGAAGTCCCGATTGGTGTCTTATGCGCGGTCCGGTATGCCCATAGCGCATCGTCTAGGCGCTGGCTCCAGTCCTTCCGCGATGGTCTTACGGTTTTTTCCAGGATGCGCTTGATCTCTCGGTTGGAAACCTCGGCCTGTCCATTTGTCTGAGGGTGGTAAGCGGTGGACGTCTTGTGGCGCACTCCATAATGCTTGAAAACTTGCGCCACAACTCTGTTGCAGAAATGCGTCCCCTGGTCGCTGATGATTGCCTTAAGCACCCCGTACCTGCAAAAGATGTTAGTTTTTAGAAACTCAGCGACCGTCTTACCATCATCCTTCCGTGTGGCCTTAGCTTCGACCCATTTGGAGACATAATCCACTGCGACCAATATGTACTCGTATCCGGCAGATGGAGGGAATGGTCCCATGAAGTCAATACCCCAATTATCAAACACTTCATCCACTAGAATCGGCGTCTGCGGCATCTCGTTGCGCGCTGATATGCCTCCTGTGCGCTGGCACCTATCACAATTCCTGCAGTAGTTATATGCATCTCTAAACAGGTGCGGCCAATAAAATCCGCAGTCCAGGATCTTCCTGCTCGTGCGCTTGGGACCAAAGTGTCCTCCACATGCGTGCGCATGACAAAACATCAAAACAGAGTTAATTTCATGGTCAGGCACGCAGCGCCTCAATATCTGATCAGGTCCTATTCTGAGCATATATGGATCATCCCAAATGTAATGCTTGGACTCATGCTTTAGTCTCATGCACTGGGTTTTATTGAAATGTGGAGTAAACGTACCTGTGACCAGGTAATTCGCAATGTGCGCATACCATGGTACCTTACCTGTCAGCGCCATCAGATGCTCGTCAGGGAATGTCTCCGTGATCTGCCCTGGCTCCTCCTCTTTCACGATCCGGCTCAGATGGTCAGCAACTGTATTCTCCGTGCTCTTCTTATCCTTAATTTCCAAGTCAAATTCCTGAAGTAGGAGCACCCAGCGCATCAGGCGCGGCTTAGTCTCCTTCTTGGACAGTAGGTAGCGGATGGCTGCCTGGTCTGTGTAGATGACGACTCTGGCGCCTAGAACATATGTGCCGAACTTCTCTAGCGCAAAAATGATTGCCAGAAGCTCCTTCTCCGTGGTGGTGTAATTCCTCTGCGCAGAGTCCAGTGTGCGCGATACATAATAAATGGCGTGTGGTTTCTTGTCCACGCGCTGTCCCAGGAACGCTCCTACTGCGTAATCACTTGCGTCGCACATTAGTTCGAATGGTAGGCTCCAGTCTGGTGCGCGCAACACTGGCGCACTTGTCAGCGCCTCCTTCAGCTTATTAAACGCGGCCCTGCACTCATTAGTAAAGTCGAAGCACACATCCTTTTGCAAGAGGTCAGACAGGGGTATACAAATTTTAGAGAAGTCTTTTATAAAACGCCTGTAAAACCCAGCATGCCCAAGGAATGACTTCACGTCGCGCACGTTAGTGGAATAAGGCAGATTAGAAATAAGATCTATCTTAGCTTTATCTACCTTGATCCCCTCCTCTGAGATAATATGTCCTAGTACTACACCATGCGATACCATGAAATGACATTTTTCATAATTGAGTACTAGATTCTTTGAAATGCAGCGCGCTAAGACCTTATCAAGATGAGTTAAGCATGCATCAAAGGTACCTCCATACACAGTAAAATCATCCATGAACACTTCTATGCATATACCAATCATATCAGAAAAAATGCTCATGACAAGGCGTTGGAACGTACCTGGCGCGTTACACAGCCCAAATGACATGCGCCGAAACGCAAACGTGCCGAACGGGCAGGTGAACGTGGTCTTCTCTTGATCCTCCGCAGCTATGGGTATCTGGTTGTACCCTGAATATCCGTCCAAGAAACAAAAATAGGGTTTTCTTGCTAATCTGTCCAGCATTTGGTCTACGAAGGGTAGCGGGAAATGGTCCTTGCGCGTGACTGCGTTAAGCTTCCTATAGTCGATGCACATGCGCCATCCAGTTTGTATGCGCTTGGGAACTAGCTCGCCCTGCGCATTCTCCTCTACTGTGATTCCTCCTTTCTTTGGCACAACGTGCACTGGACTGACCCATTTGCTGTCTGAGATCGGGTAAATGACTCCTGCGTCGAGTAGCTTAAGGATCTCCTTCTGCACTACCTCTATCATATTCGGGTTTAATCTGCGCTGAGCCTCCCTGGATGGTTTGGCACCATCTTCCAACAGAATCCTATGCATGCATACATCTGGGCTCACTCCGCGCAGGTCAGCAAGTGTCCATCCTATGGCGCGCTGGTTCTTGCGCAGCACCTGCTGTAAGCGCGCTTCCTGCTCCTCCAACTCTGGCAGGGTGTCCTCATTTCCTAAGAAAATGTATTTGAGGTGCTCTGGAAGTTGCTTCAGCTCGATCTTGGGTGCCTGTTCAATAGAGGGCAAGATTTTATTAGCAGTGCAAATATGAACTGTATCGTGTACCTGTTTGGATTCTGGTTCAGCACTGCTCAGCTCGTCTTCTTGCTCCTCCAACTCTGCCTGTGCTAGTGGCTCTGGTCCTACCGTTGCGCTCGCACATTGCGCATCTGTGACTAAATCATCAATGCTGTCCATTGCGTGCACTGTGGCGTCCTCATGTGGGTGTTGCATCCCTTTAAATATGTTGAAGTGGATTTCTTCGCCATCAACCTCCATAGAGAGTGTGCCCCTCCACACGTCTATCTTTGTGCGAGCGGTCATCAGAAAAGGTCTGCCCAGTAAGATCTGCGCACTGCTGGTGCTCGATTCACCCTCCATTTCTAGCACATAGAAATCTGCGGGGAATACCAGCTCTCCTACTCGCACAAGAACATCCTCTATCATGCCCGCAGGTTGTTTGCATGACCGATCTGCTAGCTGAATGGTGAGACCTGCAGGCTTTAGTGGTCCAAGGCGCAATGTCGCATATAGGGAATAGGGAAGCAAATTTATGGATGCGCCTAAATCAATCATACAATTGCTCACTGTGGTCTTACCTAGAGTGCATGGGATAGTGAACGTACCTGGATCTCGGCACTTAGGTGGTACCTTATGTTGCACGATCGCTGAGGCCGGCGCATTTAGCATTACCTGTGCGCACTCGCCTTTCCTTCGCTTGTTTGTGCACAGCTCCTTCAAAAACTTGGCATACCTAGGGATCTGCCGAACTGCTTCAATAAGGGGAATGTTTATTTCCACCTTACTGAATAACTCGTATAGCTCCTTGTCCAGCGCTTCCTTCCTAGCCAATGGTGCCTGCACAGGAAAAGGCGCAGGTATATTAGTACGATTCGTGCCCTTGTCTTTCACTTGTGTTATACCTGGCGCTTCGCCCTGCTGGCTTGTGGCTGGCACTTCTGGTTGCGCGGCTAGCTCTGGTTGCGCATTCTGCTCTGCTAGATCCGGGACTTGCGCAATTGGTTGCGCGGGCGCCTTCGTAGTCTGCTCTGTTCCTATCGTGCGCCCAGTCCTCAGTGTCACAGCATTGACTCCTCCTTTGGGGTTCTGAATCACTTGCGAAGGCAGGTTGCCGTCGCTCTTCTTTAGCTCATACACCGTGGTAGCGATCTGTGATAGCTTCTTTTCAATGGACTCGAACCGCTTGTCATACTTCTCGTCATTTTTGCGCACTGTGTCTGCGAGCTGCCCCACGATATCTTCTAAGGATCGCCTCGGTTGCTATTGTTATGCGTTGGTGTGTCAGTGCGGCGATGCAGTGGATTGTAGGGCACAGCTTGTTGTGTCTGCTGTGGCGCGCGCTGATCCGTTGACTGCCTCTGGAAATTATTTTCCTCCTTCCATCTAAACCCATTTGCAGCAAGTCCAAAGCGCGGCTGATTCTGCCTCTGTTGTCCTCTGTTATCCCATCCTCCAAGAGCATTGACATCTCCTGATTCCTCGAAAAGTGTGGGACATTCATCAGTTTTGTGCTCGGTGGACCTGTAGAATTCGCATGTCTTTGGCGCAGCGGGTTGTGTGCCTTGCGCACTCATCAACTTCTGCAGCATGGCCTTCATTTCCTTGATCTCAGCGCTTGTTTCTACCTGATGCACAGAACGAATATGACTATTTTCAAGTGTTAGCTGATGTCTTACCTGCCCAGCAGAGTCTTCTATCAGCTGCCACGCGTCTTCTGGATACATATTGCAAATGTCACCTCCTGCGCATGCGTTCAATAACCTCAGCTCCATGGGTAGCAATCCATTCAGAAAGTTCTCTATCAGCACATTTTGGGGCAGGCCGTGATTGTAGCAGTTGGCCTCCAGCTCCCTGAAACGCTCGTAATACTCTGACAGCGGCTCTCCTGCGCTCTGCCTAGGTGCGGCCAGTTCTCTCCTGAGTAGCGCGATCTTTGCTGCGGGATAGAATTTGTCCAGGAACTTCTTCTGCAGCTGCTCCCATGTGTGAATTGATCCTGTGGGTAAGTTCATCAACCAATGTCTGGCTGTATCACACAGTGAAAATGGGAATGCCTTCATCTTCAGCGCCTCATCGCTCTCCCCTTCGGTCTTCATGTTCTCGCAGATGACTAGGAACTCTCGCACATGCTTGACTGGATTTTCGTTGTTCATCCCGTGGAACTTGGGCATGTGATGGATGAGCGAGCTCCTTAGCTCAAAATGTCCGTCTGGCGGAAGCACGATGCACCATGGCTGGTTAACTGTGATTGGGGCTGACATCTCGCGCACTGTTCTGCGTCGCGCAGCTTGTCGCGCGGGTGGCGCATTATACAATTCAGCGGCCATCCGTGCTTCAACCTCACGCTGCACTTCCTCTCTGAACAGGACTGCGCGGTTGTGTGCTCTTGCTTCTTCCGGGGTTCTTTCCCCTAAGTTATCCCCAACGACACTGTTATCCTCCATGACCTGTTCTAAATCTCAAAGAAAACGGAATTAAAAGATAACAAAGCTGTTGCGTCTGTGAGTGCGCAACTAGAATCTGCGCAGCGCAACTGTTTCAAGGTTGCGCAGGCTGATGTTGATTGCGCGCTGTCAGAAACAACAACGAGAAAACAAAACAAACTGAAATAACTAGTTACTAAAAAGGAAAAACGTAAACTAGCTAAAACTTAGCTGTGTTGCTCCCCGGCAACGGAGCCAAAATTTGATCGCGCGTCGTTGTACGCGTCAAATTAATCCTTCCTCTTCCACTAGTACAGCGGTTAAGTCAGGGTCGATCTCCACAGGGAGCAAGCAGTTCAGTTTTAACCAGTGACCTACACTTACAAAAATTGGGGGGGGTGAGTGATTGGGGTTGCGCGATGCGCGTGTAAATAGTGGCTAACGCAGAACTTGCACCAGACGTGCGCAGGCAGTAGAGATTAAATACTATGACTATGAGAAGTATTGGGCAGGCAATCCTCTATGAGCGCATTCCTTATCATTGACTCTAAACGTCTATAGTTTGATTTCACTTAAGTTAGTGTTCGATCAAGGCTTCCTAACATGTGCGCATGTTCCGATCAAAGTTCATGTGCTATTAATTCTTGAACTAGACTAAACAACTATGAATCCGATCAAGGTAGCAATTGCTTATCCTAGCGTGTTACTCCTAGTTGGCACCGTCAGGCTATTCAACTAGTTTAACATACAACAACAAGCAACAAGAGTAAGATTGCGGTTCAAGGCTTCCCCTACTCATGCAACTAGCTGCCAACATTGTGCACAGAATTAATATAAGCAAACAAGCTATCATTAAGCGCAAGTCTCAAAGGAAATACTGATAGATTCATGCCCAACCAATACTAAGCGTTTAGCTAGACATGCTAGTAGTAAACATCATAGAAACAGTAAATAATAACTAGAGTATCCAAGAAAACAATAGCAAACAGTGCGTGCAGGTTGCAGTCTTGGCTGGCGCAGTCGGCTAGCGCAGGTCCTCTCGATTGTATGATGATCAAACCCTAGCCTTCTTCTCTTCTTTATATACTGCTCAGAGGCTCATCCTTGGCAACTTCCAAATCTGGTGGTGTCAGGATTTGGAAACACCACCATTTGCGCATGGCGCACGGCATCTTGGTTAGCGCAAACGGTTAGCGCACCGTGGTCGACTCTGCCAATTCTTCTGTTTGCGCCGCTAGCTCCGCAGGCTTGTGTGATGCGCGTCCTAAACGCTGCCTGTTAGCGCGTATCCGGCTTAGGCCCTCGTTTTGCCCTGAAATACAAAAACACTGGAAACCAGTAATCTTGTACATAAAATAATGCAAACAAGCATAGGGTAGGATCTAAATAATGTGTATAAATAGGCTCTATCAGTTAACTACTGTTTATTCGCGCACTTGCGCAACCCAATCACTCACACCCCAATTTTCGTAAGTGTAGGTTATTAGTTAAAGCTAATTTGCTTGCTCCTTGTGGGATCGACCCTGACTTAGCCGCTATACTAAGTGGAGAAGGAAGGATTAATTTGACGCGCACAACGACGCGCGATCAAATTTTGGCGCCGTTGCCGGGGAGCAACACAGATAAGCTTTAATTAGCTTAAGCTTTCTTTTACAGTAGTCAGTTATTTCTGTTTGCTTTATTCTCGTTGTTGTTTCTGACAGCGCGCAATCAACATCAGCCTGCGCAACCTTGAAACAGTTGCGCTGCGCAGATTCTAGTTGCGCACTGAGAGACGCAACAGCTTGGTTGTCTTTTAATTTCGTTTTCTTTGAGATTTAGAACAGGTCATGGAGGATAACAGTGTTGTTGGAGATAACTTAAGGGACAGAACCCCAGAGAATGCGAGGGCTCATAACCGCGCAGCCCTGTTCAGAGAGGAAGTGCAGCGCGAGGTTGAAGCAAGGATGGCCGCTGAAGTGTACAATGCGCCACCCGCGTGACAAGCCGCGCGACGCAGAACAGTGCGCGAGATGTCAGCCCCAATCACGGTTAACCAGCCATGGTGCATAGTGCTTCCACCAGACGGTCATTTTGAACTAAGGAGCTCGCTTATTCATCACATGCCCAAGTTCCACGGCATGAACAACGAGAACCCAGTCAAGCATGTGCGAGAATTCCTAGTCATTTGCGAGAACATGAAGGCCGAAGGGGAGAGTGATGAAGCGCTGAAGATGAAAGCGTTCCCATTTTCATTGTGTGACACGGCCAGGCATTGGCTGATGAACTTACCAACAGGATCAATTCACACATGGGAGCAGCTGCAGAAGAAGTTCTTGGACAAGTTCTATCCCGCAGCCAAGATCGCGCTACTCAGGAGGGAGCTGGCCGCACCTAGGCAGGGCGCAGGGGAATCACTATCGGAGTATTATGAGCGTTTCAGGGAGCTGGAGGCCAACTGCTACAATCACGGCCTACCTCAAAATGTGCTGATAGAGAATTTCCTGAATGGATTGTTGCCCATGGAGCTGATATTATTGAATGCATGCACAGGAGGCGACATTTGCAACATGTACCCAGAGGACGCGTGGCAGCTGATAGAAGACTCTGCTGGACAGGTAAG
The DNA here is from genome assembly GCA_963678935.1 of Umbilicus rupestris. Taxonomy (NCBI): domain Eukaryota; kingdom Viridiplantae; phylum Streptophyta; class Magnoliopsida; order Saxifragales; family Crassulaceae; genus Umbilicus; species Umbilicus rupestris. The sequence goes on along the minus strand of OY787615.1, from coordinate 7,091,850 downwards.
ACATCAGCTAACACTTGAAAATAGTCGTGCTCGTTCTGTGCATCAGGTAGAAACAAGCGCTGAGATAAAGGAAATGAAGGCCATGCTGCAGAAATTGATGCATGCGCAGGGGGCGCAACCATCTGCGCCAAAGGTATGCGAGTTCTGCACGTCCACTGAGCACAAAACCGACGCATGTCCCATACTTTTCGAGGAATCAGGAGATGTCAATGCTCTTGGAGGATGGGATAATAGAGGGTTGCAGAGGCAGAATCAGCCGCATTTTGGACTAGCCGCAAATGGGTTCAGATGGAAGGAGGAAAACAATTTCCAGAGGCAGTCCACGGATCAGCGTGCACCACAGCAGACGCAACAAGCTGGGCCCTACAATCCACCGCATCGCCGCACTGACGCACCAGCACAAAACAACCAGCAGCCGAGGCGATCCTTAGAAGATATCGTGGGGCAGCTAGCAGACACAGTGCGCAAGAATGATGAGAAGTATGACAAAAGGTTCGAGTCCATTGAGAAGCAGCTGTCACAGATCGCTACCACGGTATATGAGCTGAAAAAGAGCGATGGCAACCTGCCTTCGCAAGTGATCCAGAATCCCAAGGGAGGAGTCAACGCAGTGACACTGAGGACTGGGCGCACGGTAGGAACAGAGCAGACCGCAAAGGCGCCCGCGCAACCAGTCGCGCAAGCTCCCGATCCAGCAGAGCAAGATGCGCAACCAGAAGCGCCAGCCACAAGCCAGCAGGGCGAGGCGCCAGGTATGGCGCAATCAAAAGACAAAGGCATGAATCGTACTAACATACCTGCACCTTTCCCTGTACAGGCACCATCGGCTAGGAAGGAAGCGCTTGATAAGGAGCTCTACGAGTTATTCAGTAAGGTGGAAATAAACATTCCCCTTATTGAAGCAGTTCGGCAGATCCCTAGGTACGCCAAATTTTTAAAGGAGCTGTGCACAAACAAGAGGAGGAAAGGCGAGTGCGCACAGGTAATGCTAAATGCACAGGCTTCAGCAATCGTGCAACATAAGGTACCACCTAAATGCCGAGACCCAGGTACGTTCACCATCGCATGCACTTTAGGTAAGACCACAGTAAGCAATTGCATGATTGACTTAGGCGCATCTATAAATGTGCTACCCTACTCCCTATATGCGTCATTGCGCCTTGGACCACTAAAGCCTGCAGGTCTCACCATTCAGCTAGCGGATCGGTCGTGCAAGCAGCCGACGAGCATGATCGAGGATGTCCTCGTCCGAGTAGGAGAGCTGGTGTTCCCAGCAGATTTCTATGTCTTAGAAATGGAGGTGAGTCAAACAAAGGCAGTGCGCAGATCCTATTGGGCAGACCATTTCTGATGACGGCGCGCACAAAGATAGACGTGTGGAGGGGTACGCTCTCAATGCAGGTTGATGGTGAGGAAATTCATTTTAACATATTCAAAGGGATGCAGCACCCTCATGAGGACGCCACAGTGCACTCGATGGACAGCATAGATGACTTGGTTGTAGATGCGCAATATGCGAGCGCAGCAGAAGGACCTGAGACTCTGGCACAGGCAGAGTTGGAGGCACATGAGGACGAGCTGAGCAGTGCTGACCCAGCATCCAGACAGGTACACGATACAGTTAATGTCTGCACTGCTAATAAAATCTTGCCCTCTGTTGAACAGGCACCCAAGGTCGAGTTGAAGCAACTCCCAGAGCACCTCAAGTACATATTCTTGGGAAATGAGGACACCCTGCCAGTAATCATAAAGAAAGGATTAGAAGAGGAGTAGGAGGCGCGATTACAGCAGGTGATGCGCAAGAACCAGCGCGCTATAGGATGGACACTTGCTGACCTGTGCGGAGTGAGCCCGGACGTATGCATGCATAGGATTCTATTGGAAGATGATGCCAAACCATCCAGGGAGCCTCAGCGCAGATTGAACCCGAATATGATGGAGGTGGTGCAGAAGGAGATCCTGAAGCTGCTTGACGCAGGAGTCATTTACTCAATCTCGGACAGCAAATTGGTAAGTCCAGTGCACGTTGTGCCGAAGAAAGGAGGAATCATAGTAGAGGAGAATGCGCAGGGCGAGCTAGTTCCCAAGCGCATGCAAACTGGATGGCGCATGTGCATAGACTACAGGAAGCTTAACGCGGTCACACGCAAGGACCATTTCCCGCTACCCTTCATGGATCAGATGCTAGATCGATCAGCGGGAAAGCCCTACTTTTGTTTCTTGGACGGGTATTCAAGGTACAATCAGATACCCATTGCTGCGGAAGATCAGGAGAAAACCACGTTTACCTGCCCATTCGGTACGTTTGCGTTTCGGCGCATGTCATTTGGGCTGTGTAACGCGCCAGGTACGTTCCAACGTCTAGTCATGAGCATCTTTTCTGATATGATTGGTATATGCATAGAAGTGTTCATGGATGATTTTATTGTGTACGGAGGTACCTTTGACGCATGTTTAACTCATCTTGATAAGGTCTTAGCGCGCTGCATTTCAAAAAACCTAGTGCTCGATTATGAAAAATGTCATTTTATGGTATCACATGGAGTAGTACTAGGACATATTATCTCGCAGGAGGGGATCAAGGTAGACAAGGCCAAAATAGATCTTATTTCTAATCTGCCTTATTCCACTAACGTGCGCGATGTGAAATCATTCCTTGGGCATGCAGGGTTCTACAGGCGTTTCATAAAAGATTTTTCTAAGATTTGCATACCCCTGTCTAACCTCTTGCAAAAGGATGTGTGTTTCGAATTTACTGATGAGTGCAGGGCCGCGTTTGACAAGCTGAAGGAGGCGCTGACCAGTGCGCCAGTGATGTGCGCGCCAGACTGAAACCTGCCGTTTGAACTGATGTGCGATGCAAGCGACTATGCAGTAGGTGCAGTCCTGGGACAGCGCGTGGACAAGAAGCTGCACGCCATTTATTATGCATCGCGCACACTGGACGCTGCGCAAAGGAACTACACCACCACAGAGAAGGAACTTTTGGCAATTGTGTTTGCACTGGAGAAGTTCCGCGCATATGTTCTTGGCGCCAGAGTCATCGTCTACACAGACCACGCAGCAATCCGTTACCTAATGTCCAAGAAGGAGACTAAGCCGCGCCTGATGCGCTGGGTGCTCCTACTTCAGGAATTCGACTTGGAAATCAAAGATAAGAAGGGCACGGAGAACACAGTCGCGGACCACCTGAGCAGGATCGTGAAAGCAGAGGAGCCAGGGTGAATCACGGAGACATTCCCTGACGAGCATCTGATGGCGCTGACAGGTAAGGTACCATGGTATGCGCACATTGCAAATTACCTGGTCACAGGTACGTTTCCTTCTCATTTCACTAAAACCCAATGCATGAGATTAAAGCATGAGTCTAGGTATTACATTTGGGATGATCCGTATATGCTCAGAATAGGACCTGATCAGATTTTGAGGCGATGCGTGCCTGACCATGAAATTAACTTTGTTTTGATGTTTTGTCATGCGCACGCATGTGGGGGACACTTTGGTTCAAAGCGCACGAGCAGAAAGATCCTGGATTGCGGATTTTATTGGCCGCACTTGTTTAGTGACTCGTATAACCACTGCAGGAACTGTGACAGGTGCCAGCGCACAAGGGGCATATCAGCGCGCAATGAGATGCCGCAGACGCCAATTCTAGTGGATGAAGTATTCGATATTTGGGGAATTGACTTCATGGGGCCATTTCCTCCATCTTCCGGATATGAGTATATATTGGTCGCGGTGGATTATGTCTCCAAATGGGTTAAGGCCAAGGCTACCAGGAAGGATGATGGTAAGACGGTCGCTGACTTTTTGAGAACTAACATATTTTGCAGGTACAGGATGCCTAAGGCAATCATAAGCGACCAGAGGACGCATTTTTGCAACAGGATAGTAGCGCAGTTATTCAAGCATTATGGAGTGCGCCACAAGACGTCCACCGCTTACCACCCTCAGACGAATGGACAGGCCGAGATTTCCAACCGAGAGATCAAGCGCATCCTGGAGAAAACTGTGAGAGAGTCGCGCAAAGACTGGAGCCAGCGCCTTGACGATGCGCTATGGGCATACCGAACAGCACATAAGACACCAATTGGGACTTCATTTCGGTTGGTTTATGGAAAAGCGTGCCATCTGCCAGTGGAGTTGGAGCACAAAGCATACTGGGCATTGCGCGTTTGCAACCTGAACCTAGACGAGGCTGGTAAGGAGCGCACATTTGAGCTAAGCGAATTAGAAGAGCTGCGCCTGGATGCATATGAGGGACTGCGCGATTACAAGCCGCGCACAAAGGCATTTCACGACAAAAACATCCTCAGACGCACTTTTGAGCCAGGAGACTAGGTACTATTGTTCTCCTCGCGCCTAAAGCTCATGCCTGGGAAGCTGCGCAACAGATGGACGGGACCATACCCAGTTACCAAGGTTTTCCCCTATGGAACAATCGAGTTAGAAAACGAGCACAGGCATCGTTTTCAGGTCAATGGGCAGAGAGTCAAAAAGTATTTAGGAGAACCTTGGGATGGCACAGCGCGCGAAGTTGAATTGGCAGAACCAGAGATAGCAGATGCGCAGGTTGCTGCACCAGAACCGCCACCAGATGCACCAGAGGGAGAACTGGGAACTATTGCTCATATTTCTTCTTCCTCTTTACCTACCCTCGTTACTTATAAGTTATCACATACTATTAACCATGCTGATCACCCTTCCGATCCTTTGCGCAGGAACAAGAAGAACGCCACACACGCACGAGCGCGGGGTCACTCAGGAGCAAGAGTGGGGGAGGTCGCTGCCACACTTTCAAGTAAGTAACGAGGTACAGTCGAGCCAACGACGTTAAACAAAGGCACTTGTCGAGAGGTATCCCGATACGTTCTACTTTTACACATTTTTAGTTTTTCTAGTGTCTTTTAGCTAGTTTAGGACTTGTAGTTTTTTTTAGTCGAGCAGCAGTGCGTAGGTCAGTGCGCAACTTCGGTGCGCAGAACAGCTGCGCCAGACAGGGGGGTATATAAGGGCAGTACTTAGAAAATTTCAGCACTTTTCACACTCGACCATTGCAAGAAGCTTCTGCCCTCAACCTCCGCTCACCGTCCGACAACCCATCAGGCGTCCGTTCAGCACGATTTGAGGAGCATACAGTCGCACATACACCGGGTAACCCTTCCCGTCAAGTTTGAGCCGATTCAAGTAGGGTTTTGTGCGATAGAGGAGTGCCCTAGGTTTTAAATCGCACCTAGCTAGCGTGCACCATTTGGAGTTTTGGGTAGTAGGTTTTGTAGGCGGACGTTAGGCGACCATTTGGTGACACTTTCAGGGCGTGATTCGGAGTTTGGATTTTTGGGCATTTGTGGAGCGTTGACCTTAGTTGACCGGAGGAACCCTAGCGCACCATGCAGCCTGCCGAGGATCAAGCGAGCCCAGCATCATTCGCCAGCAAGTTTGAAGCCTTCATGAGGCTGGAGATGTACGAGACCCCGTACATCAGCAGGGACTTCCTGCGCGAGGTCGGAATGGAGGACCTCATCGTGGAGAGGCTCGCGCTGGCGGGCTGGGAGGCGCTGTTGGAGATCAATAGCGCGGCGGATAAGGAGGATTTTTTGCCTCACTGGAGACGGCCGATCTGGAGATAAGGTACCGGCACAGAGGGGTCTGGTACATTGCCTTGGCTAAGAGGCTGAAGCACACGCTGAGGTGCGCAAAGGTGCGGGAGGCGGATATAGACACGCACACGAATCAGGAGGCGTGGCGCGCGATGGCGACCGGCCCAGTTTTTGCCGCGGGGCGCAGCCGAGGACGCGAGCTGCGCGACCCGTGGATGTTCTACCTATGGCGCATGGTCGCCTATGCAATCATCGGGCGTTTTAATGGTGCGCCGAAGATCAGCTTGCTGGACATGGACATTTTGAAGGGTTTTTACTATGGGAAGAAGGTGTTGTTTGTCTCGGACATGGTGGTCCATTGGAGTCGGGTCAGCACAAAGGGTCCGCTGACTTGTGGAGGAATGATCACGCACCTGCTGCGTGCGTTGCATGGAGAGCCGGAGGTGCCCGAGCACACAGTAGTGCCGGCTGTTCCCTTGGACCGCGCCCATATGCTGCAGCTCAGAGCGGTAGCCGTGAGAGAGGATGGGACATTGGAGTGGTGCTACCAGCTGCAGCCGGCCAGAGCGCCGAGACAAAGAGCAGAAAGCAGCGCGCAACCAGAGGAGGCTGTGGAGGAAATGGAGATGGACGAGGCCCCAGAGCCAGTTGCGCCTCCAGTCAGGCGCATGAGGACTCGTGCGCAGACTGGAGCGCGCCGGAGGGCGAGTGCACCGCAGGGGGAGCCAGTTACCATTGCCATTGATGATTCTCCCCCGCGTGCACAAGGAAAGCGCCCCAGGATAGAGGCAGAGGAGGCGCTTGAAGGTGAGGTATATGGTCGAGAGCGCTAGTGGAGGCCAGTGCTTCGCGACCTTCGGAACAAGAGAGCGCGCTCAGCCACGCAAATGCCGAAGGCGAATACCCAAAGCGTGGCGAGGTGGGAAAACAGACCACCTTTCCTCTGGAAGTTGAGCTAGGGAAGGCGGGCGCGGGTGTAAACGCGTGCGCTGACCTGCGCAAGTAGACAAAGGAGGGAGAGAGGAGCGTTGTTCCATAGCTGCTATCCGAAGGCTGAGACTGGAACCGTTCTGGGAACATAGGAACCATAGATAAAGCTGTACAAAAAGAAAAAATACCAGCAGATGATATGCGCTACAAAAGAATCAGCATGCGCACAATTCCGTGCCAGCGTGCGCACGTTCACAAGAAAATCATCAAGAAGGCTTGAGTTCCCAGGAAGTGCGCGGAAGAATCACGCACCAGAAGAAGCTTGCGCTATTAACCATATACCCGTCCTCGGAGTAAAAGGTGACAACCCGGAGCCTATAGGTGCGAGTCTTAGGAGTCAAATGCACTTGAGAAGAATAAGTGTGAGTGAGATAAAGGCGTGTGTGAGGTCAAATTGAGAATGGACGAATTATAATTCCACATCAATGGTGGGAATAGTTGCCTACGGGGGGAATCAACATGTTGATCCACATTAGGTCAGTCGCCTTTGCATTTATTTTGATTTTGATTAAGAATAAATACGAAGTTGATATCATATACGAGCTTTTATTGAATAATAAAAGGTCTAACCCAATTTTTTGAAATAATATTAATTAAAAAATAAAAAATATACACTAATCAATCTAGCTAAACAATCACTCTTCTAATTATTTAGTCTAATTTTATTTTCCTCTATATCAACTGATAGTCACGAATCAATGTCATGGATACCTAAATAAGAAGGAAAAGCAATATAGACAATTAATACTAAAACCATTACTAAACTCTTCACAATTAAGCTTCTTATAATATTTACAATCCATAAGCAACCCGTATAGGATCATAAACGAGCTTAAATATCAATAGTTCTGTAAGTATCAATCACTTCAAGAGATTTCACATATTCTTAACTCTCTTGCATCCAACCATTATTTTTAAAAATAGACATTCAACTTAAGAGATTTTCAGAAAAAATCACCAACAAATATTAAAGAAACTCTTATATTAAGCATCAATTACTTTGGTAGAACCTTACAAAAGATAGAAATGCTACAATGGTAGCGGAGTAGTACAATGTGATTTTATGTATGTAACGACTAAAAACATTTTTTAAAAATTCTCAAGAGGAACTAAAGATGAGTGTCTTGGTTCAAAACTAATACACGATATCAAATTATATTACAAGAAGTTATCTATTAAAATGAATTTGCAACTAAGTAACCATAAATCAATAAATTAACAATTATTCATATTCGTGTTTATTTTGAAAACTCTATTTGTTTGTGGGGATTGTCCAACATGTTCATGTCAATGGACTAAATGATAAACCATAGGACATCAACACACATATACAATTAATATCGAAAATTAAATATTATATTTTTATATGATCATTCCAAATGACTTCCCTATATACTCTAAAGACACCGACACACCAAAGATCATTCAAAATTTAATAAGAAAATATCATGTCTTTTTGAAAAACAATATATCCATTTAATTGAGTAAATATTCATTCTAAATAACCAAAATGCTTATGAAAACACTTCAACACTGAAGTCCATCTTAAGATTTCACAAGCCAACTAATTAGTTCATATATACATTTTTGGTCTTTGTGATTTTTTAAGTATGTCCGTTTTGTCCTCAAACCTGTAATCATGCTTCGAACAAATATACTAACAATCTTAATATTTTCTGCTTGATCAACATCCACATCAACTTCTACATGGGGAAAAGACTAAACACTTTGAGTCTGTTCTTTATCACTGAAATGAATTACTGAGAAATTGAAGTTTACTACAGTTAATATAAGTTTACTTAGATACTTAAAATAATTTAATGAATATTTTAATTTAGTTAACACTAAATTAAAAGCAAATGAAATTGTTTAGTTTAATTTTATATGAGTCATATGAATTTTAAAAAATAAAAATTATGAATTACTTAAATGAAAATGAAAACAAATGAACTTTCAACAAATTTGGACATGAGTTTCGCGAACGTTGGCATTAATGTCGTCGTGTTCTGCATGAATGAAGGGATTGAACTAAATCAAGTGTAGCAATTGAACATTGAACTATACTTTTGTGAGTATTAACTTAACTTTGAACAACATTTCAAATTAACATATGGCTGGACCGGATAAATCAATCGTTTCAATTGATGGTTTAATTAAGGGGATTGAACATTGAACTAGGGCTTATGTATACCAAAATATTATTTTCCACACCCACCGCAAGGTATGAATTTACTCGAGCTAATTTTTTTGTTTGGCTAATGTAATATTTTTCGCCATCATTATTTTATTCTTTTTATAGGCAAATATTATTTGATCAAGTTTGGCTATCCAAATATACTAGGATATTGGGCTCCTTACAAAGAATATAAAGTTCGCTATCATATGCCAACATTCAGAAATGGTCAACAACCTACCCGAATTTATGAAACGTTCGTCATTCATCTTTACGGACAACTGTCAAAAAATCATTTTGCTATGGTAATGACATTTAATTAACAAAACCTGTCAGAACGAACAAGCAGAGTGCACAAGGGGTTGCTACAGCTTTCTGTGTCAGAAGAGCTGTAGCATCCTGATCAACAGTTTCCGCGTGAAGAACAAGCTGCCCAGATTGAAGAGAAAAGCAACAGAAGCTTTCTAAAGTCAGTTTAGAATATTCCTAGAGTCGCTTACTTGCCCCCACAAGTCAGCTTCAAGATAATTGTATCAGCTTAAAGATTATGCTGTTTTGGAAGGTGGGTGTTCTTATCTTAAACAGCCGACCCATTTTGATTTAGATGGAGCTTGGAGGTCACTATATATAATGGATGCTTGGCAGAGCAGCAAAGAATCGATCAATCAATCAATTGAGAAGAACAAAGAATTGAGGAGATCGGAGATTGATCATCACTTAGTGCTAAACGTTCGTGCATAGCAAAGTGGAGAAGAGACTGATCGAGACGTGGAGAGTCGATCAGTGCCTGATCGGATAAGGTCGATTAAAGCTGTATTCTTATGACAGATCACGGTGAGTCGAGGGAGCGTTGTGAGTGTCTAGGAACTCATAGACGACAGAAGACTCACTCCCATCAGTGACAGGTGGTCACAGAGCAAGGGGGAGTATTTCGGAGTGTGAAGCACTCGCAGAACAGTTCGATCGGCTCAGTGAAAGGCTCGGAGCGACGCGAACAGAATCGGCACAAGCTATACGACACAAGAGTGTGTTATAGCAACATACTGTAATTACTGTCTTAATTTGAATAGACAATGCTAACTTGATAATCAGAGCATGCAATTCATACGAAGAACAGTAATTCACTAAATTAAAATATGAAACATAAATATCTCAAACCGCACGTTGCAATACAAATCCCCAAACCGAAATTAGGGTTTAGCTATGACAATCCATCTAATAACAACGAATGTAAAGAGTAAAGAAAAATACTAAAAAATGTTTCGCGATGCTGCTGCTCATTTCTCCTCTCCAAGTTCTTCCAGAATGGCGGCCAAAAAACTGTCCAAAGAAAAAAGCTCCCAGGGTTTTTTTTTTCTTCTTTTCTATTTATTCTATTCAACTTGGGCCAGGCCGACTTTCCTTGCACGAATCACATTTGATTCGTGCAAGGCTTAGCAAGTGATTCGCCCAATGCTGGGCTAATCAAAGTGGCAGTGTCGTTCCCCTGCTGGGCGAATCAAGTTAATTCTCGCAAGCTCCAAGGTGACTCGTGCAGGGCTTGGGCGAATCAATAGTGATTCAAGCTGGCTCCAAAGTGATTCGTGCACTGGTCTAGGCGAATCACTTCTGCAGTGCTAGAAACTCACTCGTTTGACCCTTCAAACATTCGAATTACATCTTGATATACACTAAGATGTTGTAGCCCTTTGAATTATCTTTCCAACAAGATATAGCACCTCTCAATCGGATAAGAATCATGTGCTCGGAAATCCTTCGACGAAGAACAAGTCAATCTTCCCAGATTTGGTCTATATTCGTCCAAATGCGCAATAAAGTTCCAGATTTGGTCAATCTGCCCAGATTTGGTCTTGATACACATGCGATGCGAATCACTACAAATAAGTAATCTATCACACGAAAAATGCACCTAAACAATGGGAATAAACAACTCGATGGATGGTATAATACGCTCCATCACGCGGACATAATCGGCACAAGCTATACGACACAAGAGTGTGCTATAGCAACCTACAGTAATTACTATCTTAATTCGAATAGGCTAGGTCTATGAGCAGATTAGCTATTGTATTAAGCCAGGTGAGTAATAGGTAGTGCAGACTGGTCTAAGGTGTTTAGTTCAGGCCCTAATTCATTGTAGCTTGGTTAGAAGTAGAGATTGTTCGAGCGTAGGCTAAACTGAATCGTTGTACTAGAAACCGAGGCTAGTGAATCGTTGAGGACTTCTGAGAAGTCCTCTCCAGAGATAGGCGATTGGCCGAACTGGGTGACCAAATTCATGTGTGCTGTCGTTCATCGCTACATAAGATTATTTCCGCACAGTGGTATAAGAGGTTGCTAGAGCAACCTACTAGTACATTCTCAACAAACGAAGGCGCTGCAATTTCACATTTGGTGTTAATAAAAATGCTTGGAAGATACTTCGGACCATGCCTCATGTGTGCGTCAAGTTGACATCATTCTTTCTACGTTTACTTTACACAACTCTAGTCGCATGCATTAAACTAGAAATACCTATTTTATCATATGAGTTGATCCGTGGTACAATCAATTTTAACCTATTCGATGCAAGTTGAAAAGAGCATATGAATCATGTGTAAAACATGGTAACATATGAAATTATACAATCAAACCCTGAGAATGAAGTAGAAGATACCATGGAGGAAGATAAAGTTAGTTAGATTGTAGTTTTAATTATTTAAATTTTGAATGTTGTTGTTACAAGTTTATTTTAATTTTGTTATTTTTCATTGTTGAAGTGAAAAGATAACATTCAATTACTTATTAAGTGAAGTTTTTAAAAACATGAAATTTTTATTTAAATGTAGCTAACTAAAGTTTACTGAGGGTTAGTGCAGTCTAGTGTGGTTTACTAGCTTACTGCACTCGACTAAAGTTTACTTATTTATCACAATTTTAAGTGATAAAAAATAGACATTTTAATGAGTTAAAAACATGAAATTTTTATTTAAATGTAGCTAACTAAAGTTTACTGAGGGTTTGTGCGGTCTAGTGTGGTTTACTAAAGTTTACTGCACTCGACTAAAGTTTACTAATTTATCACAATTTTAAGTGATAAAAATTGTGATAAATAATAGACCTTTATTAATGAGTCAAAGCGTTCTTCTTCGAGTTCGTGATTTCTAATTTGATTATCATCACATTCTTTTTTTAATTTTTTTGTATTTCAAAAATAATGTTTATTTAGCATTTAAGTGGGGGGCATCTTCTCTTCTTATAACATCAAATTTGTTGTGTGTAGCCTTCCATTGACTTTTATTTAAATTAATATGCTTTTACATGCAAAATTTTCTCACCTTGTTTTGTTTTTTCTGAGCATATATTTATATGTAGTTGATTGCTCAATTTAATAGAACCAAGTATTGAATTTTATTAGCTCGATTGAATTATATTCTTATTCTGATCTTAAATCTCGGCATCTGGGCTTGTGAGTCATTGTTCTATGATCCAATATAAGTTAATTCATTTTAACTTTACTAAATGTTGCAGAATAATTTCATTAAATGTTCAACTCAACCATCTCCCTGTAAGGTGAAAAAACTATGCATGCTCCCTCTGATCAATACATTATTACTCTCGTAACAAATTCGTACATTTCTAGGTGGGCCGTTGCGGCACCCCCTCCTTATTAGGGTACAACCCACCTCATTAAGATCCAACCTACGAACCTTTACTGTCCTACAATTTCTACTGGCCCAACCAGTCTACTCGCACATGTTTAAATCCCCGGGATGTTTGATTAGAATTTTATTGGTCCTTCGATTTTTTTTCACCCTGCAAAATCGGCTCTGATCGAACTTTGAGCTCGAATATCAATCTTAAATTTTGCTAGATCAACTGGAGTATAGCCCCATCGAAACCTAAAATTATGATTTTTAAGTTATGATTCTATAATTCAATATAACTTAGTTCATTATTGTGAATATAAGATGGCAAGAAAAAAATGTCGTCTTATGTTCGATAATAAACGATGGTTTTTCAGAAGAGGTGTTGTCTTAAGTTCAGAAGTGTAGACCACACTAAAATTAAAAAAAGTGTTGTCTTTTTTTAAAACATTAGATGGTGCTTAAAAATTTTCTCTAATACACCGTCTAATGTTTCAACATAACACTATAGACAAAGGGTCTGTTCTTTTGAGCTGAACTTAGAGCATCTGCACCGGTTAGAGATCCATCCCCATTTGAGAACGTTCTATCTCAATTTGAGAACGTTCTCCTCAGTTTCAAACGCACCGGTTGAGAGGAAGATCCGGAGTAGGAAGAACGTTCTCCCAGACGATCTCGACGAGGAGATCGATCGAGCTAGGAGAGAGAAGATGAAGAGGAGAGAGAATAACACGTGCTTTGCACGTGATAGGCAATCCAACAGGCTGATTTTTAACGGGAAAGAGATCTGGTCTGTTAGATCAGAAAAAACAACACACGACAATTAAAAATGAAAAATAAAATTGCAACACTTGAAAATAAAATTAAAACACATAATGCGAACTCATATTTGTTTGTCAGTTTCAATGAACCAATTGTGCTTCACCAAATCACTCTGAAGTTGTGCGTGAAGATATGCAGATTGAAGGTTTATAAGACGTTCACCAAATGTTTGAGATTGTTGAGCTCTTTCCATCGGATCATGAGGGATTCAATTACCATTTTGGACGGCCATTTGCCACACAGTTGGACAGTTTTTCCATTCCTAGTGCATAAAATCTATGCTTCCGATCATACCTGGAAATCCTCATTGCTCTTTGGAGATCGTAGATTCGCCCATGCGTGGGATCTCAGCACAGTGATCTGCGCATGACCCGTATGCTAACATCCGTATAGCACCGGTCATCTTCTGTTTGGGAAGGAGGCCTAGCACTCCAGCAGCATCACTTCATTGGTGCCAATACGTATCATTATTACAAAGCATAGTCTTTATACGATTAAAAAGACAGCTCCTCATCTGATACCTTCGACGAAAGTCTGTTTCAGGAAAAATTGGACGCTCAATGAAGTAGTCTTGTAAAAGATTTTCCCCCCTCGATCGCCTACGTCTCTGTCGATTTGGTTGTCGACGAGGCCGCACCTCTTCCTCCTCTTGAGCAACCATTGTTGTTGAAATTCGCAGCGTCTCTGACAGACAGATTTGTGAACAAGCAGTTGCTGCAGCACGCTCTTGTTCACTTGAAAATTATCTCAGCAAACAACGAACAAGATAGAAGTTTGTTCACCCAGTTCGGCCAACTGCCTACGTCTGGGGAGGACTATTCTCCATTCCTCAATCCACTAATCACAGAGGTCTCCAAGTACACTCGGTTACAACTCCACGCAACCTATGCTACTCAACCTTGTGTGGATCACTAGACACAATCAGAACAGGCTCTGATTTGTGTCTGCACACCCTCTACAATCTAGAATAGCTACTGTCTCCTCGAAACTCAGCCTATTCTAAACTACACTCAACTCTGCAGGGTTGCTGCAGCATCTGCTGTAGCACACAGCTGATGCACAATTGTCCGCGTCGCTCCAAGGCTTTCTGCCGAGCCGATCGAACGATTCCACGAGCGCTGCACACTCTGGAATACTCCCCCTTGCTCAGTGACCTCCTGCCACTAGCGAGAACTGCCGCTTAGACACTCGACCGAGCCACACACCCATCAGTTCTTCCGCGGCCTTCCTTGATCAACCAACAAGCACCACTGCTCTGAATTGGCTTCCAGATCAAGCTCGGATCAGACAACGCAAGTCCTGATCTCCTTCTGCTTCTGTCACCACAGCTCTGCGCTCACGCTCTGCTTTCGGGTGATGATCGAAGAACTCGTCGCACACCAAAATTACTCTCTCTGAATTCTGCGTATGCACTCGTGTATCCCTCAGCTTCGATCCACTTTTGCAATAACCACTCAGCTCTGAGCTCGCGCTCTGCTCTCGGTGGTGATTGAATCTTTACACGCACTTGAAATCTCTCACTTGATCTTCTACATATGCTCTGTGTTTTTACTCTATGATTCGATGCGTTTGAAGCTCTGCTCAGCTTCCTTTATATAAGAACTCCAAGTTCCATCAAATTCAACATTTGGAAATTCCTTAAAGATCTCAACAAGATCATATCTTCTAATTTGTAGGAGATTAGATTTGATTTGCAAATCTAATCTTCTACAAACAAATATTCTCCTTCCAAAAGATCCATATCTTCAAGCTGACTTGTAGACCGCAATCTCCACTGAGAATATTCTGACAGATGCTCTGGAATCATCCCGTTGCTTAGCTCTGCATTTCTGGCCAGATTGTTCTTCGCACCAATACTGCTGCTATAGCTCCCTGCTACAGCTCCTGCTGTAGCAACTGCTTGTTCACTGAGCTTGTTTACACTGGCTGGTTTTGCACCAGCAGTTGTCTTCACACGGGCAGCTGTATCATCTTGCTTTCAATCTTCACAATACTCTACCGATTTGTTGCGAGCTGGCAGTAACCCTCGTACGTTCTTTGGGCTGCTCCAAGTTGATCGGCATGCTACTGACTTAGGGAATCTTCAGCTTCTGTTGCTCTTCTCTTCAATTCAGGGCAGCTTGTTCTTCACAAGAAAATCTGCTATTTAGGATGCTACAGCTCTCTGCTACACATGTTGCTGTAGCAACCTCTTGTGCACTCTGCTTGTTCCCTCTGGAATGCCCTGCACTAGCTGCTGTCTTCACATGCTTGCTGTAGCAGACTCTTGTGCACCTTGTAGGAGTTTGTCAATGATGTCATATACATTAACAGTTGTAATCGCAACGACATCCATAATAAATGAGTTTCCCATTTCACTCATTTCATTCATTCTTCGATTGAACAAGTGAAAGCTCTCATTAAAATTGAAAGGATCCATTACCCGAGTACGAGATTGTAGAAATCAACAAAAATCTAGATGAGGAGGAGATGAATGATTGTGTGAATATACAATGATGCATGAACCACATTTTATACAAGTTTGAAGTTTATCCTTAAATATACGTGTCCTCTTATGATTCGTAGAAAATCTTATCGGAAATCCGAGCTATAATTCATCAATGTTTTAAATAAATTTTATCAAAATTAAAAATTATTAAAAAAATGTGAACAGTAATAGAAATATCTCCTCGAGATAGTTATGGGTGCATAAAATGTGTAGATTGCTATTACTGTTTGTTGAATAGTAAAAGAATTGCTTCTCGAGAAATTCCTCAACGAGATAGAACTTCCTCAACGAGTGCAGATGCCCTTGTACTTAACTTAACTGAATTTAACTTAACTTAACTTAAAAATAATATAATTTTTACATACTTTTCACATAAATGCAATTGCAACACAAAGCATACAAGAATTAATTTAGACATTGATTGAAGAAGGATTGTATTTTGATTCGGTTAAGATTCCTTTATTTTTGGTTCAATTGATTGAACAAACTTGGTGTTCCATTCAATTCAACCATAACCAAAGCTTCTGCCGACACCTTCCCTTCACCTTAAACAGCAAAAACAAATCAATTATTCTGCCGACACTCCTCTCATCGACCGCTTTCACCATTTTTCCAGATCTCTCTTGTACACAATACGATTCACCTTCGCCTTCATCCCGCCGAATCTTCTTCCACCTTCCTTAGCCCCATGCACAGTCCGAATCCCCTTGTCCCCACTCCCCCTCCTCCTCTCCTAATCTCCGATTCCAGAAACCACATCGGCTCCTCCGGCTTCGGATCCCCCCAACACCTTGACCAAGCCTGTGTGGGATACAGTGAAGCTCCGCCTATGAAGGATCGTTATTTAAAGCTTGTGCTATTCGTAACCCAAGGGCGTAAATCGTGAAGCCTGTGGTGTCCTAGCTACGGCGCAAATCATCTTATCCAAGGGCTCGGACGGTGTACCAAGGTAATATTTTGGTAGCTCCAAAGTTAATTTCTCCTTCGACAACTGAATTTATAATGGGTTGGTAGGTGAATTGGATGTTGAGCTAAGGATCGTTTCTAGGCAGATTGCACCTATCATTCCTCACAATTACGGAATTCAAGGAACGCGGCGGCAGATTTAAGATTTCCAGTCAAAATTTTGGTGATTTCCAGCTTTAGTATTTGCAGGTAACATTTATCATTTGGGACACCATTTTGATAGAAATTTGCTGCTTCAGTCCATATCTAATTTGTTTGTTAATATCTGGGCAGGATTAATATTTCCATTGTGGCAGCTAGCACTGAACTACAAACAATTAAGATGTATTATTCATGTTGATGGTTTTAAGAATTGCACTGATTGTGTTTACATTTGTATGGTCATTTGTTCAAATCCTTGTTCTTGAAGTATTATAGTATGTGGAATGGGGAGGAAAGTCGACGACTTTTTAGAATTTTAGTAGAATTGAGAAATGCCGGGAACGTTGGTACGATAGATTGGATGAAGGTGGAAAACATGTACAATCATCGTCGCAAAGAAAATTTAAACAGATGATGAATCACTACAATAGTTGTAAAGCAAAATGGTCAGCTTGGACAGATTTAAACAGGTTGACTGGGATTGCTTTCGCTGAGGATCGCTTACCAACACAGGAGGAGCGTCGCAGTGACAGACTTCAAGAATTTATGCAGGTATAAAATGGCAGGTTTATAGTATAGATGAACATATTTTGGATTTTTGCTTATGTCAAACATTTAAGATTGTATGGTCATTTGTTGTTGCAGAAACACAGGACAGGTAGTGTCGGAAATTACGTATGTAAGAACATACTTCCCGAATTTGGACCTATGGAACCCGGTTTTTGGTGGAAGATGTGCCAACGGTAACAAAAGTATTTCCCCGGCACTGGCCAAGGTACAAAGAGGGAAAACGAAGCGTTTCGATATGGACCTTGATCCAATGGAAGAAGGGTCAGGGGATAGTGACAATGCTCCTTTTTTGCATGGAGCAGCAAGCAATGTTATTAGATGAGGATGGTTGGAGTAGGTCTCCACCGAGAACTGGGAACTCAAAGAAAAGAAAATTTGGAGAGTCGCTCGTGTCCAAGGCAAAGCAGAAGACGGACTTTGATAAGGCTTTTGAGATTTTGGGAGCACAGTCAGACCCGTATGGTCATGAGAACAACCTGTTGGCTGCCATTCATGGTATGGAAAAAGTACAGGCGCGTGGACGAGCATTTGCTGCGAGATGTGTGAAATATCTTTATCGAGAAAAACTTGATAAGATATTTTTGTGTATGGATAATGAAGAAGAAAGATGGGAGCTGCTCAGTGATGTTGTGTGACTTGTTTGGTGTTGTTATGTGACTTGTTTGGTGTTTGAGATTTGGTGATGTATGACATTGTTCTTGTTGTTTAACAGTATCATGTTCATATTTGGTTTGATGAGTGTACTTGAAATAAAACTTTATGTATCTTTGGTGTGTATAAAATGGATGGAATTCGTCAACATTGTCGGCGGGTGGTGCTTGAAAGGTTAGCAGAATTGGTGGCTGATAAGCCAAAGAGAGATGATTTACGGTCAGGAGGTGAAAATGGTGCTGAATATATGCACATATTGATATTTTTGCATCCTCGTCTGTGTCATGAATAATTAAGGTTAACAGCAGATATGGTACTGGAATTGGTCAACTTAATGATGGTGAGACAACTTTTAGCAGGTAGCAGACCCATCAAGGTATTGGAACAGGTTGGGATGTGTTTATATATATATATATTGGCAAAAGGAGCGTCATATAGAGATGTTGTTGATAGATTTAAACATTCACCGCCCACGATTCACAAGTATTTTATTCTCGCATTAGATGCGTTGAAGAATCTCTCATTTGACATAGTTAGACCACATACATCGTTGAATTCAGTACCCAACAAAATTGTTAAAAGCAGCTTGTATTCACCTTTTTTAAGGTATGTCACATTTATCGTGGTCTATGTCGCAACTACTATTATTGGATTATTTATATGGATATGATTCATGTGTAATACTTGAAGGCACACATATCGAAGCGGTGTTGGGTGACAGTTAAGATGTTCAATATCGATGACGTAAGGGAATCAAAACATGGAACATTTTTGCATGTTGTTCTTTTGATATGCTTTTTACATACGTACACATCGGTTGAGAAGGAAGTGTACACGACCAAACAGTTTGGAGAAACTCATTAACCCAATAGAAATATTATTTCCCACATCGTCCACCAAGTATAAAAATTACTCTGATAGTTCTTAAAATCCATTACTGTACGTTGTAAAATCATAATGTTACGTGTATTGCACTTGGACAAGTAAATATTATCTGGTGGACTCCGATTATCCAAACACATTGGGGTATTTGGCTCCGTACAAAAACAGGCATGTTTGTTATCATATGCCCGCATTCAGGACGGTCAGGCACCACATGGAATTTATGAAAAATTCAATTACCGTCATTCATCATTGCGGACGACCATCGAAAGAGCATTTGGTATTCTGAAAAACACCTGGAGAATACTTAGGAACATCCCTCAAGCTTCAGATATGCGCCAAATAGATATAATTCTAGCTGCTTTTACTCTACATAACTTTATTCGCATGCATAATCTGAGGATACATATTTTAGAACATTAGTTGGTGCAGGGGACGGCTGATTCTAATCTGTTCGATGTAATTCGAAAAGAACAGATGAATCAGGTGCGAAACTTAATAGCATCTGAAATTATGCTAGCATCCTGACAATGCATCTGGACGAAGATGGTGATATGTAATACGTCTTGTATGTAAATTATCAAACTTCATTCAGTACAATGATAAATCTTTCATTATCATACTAGTTTGTATATCATTTCTTATATATCAGAAATTTTTACTTTACAATTTCTCATAAATCAAACAACATTTCATGGTACATTGTATTGTGAAACGAAAAGGGGAAGCAATCTTATTAATGGATGTTCACATAACTTCACTTCACTTAACTTAACTGAATTTAACTTAACTTAGTTTAAGTACTGAAAATTTAAGTTCTAAAGAACAAAGCCAAAGCCAATAGTCTTGTATGTGCAACCTATAATACATTTACACACGTCTAATGCGTTTTTATATTACATAATTAGTGCAAAGGTTATTTTCGCACAATTAAATAAATTTTTACCGAGTTTAATATTTTTTCATTCGATGTAATAATGCATCTATTATCACTTTGGTGAGGAATATTTCCAAACTCTTTAGTTTAGTCTCACTCCTTTTTTTTTTTTACTTATTCTATCTCACATTCCTCACCGGAGCTCCACTCTGACTCCATCAGGAATTGAACTCTAACACGTTGGGAGGTTTGACATCTCTTTTGTCACTAGACCACGCCTTAATGACTTCTATGTGGATTCTTTCCTCGTCTTTTGTGGATACCTTTTGTACTGTCGTACTGCGTGATAATGTGCTTCAACGATCATAATATGGTACTCGATGATTTGAGAGCTTGAATGATTAGTAATTCATCCATTAAATGTATTTAATTAAGTTACTTTCTACCGTTAATATTTGAATATTATTATAATAAATTTATTTATTTATTAATATATATTTATAAAATATAAATTATAATGTCACATTCATTTATTTATAATTGAGATATGATGATTTCCTCCGTGACACTTTTCTCTTCATTGTCACGATTGTTTGAATAATTTGAAATTCTATCATGTTTCATACTTGATTAATAAAATTCATAAATGGGCAGATAGACCCGTAACTGGGAAATATTATTATCCTAGACCGACGCCTGCTGATGTTTTATTGGAAGAATCGAATGAAATTATCGAACAGTTATAGTGGCAGCCATATCAATGAATGGAATGTAGATGGTTTTGCACATCAACAAATACATAACACTATTCACAGAATGTTATTGTATTCTACTATATGTAGGAATAATGGTAATACTGATAAGAATATAGCTCATATGATAATATCGGGATTTACTGGTCAACTTAAAGGTTGGTGAGATAATTGCCTAACCCCACAGGATAACCATATTATCCTAAATGCTACCAAACGAGAAGACGACAAAGATAAGGAAGATGTCGTTTATACTTTGGTAGTAAATATTGTTGAACATTTTACAGGTAAATACACCGACAATAGTGAGAGTATTAGGACACTCTTACAGAACTTGAGGTGCAAACAGTGACTGATTTTAGATGGTATAAGGATACCTTTCTGAGTAGAGTAATGGAACTCCCAGAATGTAATAATGCCCATTGGAAATCAAAATTATTGATGGTTTACCTAGCTTATTTGCTGAAAGAATCAGGAAAGCCCTTAGGCAGGACTTAGATCATATCCCATATGATAATTATTCTTATGGTAAACTGATAGCAGCTTGCACACAGTAGGGAATAGCCATCTGTAATGAAATCAAACTAAAACAGACAGAATAAACAATTGGGTCAATTTTGTGACCAATTTGCCATTGATAGACCTACTATTAGTAGCTATAGAAATCCCAAGAAGCGTCATACACTAATGATAAGTTAGCCTATAGAGACTATAGGAAAAAAAAATAGAAAATATTCTGAAAAGAAATTAGAAGATAAGAAACAACGCAAATATGCGAGAGAAACTAAAAAATGGAATAAGAATAAAAATATTGTTTGTCATAAGTGTGGCAAATTAGGCCATTTTGCCCGAATTTATTGGGTAAAGAAAAAAATTAATAATCTAGAAGAAGATGATAAGATTAAAGCTATTTTAGCCAAAGTTCTACTTAATTCTGATAGTTCTGAGTCAGACTATAGTTCCGAATCCTCAGCCAGTGAAGACTTGAGAGTCTTAGATGATGAAGGTATATCTTCAGAATCCGACAATGTCTGTGAACTTTGTATCTTAGGACAATCTTGCCCTAGGAAAGATACAGATAGGAATTTTGATGATGAACAATTGTATAGGATTCGATCTCAATTCCAAGATTTAGGAATAAATGTTTTAGATGGTAAAACCACTCTTGAGCTTCTTAAAATAATTAACGACCCAGTAATGAGATCTAAGAGTATAGACTAGATTGAGGCTACTGTAGAGCCTGATAGGAGTCATCAAGTTGATAAAACTTCAGATTTTATAAAACCTTCAGAACCATATTTAATGTTTGAAGTTTATAAAAGAATTAGGAATAAAAGGATTATTGAGAGTCCTACTACGAGTTATGACTTGACTATTGAGATTGACAATCTTAAGAAAGAAATTCTTGACCTTAAGGTTGAGAATAGTAGACTTGATCAAAGAATTTCTAGGATAGAGAAAGGGAAACAGGTTGCCCGGAATTAGACCAAATTGAAGCTAGGGAGAATTTTCTCACTACCTTAGAGATGTTTATAACACAAAAATGGTATGTCAAAGTGACCCTTCTTATTGAAAATTATTACTCAAAGGAATTCACTGCTATTATTGATAGGGGAGCAGACCTTAATGTAATACAAGAAGGTCTTATACCTACTAAGTATTTTCATAAGACTACGCATTCTCTTTCTCATGCAGGAGGAGACAAGTTAGATATCAACCAAGTTAGATTCTATTACGGATTCAACTTCATCATTGCCAACAATATTAGCATAAGAATGAGCAATTTGCCCTGGTGAGGAAGATACTTCCTGGGTATCAGGGCCAGGGAATGAGTCTATGGAGGAGACGGCTTTCACATATCAACATTAGGAAAAATGAATTTTCTCCATAAGAAGCATACTATTAAAAATAGTATGAAGGAAGAATATGACCTTCCCCAGAACCTTGATGAATTGAACAGATGGACAATTCCTAGAGTGGAACCCAACCTAATTTATAAATTAGAGACTTTTGAAAAGATAGGTTTGAAACAAGTAGTGAAAACTACGGAGGAAACTGTTCCTTTAAACTCATCAGAATTGATGATTAATTTGCACTGATGAGGAAGATACTTCATGTTCTTGTTTTTTGAATGCCAAGAATTCTTGGTATTCTTTGTCATTTGACAAATCAGAAGCTATAAGCTTCATCCTTCCATGTTGAGCCTGCTTAGTCTCCGACTTGTTCAGCCAATACCAACATAAAATTTAAATGCAAATTAATTATGTATGTGCAGGCACAGGTATGAAATTTTACTAGGAGTAAGGAACCATTATGTTAATTACAGTGGCCTTAAGAACTGTCTCTCAGCTGTATATCTAGACTAGACCTGACCAACCCGCAAGAGACAACCCCAAAACGCCCTCACACGCCAAACTTGGCAAAAACGGGCCACAGGGAAACAGCAGAGAATCAGGCTCTAGTCCTTCCATACAACCAAGGCCTGTCCTAAGCCAATAACCCAAAATTTCTTACCTGGGTACAAAATTAATTTACAAAAATTTTACGCGGTATTGGTACCAAGTAAATATGGATCGTAAGTATTCAGGTCCTGAGTTCCTCCAGGATCAGCCACAAGCAATGTATGGGTATCCTCAACGACCTCACATATCTAGGGGAATTAGCCTATAAGGCTATCCATGTTAGCTATGCAAAATTATTTTAAACAGAATAAAAAAAACTTACAGGTACTCTGCTGAAGCTTCAAAATAGAAAGCTTGTTTTTATTACTCCAAAATATTGTACAGACTCTCAAGAGAAGTAGGCTGTTTAGGAAATATCTCTCCAAACTCTGCCTTTCAACAAACACTAGACTCCTATTTATACAGACTCTTAGGCCGACTTAGTAATGGCCCACATACATATGCTTTATACAGATACCGAACACTTGGTATCAGCCAAATGGCAATATGATTGCCCACTATCAAAAAGCAATATCATTGCTAGCTGAAGATGCTTCCAGGGTCTTCAGGATATCGCCGCAATATTTGATGATTCTGCACTATGGCAGGGCCCACATGCCGGTTGTCTTTTTAGCTAACAATTATTTGCCAGCTTTGTCCTTATCCGCTCCCTCGAAGAATTTGTCCAGGAGTGTGAAGCGAATATCTTCAAAAAAGGAATTAAGATCCTCTTTATTGCCACTTGTCTTAGAATGCTCATCTCCCAGCCTTATCGTCTTCATTGACTCATCCGATTTGTTATCTTCAATATTGAAGATATCCTTCTTCAGGGATGCCAGATAAGCATCTATCATCTCTTCCTTAGTAAGACTTTGTGCTTTGTCTTGGGCTTTTAGTCAGAGACCGCTATGAGCTTTTCCCTTCTTGGCCTGCTCTTGATAGGCCTTAATCTACTCTTTGATTTGGCACATTGTACCGTCACCATAGGGCTTCTGTGTCTCTGGGTCCATTCGAGTCATTTTGTCCCAGAATTTTGAATAAGTGATTTGTTTAAGGCAAGGTAAACATTCTTGCGAACAGCCAAATATTGGCTCCCATTTCCATATCCATGGTATTGAAAATTCAATAAAAATTGATAGAGAATATAATTCCCGGGGGCAGAAACAGTCTGCATCAGATTCCTTGTTAAGGAGTTCTTTTGCTTTGGGAGATATATCTCCCCAGAGAGCATATTGCTCTAGATAATCTTTAGGAAGAATTTCTTTCCTGGTGCCATAGAATTGTCACCAATGTATAAACCAGACAGGTATATCTGTCTTTGAGACCTCCGCACAGATCTTGATAAACCAAGAGTGCTTGTGCTTTGGATTCTCATATAATAATGCGTTGTCGAACGCATCGATATAATCCTAGTGATTATATTTAATGGGTGGTTTACCCGGTCCAAAGGAAAATTCTTTGGTCTTTTGAGGGGAAAATCCCCAATCACTGAGAGGTGTAACTCTCTTAATAACAATTTTGCTGAAGTTATAAACTTCAATCTGTCCAGTAGAGAAATGTTGTATATCACAGCCATTATTTGCAAGAATATGCTCATAAAATTTTCTGGACTTATAAGTCCTACTCGGGAAAGATTCTTCCTCGAGACATTTGGATATAATCCTCCAAGGCTCATCGAGCCATAAATAATCTTTATCTCTAAGAGAATTATAATTCTCTGAGTATGACTCGCAGCAAATCCAGTATTACTGGATTCAGCTTCATCATTGCCATCAATATTGGCATAAGAAGGAGCAATTTGCCCTGATGTGGAAGATACTTCCTGTTGTTGTTTTTTGAATGCCACGAATTATTGGTATTCCTTGTCATTTGACAAATCAGAAGCTGTAAGCTTCATCTTTCCGTGTTGAGCCAAGATATTATCTGGCTGGCTTCCACGGCCACGTCATCCTCTATAAGTGGAGGAATATCTACTTCCTCTATAAGAGGAAGGGACTGATTGGCAGGACATTTCTGCAGGATCAAACGAATCCATATTAGTCCTGAATAAATTCTCTAGTTAGAAAATTGAAAGACTATTTTCTTCCCATTTCTTATAAGTAATTTCAAAATCAAACGGGGCTAAATAAGTCTGCCATCTAGCAAACATTTGCTTAGACACATCATGCTTGAAATCTTTCTGGAACATAAACTTGGTTGCACTACAGTCAGTCTTAATAATAAATTTTTGATTATAAAGATCAACTTGAAATTTCAGAATACATTTAACCATAGAAAGAATTTCTTTCGCTACAGTAGCATAATTTTGCTGAGCATTGTTCCACTTACCTGAGTGGAATCTAACAAGATGTTCTTGTTTATTACCTGAGTAGAATCTAACAAGATATTCTTGTTTATTATCAAGACATACCTGTTTCAAGATACCTCCATAGTCAATATCAGAGGGGCATCAGTTTCAATAATTTTTTCCCAACTTGGGTTACAAAGTATTAGACAAGGTAAAACTTTAACCTTTTCCCTAATTTTCTTAATGGCATTAGTATGACTATCAATCCATGGCTTAGGGTTCTCTTTAAGCCTATCATATAAGGGTGCAGCATCTTCTGCTAAATATTTATAGTATGCTGAAATATAATTCAAACTGCCTAAAAATCTTTGTAACTGAGTTTTATCAGTAATCACATCAGGAAATTTACTTGCAAATTCAATACACCGATTTATAGGAATTATTTTTCATTTATCAATATTATGACCTAAAAATCTTACATATGTCTGAAATAGTAACATTTTAGGTTTAAGATATTACCAAACCATTTTTTATGACAATTTGTTTAAATATGAAATTTCAAGTGTCTCTACTTATGCAGATTTGTGAACTAGCAGTTGCTGCAGCACACTCTTGTTCACTTAAATGCAGGCACAGCAGACAATGAATAGGACACAGATTTGTTCACCCAGTTCGGCCAATCTGCCTACGTCTGGGGAGGACTATTCTCCAGTCCTCAATCCACTCAACCAAAGGTTCAAAGCACACTCGGTTACAACGCACGCAACCTATGCTACTTTAACCCCGTGTGGACTACTCAACACAATCAGAACAAGCTCTGATTTGTGCCAGCACACCCTCTACAATATGTCAGCCTAGAATAGCTACAATCCTCTTCAAGAACTCAGCCTATTCTAGCCTACACTACTCAGCAGGGTTGCTGCAGCAACAGCTGTAACACACAGCTGAAGCACACTGTCCGCGTCGCTCCAAGGCCTTCTGCTGAGCCGATCGAACCACTCCAAGAGCGCTGCACACTCTGAGTAACTCCCCCTCACTCAGTGACCACCTGCCACTAGTGAGTTCTTCCGCACGAACCTCGACCGAGCCTTCCACCCGTCAGTTCTCCCGCGGCTGCCTTTGATCAACCAACAAGCTCCACAGCTCTAAATTGGCTTCTAGATCAAAGCACGAATCAGTCTCTGCAAGACCTGATTCTCTTCTGCAATACGCACCACAGCTCTGCGCTCAACGCTCTGCCCGTGTGTGTTGATCGAAGAACAACTCTCGTAGCACACCCAGAAAAATCCTCACTCTGAATTCTGTGTCTACTCTCGTGTATCACTCAGCTTCGATCACCCTCTTCAGCCCTCAAACCTTCTGCTTAAATACCCGCACCACTTTTAGCAATTTCCAGGATTTGGCAATTGACCCACAAGATCAATTATCTCCTAAAATCTAGGAGATTAGATTTTATTAATATCTTTAAGCACATCTCCTTCTCTGACTAGTAATCCTTGCTGAAATATGCTCAGCAGCATATTAGAAATTCTTCTAAGCACTTTCACAAAGCTGCCAAACCTTCAAAACTCACCCAGCACAAAACTGCTACTCGGACAGTTGAACTAGCTTTTGAACCAGCACCTGCTGCAGCATCCCCTGCTGCATCTGTTGCTGGTTTACTTCTGCTGTATACTTCTGCTGGCCTCCTTGATTGATTGAGCTGCAGCAGCTCCTTGTTCACTCATGCTGGTTTTGTCAAACACTGCCATACTTGCATTATGAATCTCCCCCTTGGCATTTTGACAAAACCTTAAGGCCAATGCACTCTTCCGAAAACCAGAAACGAAATACTCTAAATAAAATTAATAGAGAGTAATAGGAAGATGAGGCCACACTCGGCCATAGCATAATGACCACGCAGGGTCAGAAAAACAATGTCAAACAATTTTCATCAGCAGTAGCAGTTTAGCAACAAAACAACTTCTTCTCCCCCTTTTTGTCAAGATGCTCAAGGGGCCTGCTCATCATCGGCAGGGTACTCCAGGTCTCGGAGGAGGCTCCTGATCTGTCCACGCCTGGCATCCCTCCTCTTGGCTTCAGCTTCAAGAATAGCCAGCTCATACCGGAGGTGACTCACAATCCTGGCACGGAGAGCAGACTGGATTGTGGCAGCAGGGGGAGGAAATTCCTCCAGGGGAGCTGGAGCTGCAGAACCAACTAAGCGAAGATCTTCATAGGCAACATCCACTGCATGTTTTCCCTTGAATAGTTTGTGATCAACAGTGAAGACCTGCAGCTCCTCAGATAAGCCTTCAGTAATAGCTCCGAACTCTGGGTGCTGAGAAACCATGATCCCATGGATGAGGGAGGGCAGCACAATAGGCCTGCTGGAGGAAGCGCTCCCGGCATGAGTAGCAAGCTGAGGGAACATCACACTTCCCAGGCTGATCTTCCTCCTCTTTCCAATAGAATAGAGAAGGTTAGCAAAATCTTTGTTGACCTTCCCTCTATGAGAGCTAGGAATCCAGTTCCTTACACCAAGATGATACAGCAGAGCATACTTGGAGGTTAGCTCAGCTGCACTGAGATTTGGGCCGCCCCAAGACAGGCACACTCCCGCTGTGAGGACCTTTGCCAATAATTCCGGCTTCACATCAGTGGGAGCCCTTGCATTCTCATGAATCCCAAGGAATGCATCAATAATTTCCGGGGTAATAACCACTTGTTTACCCCTTACCCAGCTTCTCCCATACTCATCAGCTCCTTCTTCTCCAAATTTTTCTTCCATATTCACTATAAATTCTCTAACCAGAATAATATTGAAACGGTGAGGAAAGGTTAGGGACTTGAGCAGATTTACCTCAGTCAGAAGCTCAATCATAGCAGCTGATCTATACTTATCTTGCACCAGTCGCTTCTCATGCACAATGTGTTTCCGCTCAACAGTACTCCAGTTTTGAGAGACGCTTTTGTTCCTGAACCATGTGCCTCCGACTGTGAGAGCAGAGAAATCTTCAGCTGCAGGTCCTTTCTCAGAGGGTCCACCAAGAGAACCTGCTTCTTCTTCTTCACTGGATGAGCTTTCACTACTGGAGCCTGGGATCAGGATAGGAGCTTTTCCCTTGTCTGAAGAAGGAGGATGTGCTGCAGCAGGTTCTTGTTCAGGGGACTCAGCAGCTGTTTCAACCCCTTCACCAATAATACCTGGGGACATGACCAATGATCTGCACTCTTCTCCTGCAGGGACTGCTGCAGCAGTCTCTGCTGCTAGTTCTTCTTCAGAAGCAACTTCAGCCATATCCGCTTCTGGCAGCGCAGCAGAACTCGAGACAGGTTCTCCATCACGTACCAGCCGCCTCCTCTTCTGCGAAGCTCCTTCAGAGGGAGAGGGCTCACTGTGCGACACAGGAAGAGGGTTTGGTTCCCACACAACCACATCCAGCGGCTGAGCGAGGTCTTCATTTCGTGCCTTGGTCCTTCTTTCAGACCTCCCTTGCCTGTCTGCTGCCAGATTCTTCTTCAACCCGCGTGTCTTCACCATTGCTGCAGAGATGTGGAAGGAAAGAGGAGCGCACAGAGGATGATCGGCAGAGATTTCTGAGAGGCCCTTTTGCTCTTGATCTGTGCCCTAGAAAATATTTACCCGTTATTTTCTTTTTCCTTTTTGAAGTTGTAAGTCACGTGCCTCCCATGTGCAAATATTTTCCTTTCCATCCTCAGCAACCAACACATGTGAACAAGCTAATTCGGACCAGGTTGCTGCAGCACATGTGAGCTTGTTCACCTATTCAATTCAGGCTGCAGTTGCTCAGAGGATCCTTGGGAGAATCTGGTGGAGTCTTCTTCACCCATACTTGGAATACACCAGAGCTTTTCTTCTTCTGATCTTCCAGCCTCCTAACTCTTGGTTTGGGTTTCCATATTTGTACCATCTGTGTTTTACCCTTGTTTTTAGCAATCCAGTGCCCTTGTGCAGCAACATGAAATGGAGTCTTTGTGCAACATGTGCTGATTCTGGACTTTGCTCCCCCTTTTTCAGCTGAGCAAGTTCTGTGTTGCTGCTTCAGATTGGAGTTGATCTTCTGCTTCCCAACACTTGTACCAGTACTCCACTTGTTCTGAGACTTTTGTTTTGTTTGAGAAAAATGTTGTCCATGATGCTGCAGCATCCTCTTGTTCACATGTCTAGATCCAATTTTCTCTGCCATTTTTGAGGAGGGATCTGAATTCTTCTTCTCGTCTGTCTCACCATCTGAGGCTTTAATGAACACTGTCCCTTTAGAGCTTTCTTCACCAGTATATCCAAGCCCTGTTTTCCCTTTTCCAAGTCTTTGGTAAGATAATATTTCGTCCAGAATATTGCTCTGCGGGTCAGCTGTCTTGGCTGCTGCTGGAGTGGATTCAACAGAGGTCTGTCTTTCTGAATCTTCCCTTTTCAGAATAGTAACTTGATTATCAACTGTGGGTAGACATTTTCTTCGTTCTTCTTCCAAGAGATTTACTCTGTCAGTCAAGGTCTGATTGGTCTGAAGAACTTGCTCACATTGTTTGAGTATCTTCCTCAGAAGATCAGCAAAACTGTCAGATGAGTCTTCTTCATCTTCACTCTCAGAGACTTCAATCCCATAGTGAATTTCTACCTTCTTTAGCTCATTGAGGTGGACATCTGAAACACTTGTCAGCACAACACAGTTTTCTTCATCACTTTCATCCGAATCACTCCATTTTGCTGTCATGGATTTGCTGTTCTTTTTCTCAGAATTCTTGAGGGGTTTGCTTGGACAATCAGCCTCAATGTGTCCATATCCTTCACAGTTCCAGCATTGAACTCCCTTTCTCATCTCTTTCTTGTCATCTTCGTCCAGAGCTGGTTCTTTCCCTTTCTTCTTTCTTTCACTGCCCCTTCTGAATTGTCTTCGCGAGGAAGAGCTTCTCTCAGTTCTGGATTCCATGTTTTTCAGAAACTTCCCTAGATTTTTAACAAGCATGCTCAACTGATCGTCTGGAACTGTCTGCTTGGTTTCTGCTTCAGCCTTCAAACCAACATTCTTGTCCTTGGAAGTGGTGTCTTCTTTGACCAGTTTCATCTCAAATTGTTTGAGAGACCCCATCAGCTCTTCCAACCTCATGAATCTGACATTCTGAGCCTCTTCAATGGCTGTCACCTTCATGTCAAACTTTGTGGGCAGCGATCTGAGAACCTTTCTGATAAGCTTTTCTTCTGGGATGGGCTCACCAAGGGAATGAGCTTCATTTGCAAGATCACAGAGTTTAGCATTAAACTCAGTGACTGTTTCCTCATCCAGCATCCTCAGATTTTCAAATTGTGTGGCAATGATCTGGAGCCTTGATAGCTTCACTCTATCAGTTCCTTCATGGGCAGTTTGCAGAATCTCCCATGCTTGCTTGGCCAACTCACAATTTGATATCAACCTGAAATTGTTAGCATCAACTGCAGCAAAAATTGCATTCAAAGCCTTTGAATTACCAGTTGCTGCAGCACCTTCTTCAGCAGTCCACTGCTCTTCAGGTTTTATTCTTGTCACTCCTTGCTCATCTATGGTGATTGGGGGAGACCACTGAATCACGACAGCTCTCCATGTCTTCTCATCAATAGCCTTGAGAAAGGCTTTCATTCTAGCTTTCCAATAACCATAATTGCTCTCTTCCAAAAGTGGAGGTCTACTTGTGCTCTGTCCTTCCTTCATTGTCTTGGCTACTTCGGAGACACTGTAGGACCTTTTTAACTCTGTGTGTCGAGTTCCCGCTCTGATACCAATTGAAATTTCAAGTGTCTTTACTTATGCAGATTTGTGAACTAGCAGTTGCTGCAGCACACTCTTGTTCACTTAAATGCAGGCACAGCAGACAATGAATAGGACACAGATTTGTTCACCCAGTTCGGCCAATCTGCCTACGTCTGGGGAGGACTATTCTCCAGTCCTCAATCCACTCAACCAAAGGTTCAAAGCACACTCGGTTACAACGCACGCAACCTATGCTACTTTAACCCCGTGTGGACTACTCAACACAATCAGAACAAGCTCTGATTTGTGTCAGCACACCCTCTACAATATGTCAGTCTAGAATAGCTACAATCCTCTCAAAGAACTCAGCCTATTCTATACTACACTACTCAGCAGGGTTGCTGCAGCAACAGCTGTAACACACAGCTGAAGCACACTGTCCGCGTCGCTCCAAGGCCTTCTGCCGAGCCGATCGAACCACTCCAAGAGCGCTGCACACTCTGAGTAACTCCCCCTCACTCAATGACCACCTGCCACTAGTGAGTTCTTCCGCACGAACCTCGACCGAGCCTTCCACCCGTCAGTTCTCCCGCGGCTGCCTTTGATCAACCAACAAGCTCCACAGCTATAAATTGGCTTCCAGATCAAAGCACGAATCAGTCTCTGCAAGACCTGATTCTCTTCTGCAATACGCACCACAGCTCTGCGCTCAACGCTCTGCCCGTGTGTGTTGATCGAAGAACAACTCTCGTAGCACACCCAGAAAAATCCTCACTCTAAATTCTGTGTCTACTCTCGTGTATCACTCAGCTTCGA
The DNA here is from genome assembly GCA_963678935.1 of Umbilicus rupestris. Lineage (NCBI taxonomy): Eukaryota > Viridiplantae > Streptophyta > Magnoliopsida > Saxifragales > Crassulaceae > Umbilicus > Umbilicus rupestris. Next base: position 7,060,039 of record OY787615.1, on the reverse strand, counting down.
TCACCCTCTTCAGCCCTCAAACCTTCTGCTTAAATACCCGCACCACTTTTAGCAATTTCCAGGATTTGGCAATTGACCCACAAGATCAATTATCTCCTAAAATCTAGGAGATTAGATTTGATTAATATCTTTAAGCACATCTCCTTCTCTGACTAGTAATCCTTGCTGAAATATGCTCAGCAGCATATTAGAAATTCTTCTAAGCACTTTCACAAAGCTGCCAAACCTTCAAAACTCACCCAGCACAAAACTGCTACTCGGACAGTTGAACTAGCTTTTGAACCAGCACCTGCTGCAGCATCCCCTGCTGCATCTGTTGCTGGTTTACTTCTGCTGTATACTTCTGCTGGCCTCCTTGATTGATTGAGCTGCAGCAGCTCCTTGGTCACTCATGCTGGTTTTGTCAAACACTGCCATACTTGCATTATCAAAATATTTTCAAATGTTTAAAATGCATTTCAATTGTTTTGGAAATACCAAAATGTCATCAATATACACAAACATAAAATCACTATAAGGAATAAAAATATCATTCATGATCTTCTGAAGTTCAGAAGATGCATTCTATAATCCAAACTGCATTACGTTCCATTCATATTGGCTAAATGGTACATTAAAGGCTGTTTTATAAACATCTTTCTAATCAATTTGAATATGTCAATAACCAGATTTTAAATCAAATTTAGAAAATATAACTGCATCAAACAGTCTATCAAGAAGATTCTTCTTATTAAGGATTGGATACTTAATCCATTTTAAAGCATTATTCAAAGGTATATAATTTATTATCAATTTGGGTCTACCTCTTTCCTGTTCACTATGTTTATTAACATAGACAGCAGTACATGACCAAGGGGATTTCGAAGGTCTTATTAGTCTTTTATCAACAATATCACTAATTTCCTGTTTACAAAGGTCAAGATATTCCTTGTTCATTTGACAAGGCCTGGCTTTGGCAGGGATTTAATCCTTAGTGAAATCTTCTTCGTAGGGAAGAGAAACAATATGTTTCTTTTTTTCCCAGAAAGCATTAGGGAGATCGTCGCGAATTTCTGCAATAAACTCATTTTTAATGACCTCAATCTTATCCTGTAATTTAGGATTTCTTAATTTATCTTATATTGTAACCATATGAAGTTCTTGTCTAAGAAAATTCAATTGCTTTTCCTTAGCTGAAATCGAATCATAAACTTCATGTTACACCTTAGTAAGGGGTTCTATTTTAAATCTAAGGAAAATATTTTTTCCTTGGAAGGTTCCCATAATTCCTTCGGTATCTACTTTCTGAAGCGAATAAATCTTTGTAATAAAAGGTGTTCCTAGAATAACCTAGTTAGTAATATTCTTAGCTAATAGAAAACTTGTCTCAATACAGACTTTATCCACACAAACTTTAGCACTGGGGAGATTATAACTGATTCTAACTTGTCTGCTCCTGCATGAGAAAGAGAATGCGTGGTCTTATGAAACTACTTAGTAAGTATAAGATCTTGTATTAAATTAAGGTCTGTGAAACTCGCAGCACCTCTGAGATGCAGATTGTGTATAAGCAGTTGCTACAGCACACTTTTGAACACCCAAATCTGATGCAGCAAGATAGAACAAGGAACAATGGTTTGTTCACCCAGTTCGGCTAATCAGCCTACGTCTGGGAAGGGCTGAACTTCAACCCTTAATTCACTAGCTTCTCAGGTCCACAGTACAACACGGTTTGACGCACGACACCTATGCTACCTGACCTAAACTAGTCACACAATCAGAACAAGCTCTGACTTGTGTATACATCTACAGACTTGAAATAATTCAGAATAGCTACAACTCTGATCCCACTGACTCAGCCTATTATAATTAATTCAACGTTATCTGCAGGTTGCTATAGCACTTGCTGTAGCACACAGCTGGTACCAAAATTGTCCGCATCGCTCCAAACCTTCTGCTGAGCCGATCGAACCTCTCCACGAGTGTTGCACACTCTGGAGCACTCCTCCTCACTCAGTGACCACCTGTCACTAGTGAGTTTAGCCGTCCAGTCACTTGACCGAGTTTGTCCACTCGTCAATACCTTCGCGGCCTCCCTTGATCAACCAACAAGCACTCGCTGCTCTGAATTTTTCTTCCTGATCAAGCTACGATCAGACTCTGCAAGCCCTGATCACGTTCTGCTTCAATCATCTCAGCTATGTGCTCACGCTCTGCTCTCAGTGATGATCGAAGATCCTCTCGCACTTGAATTCTATTCTCACGGTATTCTGTGTACGCTCTCGTGTTTGCTCTCGTCTTCGATACCCTTGACTCTCTGCACGGCCTCCTTTAAATAGGAACCAGCAGTTCCATCATTCAATTTTTGGGAATTTCCTTTAATAACAATATCTCCTAATTTGTAGGAGATTAGATTTGATTTGCAAATCTAATCTTCTACAAACAAATCTTCTCCTCCATCTGGGAATCTCCACTGAAATATTCTCTGTGTGTGTTTTAGGAACTCCCTTGATGCTCACGGATGAACTGCCAAGCTCCTTCCACGAAGATCCGAGCTGCTGCTGAAGAACAGGTGCTACAGCTTCCTAAACCAGCTCCGGCTATAGCAACAGCTTGTTCAGTCGCTTGTTCACTTGTGCTGGTTTTGTCAAAGACTGCCACACTGCATCATCAATCTCCCCCTTCGCATTTTGACAAAACCCTTGGCCACAGATGAAGTCTTCCACGAAAAACAAATATTAAACAACTTAATAACTGTTTCAAAGTAAAAGTAAGATGTGGCAACACTCGGCCTTAGCATAGCCACGCAGGGCTTCAAAAAAAATCCATCTAGAGAGTTTAATTCATCTGGCCTTCATTTACTCTCCCTCTTTTTGACACAAATGCTCACGTCCCTGGAGCAGGCCCTTGCTCCTCCGGATATTCCAAGTCCTTGAGTAGGCTTCTGATTTTGGCATGTCTAGCATCCCTTCGTTTGGCTTCAGTGTTCAGCATGTACAACTCTGTCTTCAGGTGGTCCACGATCCTTGCATAGAGAGCTGCTTGAATTGCAGGGGCAGGGGAAGAGCTTTCTCATTAGAGGGTGGATCAGAGGGGGCAACCAGAAGCGGGTCTTCTTGGGCAATGTCAACTGCGTGATTCCCTTTGAAGAGCTTGTGATCTACTGTAAAAAACTGCAGCTCTTCGGACAATCTTTAATCTCTCCTGCCTCTGGATGCTGAGAGACCATCATTCCATAAACGAGGGATGGCAGCACAATGGGTTTGCTAGAGGAAGCACTGCCAGCATGAGCAGCAAGTTGGGGAAACATCACACTACCTAAGCTGATTCTCTTCTTTTCCCAATCGAGTGTAAAAGGTTAGCAAAGGATCTGCTAACCTTTCCCCTATGAGAGCTGGGGATCTAGTTCCTAATGCCCAAGTTGTACAACAGGGCATTTTTGGAGGTGAGTTCCGCAGCACTGAGATTTGGTCCACCCCAAGACATGCACACTCCTCCCTTGATAACCTTGGCCAACACCTCTTGCTTGACATTTGTAGGCTCTCTGGCATCACTGTCTATTTCTAAAAATTCATCTATCTTCTCAGGGGTGATTACTACCTCCTTACCCCGCACCCAACTCTTCCTAAAATCATCTCCTTCTTTCATACCAAATTTTTCTTCCATGTTGACTATGAATTCCCTAACTAGTGATATATTGAATCTGTAAGGGTAAGTCAAGGACTTGAGTAGGTTTACCTCAGTTAGGAGCTAGATGATAGCTGCAGATTTGTATTAGTCTAGGTCCAGTCTCTTCTCTGTAACAATGTGCTTCCTCTCTGAAATTTCAAGTGTCTCTACTTATGCAGATTTGTGAACTAGCAGTTGCTGCAGCACACTCTTGTTCACTTAAATGTAGGCAAAGCAGACAATGAATAGGACACAGATTTGTTCACCCAGTTCGGCCAATCTGCCTACGTCTGGGGAGGACTAATCTCCAGTCCTCAATCCACTCAACCAAAGGTTCAAAGCACACTCGGTTACAACGCACGCAACCTATGCTACTTTAACCCCGTGTGGACTACTCAACACAATCAGAACAAGCTCTGATTTGTGCCAGCACACCCTCTACAATATGTCAGTCTAGAATAGCTACAATTCTCTCAAAGAACTCAGCCTATTCTATACTACACTACTCAGCAGGGTTGCTGCAGCAACAGCTGTAACACCAGCTGAAGCACTCTGTCCGCGTCGCTCCAAGGCCTCCTGCCAAGCCGATCGAACCACTCCAAGAGCGCTGCACACTCTGAGTAACTCCCCCTCACTCAGTGACCACCTATCACTAGTGAGTTCTCCCGCACGAACTTCCACCGAGCCTTCCACCCGTCAGTTCTTCCGCGGCTGCCTTTGATCAACCAACAAGCTCCAAAGCTCTGAATTGGCTTCCAGATCAATGCACAAATCAGTCTCTGCAAGACCTGATTCTCTTCTGCAATGCTCACCACAGTTCTGCGCTCAACGCTCTGCCCGTGTGTGTTTGATCGAAGAACAACGTCCGTAGCACCCAGAAAGTTCCTTCTCTGAAATCTGTGTCTACTCTCGTGTATCACTCAGCTTCGATCAACTCCTCCAGCCCTAATACCTTCTGCTTAAATACACACACCACTTTAAGCAATTTCCAGGTTTAGGCAATTGACCCACAAGATCAATTATCTCCTAAAATCTAGGAGATTAGATTTGATCACAACTCCAATGCAAATCTCCTTCTCTGACAAGTAAACCTTGCTGGAATATGCTCTTTAGTATTTTAGAAATTCTTCTAAGAGCTTTCACAAAGCTGCCATACCTTCAAATCGCACCCAGCACAAAACTGCTACTCGGACAGTTGATACAGCACTTGAACCAGCACCTGTTGCAGCATCCCCTGCTGTAGCTGCTGCTAGTTCACTTCTGCTGCCAGCTTGATTGTTTGAGCTGCAACAACTCCTTGTTCACTTGTGCTGTAGCTGTTTGCTACTGCTGGAATTTCCTCAATGCATTAGGAAACAATCCCATCAATTCTAAGGAAGATCCTCCTTGTTGATTGAATGCAATCTTCGAGAAAGCTTTGAATTTGTGCTACCACATTTTAGCTCCAGCATCTACTACTGAACTTCTGCTCCAGAGATTGCTGTAGCACTTGCTTACTCCACTTTAGCTCCAGAGATAGTCACTCTGCCCAGATTGCACAAGCTGATGTCTTCATGCTCTCTTTCAGAATTTCGAGCTCCCCAAGGCAACATTAGATCGCGCGCCTCGTGAAGACATTAGCCACTTAATGTCTTCATCTGGAGCGCCACTTAATGTCTTCAGCTGGAGCGCCACTTACTGAGTTTGCTCACTCTGGAATGCTCTTCATCAGCTGTTTTCTTTCCATACTTGCTGTAGCAGGCTCTAATTCACTTTGTAGGAGTTTGTCAATGATGCCACATACCTTCACAATCTCCCCCTTGGCATTTTGACAAAATCCAAGAACCCTTCTAATCTTAGGCAATCCTCTTCTCATCTTTGAACTCCTTCTTTTGCAGCTTCTTCAGCTTCAATCTTCAGGGGATGTTGTAGCAACTTCTTGTGCTTGTTTTGTCAAGGATGCCATTACCTTAACACTCTCCACAGAGCACCATGATTGAGAGGCATGCCTGTTTCTGAACCATACCCCCCCATAGTGACTGCAACAGTGTCAGCCAGAACAGGTCTTCTCTCGGAAGGTTTACCTACAGCATCCTCTTCACTAGACTCCTCCTTTTCATCACTCCCGGAATTAGGGATGATGATTGGAGCTTTTCCTTTGTCAGAAGATGGAGGAGGATGTGCTGCAACAATTCCTTGTTCAGGAAGATCCGCGTCAACCTCCTCACCTTCTCCTACTATGCCAGGGGACGTGACAAGGGTTCTGCAGGACTCGTCAACCTTTTGACCGGCTGTAGTAACCTCTGTAGCTTGTACTCCCCTTGAGCATTCTTCGAGCACTGCCTCTTCAGTCACCATTGCTGCGCTGGTTGCAGCTCCCTATCATGGACCTGTTGTCTCCTTTTCTGTGGAGTTCCTCCTTATAGAGAAGGAGCATTGTGCGACACAGGGAGAGGTCTAGGCTCCCAGACCACCAATTCTAGTCGTTGAGCAGGCGCTTCACTACGAGACTTAGACTTCCTTTCACTTATGCCTTGTCGTGCTGCTGCTAGGTTCTTCTTTAGTCCGTGAGTCTTCACCATTATTAGCAATTTGGAGAAGGAGTTCGAGTAGGGGAGGATTTGATCTGCGTGCGATTTGGGAAAAACTTCAACCAAATGTGCCCTAGAAACTTCAACCGAAGTAATCATCTGCATTCTGGATATCTTCACTTTGTCAGTCCCCTCATGAGCAACTTCCAAGATCTCCCAACCTTGCTTTGCAATGTCACAATTGGAGATTAATCTGAAGTTGTTGGCATCCATAGCAGCAAATATTGCATTCAAGGCTTTTGAATTGCCAGTTGTTGCAGCATCCTCTTCTGCAGTCCACTACTCTTCAGGTTTCTTTCGAGTGACTCCTTTTTCATCAATGGTTCTGGGAGGGGCCCACTCTGTCACCACTGCTTTACACACTTTCTCATCAATAGCCTTGAGGAAAGCCTTCATCCTAGCCTTCCAGTAGCCATAATTGATTTCTTGTAGCACTGGAGGGCGGCTTGTGTTTTGTCCTTCCTTCATTGTCTTGCTCTTCTCAGCTAGGTGCACAGGATCTTGACTCTGTATGTTGAGCTCCGGCTCTGATACCAATTGAAATTTGCAGCACCTCTGAGTTGCAGATTGTGTACAAGCAGTTGCTACAGCACACTCTTGAACACCCAAATTTGATGCAGCAAGATAGAACAAGGAACAATGGTTTGTTCACCCAGTTCGGCCAATCAGCCTACGTCTGAGAAGGGCTGAACTCCAACCCTTAATTCACTAGCTTCTCAGGTCCACAGTACAAAACGGTTCGATGCACGACAGCTATGCTACCTGACCTAAACTAGTCACACAATCAGAATAAGTTCTGACTTGTGTATTGCACACCTACAGACTTGAAATAATTCAGAATAGCTACAACTCTGATCCCACAGACTTAGCCTATTCTAATTAATTCAACGTTATCTGCAGGTTGCTATAGCACCTGCTGTAGCACACAGCTGGTACCAAAACTGTCCGCGTCGCTCCAAACCTTCTGCTGAGCCGATCGAACCTCTCCACGAGCGTTGCAGACTCTAGAGCACTCTCCCTCACTCAGTGACCACCTGTCACTTGACCGAGTTCGTCCATTCGTCAATACCTCTGCGGCCTCCCTTGATCAAACAACAAGCAATCCCTGCTCTAAATTGGCTTCCTGATCAAGCCATGATCAGACTCTGCAAGCCCTGATCACGTTCTGCTTCAATCACCTCAGCTCTGCGCTCACGCTCTGCTCTCGGTGATGATCGAAGATCCTCTCGCACTTGAATTCTATTCTCACTGTATTCTGTGTACGCCCTCGTGTTTGCTCTCTTGTCTTCGATACCCTTGACACTCTGCACGGCCTCCCTTAATTAGGAACCCCCAGTTCCATCATTCAGTTTTCGAGAATTTCCTTTAAGAACAATATCTCCTAATTTGTAGGAGATAAGATTAGATCTTCTACAAACAAATCTTCTCCTCCATCTGGGAATCTCCACTGGAATATTCTCTCTGAGTATTTTAGGAACTCCCTTGATGCTCACAGATGAACTGCCAAGCTCCTTCCACGAAGGTCCGAGCTGCTGCTGAAGAACAAGTGCTACAGCTTCCTGAACCTGCTCCGGCTATAGCAGCAGCTTGTTCAGCCGCTTGTTCACTTGTGCTGGTTTTGTCAAAGACTGCCATACTGCATCATCAGTCTGCTCCACTATCAATAAAAGCAGTAAATTCCTTTGAGTAATAATTTTCAATAAGAAGGGTCACTTTGACATACCTGTGAAGGTATGTGGCATCATTGACAAACTCCTACAAAGTGAACTAGAGCTTGCTACAGCAAGTATGGAAAGAAAACAGCTGATGAAGAGCATTCCAGAGTGAGCAAACTCAGTAAGTGGCGCTCCAGATGAAGACATTAAGTAGCGCTCCAGATGAAGACATTAAGTGGCTAATGTCTTCACGAGGCGCGCGACTTAATGTTGCCTTGGGGCGCTCGAAAAACTGAAAGAGATCATGAAGACATCAGCTTGTGCAATCTGGGCAGAGTGACTATCTCAGTACTCAAGTGGAGTAAGCAAGTGCAATAGCAACCTCTGGAGCAGAAGTTCAGCAGCAGAAGTATTGCACACCTTCAGACAGCTTGTGCTACAGCAGATGCTGCAGCACAAATGCTGTAGCAGAAATTTAGCTTTCTCGAAGATTGCATTCAAACAACAAATCAGTGGACCGAAGGGCTTCCGGAAAGAGCTGGATATTCAGGAGAATATTTCTGGAGTGTCTCTCAAGAACAAGGGCAGATTTGTTGAAGTGAAGATATGATCTTGTAGAGATCTTGGAGGATCTTCCTTAGAATTGATGGGATTGTTTCCTAATGCATTTAGGAAATTCCAGCAGCAGCAAACAGCTACAGCAAAGGTGAACAAGGAGTTGTTGCAGCTCAAACAATCAAGCTGGCAGCAGAAGTAAACCAGCAGCAGATGCAGCAGGGGATGCTGCAGCAGGTGCTGGTTCAAGTGCTGGTTCAACTGTCCGAGTAGCAGTTTTGTGCTGGGTGCGTTTTGAAGGTATGGCAGCTTTGTGAAAGCTCTTAGAAGAATTTCTAAAATACTAAAGAGCATATTCCAGCAAGGTTTACTTGTCAGAGAAGGAGATTTGCATTGGAGTTGTGATCAAATCTAATCCCCTAGATTTTAGGAGATAATTGATCTTGTGGGTCAATTGCCTAAACCTGGAAATTGCTTAAAGTGGTGTGGGTATTTAAGCAGAAGGTTCGAGGGCCGAAGAGGGCGATCGAAGCTGAGGGATACACGAGAGTAGACACAGATTTCAGAGTGAGGATTCTTTGGTGTGCTACTGACGTTGTTCTTCGATCAACACACACGGGCAGAGCGTTGAGCGCAGAGCTGTGGTGTGCATTGCAGAAGAGAATCAGGTCTTGCAGAGACTGATTCGTGCATTGATCTGGAAGCCAATTCAGAGCTGTGAAGCTTGTTGGTTGATCAAAGGCAGCCGCGGAAGAACTGACGGGTGGAAGGCTCGGTCGAGGTTCGTGCGGAAGAACTGACTAGTGGCAGGTGGTCACTGAGTGAGGGGGAGTTACTCAGAGTGTGCAGCGCTCTTGGAGTGGTCCGATCGGCTCGGCAGGAGGCCTTGGAGCGACGCGGACAGAGTGCTTCAGCTGGTGTTACAGCTGTTGCTGTAGCAACCCTGCTGAGTAGAGTAGTATAGAATAGGCTGAGTTCTTTGAGAGAATTGTAGCTATTCTAGACTGACTTATTGTAGAGGGTGTGCTGGCACAAATCAGAGCTTGTTCTGATTGTGTTGTGTAGTCCACACGGGGTTAAAGTAGCATAGGTTGCGTGCGTTGTAACCTAGTGTACTTGGAACCTTTGGTTGAGTGGATTGAGGACTGGAGAATAGTCCTCCCCAGACGTAGGCAGATTGGCCGAACTGGGTGAACAAACTTGTGCATTGTTTGTTGCTTGCTGAGATTAATTCTAGTGAACAAGAGTGTGCTGCAGCAACTGCTTGTTCACAAATCTGCCGAATTGAGACACTGTGAAATTTCAATACCGTTTTTGTGTTATAAACATCTCTAGGGTAGAGAGAAAATTCTCCCTAGCTTCAATTTTGTCTAATTCTGAGCTATAAGTTACAACCTGTTTCTCTTTCTCTAACCTGGAGATTCTTTAATCAAGTCTACTATTCTCAATCTTAAGGTCATGAATTCTTTGATAACACGGATTCCTATTTTTCAATGATATCCCACGATCAAGACAATTGGCTGAATCCCGTGAAACCATTTCATGGAAGTTCATTGATATCTTCTTTTTATAATGCAAATCGACTTCGATTCTTGAATAATCCACATCACTTCTGCTTCTATTGTAACAAAAGATTCCCCTTTTATGTGGAAAAGGCCCGTATCAATAATTTGATTTTACGTATGGACAATTCCTCAATATCTTGTTCATTCGCAACAAAATATTTGATTTGTGCGGCGGTAAAAAAAAATTTCTTAAGATTGTCAATCTCAATAGTCAAATCATGACTCGTAGTAGGACTCTCAATAATCCTTTTATCCCTAATTCTTTTATAAACTTCAGACATTAAATATGGTTCTGAAGGTTTTATAAAATCTGAACTTTTATCAACTTGATGACTCCTATCAGGCTCTACAGTATCCTCAATCTGGTCTATAATCTTAGATCTCATTACTGGGTCCTTACTAATTTTAAGAAGTTGAAGAGCGGTTTTACCATCTAAAACATTTATTCCTAAATCTTGGAATTGAGATTGAATCCTATACAATTGTTCATCATCAATATTCCTATCTGTATCTTTCCTAGGGAAAGATTGTCCTAAGATACAAGGTTCACAGACATTGTCTGATTTTGAAGATATATCTTCATCATCTAAGACTCTCAAGTCTTCACTGGCTGAGGATTCAGTACTATTGTCAGTACTATAGTCTGACTCAGAACTATCAGAATTAAGTAGAACTTTGGCTAAAATAACTTTAATCTTATCATCATCTTCTAGATTATTAATCTTTTTCTTTACCCAACAAGTTTGGGAAAAATGGCCTAATTTGCCACACTTATGACAAAAAATATTTTTGTTCTTATTCCATTTTTTAGTTTCTCTTGCATATTTGCGTTGTTTCTTATCTTCTAATTTCTTTTCAGAATATTTTCTTTTCTTCTTCCTATAGTCTCTATAAGCTAACTTATCATTAGTTATATGACGCTTCTTGAGATTTCTATATGAAACGCTGTCGAAATTGTGGTAGTATAATTACTAGTCCAATCACGGTACGCAAACAATATTTATAATCCGAATGACCTCGAGTCGAACCCAAGAGAAAAACCTAGATTAGTCTAAGGCTAGCTAGTAATGCCTAATTGCGAGTCTACTAAATAAAAAGGGGGGGGGGGGGGGGGTTACCTCTATGAAAAGTAATAAAGAAAATGTAGTCGGAATTCTACTTCACTCCTAGGTCATGCGATTAGCAATGCAAAACAGAAATATATTCATGAGTTAATTCGATTGATAATTCTAGACTAAAGTATCACGCATTCTAAATTCAACTCTCGCTCCTTCTCTAGAATGGAAATGATACCCAAGTGACACAATTCTCAAACTCTCGCTCTATTGAATCGCGTAGAACCAAAGTCTCCTAATCTCAACCTCTCGGTCTATTGATAGTTAACTAAAGTCCGCTCTATGCTAAACCTAAGAGATTGCCAATGTCACTCTCGCGCACAAAGGCTATCTAAAATAATCATGCTTGATCTTCTAAACAGCCTCGGTTCAATTCTCATTCCATCCCTAGGTGTTTTATCAATTCATACTCATTCATACGTTTCGTCAAACACTTGGTGTGCATAGAATTAACATGAAGAACAAGCATAAGAATTTTCAACCAAACTTCACTCATATAGATAAAAGAACATGTTTTGCATTACAATCTAACATAACGGATCCATAAGGATCTCAACTACAATGGGACTACTCACTCATGGTGAATTTGAAACAAAACATAATGAAATTGTTCAACAAGGAAGAGTAAAGAAAGTAAAGTAGTAGAGAAGTAAGGTTTAGAGTAGGAATAGAGTAGAATGATGTTGTAGAATCTCAAATTGTATATGCCTTCTCCGAATTCTCCAAGTTCTCCAATTAGGGTTTCGTCCCAAGAGAGGAACCCTAGGCGCCGGAGGCACCCCAAGGCTCTCTCTAATCTTTCCCATTTTTAACCTATTTGTATTTAGCCATCGTGCCCGAATCAATAGTGATTCGGGCAAGGCATAATGAGTTGATTCGGACAGAGTGTCCGAATCAAACTCCCAGTGCTGTTTCGAAGCTGGGCGAATCACTTTCTCTTGGCCGAATCACTTTTGATTTGGTCAACCCTTTATTTGATTCGGTCAACCCTTGGTCCATGAGGTGAAATCTTTCTCCTTGGCCGAATCATTTTTGATTCGCCCACTGCTTGGGCGGATCACTTCTGCAGCGTTAGAAACTCGCTTGTTTGACCTTTTAAACCTTCGAATCACGTCTTGATGTAAACTACAAAGTTGTATCCCTTTGAATTAGCTTTCCAACAAGCTATAGCATACCTCAATCAAATAAGCATCGCATGCTCGGAAAGCCTTTGATGATGAACAGGTCAATCTGCCCAGATTTGATCTACAGGCGAATTCTCCACGAATCAAGTGATTAATGCAGCCCCATAATTTCATTCGACCGAATCATAATGTCAGTGCTGTAATGAAGCTGGGAGAATCAATTTCTTCTTGGGCGAATCACTTTTCTTTGCACGAATCAAAAGTGATTCGGCCTAGCCTGAATTCTTCTTTGAGCGAATTAACTTTGCAGTGCTAGAATCTCGCCTGTTTTGACCCTTTAAATCTTCGGATTACGTCTTGATGTAAACTATGAAGTTGTAGCCCTTTGAGCTAGCTTTCCAAAAAGATATGGCACGCCTCAATTAGATAAGAATCGTGTGCTCGGCTAGCCTTTGAAGATGAATAGGTCAATCAGCCTGGACGAATGAAACTAGCCTGGGCGAATCAAATCTGCCTTTGCTTGATTTTGCTCTCTTTTGGTCTCGATCGACTAGAATTCACCTGAAACTTCTTCGGACCACTTCGTATCATTTAATACGCATTTTCAACCTGAAATGGACAAAGAAAACATCAAATGACTTTATAAAATAACGAAAACAAACAAGAAATAAAGTGAAAATACGGACAAACATAAGGTTATTTGTCTGCTCATCAAAACACCCCACACTTAAGTTTTGTTCATCCCGAACAAGTATATGCACAAGGCAAGCGGAGAGTAAGATGATAAATCATATATGACAATATCAAAGCATGTAGCAAAACTTACGCACATATAACACATCCACCCCTACTCATGTAACATATCAAAAAAAATAACTAAACAAAGAAAATTAATCTACTTCTAACTCACTATTGTAGGAATCACGGATGCATTTAGTGTTTGCATCAAGTCTTTGAACCCCTAGGCTACCCTAGTGGACGAGTTATAGTCTCGTTAGAGTTTTCAGAATAGGAATACTCACAAATCCTACTCGCAATCATGCATAAGACTTACAAATCCAAATATAGTTTGCTAAGCAAGTAGTTCTTTATCAGCCCACACAATAATAAAATTGAGCAAATCATTCACTTCACGCAAACTCTAAGGATCATTCACTTCATTGTGACAACAAATATTCATAGAATCGATATCAAGACTAGCATTCGTCAAATTCAAATTATCGCACAATTTCCTATTAGTATGAAGAAAAGCGTCGGTTACACAAAAATATGTCGAGTCAATCACACATGCTTGCTAACGGCAAGTCCATAAGCTCATGACAACAAACTCATTCCCAAGTTTTAGACTATACGTCATAATCCGTACGAGAAGAGGAGTTTCGACATTGAAAATTTTAAAATTCACTCGTACAAATCTTGATGCTTAAGTAATAAATTACGAGGGTCATACCTTAGACACTTCTTAAAAGCGAAATGCAAATGTCTTACTCACACACATGCGAAAGAATTTGCGGAATAGGCAAAAAGTCAAGAATTAAGTGTGTTTAATATTTTTCTTGCGTTTATACAAATTCTTTCAAGGGGGAACTTACCTTCCTCACCCTCGCCATTTGTAAAACTTTTCCTTGACTCAAAAAATAAACAAATAATATTTTTGTATTTATACAAAAGCTTTCAAGGGAGAACTTACCTTCCTAACCCTAGGCATTTGTAAAACCTTAAAAATATAACTTTTTTCTTTCTTGCGCCTCTCTTTTTTTTCTTCTCGTAAACACTTTATTTGACCTCACACTTAATACTTGACAATGTGCATAAGTGATATATAATGGAGCATGAAGTGTGAGCTAAACAAATGCAAAGGCTAAATAGGAATGCTAAAGTCAACTAAAAGCAAACAAGAGCAAGTACAAGGTTTTATATGAAAACTATTTTGATTTTATTTTTGTGCTCGCTAAACTTCATTTTTCATGCACGGAAAGAGCTTAAAAATAAATCGAACTAAGTTAGTCAAAAGACCGAATCATGTGAATAAAATCATCACAAAGAATGTCAATCAACTTAAAGATACGATTCATGAATTCAAAGCACAACTCATTCCAAAACATATTTTTAAATGATATTACTTAATTGCTTAGCTAACATTACTTCGTGTGATCAAAGCTTAAAGCTAGGATGAAAGCAATCATGCGAGTATAATGCGCGCAAAGTAAATATGTAGCATAGAATCATGTTGTTAAGAAAATAAAAGCGAAAGCGCAAAACACCCCACACTTAAAATTTTGCTTAGTCCCTAAGCAATATAAAGTAAAAGAAGTAAAGAGAGTGTCGAAGGAACTTCGCTCTTGTGGAGGTAGCCAAATGCGCATCTGCTAATGCCCGTGAATGATGCTCCAATCGGTTGTGGTAAATCTGAAACTCAAGAAAAAGGTTAGTGCAACACCTGAATTCATAGATGAAAACAGCTAGCTATTAAAGATAACAAATGCGCGACGATGTGATATAGCTAGGTGAAAGATTGGAAAACAAATGCGCGACGATTCAAATGATGAGTTTACTTAGATATGCCCGTGGAAATCTAAAGTCATGAACTAGTGTATTATAGTGCTTGAAAAAGGTTTCGAACAATTGCGAGTAAAGTTGCAAAATTTTCCAAAGTTAACTGAAAGCAGTGCTGCTCAAAATTGCCCGAATAATAATTGATTCGGTGTCCCTATAAAGTGATTCGACCACACCCTGGTCGAATCAAGGTAGTTCGGATAGCATGAGCTTACCCGAATCAAAATTGATTCGGGCAAGGCAAAGAAAGTGATTCGGTCAGGGTGGTTTGACTAGATCAAGCCTTGTTTGACTCGGTCAAAAATCCTTATAGAGCCAAACTGATCCGGGTGGAGCACTTCTTCTTGGCCGAATCACTTTTGATTCGGTCAAGCCTCTTAAACTTCTCCTCGAGTCAGATTGATCCGTGCAGCTGGAGAGGGCGATTCGGCCAACCTTTGTCCTAATCAAATCTGACTCGGACACCCATCTGGTCGAGTCAGATTGTGCCTGGGCGAGTCACTTTGTCAGCTTGCCTCAATCTTACTCATTCTTGCTCTCAATCGACCGGAATTCATCCAGATTTTCTTCGGGTCACTTCGTATCGTGTGGTACGCATTTTTAACCTGAAATAGGCAAAGAAAGCATCAAACGACTTTATAAAATAACGGA
This sequence comes from Umbilicus rupestris, assembly GCA_963678935.1. Taxonomy (NCBI): domain Eukaryota; kingdom Viridiplantae; phylum Streptophyta; class Magnoliopsida; order Saxifragales; family Crassulaceae; genus Umbilicus; species Umbilicus rupestris. The sequence continues at coordinate 7,044,600 of OY787615.1, read as the reverse complement.
AAAATATGGACAAATACAAGGTCATTTGTCCGCTCATCACAATACCTACTAGTAGTAGGTCTATCAATGGCAAATTGGTCATAATATTAACCCAATTGTTTTCTTTCTATAAGATTCTATCTCTTCATTTGTTGATTCAGTTTGATTTCATTACAGATGGCTATTCCCTCCTGTGTACAAGCTGCTATCAGCTTACCATAAGAATAAGTATCGTATGGGATATGATCTAAGTCCTGCCTAAGGGCTTTCCTGATTCTTTCAGCAAATAAGCTAGGTAAATAAACCATCAATAAATTTTAATTTCCAATGAGCACTATTACACTCTGGGAGTTCCATTATTCTACTCAGGAAGGTATTCTTATACCATCTAAAATCATTCAGTGTTTTACACCTCAAGTTCTGTAAGAGTGTCCTAATACTCTCACTATTGTCGGTATATTTACCTGTAAAATGTTCAACAATATTTACTACCAAAGTGTAAACGACATCTTCCTTATCTTTGTCGTCTTCTCGTTTGGTAGCATTTAGGATAATATGTTTATCATGTGGGGTTGGACAATTATCCCACCAACCTTTAAGTTGACCAGTAAATCCCGATATAATCATATGAGCTATACTCTTATCAGTATTACCATTATTCCTACTTATAGTAGCATATATTAACATTCTGTGAACAATGTTATGTATTTGTTGATGAGCAAAACCATCTACATTTCATTCATAGATATGGATGCCACTATAATTGTTCGATATAATTTCATTCAATTCTTCCAATAATACATCAGCAGGCGTCGGTCTAAGATAATAATATTTTCTAGTTATCGGTCTATCTGCCCATTTATGAATTTTATTAATCTGATCACTATAAACCTGTCTATGATCAGGATTTCTAATAAGTTCATCTCTTAGCTTATTATCTAAGGTATTGAGCTTAAGATTTTTAAAATGTTCAGTTAGCAAATCTTATAACTCTTTTATTGATCTCAATTTAAATCCTGTTATTTCAGGTTGGGACTGAATGCTAGGCTTGGCTATAACCCTACTGGAACTAGCTATATTTGAAGGTTGAGTTTTATCAACTCCAATGCTGCAAGCTGTTGTTTTTGATTTAACATACCATAAATCTTTTCCACTCTATCTTGTAAAGATATAATTTATTCTCCTATAATATTTAAATACAGACTAGTATAATTATTCTGTTCTATGATTCTATTAATTTGTTCATTAGTAACCTTTAAGGTTTCATCTTCTAAGAGATTTGCGAAGGCTAGGAAATTATAAGTCCTATCATTTTTTTCAATCTGGAAAAATTGTTGTGGGGGAAGAACCTGAGAAATTATTTTTTCCGAGGACAGTTTATAATTCCTTTCAAGAATATTGATATAGTGTTCTACATAAGTGGTTAGAAACTATTCAACAAAATATATAATTTCATTTTTGTCAGGACATTCTTTATAAAATTCATCACTTAATTCTTTTAACTCAGATTGAGTAAGTTATCATATAACCATTTTTTAAATGGTTTCCAATGTTCAGATTCAGATTCCTGAGATATAATCTTTCTAATTGAGGATCCTGGACTAAAATCTAATTTGTAATCCATCTAAATAGAAAAATCCATTTCTGACTCAGTTATTTCTGGTCCTATACCTCTGGCAATATTATGCTGATCAATTATAATTATATCTATTTTTCCTGGTTCTCTTATCCGAGAAGTTGATGCTCTAGAGGCTTCAATCGGAACATCAAAAGGTGAAATATAAGATCTAACAGACCTGGTCCTAGAATATCTAGGGCGATGACAAGCAATTTCTTCTTTTGTATTACCATCAAACTTAAGGTTTATTATGCCTTCTTTATCTTGAGTAACTTCCATTAAATTATAATGAGGGATTTCCTTTGGCAGAGTTGATTGCTCTAAAGTCCAATTTGAAGAGAATTCTATTTCCTCCCACTTAATCTTTTTACGGATTGCTATATTAGACCTGTTGAAGTTAGTTTCAATAATAACTGTTTCATTTAATGGTTTATCTACCATTCTACACATAGGATTAAGGGTATATAAGGGCTTATAATAAATCCTATATCATATTGCCATAAATTCTGATCCCGGTTTATAATTATAACCATGAGTTTTAACGTTTAACGTTAAAGCATCCAATATATTAGAATTTGCAAGTGATAACTGAAGATTCGGTTATACATCAAAATACATCGGGCCATGGCAAGACTTGACTTCCCATAAGGGATTGTTTCCAATTAAGGTTTCTTTCATCTCTGAGAGCTGCTATAAAGCTCTCGGGAAGTTCTTCGAGAGTTTTTTTTATTTGCACTAGACCAATATGAATAAATTTATAATCCTTCCTATAAGATAATATATCAATCTCATCAAGCAATTTAATCATCAATTCTGATGAGTTTAAAGGAACAGTTTCCTTCGTAGTTTTCACTACTTGTTTCAAATCTATCTTTTCAAAAGTCCCTAATTTATAAATTAGGCTGGGTTCCCCTTTAGGAATTGTTTATATGTTCAATTCATCAAGGTTCTGGGGAAGGTCATATTCTTGCTTCATACTATTTTTAATAGTATGCTTCTTATGGAGAAAATTCATTTTTCCTAACGTTGATATGTGAAAGCGGTCTCCTCCCATAAACTCATTCCCTGACTCTGATACCAACTCGAGGAAACTCTGGCATGCTTAGTCTCCGACTTGTTCATCCAATACCAACATAAAATTTAAATGCAAATTAATTCTGTATGTGCAGACACATGTGTGAATATTTACCGGGAGTAAGGAACCATTACCTTAATTAGAGTGGCCATTACATTTTAATGTTACAATTTCTACAAAAACTCATGCAATAAATTAAATATCATAAGTGTATGCATGCAAATAAAGTTGTGCGATATAAATATTAATAAATTAAATAACGGCCCATAATTAACTTTTCTTATAGATTTCAATAGGTTGATAAACATTCAAAATGCTGACATTGGATACCAAATTTCTTTTTGTAACAATCAAATTTGTTAGTATATTTGGATGATAAGAATAAAATCAAGTGATATGAAATTTTAAGTTGATTGTTAAGTTTGTGCAAGTGCAATAGATAAACTCCTCTTCTCGGTGTCATTTTTGTTAATTGATTGACTTTTAGGGTGTTGTTATGCAGCAGTTCTTTTCCATCACAAAATTTTCGCCCAATCGAAGCTCGGAACGGGCACTTGAAAGAAGCGAGTTTTAGCGAGTGAGAGAGAGAGCAAGTGGAGTCAGGCGCCAGCTTAGATTCCCTTCCACGACGATAGAAGCCCAGCCTTTTATATCGATGACGGTTTAAGGTTTACTCCCTTTCATATCGAATCGCGTCTAACTCCCTCGTTTCTCTTTGCCTCCAAAGAAGCCTTAATTGCCTGAATGTATTCTGGTCATTGTATCGTTGTTTCGCACTAATTTGTGGTTTCCCGGAGAGAAGGCCTGACCAGCGATGGGAGCGCAGGAGAAGCCACCTGAAGCAACCAATTCGATGCAGGTGAGTTGTTTTATTATTTTTATTGTTGGGTTTGCCATATAATTGAAGTGAAGTTATGTTTGATGCTGCTGAAATTCATGAATACAAATTGCTCCTGTGGTTATAGTTTCTTGTTTGATCCTGCTTACTGTTCCATTCCGTAGTCCCACCTTAATTCCTGGGCGAAGCTTAACTGAAATCCAAGGTGCTATTTTTTTCCACAATTTTTTACTTGCCTTGATGTGTTCTCCGAGTAAAAATGCACCCAGTTTTTGTGGTCGTAGGAAAGGAAATTCAAACAACACTATGCATCTCTTGTAATATGAAAATAAAATTAGGACTTCCATTGCTATCCTATGAAGATGTTATGCACATTGGCCGAAGAGATTCCGGGATAAGTGTTTCTGGGTCCCTTGCCCACACCAAACAAATACCTGTCTGATGGATAAGAGATCAAAATTTAAGTCTGAACATGTGTTTAAGGTTGGCGAAATGCCGTTGACATGGTATTTGACTCGTAGGCAGTCTTGAAGCTCATTTAACATTCATCTTTTGTAAGAAAAAGCGTAAGGTGATTTTTAATTCTTTTATAAATAGATTGTTTGTCAGTAAGCTCCTTTAAAGATTACATATGAAAACATGATGTAATCTGATGCCTTCTGCAATGCAACTCCACTCATGAGCATTGATATACCTGTTAATTTACTACCAAGGAGAAGAATCTATGGCTAGGCCATATGGTTGCAACATACATCATATTCTATTACCAGTTTTAGGGTCATATTTCTTATGTCGGATTAGAAATCATCCTAATTTATAAGAGAAAGCATCATGGTTGTTAGATAACATCATGCTATTTTTATAAGAGAGTTGTTTGATGGAAAAGTGTTCAAACTGCCACCCAGTAAAAAATAAGTTTTGAAAATGCCACAAGTCAACGATTTCTGTAAGATATGTCACACTTTTGGAAAGCCACCTTTGGTACATAAGAGCCTGCTAGGGGCTGACTGAGCACAAAATTCAAATTTTCTGGAAAGTGCCTAGTTGGCTCTTTTGTGGCGTTAAACTGAAAGCCATTTATGCAAAGAACAGCTTTCTCTTAAAACCGCTTTTCGCATAAGGAGTTTTTAGTTTAAACTAACCTCAGAGGTTCAAATCATCAAACCTTCCCGACGCGTTAGCATTATTCTCTCCCCTTCACCACTACCACACACTTTCACCGTCTTTGACCGCCGTAGCTCTGGGCTATGCCTAACCCTTCTTTCTTAGGGTGCCGATAACGACTTCTGGTAAAGTTGACAATTTTCTGGGATCACAGTGTCCATTGCCGCCACGACAACCACATTCTTCAACGAGATGATCTTGTTGACAACTATTCATTCATCTTCTAAAACTAGGCACGCTTATAAATACACGACATCAAAATCCCTATCACTATAAATACAATCCAATCCATTCATTTGACTGATCAAAAATAAATTGCAACAACACTCCCAGTAAGAACCTGAGTTTCATCAAGCAACAAACTAAATTCCCTCTATAAGTTTTCCCTAAAAGAAATACCTTTCAACCTCCTTGACCTTTCAGTCTGAATCAAATCTGCTTCTATTTTGATGGAGGGCGTTAAAGCCCATGCTATGAATAAAAACAACAGACCCAGGAATTTGACTCTGTTGATGGAGGTTGTCGGTTGCTTGGTTCTCATTTTGCTGTTGCCTTGTTCGACCATTAACAACTTTTGTGGAGAGACACCCAGTCAGAATGTTAAGTCAGTTCGCGATCAATATGTCAAGGAGTCTCTCCCATGAGTTGAAAAATGCACCAGTGTAAAAGTTAGAACCGTCAACTTCAACGACGACGATAGAAAGTCCTCTGATGAGCAGAGCCTTAGTTTAAGATAAAAGCCGCTTATGCGAAAAGCGGTTTTAAGAGAAAGTCGCTTTTCGCAGAAGTGGCTTTCATTTTAACGCCAAATAAGAGCCACTTAGACGCTCTGACTTGGCGAGAAATTAAATTTTTTTGGAAAACCGCTTTTGCCAAAGATGGCTTTCCAAAAGTGTGGCAAATTCTAAAGAAATCTGACTTGTGGCACTTTCAGAACTTATTTTCCATTGGGTGGCAGTTTGAATTTTTTTTCTGTTTCATACTAGTTATGTTTTTCTTTGTAGCTTCGTTCTTATGAAGGATCTGGAGGTGTGTTGCGGTTTTTTTTGCATCCGTTTGTGGTCAAAAAAGGTTTCTGCCCAAAAAAGGTCTTTCATCAGCTGTGTATGGAAGTTGGTTCTTTACATTATTTCTGACCCTTGTTGTGAAGTTGTTTATGAACTAGGTGTTAAAATGGTATTCAGTTTGCTTATGCCACCCTGAATTCAATGTCTTAGGTCTTTTGATGACACGTTCTAATTTCATCTATGGTATCAGACGTTTGAAGTCATAGATTTGACATACGTAGAGAAGCAATTTTATCTGACATATTATGAACTTCAGCGTGTGAAGGTGTATCGTCTGAATGATGATGGAAAATGGGATGATCAAGGGACCGGACGTGTTACACTCGATTATGTGGAGGTTCTTTTTCGTACATATTGCACTTCTCTCTCATTTACATTATCAGTTGTAATTTTTCATTAAAAGAAATGCAGTTATGTTGTTCGAACCTTTTCTTTGGTGAAAGTTAATATGTCTTTAGTTTGTACATGAAAGTGACTTTCGTATTACGCAGCACTCGGAAGACCTGGGTCTAATGATTTTTGAAGAAGAAGACAATGAAACAATTCTTGTGCACCGCATAAGCTCAGAAGATATCTACCAAAAGCAAGAAGGTTTTCTGCTATTAATTATAAGCTACATTTTTAGCTTTCTTTGATAGTCTAGTTTTATTAACATCGAATACTTGTGTTTTTATGTACCTGGGTTGTTGTTCTTCGTAGATACTATAATATCCTGGCGTGAGACAACACAATTGTCAAATGAAATGGCCCTTAGCTTTCAAGAGGCTTCAGGCTGTTCATTCATATGGTAGGTGCAAAAGTTTTAAATGGTATACATACAGTAATGATTCTTATGTTTTGTATACATTATGCAGGGATCACATTGGTAATGTACAAAGGAATCTGCAATTTTCCTCTGTAAATAGTAAGTAAAACGGTCTGACTGTCCTAAAAAAGCCATCGGTTGTACCAACACTGATCTACCTATTGAATTAAAGATAGCACATTTTCAGGGAATGGGGCATTTTTCTTTTTTGATTACTTTATTGTCTTGCGCTATCGAAATGTTGTTTTTCGTCGGCTCTACTCTCAGATGATGTTACTAGCTTTCAGTTTTCAACTTGTAAATGTTGTATACCACATGATAATGGGATTTTGGAACTAGCTACTGAAAAATAAGTTAAACGCGTGGTCACCTCTTTTTTGAAACTAAAGAATATTTCACTGTCACACTTATTAACATAATTTAAAAAATCTGAAATGTTACTTTGGTACATTCGCTGACATACAAGTTGCTGGTAACCTATGCAAATAACTTCATATAGCCTCCAAAGCATTCCAATGATGGAATGGCTACAATGCTTGAATCACTGTTTTTGAACAAGGAATGGATAGTTTTATCATGGCTTCTTTGTCAGTAGCGTTGCTCTTTGTGTTTGATGCTAATGTCATTCTAATCTGACTTTTACATGTTCATCTGTGCAGGGGAGTCATTTCATAGCATCAACAGCGAGTTAAGGGAGTTGCCATCAGTTGAGCTTTCGACGCTAGCTCTGATACTGAAGGTTATCATTCGTTCCGCCTTTTTTCTTGTGTGATGGTGTTAGCCTGCTCTTCCATATTTTAGGTGATAAATCCATTATTTGTGCGGATATTATATTTTCAAATGACTTCATCAAAGTTACCCTATCCTCATTGTGTTGCTGCATGCGGTGATTAACAAATCCAGCATATCAAAAATTGAACTATGCTACACAATATGTCATTGTTGCACAAACATGACTTTGCAATGGCCTCAAACACATTAAACATTGTTTCTTTACCCTCTACTCAATCACATACAACAGTAAATGAGATGATTTTGACTTTCCATTCAGACATTTGCTGAAAATGGAATTGCTGATCAGATACATTTGGCTGAGCTTATACTGAATAATGTAAGTTTGAAATATATTGAAGCAGTGTATGGTTTTTTGGTCTTTATGTTCTTTGCAATAGCACGTGCATAGCATTTGCATGACCAGTCTTTACCATACTAGAGTGTATATACCATAAACACATTTTGCAACCCACCCTGGGATTATTTTGTCTTCTGTTCTCTTTTTAATTTTCATTTTGTTTCAAGGAATTCGCAAATAGCAATAATTTAAGTTATTAGCCCCATAAAACCTCATGCTTTTGCTTGCTATTCACTGAGCACTGTACTTCTTCATTCCCATAGTAGGTTTCTTACTTTCGCGGTAGTCCCTTATTAGTTGTCCCTTTTTTCCAAGCAACTATTGATTATACACTTTATCATTTTGGGATTAGCTAAATATATGATGCCCTTCTTAATTATTAGTAGTCAATAGTAAAACTAAGGTTAGTTTTTTTAATATTTGTGATATCTTAAAGAGGACTTATGAGATGGAGGGAGTACACTATTAATGTTGCAATCAGCTACTTTCAAGTTGCATTGTTAACCACAAATATTTCTCGTCACTCTGCGGGTCATATCCGATATGTATAGGATGCTTGAATCGGGATTAACTTCGTAGTTCCTCTAAATTACGGCCCTACTTATTTCTATTTTTGCAGCAAGATTTTCTTCTAAAGCCTATGGATCTTTTTAAAGTGTGCGAAGACTTGGAGAACATTGATGCTCTGCACATGATACATAATATTGTCGAAGGCATAAGTCAGTATTCTGCTTCTGCTGTATCACTTATGCTCAAATAATAATTTAGTTTGTAAGTGCTCATACAGTTTTAAGTGAAAACCAATATTCCATGAAACATTAAGAATATGCAACTTCATGCTTCTACGTTCACTGTTTGCTTGTATAATGAACCTAACTTTTACTATTGCTTGTTAAGGATGAAATTATAAGTTGTACAAACAAACACACTTTAGCTTCTCCCATGGTCATTGGAAGACATTTTGATATCTTTTCATTTCACCTGCAGTACTGCTCAACAGTCCTCAGATATTTGACAGGATATTCAGTGATGAGTTCTTCATGGATATTATTGGTTCTCTTGAATGTAGGTTACTTCTGCTACAATTGTTGACATGTACCTTCTGTTTTGCTTTAAATTTATATGATATTGATGTCAGCATTATTGTCCACCACATTTTGGAGTATGGGTCTAACAGCGACATAACCTTCTCCACTTCAAACTTGTTGCGTTCTAGCTCTTTTTCCAGTATGGACACATCTTGGAACTCATGCAGATGAGCAACTGCACATCCCGTGAACCAGTCTGCATTCTCTTTTATTGTTTCTAATAATGCTTTCCTTCTGTACTTCTTGGGTCTTTCCTGGATTTTCTCTGCTGTTGTTTGCGATCTTTATCTCCAGATTTGTCTTGTTTTCATTTGATCCTTCTGAGTCCATACTTTCTGATGTTCTTGGATGCTGTTGTTCATTTTGACCTTTCTCTATCGTCCGCTATTTTTACTAGTATTCCCCCCCCCCCCCCCCCCCCCCCCCCCCCCCCCCCCCCCCCCCACCTATATGCCATGCCATCTTTGAATAGCTTTTTCTGCTTCTTTTCTCATTTTGTATCTGATAAAACTAAATCTACTCTGTGCGGGCCTTCTTCTTCTATTTGGGATGAATGCGTCCATTATTTGTCCATCTTGACTAAACATATTCCTCAGCCACTTGATCTCTATGTCCAGTGGTATATTATCTACGAAAAGGCTCACAAACCTTTCCCTAAATCTCCTAAGGGATATGCTCCATCCTTCCCTTGATCTGTAATCCCTTCTGCTTTCTTCTCTCCTGGTTCTCTCTCATCAGTCTTAGGTGTTTCTTAGCAGTTAGCACTACTCTCAGTCTGCCTGAGAATTATCTTAGTATTTCAGTATTGAAGTATTGGGGGTTATAAAGGAATATTGTTGACTTTAGAGTATTTCATTAAGGGCCTGGTAGATAACTTCTAGGGTTTATGATTTAAGCTGATTGCCACATTTTGGAGGCTTCAAAACAATATGGAAGCTTACATAAGTATTCATGCTTTAGAGTTTGAATGTAGCAACTAATGAAACACATTTATGTGTCAGTTTTTATATCTCTTTTAACTCTAATTGCTTTAATATCACAGTGAGATTTGATTCGTGGCTTCTTACTGATGATTGCTTACTACAAATTCATTTGCAGATGACCCCGCAAATCCCAAAACCCATAATCATCGGACTTTTTTAAAGGATCATGTCGTTTTTAAGGAGGTAATTAAGTAATAATATTATGATTTTTTACATCATTAAATATGCTGAAGTAGCATCGAGTACAAAGAGTTGTGTGCAAAAGTTCCGAGTAGTCCTTGAGTCTGGGGTTGCAATTCTATTTTGATTGTTGTGCTTCCCTTAGATTTTCTTAGAAGTGGGTTTTTCTTAGTGCAATTATTAACTAATTCTATTGTTGATAGGCCATCCCTATCAAAGATCCGATTGTCTTATCCAAGATACACCAGACATACCGAGTTGGTCTTTTAATGTACTGTTTTACTTTCCTGGTGGATTCTTATTTCTATATCGTTGTAGGATGTCATTTTTCACAGAGCGCTGGATGATGCCACAGTTGCAAATCTTAATTCCATAATACATTCAAATAACTCTCTCGTAAGAATCGGAACTCTAGCTTACTCGAATGATTTTCATCTATGACTCCATTAAACTTCCAGCTGTTTCTTGTTCCAGGTAGTGTCATTGTTGAAGGATGATAACGCCTTCATTCAGGAACTTTTTGCAAGGTTGAAACCATCTTCAGTTTCTATGGAATCAAAGAAAAACATGGTAAAACTTGATGACATTGCGATTTTATGTTATGTTGGCCAATCTGGTGATGTGTAGGCTTATTATTTGCACATCTAAATCTTTTGGCGTCGATTGCTGTCTGGTTATTCTTGTCATTTTTTCACCATCATAGTTGGGCTTCCTGTTTGAAGTCCTCTTAATAGTGCATGTAATGTCATCTTTAGAGACATTTCCAGTCTTTTTTTAAAAAATAAGTGATATCATTACCCTGGGATGGAGGATTCAATTTTGCCTTGCCAAAACAGTATTTTCCCTATCAGTGATGTGTTTGGTAACAGCTCCTTTTTGTTTACCCGATTTTGATTACTTAAATGTACTGGAAAGTGAGTCAGATGATAAATGTTTGTTGACTTGTTTTGTCCACATTTTAACTTACCACCTTGTGCTCGAACAGGCTTTTTTCTTGTACGAATTCTGCATCTTAAGCAGAAGCTTACCCATGGTTCAGCAGATTCGTTTGTTTAGGTAAGAGTGTTATGATTATGTAATTGTGTTGGCAAACGCATGCACGTCGTATATTATGTAGTTTTCTTTGTTATGATTTGTGCCCATATGGCTTAAAAGTTAAAACACGTTCTGAACTTGCTTTTTCATGGATGTAGGGATCTAATAAACGAAGGTATTTTTGATATCGTCTCCGATGCTTTGCAAAGTGCAGACAAGAGGCTCGTGCTCACTGGGTAAAAACATCTCTCCGATGCCTTGCGGGTTCTGTCTCTCTTTTCTTTAACATATAATTGGAACATTTTTCTGATGAATAATATCTGATTCATGCAGGACAGATATCCTCATTCTTTTCTTGAATCAGGATGCAGGTCTTCTTCGTAATTATGTTATGCAGCAGGAAGGAAGTCATCTTATTGGTCTTCTCGTGCGTACTTTATCAACTACCTGCCTCTGAGATTCTTTTGCTTTCTTTTTGTTGAGGTCATTAACTTCCGAAATTATTTGCATAGAACTATGCCCTCCAGTCCTTATCCTTTTGTAGAATCCCGATTCTCTGTTCGTAGGAATTTCCGACAGGTATCGTGCGGTGCATGTGAAACGAAGTAAAAGTTTGACTATTTAAGGTAGATATCATTTTTCTGTATTGTATATAAGAGTTGTGAATAAGGGCGCAATGTTTGAATAATACTTGAATAAACTTATATTGAGGGCCTCACTTAAATGAAGAGGAAATAAAATGAAAGAAGCTCTTAATGGGACTACCACAGCAAGCACTCTAACTCCATATGTGGACTCCATGAGGTGTCTTTCGAAGTCGGTACTGGGTCTTTTTCTCTGTAGCGCGTTTTGAACCCGCTTACTCTTTTTTACCAGTTTCCTGTGATATTTTTTCTGATAGTCAGCATATACAGATCATTTGAGCATCAGCCTTTGTATGATTTAGCAATTTTTAAGTGGTGAAATAATCCACGGATATTTCTCTAGAGCAGTGTCATTTGTGCCGTGCAAGGTAAAACTCAGGGGTATGTTGAATAAAAAACCCATCTTTTTTTCAAATCAACTTTTACTTGGAAAATAACCATAGCTATTTTTAGAGCATTGTCCTTTGTGTCAGTGAAAGTCGACTTGGAATTGTGAAAAAATTAAAAAAAGAACCTGTTATTGATTTTGTTAACCATTCTCAACATGTTTCTACGCTTTATGGCCCTGTGCTTTTGCACTAAAATTAAGTACATTAATTATTATTTTTTTATTGGTGGTGTGTTGTCTTTGTAATGGCAGGTTGTTGTGGTTTTGAAAGTGTTGTGGTAATGATGGTGGTAGTGGTGCACTGGTGTGGTGTGGTAGTGGTGCACTGGTGTGGTGTGGTAATGGTGGTGGTAGTGGTGTTGTGGTGGTGGATTGTTGTTGTGTTGTTGTGGTGGTGGTGGTGGTGATATTGCGGTTTTGATGTTAAGGTAGTGGAGTGGTGGTGGTTGTGCAGTGGTGGTGTTGTTGGTGGTGGTGGTGATGTGGTAATGGGTGGTAGTGGTGTGGTGGTGTGGATGTGTTGTTGTGGTGGTGGATTGTTGTGGTGCTGGTAGTGTTTTTGTGGTGGTGGGTGGTTGTGGTGTTGTGGTGGGGTGATATTGTGATTTTGTGGTGGTGGTGTGGATGTATTGGGGGCGGTGGTAGTATTGTGGTGGTGATGGTGATAATGTGGTTGTGTGGTGGTTGTGATGTTAAGGTGGTGGAGTGGTGGTGGTGGTAGTGGTGGGTTGTTATTTTGTTGTTGTGGTGGTGGTGGGTTGTGTTGCGGTGGTGTGGTGTTTTTGTGGTGGTGGGTTGTTGTTGTGTTGTGGTGGTGGTGAGTTGTGGTGGTGGTGGTGGTGGTGATATTGTGATTGTGATGTTAAGGTAGTAGGGTGGTGGTGATGATATTGTGATTGTGATGTTAAGGTAGTGGGGTGGTGGTGGTAGTAGAGTGGTGGTGTAAATGTGTTGTGATAGTGTTTTTGTGGTGGTGGGTTGTTGTGATGATGTTGTTGTGGTGACGAATAGTAATTTATATACTTAAGTTAAGTTCAGTGCTTAAGTAAATAACTTCAGCTCAAAAGAACAGACCCTAAGTAAAAAAAACAGAGATGCATGATTCATCGCATTATTTTGAAATTATTTAACTCATATCTCTAGCAGGTCTAGGTTGGTTTTAGGTTTTTGAGTGTATTAATGCATCCTGTTTGCAGGATATAGCTTTTCTTAATCTCCTTATTTCTGCTTGATCTTTGTGCATGTATGGTAAGGATTCTGATCTTAGTTTTAGTCAGCATGTAAATAAGAAAAGAACCAGAGAAGGTAAAACCAAGATAGACCCACCTTCTAGAAACGTCTTTAGTTCAATAATATATTTGAATTTTGATAAAAAAAGGTGTATGTATAAAACATATCTAGTTTTTATTGATTCTTATATTATACACTAATGATAATGTTATGAATGCCAAGGAGACGCTTATTTAAAAAAAAAAATTTGTAAGTCATTAACAATAATTAAAAGAAATGGAGGTTGTAGGATTTGTCATATTAGCTTGGATCAAGTGTAATGGCATTTGATGGGGTTTCTTGATATAGTACCTGGTCATGTCTTCAAGGAGAGTAGTCATGAATTTTATGTTTGCTACAATTAGGCGTTCATTTCAGTTTTAAATTGAGTTGCGCTGCAATTAAATATTAATTGTTAAACAATTAAAACTTGAACTAAACGGAACTGAAACTATGATTAGTAATTCATGTCAATTTAAGTTACAAGGAACAAACTATTAGTTTATTTCCGGGAGTCTCCTTTATTTGCTATGTCATTCTCATTGGGAAACTGGTCACGTAAATTGATGGGTCCGGTTTCCTTCAATAACAAAAATCAAAGAAACAAAACGTTTTTTGTTTTTATGGAGTAAAGTTGATTAACGCAAACATAAAGTTCACAAAAGGCAGAGAATCAATATTACTTGCCTCCTACACCTATTACATCATTTAGGATTTGACCTAAACATTCCACCGCTGATTTTGCTCCCTCTTTACGTGGACTGGATCACCTTTTTTTCTTCTTTTTTTTTGGATGTCGAAGTGATCCTCACTTCTTCAATGCACCTCGTGATGGCTGAGATTGAATATGGGCTCCCTGAATTCCTATATTTGATCCACCAAGCCATGTCTTTATTAATTCACTTAGTTCCTCCCTGGATCTTTTTTGGCTTTTAAAGCATCTTCTGTTCCTCTCTTTCTAGATTGTCCAGATTATGGAATAACATAATGTTTTCCAAAATCTTATGTAAACTTTCGAGCACTTCCTTATAGACCAACTTTCTAGTAGCTCCTTTTATAGTTTGGGAAATACCCAAACTGCTCCCCACCAAAACAAGATGTCGGCCCATAATCTCCATACCCAATTGCAGTGCACTAAGAGGTGGTCAGTTGTTTCTTCTTGATCTTCACAGAAGTGACAGTTTAGGCTCGTTTCTGCCTTGAGAATTCCTCTCTTCTGCAGCTCCATTTTTTAAGGAAGGCTATTATGGCTTATTTTCCATATTAAAATCTCCACCTTAGGAGGTGTTAACCCTGTCCAGATTTGATGGGTATTTATAACGTAGCTGCATTTATAAGGTTTATGGTATGTATGTTGATCCCTCTGTTCTCTTAGGTGAATGGTTTGGTGACTGATTTTGGAGAGGCCATGCACTGTCAGTTCCTTGATATTCTTCGCAGTTTATTGGATTCTTATGCCTTGACAGGTCCTCAGGTGATAACTTATGTCCATACCCCTTTGACTTCTTAGTTTGTTGCAATTTTTTTATAATTATTTGTAACTTGTCATAGAAATAGGATATGAAAGCAGGTGAAATAGGAATCATTATTTTGGTGATGTTTTACTGTATGTTACATTCATTTGAAGATGAATATGTACTGAAGTTGTGATAGTCAATTAGTCTTCTGTGTTTTTTATCCTCCAAGTTTCAAACAAGCATGTTGCGTGATCTAACCATTTCAGCCAGTGACCAAATGCTCAAAGCAATATATACTTGTTTGTGTTGCCTATCGAGTTATGCTCCCTTCGAGTTTTTGGTGCTGTGTTCTATTTTGATGCTTAGGTGGGCATATGAACCTTTATTTGTTACTATTTTGATGGACATCAGGGTTTCTTTTGTGTTGTATTTTTGGGATTTTACATATAGTTAAATCACGTTTGTATACATTGTTCACTTTGATTTAATCCTCATTTGGTGAGTGACCCCATGCTTAAAGCAACTGAGATACATCTTTCTGGAAGGATGTAACTAATCTGACATTAAAGGTTTCTTTTGTACATAGGTCTTTATGAAAGTTGTATATTCGATATAAAATCATCTCATAACCAATGCTATCTATACTATTTTCTTGCAGCAAGACATTATCACTGACGTTTTTTACGAGAAACATCTGAGTCAGTTAATAGATGTTATAATTTCATCATGCCCTGTGCGAGGAAGTGCTCAACAATCGACCGATCTGCTCTTTCTGATGAAAATGTTGAAAGTAACTTCAGAAAACCGGAAGTATTGTCCAATGTGTGTGAACTGTTATGTTTTTGTGTTCTTCACCATCCATATAGAATAAAGTAAGCTTATTGGTAGTGGTGATACCATTATCTAATCTCTTATAACAGTTTCATTGCTCCTGTTGACCTGAATTGTATTCTGACTTCAGGTGCAACTTTCTCCTCAATAGTGTAATAGAGAAAGTCCTGTATCTTACCCACAGAAGGGAAAAGTATCTAGTTGTTGCAGCAGTTCGATTTGTTCGAACAATTCTGTCACGTCATGTGAGTTTCCTTCTCTTTTCCCTTTTTCAAAGCAATATTCTATTTTTGGATTGCTTTTATATATTTTATTTAAGAGCAGTCTTTTTTATCTTTGCTTTAGAGGTTTGTTATAATAGGTGACATCACAATATTTATGAAGAAAATTCATGCATCTCTGTTTAAGTTTGAAACAGATGAATATTACACACTCAAATTGTCGATTTGGGAACATAGGCAGCAGTTTAGGTACGATCAGTCAACTGGATCAGAAAACTAAATGATTGTTGGTATGAAGCAAGACTCTGTATGCTGTAAATCATGATATCCAGTTTATTTAAAGAATATTTTTCAACCCTCAAGTATCTTGTTGTCGACAACCCATATTTATATCGGGCTTATTTACTCATTTCATGAAAATCAATAACTTGGTCCTTCAATTATTCTTTTATTTGCTTAAACAATAAAATAGTATTTGGAAATTTGCAGGATGAGAATATGGTTATTCATTTTGTCAAGCACAACCTCCTAAAACCTATTGTGGAAGCTTTTATTTCCAATGGAAACCGCTACAATTTGCTTAACTCCACAGTTTTGGATCTTTTCAATTTCATCCGCAAGGTAGGCGTTGTTATCTATCTGTTTCCTTTTCTTGATGAAGTTTTGGGAAGGTTGAATGTATGACCAGGATTTGTTTGTTGTAGGAAAACTTAAACCCACTGCTAAAGTATCTTGTAGATTCATTTTGGGATGATTTGGTCAAGTTTGAGCATTTTGCATCCGTTCACTCTTTTAAAATTAAATATGAGCAGGTACTTCTCAATCCTTTGATGCAGTATTACTATAGTCTTGATGGACAACTAAGAGTTTGGTTCTGGCAGTTGTTAGAGGATGGGGGAATGAAAGACGACACTAACTCATTAGACACTAGAAAACAAGGCGATGAGCGTGCTCTGGAGAAGGAGGAAGAAGAGTATTTCAACGAGGATAGGTTAGAGTTTTAGGATCGTCATGTTTCTCCATATAGTTTTGTCATGTATAATTTTGATTCTTTTAATCTTGTTGTTAATTAGTGATCAAGAAGATACAGCAACTGCACGAACACCAAATTCCCACAAAGCACAAGCCGGTGCTTGCTTACTCAATGGAATCCCTGGGACATCCCCATCGTTAAGGTAACTTCAATTTTATCAAGCATTACATCGAAATGATAATCTGTTTGATGATCTCTTAAAATTTTGTTTATTGATGCACGTCGTCGGGTATGTACATATCACATCTTTTTCTAATCTTTTAGTACGAAACCTGGTGGATTGGTTGACTATGACGACGATGATGATGAAGATTACAGACTGCCACCTAAGAAACAGCCAGAGACCACTAAAGCTGATGATAACATAGTTGAATCAATTAGATTGAAAAGGAAGCTGCTATCTATGGAAAAAGATCCCGTGCCTATAAAGAAACAGCGAGTGGGAAAGAACATGAAGTCTAAAGATAGTGTTTTTGCTGCTCTGTGTTCAACATTAAGCCAGGCGGTATTACCCAGCAAGAAAACTGCTAACCCGGTGGAAATTGTTCTCAACAGTGAAAGGAAGGATGGAAATCTAAAGGAAGAAATCAAACTTCTAGAAGAAGAATCAGCAAATGGTAGAACCTCCCCTGACAAGCCTTTGGAAAGCCACGGTGAAAAGGAGTTATCAGGCTCTGAAAGTCCTTCGTCTGGCCTTTATAGTGGCCAAGAGAATGGTCAGGGTGGGGATGATCATCAAGTTGGTGGTGACGAAGGTGTCTCAATATCACCTAGAACTTCTCCAGACATGGTTATAAATGGATCTTAAGTAGTTTTTGCATAGAATTAAAAGACCATATTGAACTTGTTCTTTGAGGCAACCCCCCGAACCAAGTGGAAGCTTGGCATAGTGAAAATATGCAGTGAAGTGAGAAGAGGGGAGGGGATTGCTGAGCATTTCCAAGAATGCAGAAGTGTTTACAAGAAGATGAAGATTTGGCCATTCTTACTGAAGCTCTTCAGACAAGTAGTTCTGGCTTTCTAAAGGATTGGACATACATTCTATTTTGGTTTATTATATTCCGTCATCTGTTTTATTGAGTTAATTTATCAAGTTCCATGTTATGTTTACTGAACCCGGAGGGATTGGATAGATAGAAATGTTGGTAGTATGTACTCACAACACCTAGCGTGGTGTTCATGTTCATTTTGTTGGGTGGGTAGATAGAAATGTTGGTAGTATATACTTACACCACCTAGCGTATTGTTCATGTTCAGTTTTGTTGGGTGGTGGGGGGAAAGTAGGATGGATTGGTTATAGGTTGTCATGGCTACAAGAAGATCAAAGACAGCTCATGTACATTTCTTTCATAATCAGTCTTACTGTCAAGAGCTGCTTTAATTTTTCAGATGCAACTCTGTCGTCTAAAACTCATTTCTCTCTCCTTACTTTAAAGTGTTACTTGCATCTTGATCTGAAGGTTGAAATCTAATAGGTACCTATTAAGTGTTTTCTTGGTGCTTCTGTTTTCATTTGTTTCAGTCTCTCCTTCTCTCCCTTTTAATTTTATATGGTTTTGGATCAATATGTTATTTTTTGAAATTTGAACCAATCGTTTTTTGGTTATCTATTGTTTTAGGGGTTTTAATTTATGGTTTTTGGTATATTTGAGTTGTTTTATATTTTGATTGACATGTTCGGCTTGCATCCGTTTGTTTATGTTTTGGTCTACATGTTTTATGCTTGGATCTGCAAATGCATGTTTGATGTAGATGTTTATATTCTGATTTGTATATGCATGTTTCGATCTATATTTTTATTTTATGTTATGCTTCTTTGTGGTTGAATCCATATATATACATGATTCGATATATTATTTTATTAGTTAATTCATATGTTCAAGCTTCGATATGTTTTTAATATTTACATGTTCATGTTTCAATCTACTTGTTTTATGCTTCGATCTGCAAAGGCATGCTTTGATCAAGTTATTTATGTTCCGCCTGTATATGCATATTATATTTATTTTACTATGATCTGATTTGCATATGCGTTCTTTGATCTGTTGTGTTATGGTTCTGTTGTTGTTGTTGTATGCTTTGGTTATTGATTTGTACACTTGGTATGTTTGTTTGCTAACTGAGTTTCTCATTTGTGCAGATAGTGTGGTGGTATGGGCTATCTAAAATAGGTAATGGTAATGTGGCCCTGACTGGTAAATTCTAGTCATCTTGGTGTGTTTCTTTAAGCCACCTAGTGTTTTTTTATTATTAGATG
The DNA here is from genome assembly GCA_963678935.1 of Umbilicus rupestris. NCBI lineage: Eukaryota > Viridiplantae > Streptophyta > Magnoliopsida > Saxifragales > Crassulaceae > Umbilicus > Umbilicus rupestris. The sequence continues at coordinate 7,025,536 of OY787615.1, read as the reverse complement.
TGTTTTGCGATGTGTGTTAAATGAGTAGACTTGCATGATGATTTCCTAATGATTAAATGAGTAGACTTGCATGATGATTTCCTAATGATTCTTGCGATCTTGTATGCCGTTTATGTGTGTTAGACTTGTATGCTAGTTTAGTTTCTTGATAAATATTGGCAGTCTAAACATAAAAAATATTGGTCTGTATCCTCAGAAAATGATGAAATACCTGACTCAATTAATGCTACGCCCTCTTCCATGCCTAGTAATACATTAACATCAAAAACTAAACACACTTCTAATAAGTGGAACAACTTTGAAAAACTTAAGAAGAAATAAAATGGTGAAGAAGTTTAGAAAGCTAATTGTGACATTTGTGATGTAAAATTAGTATGTTCAGGTAATTGTGGAACCTCTTGTTTGTCTAGAAATGTGAAATCACATAATAATGCTCAAAGTAAAGGATCACATAAGAAATGGTAACTATTTATAAATTTCATACCAAGAAAGTCTGATATGAAATTGTTAGGTATGTAATTAGAGCTGAACTGATTTTCACATACGTTACTGCTGCACATGACTTTGTTGGAATGGTTCATAGAGGTTTAACACCACAATTTAAAAAAAAAAAAAATTCACATCAGACATGTAATGAAAAGATTAAATGCATGTAAAACTAATTTGATTGCATATTCTGATTCATTTAAGGGCTGAATTTGTTTTACATCTGATATGTGGTCATCTAGATAAGAAATGGGTCATTTGAGTCTAAGTATACATTGGATTGATAATGATTGGATTATGCAGAGAGTAATTTTCTCATTCAAAATTATTAAGTATCCTCATATTGCAACTCTTATTGCTTATGTGTATGGGAAATTAATTGCTTCACATTTGCATGATAAGATGTTTACTATGGCCTTGGATAATGAATATACTAATGATGGTCTTGTCACACTGCCTGACAATCTCATGCTTGATACTGCGGAAGCATAAATTTTCATGTTACATGTACATGCCATAGTTTAAACCCATTAATTCTAGATAGAGAAGACCATTACAATCGTAAGATCAATGAATTCATCATCTATAAGAAGACATGAATTGTGGGTTAATTCTTGTGTTGAATTCGGCGTAAGTAAATCAATATGATTAATGATGTGCCTCATAGATGGAATAGTACTTATGATCTTTTGACAGTTACCCCGAAATTTAAAACTACTTGGTTATTATAAGAAATTAATGAATCTAGGAACTATTCTTAGGATGCTCCTACTAAGCATGATTTGGTTGTTGCAGCATTGTGTATGACTTTTTTGTCCATCTTTAATAGAATAATTAAAGTCTATAGTGGTGTTTCTCCTCGCACGCCAAATAAGTTTATAAATAGTTTAGTTGATATTTATGCAAAATTTATAGCATATCAACTACTTGATGCATATAGACCTAAATTAAATACCATAAACTTAAATTTAATTAGTATTAAGCTGAATTTTCTATTGTTTTTGGTTTAACAACTATAGTGAATCCTAGATATAAACTTTTACATATTGAGACATGGTTGAATTTATATGATTTGAGTAATTTTTGAAATAAAATTATATTCACTATAGTTAAGACATCTTTGACAGCATAAAATTTGGTCTTCAGGAATTATCTTCTAGATTTGATAATATCTTGCTCTTTAAGTAACTCCACTGGATATCAACCTTGTGTATTGGCAACTTATATGTCATCAGAATAAAAATCTAATCTTGTGGAAACCAGGAGATTTGATTCGTTGATGATGTCATCTCAGTGAGATCCGTACTTTATGAACCAATTAGGTCCACTCACAACGTGCAAATTAACTTCTCTGCGCTCATAGCATATTTCTTCTTTACATGTTGTACCCACTAAGTTCTGTTGTAAACTATAGGGTTGTAGATCTTTGAGTTAACTAGACAACTTTATATGGTTCGCCGCCATAGAACTATTCATGTGCGCTAAGCAAGCATCTGAATGCAGAAAGGTCGTTCTTTCCTTTGTGAAAAATCACCAATAAATGGCCATTTAAAGCTGAATTCCAAATATGCATGAGATACAAACTACACCAAGCAAGTGATATTTGGTACACAAAGGTACTAAAATACACGAGTTAAGTTAATGAGATGAGCGTGTAAATACGACTCATCAAATCACCTCACACTTATGTTTGTTCGTCGCCGAACATGAACAAATCATAGGAGAAAAAATAAATACATCACAAAGTAATAACTAAGCGATGAAGTCTAGGATATCATGTTGTCAAGATCCTTAATGTTATTACTACCTTATTTCCTTCAAATATAGTATTTGCAATCACATCGCATAGTTCAGGCTGAGTGATAAGTACATTGTCTTCCATGCATAAATGGAAATTTTTAAAAAAATGCATCTAAACATAAAGAGAGAGTTAAGTACATTGTCCTCAAAAGAAGTAGCAGATAATCGGCTTCGACTTGTTGCTACTATAGAGGTTACGAAGGTGTTGGCAAGGAAATGATGTTCTTTTAGAGGTCATGATGAAATAGTTAACTCTCTTGGTGGTGACAACTTTGATGCGTTTTTAAATCTTTTGAAATGAGTTAATGAGGATTATCACAAAGTCTTAGATAATGCTCCGAAAAATGCCAAGTATACATCTCTAACAATACAAAAGTAAATTGTAAATATTCTTAGGAATAAAGTTAAAGCAAAAATTCTTTAGAAAATAGGAGTCTAAAATTTGTATTCTTATTGATGAAGCTCTTGATGTGGCAAATAAGGAGCAAATGGGAATCATCCTTCGGTTTTTGGATTGCAAGGGTTTGATCAAAGAATGATTTTTCAAGTGATTAATGTTGTTGACACTTGTTCTGAAACTTTGAAAGATGAGATTTCTAGGATGTTTGCACAATATGATCTCAAAGAAGAAAATATGTGGCCTAGGGTATGACGCTGCAAGTAAAATGTGTGGTCAATTTAATAGCTTGCATGCTTTGTTTCTAACAGAGTGTTCATATGCTTATTATGTTCATTGCTTTGCTTACCGCTTAAAGTTGACTTCAAATGTCGATGCTAAAAGAGTGTTTAATGTGTGGCAATTTATTTCAACTTTGATTACATTTGTGCACTTTATTGATTCTTCTGCAAAAAGACATTCAATGTTAAAAACTTATAGAGAAGCGTAAATTTAAGATTTAGTGGCTGATGGTACACTGGTAACAGTTTCGAGTATCAATCAAACTTGTACTTTGCAAAGAGACGGGGTTACATCTTTGTTCTATTTCAAGTTTGATCAAGTTGTTTGAACCTATCCGAGCAACTGTTGACGATTTGTATAAGAATGGGATAGACAAAGTTCAAGGATAAGCAAAAGGAACCGGTAAGGCTATGAAAAAGTTTCATTTTTTCAATAATTTGATTTTGAAGCATGAACTCACAAAGATTTTTGAGTAGCCGTCTTTATCACCATGCTTAGTGAGTAATCGTCTGAACTTATGGATCCCGTATTGTATGAACTCTTTTCATGAGATTTTATATAGATTTTATTTCAAATTATACGTATGCGTTTGATCCTACATCACGTGATGCCATATTCTATGCGAATTTGTCGTACACATAATTAAATTAAGAACCAATATCACCATAGCTGAAGTAATTAACTGGAATTACGTATGATCGATATCTAATCATAGTAGCTATATTGGTAGTATATGATTTGCTAGGGGAGTTTACATCACTTATTTTAAAAATATGTACTTAATGTGTTCTTAACGTAATTAGTAGTTATCAATGTTGATTGGATATTAATGATTAGGAGCAATCGAGTTTATGCTTCGCTGGAAGGACTCGAAGTACAAGATGAGTTGAGAAAGTGATGACTCAGGAGTGTGTGGCTTACTTGTAACACACATGGTTTATTCTCATTCATCGTATGATATGAATAATTACATGTTTTGTTTTATGAATTGAGTGGTGTGCACGAGTAAAATTTGATCCTAGAATATTACTTTTATTAACATAATCATTTTCCTGCATTAGAATCCTTAGGTAATTACAACCTTTTCTTTATAGAATAACTAAATAAATGCACTATCTTGCATAATATATACACGCGTTTATTCCTTGGATTAACCCTTGGGCTTATCAAAATTATAAATTGTGTATGACGACAACTTAAACTCTGAAACATAAATTGACAATATATAGGGTTAAAAATATTTTTATCAAAATGGTGCCATTTCCGAGGAGCAATAGATTAGTCTGTATTAGTTAAGATTGTGCTAGAGTCTAGACTATTCTTATTTATTTTTTATAATTTAATCCTTCGCTAATTACCTTTTTATGAATTGCGAGGATGTTTTCATATAATCAACAAGGCATATACGTGAGTGGAGGAAGCTCATGGGTCGACCAACGCTCTTTAATACCCATATACTCCATCTTAGAGCATTGATCGACATCTCTTTTTGGATGAACCGAATTCGTATCCTCGTCACATCCGATAAAAAAGACTTTGCGTGAATTTCTCTTTAAGCCAAAACTTGGTTTAATAGAGTTTTCGGGCAGCGATGACCCTGAGCTATGAGCAAAGATGCTTGGATGGGAAGCTGGGGTAGAAGAGATGATTATGTTTGTTCTCGGTGTCAACCTAATTCTTATTGTATAGAGCATGATTACAAGACACAAACATATAAGAGAAATTGGGAAAGCAACCATCATCCTCTGATGAGGAAGCACTACTATAAAGATGTACAACATTACGAAAGTCCATCACTAAGTTTCATCAAACCTGGAGATGGAAATCGTTATTGTAAGTAAAGAAGATATGATGAAAAGGAGTGAAGAACTTCACAGCAAGTATCCATAGAAATTTGTAACGACTACTCCAAGCTCGACTAGGGAATTCATAGATGATGATGTCGAGATGGAAGTGACCATTCATCAAGAAGTTCAAGTTAGTGAAGCGTCCACCCCTTCACCTTTATTTCCCGATGATGCAGGGGGAGACCATTATGATGCGCTAGAGGAGTTCAATAGAAGGTAGGGGTGTCGTGGGACGGGTTTGTCTGGTCCCTTACCCGATCCGAAATATTGACATTTATTTGAACGCTTACCCGACCCTAAATATTGACCGGGTCCCTTAAGTGAACCCTAATCCGACCCTAAATTTGAAAAACAATACAAGTATATATACTTATAAAATAAATTTACACTATGCAGCTAAAACTAAAAATATACTTTTAAATTGAAACTTAAAATAGATTTTCAAAATTTAAGATATCCAACAGTCCAACACTATTCATCATAACATAAACAGTTTCAAAATTCAAACTTCAATAAATAAACTTTTCATTGTTTTGCTCATAATTGCTCTTCTTCTACTTTCTTCTATTGTGGATAAATGGTCAAAGAAATATAGAATGCTACAGGTAAACATGGAGAAGTTTACTGTAAGTATGGAACCACAAATTCAAGTTTGAGTTCTCTGCCACTGATTGGAAGCGTCTGATGCATCTCAAAATCAAAATCATGAATAGCAGTAAACAAAGAGCTAGCAAATTTTTCGGGCAACAATGTACTGGTTTTTAACAAACAACAAAAATCAATTTCAGGAAAAATCTTAACAAACAACAAAAATCAATTTCAGGAAAAATCTTAACAAACAACAAAAATCAATTTCAGCACTAATTTTAATGCTAAAAATACAGATCAACATCTCCCTTGCGCTCCAATCCTGTTCACAAATCGCAAGTCATAGCTCGCCGATTCTAAATTATAAATTTTTTAGTAGTAAATTATTATTTTTTTGTTTGTCATACAAATTTTTTGTAAAATTACAGATAGTCTAGTGGGATGGTACTTGACTTATGTTTTGAAAAGCCTAGAGTTCAATCTCCTAATCATACATAAATTTTGTTAATTATCTTATCGGGTTGGGTTATCCGAAGGTCAATCCTAACCTGGCGGTTGGGTCTTGCCCATTTCTAGGTATAAGAGGATCATACATAAATTTTGTTAATTATCTCGCCGGGTCGAGTTATCCGAAGGTCAACCCTAACCCGGCCCATAGCTGATTGACCTGGGTCGGGTCTTACCCACCCCTACCGGAGGCGATTAATGAATTTCTAGGTATAGGAGGAGAGGTTAGACTACTAAGGAAATCCTGATGTTGTGCCTGCATCCTTCACTGGCATGCTGTGAATGGGATGGGTCACTTTGTAGTGAAGAACCGAATCCTTAATTCCCATAGAGGCAAGGTGATGGGAATGTTTTTGTTTGTTATAGGCCAGAGGGTCAAGGTTAACCTAGGAGAGGTTATCTTCCCTCAAATCGTAGCACACGCCGGATCACCAAAATCCAATCAAGGGATAGTCTTCTCCTCGCTGATATACAAGGTCACCAAACAACATCTTGAGCTCAAGGCACTGTCAGATGGGTTATCTGAAGAGCCTCAGGTGTTTTTGGAAGACCACAAGCTATTTAAGAGGAAGCACATTGTGGATGTGACAGATGCAAATGCCTTCGAAGAAGGAGCTGCAGTAACAACTGAGGCAAGTATTCCTGCGACTCGGGCAGCACTGTGCGCAAGGATTGGCGGGCAACAGAAGGCTGAGCTCGCTCATCTGGCTGTCGAAGTAAAGAAGAATGCTTCCCATTGTGTGCAGATTGTCAGCCTGCTGCGAGATGTAGAATACCCCGTTGATGAGATCCCACCTCATGCGCAGGGAGTAGATGCTTAGGCCTATTTGCAGAGATTGGCACAAGGACCCCTGTCATTTGTTGACAAAAAGAGGGAGTAGAAACATTGATTGTGTGTTCTTTTATCTTTGTTGTTTGATGTGTAGTTGGCCAGATGTAAGGCTAGAAACTCTTGCGGATGTGAATTCTATTGCGGATGTTAATGGTTGTCTCCAGTTTGAACACTAACTGAGAAACTAAAGAACAGTTAACGGAGTAAGCATTAGTAGGTGAGGATGCTGACCAAAAGGAAAGCCATTGCCCCGAGCAGAATGCTAAAGACACCACTTAGAGATGGAGAGATGGATCCTGAAGAGGTTGAGGAAGCTGGCAGAGAAAGAGCCTGAAGACAAGCGTGGGATAGCTTGAGATCAAAAAAGTCCATGAGTTTTGTAAAAACTGCCAAGGGGGAGATTGTTAAGGATTGTGACATCCTTATCAAAACCGGTACAACTTGATCTAGGAGTTGCTTGACGTTGTCAAAATTGTGGTAGTAAAAATAATAGTCCAATCACGGCACGCAAATAATATTTATAATCAAAGTGACCTCGGATCGAACACAAGAGAAAAAACTAGATTAGTGTAAAGCTAGTTAGTAATGCTCAAGGTAAGTCTACTAAATAAAGTTGGAATTTTTTTTCCTCTAGGCGAGGCATCTCTAGTAAATACTAAAGACAAGTTTGAATTTGGTTTTGAAAGGAATCAATTAAGAAAACGTAGTTGGAATCCTATTTCACCCCTAGGTAATGCGATTAGCAACACAAAACAGCAATACATGCTTGGCAATTTGATTTATAGTCCTAGGCTAAAATATCATGCGCTCTAGATTCAACTATCGCTCATTCTCTAAAATGAGAATGATATCTAAGGGACACAATTCTCAAACTCTCGCTCTTTTGAATAGTGTAGAATAAAAGTCTCCTAATCTCAACCTCTCGTCTATTGATAGTTAACTCAAGTCCGCTCTATACTTAGCCTATTAGATTGCGGATGTCACTCTCGTGCACAAAAGCTATCTAAAATAAACATGGTTGATCTTCTAAACAACCTAAGTTCAATTCTCATGGATGGTGAGTTCAATACAAGACATAGTTTTTAATTGAAATTGTTCACCAATTGAAGACAAACTAGTAGGGGTTGAGTAGAGGGATGAGGTAGAATCTCTAATTGTTGATGTCTTCTCTGAATCCTCGACAATTCTTCAAGTCCTCCAATAGAAATTGTCTAGGTTTTTTTTGGGGAAAAAGCCCCTTCTTGATGGAGCGTATTTATACGCTCTATTGAGTTATTTATTCCCATGGTTTTATTACATTTTGCGTGAATCGATTACTCTTTTGTAGTGTTTTCGTATCGCAGGTGTGTTCAAGATCGCATCGGATTTTATCGGGTATTTGAAGCACTCACTCAAGATCAAAAAAAGTCAACAGCAGTCAACTCTGCTGGTTCAATTGGAAATCAGATTTGGTTCAAGCACATGTGGTTCAATCAAGGTGGTTCAACCCAAAAAAACCCTAAACCTAAGACATGGACAGATCAGGAAAGGAATTATCTCTCTTCAGCTGGACATTTCTGGACGGCACTGTTCACGGCAGTGGAGGAGCTCTAGAGAGAAGCTGCTGGAAAAGTCGCCGGAATTTACTGTTCATTCACTGTTCTGCACTGTTCACGGCCGGAATTACTATTCACGGCCGGAAACACTATTCACCGAATTTGTATTTTAGCTCAGTTTCGTTTTATCTCAGTTTGTAGTGACTCAACCTAGTTTCTATTGTATTCCATGGATATGATGAGTAGCTAAGTCAATATTTCAGTTTGGGGATTTATAGTGCAACAATGGTTTGAGATCAATGAATGAATGTTTGAGCTAGTGATTTTATTGCCCTCGCAGTATGAATGAAACGAATGCTTTGATTGACAATTTAGTGCAGCTTAGCAGTGAGCTAGATTGATATCAATTGTGTTACACTTGACTTGATTGCATTGTTGGGGAAAACCTAGCGGTAGAACCAATTTGTGGGATAAATCGAGTAACTATTGAACTTGTTCGAAGGCCTAGCGGTTAAGAATAGGTAGAATTTGATTGTCGACATATCTTTAGCGGGAATGTTGGACTGAGGCAGAATTCATTAGTTCATGCATGTATTCGATCGATGATAACTAGTTGCATTGTATTCCCCGAACTGATTTTCTTTGAATTGATATCCTCAGTTGTGTTCTTTTTTTCTGTGACTTCCATTTGAACTCCGACTCATTTGCTCTCTTTGGGTTCGACCCTGCTTACCGCTTGCTAGTGTGTTAACAGGAGTTATAAATTCAAATTTGAGGCGCACGACGACGCGCTGTCACTTCTAAATTTTCATCTCTTTTTATTTATACTATTCGAAAATTTCGTATTCACCCGCAGTGCCCAAATTACATTTGATTAGAGGAACCTTTAATGAGTTGACTGATCATGCACAGTGGGCGAATCAAAGTCTTAGTGTGTGTGTCGGGGCTGGGCGGATCACTTTTGATTCGGTCAAGCCTTCATTTGATCCGGTCAAGGCTTGGTCAATCAGATGAAATCCTTCTCGAGTCAAGTTGATCCGGACAACTGAGAGGAAGATTCGGACAAGGTTGGTCGAGTCATATTTTGATTCGGTCACCTAGCTGGGCGAATCAAAATGTGCTTGGGCGAATCAAAATGTGCTTGGGCGAGTCAATCAAAACGGGAATTTACTCGGATATTCTTTGGGCCCCTTCATATCGTGTAATACGCGTTTTTAACCTGAAATGGACAAAGAAAACATCAAACGACTTTATAAAATAACGGAACAAACAAGAAGTAAAGGAAAAATGCGGACAAATATAGGTCATTTGTCCGTACATCAAAACACTCCACACTTAAGTCTTGTTCGTCCAGAACAAGTATATGCACAAGTCAAGCGGAGAGTAAGATGCTAAATCATATATGACAATATCAAAGCAAGTAGCAAATCTTACACATATAAAATACATCAACCTCCTACTTGTATAACATACCATAAAAATAACTAAACAAAGAGAATCAATCTACTCTTAACTCACTGTCGTAGGAATCACGGATGCATTTAGAGTATGCATCAAGCCTTCAAACCCCTAGGCTGCCCTAGTGGACGAGTTATAGTCTCGTGAGAGTTTCAGAATAGGAATACTCGTAATCATCCATAAGAGTTCAAAATCCAAATATAGTTTGTTAAGTAAGTAGTTCTTTATCAACCAACATAATAATAGAGTTCTGCAAATCATTCACTTCACGCAAACTATCATTCAATTATTGCGAAAAAAATATTCATAGAATCGATATCAAAACTAGCATTTATCAAATTCAAATTACCGTTAAATTTCATAGGCAAGTAGTATAAAGAAATCGCTTACACAAGAATTTTGTCGAGTCAATCATATAATCTTGCTAAGGGCAAGTCCATAACCTTATGACAACAAACTCATTCTCAGGCTTTGGACTATACGTCATAATCCGTAAGAGAAGAATTTTGACATTGAAATTTTAAAATTCACTCGTACAAATCTTGATACTAAAGTAATAAATTACGAGGGTCATACCTTATAAGTTTCCTAAAAACGAAATGCAAAAGCCTTACTCACACACATGCGAAGGAACTTGCGGAAAAGGCATAAAATCAAGAATTAAGTGGGTTTTTTGCGTTTATACAAATGCTTTGAAGGGGGAACTTACCTTCCTAACCCTCAGCATTTGTAAAACTTTTCCTTGACAAAAAAAAACAAATAATATTTTTATGCTTATACAAATGCTTTCAAGATGGAACTTACCTTTCTAATCCTCGGCATTTGTAAAATCTTAAAAACATTTTCTTGCGCCCTTTTTCTCTTTTCGCAAACACTTTATTTGACCCCACACTTAATACTTGACAATGTGCCTAACTGATATATAATGGAGCATGAAGTGTGAGCTAAATAAATTCAAAGGCTAAATAAGAATGCTTAAGTCACATAAAAGCAAACAAGAATAAGTACGGGGTCTTTATACGAAAACTATATTTTTTTTCCGTGCTCGCTAAACTTAACTTCATTTTTCATGCACGAAAAAAGCTTAAAAATAAATCGAACTAAGTTGGTCAATACACTGAATCATGTGAATAAAATCATTACAAAGAATGTCAATCAACTTAAAGATATGATTCATGAATTTAAAGCACAACTCATCACCGGTTTATTGTGCAAGGCGATAGTCACACACAATCTGGCGGCCGCGGACCTGACCAACAAATATGCATTGATGTACAATCTCGGAGTAAAAAACTAGATTCTCAGCTCTCACCGGGGAAAGGTCAGCAAGGCCTTCGGGCAGATACCATACCTCGTTGGACAAAAGATGAAGGTTGATCTTTGTACGATCATCTTCTCTCAGATTGCTGCCCATGCTGGTTGCACAAAAGCCAAGTTAGCCGTTGTGTTTACCTCGCTCATCTACGAGCTGATTACTACCCAGCACCCGGAGCTTAAGGCGTCAACTGATGGACTCTCTGAAGAGCTCAAGTGTTTGTGTTGGATCATAAACTCTTCAAGAGAAAGCACATCGTGGATATAACTGAAGAAGACCCCTTGGTGCAGACAGTAACTCCGCCTCAGAATTGAGAAGCAGCAGAGCCTCGCGTGTTTGCTATCCAGGAGGCACTTCGAACGCGCATTATTGGCCACCTGAAGTCTGATTGGCTCACTTGACCGCTGAAGCAAAGAAGAATGCAGCCAGGCACGACCAGCTCTGGAGCCTGCTGAGGGACTTGGATTATCCATCACCTGATGATGAAGTCCACGTATAATAACCCCCATGTCATTTGTGACAAAAAGTAGCCGTGATACTCTGCTCTCTCTGTGAACCTTTTGGTAGAGCTAGTGTAGCCAATACGTGAGTTGATATATGTTGCTTTAGCAGTAGACATAGTGTTGCATATAGTACATAGAATACAGACATATCAAGCTACTCAAGATAAAGAGAAGTCCGCCTAATGAAGAGTGACAACTGCTCGCTGAGTAAGATGAGTCTGAGGCCTTGGTTTTTGTCAAAAATGACATGGGGAAGATTGTTATGGATTATGACATCAAATTTGACAAAACGCCTACAAGTTGGTCTAATCAGATGCTACAACATCCTGTGACGACAGCAGCTAGAGCATCATAAAGACTGACAATCGCAGACTTTTGGCCAACTACCAAAAGCATAGAATCAGCGTCAGGGATAGTTTCCTAAGAGTTTTAGGAATTCCCGCAGTAACAGATTGCCCAAATCAACTCTAAAAGCAGAAGCTAAAAGATATGGTTCCAAAAAGGATTTTTGGAAACAAGGTTGGTACAACCATACTTCAACAAACTCCTAAGATCTTGGAGAAGATCGGAATTGCCAAAAAGAGTTTAGGAAGAGTTCTAAAATTGCTAAGGTAGTGATGCGTCACCTATTACTGGATTGTGTTGACAGTGTAATCTAGTTTTTCTACTACTTTAGCAGTTCTAAAATAGTCTGTGTGATCAGAGCTGTATCTTTCTATTACTAGATTGTGTTGACAGTGTAAGCTAGTCTGTGTAATAAGACTGAGCAAAGATTCAAGCTAGGTTAGAAGTAAAGGTTGGACTAGCGTAGACTGTGTTTGAGTATCCTTGTACTTAACCGTGCATAGTGGAATCTTGAGGACTGGAGAGAAGTCTTCCCCAGACATAGGCAATTGCTGGAATGGGTAACCAAAGTGTTTGAGTCTTTCAGGTTCGGCCGTCGCAAGTAATTTCGGCAAGTGACCCAGAAGGTTGCTATAGTAACCTGTTGGTCCAAGACTCTAGCAGCGCGTCAAATTTCTCTAAGGAAAGAATGGTTGGAATGATTTGATTGTAAAGGTTGAAGCATTTTGTTGTGAGCATGATATTACTATGCCGGACATTTCTCCTCCTTACCATAAAGGCATGAGAGATAATGAAATCAATATAACAAATGGGCACCATTATCGGATCAACAAACTTTATGATGTTGTAGACTATCGATTGACAGAGCTTGATAGTGGATTTGAAGGGAGTTCAATAGAGCTTCTTGTTCTTAGTGCAATATTTCATCCACACAATGATTTTTGAACATTCAAAGCTGAAAATGTGTGTAAATTTGCTTCAAAATTTTATCCTTCAAGCTTTACAACATATGATAAGGCTGCTCTAGATATGGAGTATGGATTCTCTCTAGTAGGAATTCAGCAAGATCGAACATTTATAAATATGACTTCTATATCTAATTTTGTGCCAATTGTTGGTTGAATTGGGAAAGTCATTCTTTTATCCAATGATCTAACGATTGATTTCTCTTATTTTGACTCTCATGGTGTATACTACAACATTTGAAAGAGCATTTTCATTGATGAAAATCATGAATAAGAAAATTAGAAATAAGATGAATGATGAGTTTCTTGATGATCTCATGGTCTTTTATGTTGACATTTGCAGATTGTATTAGTATTGATGATATTACTGAATTTGAAATGAATGGATCTGGAAAGATAAATTTTAGCTAGTTATGTGTTTTATACAATTTTACTTGATTTAGTTTTATATTCCATGTAACATATTTTGATTTTTGAATAATTATGAAAAGAGTGCAAAAACGAGTTTTCCATGTGGTTCTATATTTCAAAAAATATATTCACCCCTACTAAATTTCAAATCTTAACTCCCATGGGCCCCCTTCAATGTAGGACAAATCATATGACGGTTGGGTGTCACAATAATATTGTTGAAACACTCGATTTGATTACTGGTCGGTTTCCATTTTTTGTTTTGTATCTTGGAATCTCTATAAAGAGTAGTGAACTTTAGAAGAATACTTTAACTAAAAAAAAAAGCTGAAAGATGAAGGGTTAGACTTCCAGACATGTATCGTAAGCTGGTAGATTTGGGCTGATTAAACATAATATTAGCTCCTACTGCATGAGAGTACCGGTTTTTCCTAATTTATCATTAGAACAGTAATTATTACCCTTTGTGATGGTGTGGGACAAGCACAGGTAAGAGGAATGCTCTATACAAGTCCCAGAAAAATTGAGAATTTGACCATGTTCAACAAGGCCCCTGACGATTTGGGATCTTTGATTGTTTGTGTGTGAAGTTGATTAATAGTACTATTTTTTAAAAGATTTACATCTCTCCCACACTCCGGAAAAGAAACATCGCATTCATTTCATTCTCCCAAAGCTTAAGCCTTACATGATGTCAAAGTGCAATGCAATGTCATCGCCCTCCTTTTCAATGAAACTTCACCAGCGTAGCAATGGCGAGACAATTACTAGCCATGTGCGTCAGCTTCGCATCAAAGTCCGCCATGGGCGATGTCTCACCCCAATCATCCTCGTACGCTCCGTAGTCATCCAATGCTGCACTAAGATTAATATTCACCGTTGCAATGTCCCGTGCCGTGATGGCATTCGCTGCATCCTGCAAATTCTCTAGCGCATCAACATAGTACTCTTCAATGTCGCCAAACCTGGACTTTATCTTTGCAAAAACTGGAGACAAAGACATCTTCTTCGCAGTGGCCATCGCCAATTGCGTGTAATGCTGACACGCCTGGATCACCATCTCCAGCATGGCGACAGCATCATGCCTGCCATCCACAAAATGGGCCACCGTGGACTGGCAGAGATCCGGGTAATCCGTGGCTTCACACATTTTTACAATCTCTGGGTCCTTCACGGTGGCCTTAGGGATGTTCAAGATCGGGGTGTTTGGGTCTATTTGTTCTACTGCTTGCTTCAGCATGTCTCCAAACCTGGACTTCAAAGATTCTCCTTCTCCATCAGGAGACTCCGCCGCAGCAGAGCCAGTAAATGAATCTGACGCTTTTTGGGATGATGACGAGGGCGGCTCAGCATGGACACTTTTGGAGGTGTCTGGTTTGTCAGATGGAGCTGGGTATTTAAAGTTCCGCTTCACGCATTTCGATTCCACTTGGGGAATGGGGGAAAATTCAAGGAGCAAGATGAGGCCGAGGAGGAAGAGAGTTGAGGTTCGCATAGGATTTTCCATGCTTGTGGATTTTTGTGTGGGAGAGGAAAAATGAGGATGGATTTGGAAAATGTGCTTTGCAGGGGAATTGAGATGTCTATTTATTGGAAGAGGAGGGAAATTTGTAGCCACAGTTGGGCTACGTATTATGACTGGCCATCCTTAAAACTGGGGTGAATTTGGTTGTCTGCAAACAGACTTGAGTTTAGTTTTAGAACCAATGAGGTGGATCTTTCAAATGTTGGCATATGTTTGAATGTCTTAACTTTCACTGTCAAAACAGATTTTTGAATTAGAACGGATGTTGGTTACATGTTTGAATTGCTATGACATCCAAAGCCATACCCAAGCACTTCGGATTCATTTCACAACATGGCAAAATGACCATGGATGAGTTTTGGGTCTGATTAATACATTCCAGAGAGGGCAAAATGTTTCAAAACGGAATATGGGACCGTACAATTGATTAATTTGTAAATGCTCATCACCCATTTCAAGATGAAGGATTAAGATATTTACGGTATATTTTTTGATTGAAAAACATTTACCGTTCAATTCAAGTAATCTGGCAAAATGTTACCCATCGCTCAGAAACATAGAAGAGATGCAAGTTTATATATAGTTCTATAGAATCATGACTCACAAGCTTGAATTTCTGAGTCACAATGAGACTATAGTCCTATATCAGTATTTACTGCCGACTTATCTCCACAGTCATGTCTGTTTTTGAGCCTTAAATGTCAGTGATAGAATATGCCTCATATCTGCTCCCAGTGATGCGAGTCTTATAATGCCCTTCATTGCACATTCACTAGAGGTATGGCAATATTCCACTGGCTAAGTACTTAACCATGTTAGCATACCATAGTGAGGATGCTCCATCCATCATAAAGAGGCTCCTAAACGAAGAAGTTGTTTGGATACTGTATTGTGATGTGCGCGCAAAGTACATAGTATTTGCGCGCATTATCCTTTTAGTTCTTGTTCTTGTCGTGATGTTATATAAGTCTTTTGATGCTTTTCGCGTGCGTTTCAGGTTTATATCGAGTAGTTGGAGTTACGCAGCAGCTTAGGAGAGTTTCGGATAGAATCCAGTCGATTGCGAACGAAAACGCAAAAGAATTATGGTAATGAAGATTTGCCCGAGTCAATGTGACTCGGCCTGAGTTTCGTCTCACCCGGATCAAAGCACTCGGCTACTGAAGAATGACTCGACCGAGTCAACTATGTGACTCGCCCGAGTCAAAGTTTCAGGAGGCCCGAATATTGTCGAAGGTAGTTGACTCGCCCGAGTTAATTTGTCCATAGCCCGAGTCACTTCCTGACTCGGCCAGATCAGAACTCTCTGGAAAATTGACTCGTCCAAGTCGCTTCTTGACTCGGCAAACTTAGAACTCTCTGGAAAGTTGACTCGGCCGAGTCAGCTCCGAGGCAGCCCGAGTCACAATATGACTCGTTCAAAGCGAGTCAACAGCCAAGAAATTCTATTGCTCGACTCGCTCGAGTCAACTATGTGCCCTGCCCGTGTCAAAGTGACTCGCCCAACTCGGGTCAACTTGGTCAAACCTCCTAGGTATAAATGGAAAGCTTTGAAGAGAGAGAAATATATCTCAATTTCAAGAAAACTCACCAACTCTTTCAAACCCTAAGGAGCAAAGATCAAACTTTGGAGAAGATCAAGCTTGGTTGAAGATTGGAGCTTAGATTGAAGATCATTCAAGACCTAGACTACTTTTCTAAACCCTTAACTTTGTATTTAAATTCATGTTTCACTTATTTATCATGTATTTGTGCACACTCATTATAAGTGAGTAGTTGTTTCTGCGATTGGGGATCAAATGGATCCTCTACGATTGGATATGATGTAGAACACTATTTTATTGTATTGAATGAAGTTTGATTTGATTATTCGTGCCCTAGCTATGTATTCATTGTATGCACACCAAGTGTTTGATGAAATGCCTAAGTGAGTATGCATTAGTAAAACCCCTAAGGATGGAATGAGAATTGAACTTAGGATGTTTAATAGCTATTGTATGATCATATATGGAGTGTTTGTGCACGAGAGTGACATAGACTCTTGACATTAGGCTAAGTTTTAAGCGGACTTGAATAACCGGCCACTAGACAGAGAGGGTGCGGTTATGGAACTCAAGTTCTACACGGTTCAATAGAGCGAGAGTTTGAGAAACATGTCCTTTGTGTATCCTCTCCACTCTAGGGAAGGAGTGAGAGTTGAACCTAGAGCGGAGGATGCATTAGCATTGCTTTTATCAACCAAACATAGTTCATGCATGTCTTAGTGAGTTACTTCATTTTCCGCATATCGTAGGGGAGAAGTTGAAACCCTAGTCACCTTTTATTCATTAAGCAAACCCAACTATCGTTTGTCTTTAGTACTCACTAGAGATACCTCTATAAGCGAACAAACACCCCCCCCCCCCCCCCCCCCTCCCCCCCTTAAACCGTAGACTTTCAATAGTAGCATTAATTAGTTATCAATTAGTCTAAGCTTGTCTCTTGGGATCGACCCGAGTTCACTCGGTTATAAATATTGTTTGATATTTGCGCGACTAGAATATCACTTCATTTTGCTTGCCTAAAACGCCAACGTCATATTGTTACAGCACTCAAGCCTATGCCAGCCAGAGGACCTGCGAGGTAGACGATTGAGTCTAATAGATACCCAAGAGAAGAATATGCCAAATAAACAAAGGGTAAGATGAGGAGGCAGATTTGTTATCCTATTAGAGTAACAGAATTCTGGCAGAGGCATGTAGTACATGATGTGCTATTTCTGCTATATAAACCCTAGCTAGATAAGAATATGGCAGAGATTACAATCAATTACCTCGCTATTCTATTCTTCCTAACCTCTATCCTTCTTGCTTCCTCGCTTCCTTTCTGGATCAGTAGCTCGCATCATGTATCCTCCTCTCCTCTGGTCGCTTAGCTTTAATCTCAATAAGTGGTCTGCTACTAGACTCTCTACTCCTTTCTTATTACGGATTTCACTGTCAAACTCTTGGAGTAGTAATGCCTATGTGATCAATCTTGACTTCGACTGCTTAGAGAAGACTTGATGGTTGCGGGGTGTAATTAGGTTCCAATATTGAAACTGGCGAGGTACTATCTAAACTTCTTGAATGCGTATATTACCGCGAGTGTCTCTTTATCCGTGGAGGCATGTCTTCACTCATTGTCGAAAGATTGATTCAACGGGGTGGTCGCTAGCATTGCACATCAACTCAAACGGGAGGGGCTTTAGTTGGGGGCTTAATCACTGATCGATCAAATTATCGACTGATTGGTCACCTCATTCATACTAGAATTTTGGTTGTTTTTGACTGTTAGTTATCATTTTATCTCTTACATATTGTTTCAGGTAAAATATCATTGAAATTTACTGCGCTGCTGATGACGAGTTACAGTGATTGCTGTAGCACTCTTTGAGTCACTTTTCAGAAACTGTTTCTCTGGCCAAACCTGAAAGACACAAAGCTTTGGTTACCCAGTTTGGCCAATGCCTACGTCTGGGGAGGACACTCGTGTTCCTCAAGGTTTCACTATATCTGTAAGAGTACAATGGATTCCAAAATTAAGCCATGCTCTAGTTTAACCACTGCTTCTAACCTAGCTCCACTAGGGCTGCAAACGAGTCGAGTCGAGTCGAGCCGAGTAGTGTGAAGCTCGAACTCGAAATCATCAAGCCTAAATATTCATGTTCGGACTCGACTTGTTTAAATTTTCAGGTGCTAAAGCTCGTCTCGAAAATTATCAAGCTCGAGCTATAATCAAGCCCATAAACAAGCTACTTGTTTGGTAGCTTGTTTATGGGCTTGATTAAATTAATTATTTTAATTTGAACTAGGATGGGTGAGCATATAAGTATTCCCAAAAATTTAAATAATTATAAAATAAAATAAAATAAATAATTTTAATCGAGTTTAAATGAATAAATAAACGAATATACGAGCTTTAATCGAGTTTATAAACGAGCTTTAATCGAACAAATAACGAGTTGTTCGCGAGTCTAAACGAGTCGAGTACCACTTTGTTCAAGCTTGGCTCGTTAATAAACGAGCATAAGTATCATGTTCGTACTTGGCTCGTTTAAAATTGAGCCGAGCTTTGACCGAGCTTGTTCGCGAGTTGTTGACGAGTATCGACTCGCTTGCAGCCCTAAGCACCTCAGCTCAATCTGATCACACAAATTAGCTCCCAGTCTGATCCCACAAACACACTTCCAGTAAAGAACAGCTACAGACCTGACGCACAGACTTGGTCTATCCTATTACAATGTGTAGTAGATGGTATGCTATAACAATCTCTATATCAGAATTGTTGTAACTTTTGTTGACACCTTCTCTAGCACCCTCTGCCAAGCCGATGGACTCTCTCTGAATTCTTCCAACTAAGATATTTCCTCCCCCTTGATCAATGCCCATTGGTCACTATCAAGGAGAGACGGTCAGTTCTCCAACAGCCTGCGACACCTCGTGTCCGCAGCCGTTCTCCGAAGCAACTGATTGATCCTTCAACGAGCCGTGGTCCAGTTGAGTTATGTGGTCAATACTAAATCAAACTCTACGAGTTCTGATCTCCTCTGCGCTCAACACAACTCTATTACTTCAGCCTTCTGCTATTAACTCTCATTGTGTGTATTCTCTACTTCGATTCCTTGTTCATTCTTCTGCCTCAGCATCGCTCTTATAGCTTCATCAATAGTCAGTGACACAAACCCTAGATGCCTTAGGATTCGTAGTGCAACACAACATCTTTTGAATCTTCTCCTAGATTCTTGCGGAGTTTTTGAGATTTGGTTACCTAAAACTGAATTTAGAAACCTTATCGTTTTGGATCACTCTCGACCGTGTCATGATGTCTGCCGATCACTTGATGACATTTGTAAAGTTCCTTGAACCTCTGCGACAATAGTAGCACCTCTCTGGACACTCTCCGTGCATCTTCAAGACACTAGGCCATTTTGCTCTAGCTTCAAATCAACATGGGTTGCTATAGCAGATTCTGTCATTTGTTTGTTGTCTAGTTTGCCTCAGCTTTTATTGTGTACAGAGTGCTATAGCAGATTCTTGTGCTTTGTTGCTATTTTGTCAGTCTTCAGATTCTGCTCCAGCTGCAAATCTTCAGGGAGTGTTGTAGCAAATTCTTGCGCTGTTTTGTCAAGGATGCCATACCTCAACAATCTCCCCCTTGGCATTTGACAATACTACACCAACACTGTTAATCTATGCTAGGCAATTGGATCTGGTTCTAAATATTACAATTGAGTTTAGAGTTCCTCAAAACTAAATCTCAAAAGTCTAAAAGGTTTTAGGAGCATGTCACAATCTTCTCCCCATTTTTTTCACAAATGACAGGGGCATTTATTCTTGTGTAGCAAACGCTAGATATTATCCAGGAACAATGCACAATCCCAGGGTAGCTCTGAGTTCCTCGAACCTAGCTCCATTCAATGGTTTTGTGAAAATGTCAGCCAACTGCTTGTCAGTTGCTACATGTTTCAGTAGAATGATCTGTTTCTCGACCAGGTTTATGATGAAGTGGTGTCTGATGTCAATGTGTTTGGTTTGTGAATGTTGCACCGGATTCTTGCTAATGCTGATTGCACTCTTGTTGTTGCTGTAAATAGTCATATTGCCCTGTTGAATCCCATATTCACCTATCATTTGTTTCATCCACATTAGTTGAGGGCAACAGCTTCCAGCAACAATATACTCGGCTTCAGCAGTGGAAAAGGATATACTGTTCCGCTTTTTGCTAAACCAGGAAACCAGGTTGTTTCCAAGAAAAAACATCCTCCAGATGTACTCTTCCTATCCTCTGCACAACCTGCCCAGTCAGAATCACAATAACCTACCAATTATGGACTGTGTTCCAATTATGCACATGTGTCTCTTGTGTAACACAGTCCATAATTGATTGTGCCCCCAATATATCTGATAATTCTGTTCACAAGTTGTAGGTGGCTCTCTGTTGGGCAGGCTTGATATCTGGCGCACATACTTACTGGAAAGAATATATCCGATCGACTGACAGTAAGATAAAGAAGGCTTCCAATCATGCTTATGTACAATTTTTGATCTACTGTAATTCCAGCTTCATCCTTGATTGAATTTGTATAAGTTGCTGCAGGGGTACGTTTGTGACTGGCCTTGTCCATGTCAAACTTCTTCACCAGGTTTTTCCATACTTACTTTGAGAAATGAAGAAACCATCTTTCTTTTGTGAAATTTGTAGACCGAGAAAGTAGGTTAACTCTCCCACCATACTCATTTGGAACTCCATTTGCATGTGTTCTACAAGCTGCTTCATCATTCTCAGTGAACTGGAACCAAATACAATATCATCCACATATATTTGTGCTATAATGAAGTTTGACCCGGTTCTGTGTACGAAGAGTGTGTTGTCCACCCCTCCTCGATCATATCCGTGATTGGTCAAAAACAAAGTCAGTCTTTCATATCAGGCTCTGGGGCTTGCTTCAATCTGTAGAGATCCATCTTTAGTTTGTAGACATGGTTTGGATGATGAGGATCCTCAAATCCCTTAGGCTGGCAACATAAACTTCTTAAGTCAGGATTCCATTCAGAAATGCACTTTTTGACATCCATTTGATACATTTTGAACTTCAAGTGACAGGCCAGGGCAAAGAGTACTCCGATAGCTTCCAGTGAGCACCTGGAGCGAAAGTTTCATCAAAATCTACTCCCTCGATTTGTGTATACCCTTGAGCTACTAATATGGCTTTATTCCTTATGATATTCCCCTTTTCATCAGACTTGTTTTTGTATATCCATTTGGTGCCAATGATGTTCACATTGTCTGGTCAAGTGACCAAATCCCACACATCGTTTCTTTCAAACTCACCAAGTTCTTCTTGCATTGCAGCTATCCAGAATTCATCTATCAGAGCCTCTTTAATATTCTTTGGCTCTGCACTAGACATGAAACATGACTTATTGATCATATCACATAGGTTGATGTGGGAGGTACCTTGAGTTTGTATACCTTCGGTCAAGCTACCAATGATGTTGTTAGTTCGATTAACTTTCTGAATTTTTCTTGGGGGAAGTCTCGATGTGCCTGGCGTGTTTGGGTTGTTGTTAGTCTGGATTTGACTCCTCCTCTTAGTTTTGGTGATCATCAGGTTCTTCTGAAGCATTCTCTGGTACTTCCTCTTTGTCAACTTCATTGATGATTTGAGGTAAAGGCTAATGTTGGTCATCTGTATCAGAATCCTCTTCATTGTCAGAGTGTTGACACTTCTCTTCTAGGTCATTCACGATTACGTTGATGGACTCGATCATAGTCCTTGTTCTGTTATTGAACACACGATATACTCTGTTATTTGTCGAGTATCCCAGAAATATCCTTGGATCACTCTTTGGGTCAAGTTTCGTTCTGTACTCTCGGTCTCTCAAAGTATAACATTCACTTCCGAAAATGTGAAAGTATTTGATGGTGGGTATCTTCTCCTTCCAGAGTTCATAGCATGTCTTATCTATCCCTCTTCTGATTGATACACGGTTAATGATGTAGCAGGTATTATTCTATTTTTTTCGCTCGACTATCCCATTTTGCTGTGGAGTAACGGGTGATGAGTACTGATGGGTGATTCCACGGTTTGTGCAGAACTCATTCATGGCTTCGTTCTCGAACTCTTTACCATGATCACTTCTTATAGAGGCTACTATCAATCCTTTCTCTTGCTCTAGCTGAGTAACTAAGGCCACCACCACCTTCACGGTGTCTGATTTTTAACGCAGAAAATCGATCCATGAGTAGTGAGTGTAATCATTTACACATACAGCATACCTCTTCTACCACTACTCTCCACTTCCATTGGTCCCATCAGATCCATATGCAGAAGTTGGAGAGGTCTAGTGGTACTCATCTTAGTAACTTTTGGATGAGGGACCCTTGTCTCTTTCTCGATTTGGCATTCCCCACACACTGCTTTCATCTCGCCCTTGATTTCAGGAATACCACGAACTAATTGATCGGAAGCAAGTTTTCTTAACATCCTCAAGTTGAGATGTCTCAACCTTTTATGCCATAGATTCATTATTTCTGTCTTCGTCAACAGACAGGTTGATACAGAGTTTTGCGACAGCATTCTCTAGTAAATAGCAGTTGTTGGCAGACCTCGTACCCTTCATTATGCATCTTCCCTCTGCTTCAAACACTTGACAGATCTTTTGAGCAAAATTTACAAAGTGCGTATCATCACATAGCTGGCTGATGCTGATGAGATTTGCATTTAGGACTTGTACAAGCATCACATTCCTTAACTTGGGCAATCCGCGAACATCCAGTGTTTCTTTTTCCGAGGACTTTCCCTTTTAACCCATTTCCAAATGTCACGTCTTGTTCTTTGCAGGGTTAAATGTCTGTCGGATAGGATTTGTTCCCAGTCATATGTCTAGAGCATCCGATGTCGAAATCAATTTTCCTTTCTTTATAGATCTTGCTGAGTTGTAGCACACATAAGTATGATGATCCATTCTAATCTGTGCCTCGGACAATTGTTTGGGAGTCATTTTTGTGATTTCCAGTACTTGTTGAGTATAGGACAGGACCCTTGGATGTGACCAACTTGATTGCAGAAGTAGCATCATTGTTTGTCTTGTTGAGATCTAGTTAAGTGTTGAATGAGTTGTTGCAGCATCTTCTTGTTTTTTCTTCTGGGCTTTTTCTTTGGAGTCTGTTTTTGTCTTTCAGTTGGTGCCTTCATGCTTTGTACTTCTTGTTCAGCACATTTGACAAACTTGGTCTCTTCAGTGCCATTCTCTCATGTGTACCCGAGTCTAGCATTGCCTCCTCTATACCTTTGAAATGCCAGCAAGTTGTCCAAGTGGTTCGACCCTCTATTGAGCATTTTTGCTGTCTTTCTGTACAAGTGTACTTCTTCCATTATGTTGCGCATATGGCATCTGTGACAAAGCTGAAGCTCCCGGGCGGAAGAATGAGCTACAGAAAACTCTGGTACTGGAAGCTGGTACTTTTAAAATGAAGACTTACAAAACAAGAGAGGCAGAAGAAGCTATAACATCTTGTGATGACTGGAACTGGTGCAGATGATCAGAATGGATCAACACAATAACCAGAAGAGGCTATAAAATCCCCTGAAGTTCAAGGTTAAAGCTAAAAGAAAGTATCTTTGTAACAGATCAATCTGGTGGTGATCGGAGGGTATCGAGGAGATTGCTGCCGGCTTGGCAACAGGCTGCATATGGCCCAGATGATCATAGAGTCTTCAGCAACAGCGCAGATGAAGGCCAACAAGATAAGGTTTCTAAATTCCAGATTAGGAAATTGAATCTCAACAACCTTCCAGGAATCTAGGAGAAGATTCGAAAGGTGGAGTTATCTGCGGAAGGCAGAATTATCTCTTGGAGAAAAAAGTTATTGAGGAAGTAAAAAAGTTATATGTAGCAGGCAGAGTCCGAAGAAATAGACGACCACAAGAATCAAAGAAAACACACACTCAGCAGAGATCAAAGCAGAGAGTGCTGAAGCGCAAGTTGCGTGAGAGTAGAGGAGTAATCCGGACTAGAACAGTTTGATTACTATATTGATTCAAGGAAGTCGACTGGAGCGGAGACTCGTCGACAGACCAAATGGTAGACAGTCGCGGAGTGCAGCTTGCTCGGACTGTCCTATCGTGCTTCTTGGTAGTGACGGAAGGTCATCATTAATTGAGGGGGAGCAGCGCCGAGTGACCGACTACTCAGCAGGGAGTGTTTGGAGAAGTCACGGGCAAAAGCTTCAGCAACTAGGCATCAGACGTTACTGTAGCATCCGATGCAAAACATTGTAATAGGATAGGCTGAGTCTATGAGTTCAGGTCGTTAGCTATCTATTACTGGAAGTGTGTTGATAGTGTATGAAATTCGCAATGTCTCAGTCAGACAGATTTGTGAACAAGCAGTTGCTGCAGCACACTCTTGTTCACTCGGAAATTGTCTCAGCAAACAATGAACAAGACAGAAGTTTGTTCACCCAATTCGGCCAACTGCCTACGTCTGGGGAGGACTATTTTCCAGTCCTCAATCCACTAAACACAGAGGTCTCCAAGTACACTCGGTTACAACTCCACGCAACCTATGCTACTCAACCTTGTGTGGATCACTGAACACAATCAGAATAGGCTCTGACTTGTGTCTGCACACCCTCTACAAATGTCAATCTAGAATAGCTACTGTCTCCTCGAAACTCAGCCTATTCTAAACTGCACTCACTCAGCAGGGTTGCTGTAGCACACAGCTGATGCACAATTGTCCGCGTCGCTCCAAAGCCTTCTGCCGAGCCGATCGAACGATTCCACGAGCGCTGCACCCTCTCGAATACTCCCCCTCACTCAGTGACCTCCTGCCACTAGCGAGAACTGCCGCTTAGACACTCGACCGAGCCACTCACTCGTCAGTTCTTCCGCGGCTGCCCTTGATCAACCAACAAGCACCACTGCTCTGAATTGGCTTCCAGATCAAGCTCGGATCAGACTATGCAAGTCCTGATCTCCTTCTCTTTCTGTCACCACAGCTCTGCGCTCATGCTCTGCTCACGGGTGATGATCGAAGAACTCGTCTGTCGCACACCAAAATTGCTCTCTGAATTCTGTGTATGCACTCGTGTATCCCTCAGCTTCGATCAGACTTTCTGCTCTGTCGCGTCCTCCCTTAAAAGCAACTCCAGCTTCAACCAAGAACCGAACTTAGAAATGTCCCAAAAAGAACAATTATCTCCTAATTTTTAGGAGATTAGATTTGTTTTTAATTCCCAAAACAAATCTCCTTCTCTAGCTAGGAATTCCCCACTGGAATATTCTTGGCAGCAACTTAGAAATTCTTCTGATGCTCTCCACAGGGCTTCCAGGCCTTCTAGCCAAAGGCCCAGGTTGCTGCTGCTACTCGGACAGATGCTGCAGCCACTTGAACAAGCTCCTGCTATAGCATCCCCTGCTGTAGCTGCTCCTTGTTCACTTGTGCTGGTTTTGTCAAACACTGCCATACTTGCATCATCAATCTCCCCCTTGGCATTTTGACAAAACCCTAGGACACTGATGCATACTTCCATGAACATTAAATACACCAACGAAAATGTTTAACGTTAAGAGAGAGAGGTGGCCATACTCGGCCTAAGCACGAACACGCAGGGCCAAAAAAAGAGGTCATCAGTTCATTCATCAGTTCATCAGTGGCTGCAAAGAACTCTCCCCCTTTTTGGCACAGATGCTCAAGGGGCCTGCTCGTCATCCGCCGGGAACTCCAGGTCTCTGAGCAGACTTCTGATCTGGCCGCGCCTAGCATCCCTCCTTTTTGCTTCAGCTTCAAGAGTGAGCAACTCAGATCTGAGATGGCTCACAATTCTGGCACGGAGAGCTATTTGGATCGTGGCGCCAGGGGGAAGGGATTCTCCAGAGGAGCTGGGGTTGAAGCACCAACCAAGAGAGGATCCTCATAGGCAATGTCCACTGCATGTTTCCCTTTGAACAGTTTGTGGTCCACTGTAAAGACCTGCAGCTCCTCGGATAAACCTTCAGAAATCTCACCAAGCTCCGGATGCTGTGAGACCATCATCCCATAGATGAGGGAGGGTAAAACGATGGGCTTGCTGGAGGAAGCGCTGCCAGCATGAGTAGCCAGCTGGGAAAACATCACACTGCCCAGACTGATTTTCCTCCTTTTCCCAATAGAGTAGAGAAGGTTAGCAAAGGCTCTGCTAACCTTTCCCCTGTGAGAGCTGGGGATCCAGTTTCTAATGCCCAAATGATACAGCAGGGCATTTTTAGAGGTGAGTTCAGCAGCACTAAGATTTGGACCACCCCAAGACAGGCAAACTCCTCCTGTCAGAACCTTAGCCAGCATCTCTGGCTGGACATCCGTGGGCGCTCTGGCATTTTCATGGATCTCAAGAAACTCATCTATTTTCTCAGGGGTGATAAGAACTTTCTTACCCCGCACCCAACTCTTTCCAAACTCATCGCCTCCTTCCTCGCCAAATTTTTCTTCCATGTTCACAATAAATTCCCTAACAAGAGCTATATTGAATCTGAATGGGTAAGTCAGGGATTTGAGTAGGTTTACCTCAGTAAGAAGCTGGATAATGGCTGCTGATTTGTACTTGTCCAGGTCCAGTCTCTTTTCAATCACAATGTGCTTCCTCTCAACAGCACTCCGGGATTGGGAGGCATTCCTATTTCTGAACCAGATATCCCCTACTGTGATTGCAGTTGAGTCTGCCAATGCAGGTCCTCTCTCAGACGGTTCACCAGCAGTACCTTCTTCTTCTTCACTGGATTCCTCTTCTTCACTGCTGGAGACAGGAATTAGGATAGGGGCTTTTCCTTTGTCTAAGGGTGGGGGAGGATGTGCTGCAGCAGGTTCTTGTTCAGGAGACTCAGCTTCTATCTCCTCCCCTTCACCTACAATGCCAGGAGACATGACAAGTGTTCTGCACCTCTCTTCAGCAGAACCTGCTACAGCATCCTCTGTAGCTTGTTCTTCTCCCGAGACTTCTTCAAGCACAGCCTCTTCAGTCAACACTGCTGCACTGGATACAGGCTCCCCGTCACGGACCAAGCGCCTCCTTTTCTGCGGAGTTCCTTCTTGTGGAGAAGGATCGCTGTGCGACACAGGGAGAGGTGCGGGTTCCCACACCACCACGTTTAGACGCTGAGCAGGCGCTTCATTGCGCGACTTAGACCTCCTTTCAGACCTGCCTTGTCGATCTGCTGCCAGATTCTTCTTCAAACCGCGAGTCTTCACCATTGTTGCGGGTTTGTAGAGGATTGGAGGAACGCACAGTGAGGATGATCAGCAACGATTTTGGGAAAACACCTTCAACTTGTCTTTGCCCTAGAAGTTGATTTACCCGTTATTTTTCCTTTTTCAATTTGAAGCTTCTGGATCACGTGCCAGACATGTGCCTTCTCCCAGCTTTAGCAACCAAAATACGTGAACAAGCTTATTCTAACCAGGTTGCTATAGCAGACGCGAGCTAGTTCTCCTGCTCATTCCGGATGACCGCTTTGTTTGGCGGATCCTCGTGAGGTTCTGATGATGATTTCTTCACCCATACCTTGGTTTGTCTAGAGTTTCTCCTCTTTTGACCCTCAAGGCTCCTGTCTCTCCGTTTATCATATTTGGGTTTCCACACCTGTATTACCTGTGGCTTTCTCCTGTCTTTAGCTTTCCAGTTCCCTGGTGCAGCGATCTTAGAGATCCTCCTCTGCGATTCTTTCCAGTAATAAGCATTTCCCGAAACTACTGGGCAAGGAGTCTTTATGCAGCATGCGTTGGCTCTGGATTTCATTCCCCATTTTCCAGCTGAGGAGGTTCTCTGCTGCCGCTTCAGGTTGGAGGATATCTTCTGATTCCCAATACTTGTGCAGGAACTCTTTTTATTCTGAGGCTCTGGATTTGTTTTAGAAGGATGATGCGCCAGGTGCTGCAGCATCCTCTTGTTCACGTGTCTAGTTCCATCTTTCCCTGCAGGTTTTGGAGAATCATCTGTATCATTCTTTTCATCTATCATAGCATCCAAGGCCTTAATGAAAACTGTTCCTCTAGAGCTTTCTTCGCCAGTATATCCAAGCCCCGTTCTCCCTTTTCCAAGTCTTTGATAAGACAAAATTTCATCCAAGATATTTTTCTGAGAATCAGCTGCCATGGCTGTTGCTGGTGAGAACCCAATGTCAGTGACTTGGCTTCCTATGTCTTCCCTTTTCAGAATGGTAACTTGACTGTTGGATGAGGAGAGAAATTTCCTTCGTTCTTCTTCCAGAAGCTTGACTCTGTTAGTCAATGCTTGATTCGTCTGAAGGGCTGCCTCACACTGTTTGAGAATCTTCCCCAGATAGTCAATAAGGCTGTCAAATGAGTCCTCTTCATCTTCACTTTCGGATACTTCAATCCCATAGTGAAATTCATCCTTCTTTAGCTCTTTGAGGTTGAAATCTGACACACTGGTTAGCACAACATAGTTTTCTTCATCACTTTCCTCAGAGTCACTCCATTTTGCTGTCAGGGACTTGTTGTTCTTTTTCTCTGAGTTTTTGAGGGGTTTGCTCGGACAGTCAGCCTCAATATGTCCATACCCTTCACAGTTCCAGCATTGGACCCCCTTTTTCATTTCTTTCTTCTCATCTTCATTCTGAGCAGGTTCCTTCCCTTTCCTTTTATTTTCTCCACCTCTTCTGAATTGTTTTCGTGAGGATGAGCTTTCCCCAGTTCTTGAGTCCAAGTTCTTCAGGAGCTTTCCAAGGTTCTTGACTAGCATACTCAGCTGATCATCTGGAACTGGCTTCTTAGCTTCTGTTTCAGCCTTCAGTCCAATATTCTTGTCCTTAGGTGTGAGATCTTCTTTAACCAGTTTCATCTCAAATTGTTTGAGGGATCCCATCAACTCGTCCAGCCTCATGAATCTGACATTTTGAGCTTCTTCAATGGCCGTCACTTTCATATCAAATCTTGTGGGCAGCGATCTGAGGACCTTCCTGATCAGCTTCTCTTCAGGAATAGGTTCACCAAGAGCATGAGCTTCATTTTCCAGATCACAAAGTTTTGCATTAAACTCAGTGACAGTTTCTTCTTCCAGCATTCTCAGATTCTCAAACTGTGTGGCAATAATCTGTAATCTTGACAGCTTTACTCTATAAGTTCCTTCTTCATGTGCAGTTTGCAGAATTTCCCAAGCTTGTTTGGCCATGTCACAATTTGATATCAGCCCGAAATTGTTAGCATCAACTGCAGCAAAAATTGCATTCGGGCCTTTGAATTACCAGTTGCTGCAGCTCCCTCTTCAGCAGTCCATTGTTCTTCAGGCTTTATCCGTGTGACTCCCTGTTCATCCATGGTGATTGAGGGAGACCACTGGACCACGATAGCTCTCCAGGTCTTCTCATCGATGGCCTTGAGAAAGGCTTTCATCCTAGCCTTCCAATATCCATAGTTGCTTTCTTCCAACAACGGAGGTCTGCTTGTGCTCTGTCCTTCCTTCATTGTCTTGGCTTCTTCAGAGACACTGTAGGATCTTTTACTCTATGTGTTGAGCTCCCGCTTTGATACCAATTGAAATTCGCAGTGTCTCAGTCAGACAGATTTGTGAACAAGCAGTTGTGCAGCACACTCTTGTTCACTCGGAAATTGTCTCAGCAAACAATGAACAAGACAGAAGTTTGTTCACCCAGTTCGGCCAACTGCCTACATCTGGGGAGGACTATTTTCCAGTCCTCAATCCACTAAACACAGAGGTCTCCAAGTACACTCGGTTACAACTCCACACAACCTATGCTACTCAACCTTGTGTGGATCACTGGACACAATCAGAATAGGCTCTGACTTGTGTCTGCACACCCTCTACAAATGTCAATCTAGAATAGCTACTGTCTCCTCGAAACTCAGCCTATTCTAAACTGCACTCACTCAGCAGGGTTGCTGTAGCAATTGCTGTAGCACACAGCTGATGCACAATTGTCCGCGTCGCTCCAAAGCCTTCTGCCGAGCCGATCGAACGATTGCACGAGCGCTGCACACTCTCGAATACTCCCCCTCACTCAGTGACCTCCTGCCACTAACGAGAACTGCCGCTTAGACACTCGGCCGAGCCACTCACTCGTCAGTTCTTCCGCGGCTGCCCTTGATCAACCAACAAGCACCACTGCTCTGGATTGGCTTCCAGATCAAGCTCGGATCAGACTATGCAAGTCCTGATCTCCTTCTCTTTCTGTCACCACAGCTCTGCGCTCATGCTCTGCTCACGGGTGATGATCGAAGAACTCGTCTGTCGCACACCAAAATTGCTCTCTGAATTCTGTGTATGCACTCGTGTATCCCTCAGCTTCGATCAGACTTTCTGCTCTGTCGCGTTCTCCCTTAAAAGCAACTCCAGCTTCAACCAAGAACCGAACTTAGAAATGTCCCAAAAAGAACAATTATCTCCTAATTTTTAGGAGATTAGATTTGTTTTTAATTCCCAAAACAAATCTCCTTCTCTAGCTAGGAATTCCCCACTGGAATATTCTTGGCAGCAACTTAGAAACTCTTCTGATGCTCTCCGCAGGGCTTCCAGGCCTTCTAGCGAAAGGCCCAGGTTGCTGCTGCTACTCGGACAGATGCTGCAGCCACTTGATCAAGCTCCTGCTATAGCATCCCCTGCTGTAGCTGCTCCTTGTTCACTTGTGCTGGTTTTGTCAAACACTGCCATACTTGCATCATCAGTGTATGCTAGTATGTGTTAACAGATTAAGCGGAGACTTCGACTTGTTTAGGAGTAGTGGTTAGATTAGCGTGGCTGAGTTGTTGGAAACCATTGTACTCTAACTGTGATAGTGAAGTCTTGAGGATCGAGAGTTGTCCTCCCCTGATGTAAGCTGTTGCCGAACTCGGTAAAAACAATTCTGATTGTGCTTCTCAGGATTGGTCGAAGTAAAGCTTCAACAACTTAGTGGAAGAAGTTTGCTGAAGCAAATTGATAATGTAGTATGGCAGTGTTTGACAAAACCAGCACAAGTGAACAAGGAGTTGCTACAGCACAAGTAAACAAGCAGGCCAGCAGGAGTGAACTAGCAGCAGCTGCAGCTGGGGATGCTATAGCAGGAGCTTGTTCAACTGGCTGTTTCATCTGTCCGAGAAGCAGCAGCTACCTGAGCTTGCCTTGAAGGGCTGGAAACTCTACGGAGAGCATCTGAAGTTTTTCTAAAAAGCTGTGGAGTATTTTCCAGTAAGGTTTACTAGTCAGAGAAGGAGATTTGCATTGAAGATAAATATCAAATCTAATCTCCTAGATTTTAGGAGATAATTGTTCCTTTTGGGACATTGCCTAAACCTGGACATTGCTTAAAGCTGGTGCTGCTATTTAAGCGAGAGGTGTTCAGAGCTGAGAGGTTGATCGAAGCTGAGGGATACACGAGTGCATACACAGAATTTAGAGAGAGCAATTTGTGGTGTGCGACGGAAGTTTTCTTCGATCATCACCCGAGAGCAGAGCGTGAGCGCAGAGCTGTGGTGACAGAAGCAGAAGGTGGTCAGGACTTGCAGAGTCTGATCCAAGCTTGATCTGGAAGCCAATTCAGAGCAGTGGTGCTTGTTGGTTGATCAAGGACAGCCGCGGAAGAACTGACGGGTGGTTGGCTCGGTCAAGTATCGTGCTGCAGTACTCGCTAGTGGCAGGTGGTCACTGAGTGAGGGGGAGTATTCCAGAGTGTGCAGCACTCCTGGAATCGTTCGAACGGCTCGGCAGAAGGCTTTGGAGCGACGCGGACAAATTGTGCTTCAGCTGTGTGTTACAGCAGTTGCTACAGCAACCCTGCTGAGTTGAGTGTAGTTTAGAATAGGCTGAGTCTTGAGAAGTCTGTAGCTATTCTAGATTGACATTTGTAGAGGGTGTGCAGACACAAGTCAGAGTTTGTTCTGATTGTGTTGAGTGATCCACACAGGGTTGAGTAGCATAGGTTGCGTGAGTTGTAACCGAGTGTACTTGGAGACCTTTGGTTTGAGTGGATTGAGGACTGGAGAATAGTCCTCCCCAGACGTAGGCAGTTGGCCGAACTGGGTGAACAAACCTTTGTCTTGTTAATTGTTTGCTGAGACAATTTCCGAGTGAACAAGAGTGTGCTGCAGCAACTGCTTGTTCACATGTCTGTCGAACTGAGACGCTGCGAATTATCAATTGGTATTAGAGCAGGAGCTCGACACACAGGGTGAAAGATCCTACAGTGTCTCTGAAGAAGCCACGACAATGAAGGAAGGACAGAGCACAAGCAGACCCCCATTGTTGGAAGAAAGCAACTATGGATATTGGAAGGCTAGGATGAAAGCCTTTCTCAAGGCCATTGATGAGAAGACCTGGAGAGCAATAATGGTCCAGTGGTCTCCCCCAATTACCATGGATGAACAGGGAGTCACACGGATAAAGCCTGAAGAACAATGGACTGCTGAAGAGGGAGCTGCAGCAACTAGTAATTCAAAGGCTCTGAATGCAATTTTTGCTGCAGTTGATGCTAACAATTTTAGGTTGATATCGAATTGTGACATGGCCAAACAAGCGTGGGAAATTCTGCAAACTGCACATGAAGGAACTGATAGAGTGAAGCTGTCAAGACTCCAGATCATTGCTACACAGTTTGAGAATCTGAGAATGCTGGAAGAGGAGACTGTGACTAAGTTTAATGCTAAGCTCTGTGATCTTGCAAATGAAGCCCATGCTCTTGGTGAACCTATCCCTGAAGAAAAGCTGATCAGAAAGGTTCTCAGATCGCTCCCCACAAGATTGGACATGAAGGTGACATCCATTGAAGAAGCTCAAAATGTCATATTTATGAGGCTTGAAGAGTTGATGGGGTCTCTCAAACAATTTGAGATGAAGCTCGTTAAAGAAAACATCACTACTAAGGACAAGGATGTTGGTCTAAAAGCTGAAGCAGAATCCAAGAAGCCAGTTCCAGAAGATCAGCTGAGTATGCTTGTTAAGAACCTTGGAAAGCTTCTGAAGAACATGGAATCCAGAACCGGGAAAAGCTCTTCCTCGCGAAAACAATTCAGAAGGGGCCGTGAAAGTAACAGAAAAGGGAAGGAACCGGCTCAGAATGAAGACGAAAAGAAAGAAATGAAGAAGGGAGTCCAATGCTGGAACTGTGCAGGCTACGGTCATCGACAAATCAACTGCACTAGCAAACCGATAAAAAAGAGGGCTCTCTCTGCCAGTGGAAGTGAAGACGAGAAAGAGCTGAGTGAAGATGAATGCAACTTAGCCAGATACAGGTCTGTCAGAAGAGGCAGAAAAACACAAGGAAGATTGAACCAGGACTTGCTACAGCAACCTCTGTATCACCGTAACAAGAGAGCTTCAAAGTATAAAAAATGTTACAGCTGCGGTCGCAAAGGTCACATAAAAAGAAACTATTCCTCAGCTCATGCCGGAGTAGCTTCAGCCAGGAAACCTGTCAGACAGAATCATGCGCAGACTCAGCTCCTCGCTCTTGTCAGCACAGCTAGCACCTCGGACAGAATAAGCTGGTACTTTGACAGTGGTTGTTCAGGACATATGACAGGAGAAAGATCCTTCTTGAAAAACATTACACCCTGTTT
This sequence comes from Umbilicus rupestris, assembly GCA_963678935.1. Taxonomy (NCBI): domain Eukaryota; kingdom Viridiplantae; phylum Streptophyta; class Magnoliopsida; order Saxifragales; family Crassulaceae; genus Umbilicus; species Umbilicus rupestris. The sequence continues at coordinate 6,991,667 of OY787615.1, read as the reverse complement.
GGAACAACGTGTGAAGTTTGGTAACGGCCTAAAAGGAAGAGTTATGGGAAGGGGAACTTTGGCAGTTGAAGGAATGCCGAGCCTGAGCAATGTTCTTCTAGTGGAAGGGCTAAAGGCAAATCTCATAAGCATTAGTCCGCTGTGTGATGGGACTAAACAGGTAAAATTTACGACAGACTCATGCAAAGTCCTCGACAAATCTGGAAAATGTATAATGGAAGGAGCCAGATCAAAGAGCAACTGTTATCTTCTCAATGTGAGTTCAAACTCACCGATTCAGAAATGTATGCTGACAAAGGCCGAGGAAATGACTCAATGGCACAGAAGGAGGGGGCATGTTAACCTGAGAACTCTGAAGAGAATTGCTACAGAAGGTCTAGTCAGAGGAATACCGCTGCTAAAAGGGGAGACAGACTCTATCTGTGGTGACTGTCAGATTGGGAAACAAAAGAAGGCTTCGCATCCAAGAGTCAAAGATATTGGTACCACCAGGCCTCTAGAGTTGATTCACATGGATCTGATGGGACCAATGGAAGTCGAGAGTCTGGGCAGGAAAAGGTATGCATTTGTCTGTGTTGATGACTACTCCAGATTCACCTGGATAGATTTTATCAGAGAAAAATCAGATACTGTGAGAGTCATTGTGTCACTGGTGTCTCGTCTAGAGCAAGAGAAAAACCTCAGAATCAGCAGCATTCGCAGTGATCATGGCAGGGAATTTGAAAACAAAGATATGGATGATTTCTGTCGACAAAGGGGTATCTCACATCAGTACTCCTCTCCCATTACCCCTCAGCAGAATGGTGTAGTGGAACGAAAGAATCGAACAATCCAAGAAATGGCCAGAGTCATGATCCATGCTAAGAGGGTTCCCCTGAAATTCTGGGCAGAGGCCATGAATACCGCATGTTACATCATCAATAGAGTCACCTTACGGAGAGGAACCAACCAGACCTGCTATGAGCTCTTGAATCAAAAGAAGCCCACAGTTAAATACTTTCACGTCTTTGGAAGTGACTGTTTTATTCTAAGAGATCGGGAGTATAGGCAGAAACTAGACCCAAAAAGTGATCCTGGTCTGTTTCTGGGCTACTCGACACACAGCAGAGCTTATCGAGTCTACAACCAGCGGACACATACAGTAATGGAATCCATAAATGTTGTTGTCAACGATGCTGAAGAAATCCCTCCCTCTGATACTGTCACTGATGATGAAGACTCTGATCTTGAGGAGGTGTCTGTCAGACAGAACAGAAGTGAACAAGCTGTTGCTCCAGAAGATGCTACAGCAAGTGCTGAAGCAGAAAATCCAGATGTACAATTAGAAAGCTTGTCTGAAGATGTGAACTCTGAGATTTCTAATCCTCCCTCAAGGCAGCCTCCGAAGAAGATTCAGAAGAATCATCCCTTGTCAAATGTTATTGGAGACCCGTCAGAAAGAAGAAGAACCAGAAGCCATGCTTATCTCAATACATGTTTTATGTCCAGCATTGAACCCAAGAATTTCAAGGAAGCCGTGAGTGATGAATTCTGGATATTGGCGATGCAGGAAGAATTGGCTCCTAGAGCATGTATATAAATTGAAGAAAGCCTTATACGGACTGAAACAGGCTCCTCGGGCATGGTATGAGAGGTTGACAGTGTTCTTAGAAAAACATGGCTACAAACGAGGGGGAGCTGACAAAACTCTATTTGTCAAAAGAACTCAGTCAGATGTGATCATTGCTCAAATATATGTGAATGATATAGTCTTTGGATCAAAATCTCAGCACCTGGTGAAGCAGTTTGTGAATCACATGCAGCAAGAATTTCAAATGAGCATGGTAGGAGAACTGTCATACTTCCTTGGTCTAGAGATTACTCAGAAAGAAGATGGCATCTTTATTGCTCAAAGCAAATACAGTAAGAACCTTGTGCAGAAATTCCAGCTAGATAAGGCCAATCACAAACGAACTCCTGCTGCCACTCATGTTAAAGCCATTAAAGATGAGCACGGTATGGAAGTGAGTCAGACTATCTACAGAAGTATGATTGGGAGCTTGCTATACTTGACTGCCAGCCGCCCTGACATTTCATTTGCAGTAGGGGTCTGTGCCAGATTTCAAGCTTGTCCCAAAGATAGCCACCTGCAGTTGGTCAAGCACATCATTCGGTATGTTGGAGGAACTGTGGACTATGGCTTATGGTATACTAAGGACACCAATGCTAATCTGGTAGGATACAGTGATGCAGACTGGGCCGGATGCTCAGAGGACAGGAAGAGCACTTCGGGAGGGTGCTTCTTCCTAAAAAATAACCTGGTCTCTTGGTTCAGCAGGAAACAGAACAGCATTTCTCTATCCACTGCCGAGGCTGAATACATTGCTGCTGGGAGCTGCTGTGCACAAATGTTGTGGATGAAGCAAATGCTGAGTGAGTATGGGATTGCTCAAGATGAAATGACCCTCTACTGCGACAATATGAGTGCCATCAGCATATCTAAGAATCCGGTTCAGCACAGCAGAACCAAGCACATTGACATTCGTCATCACTTCATCCGTGATCTAGTTGAAAAGAATATCATTGCGTTACAGCATGTGGTGTCTGCCAAACAACTTGCTGATATCTTCACAAAAGCTCTGGATGCAGCCCGGTTCGAAGACCTGCGAGCCTCTCTGGGGCTCTGTGATTTACCTCCGTAGGACGGCTCGGAGACCGCCCCCTTGTCATTTGTTCCAAAAAGGGGGAGGAGACGATAAGGAGAAGAAGGAGAGGTTAAGAAATTTTATTCTAGAAACAAACTCTCTAAGGTTTTGTCAAAATGCCAAGGGGGAGATTGATAATGTAGTATTGCAGTGTTTGACAAAATCAGCACAAGTGAACAAGGAGTTGCTACAGCACAAGTAAACAAGCAGGCCAGCAGGAGTGAACTAGCAGCAGCTGCAGCTGGGGATGCTATAGCAGGAGCTTGTTCAACTGGCTGTTTCATCTGTCCGAGAAGCAGCAGCTACTTGAGCTTGCCTTGAAAGGCTGGAAACTCTACGGAGAGCATCTGAAGTTTTTCTAAAAAGTTGTGGAGTATTTTCCAGTAAGGTTTACTAGTCAGAGAAGGAGATTTGCATTGAAGATAAATATCTGAAATTTCAAGTGTCTCTACTTATGCAGATTTGTGAACTAGCAGTTGCTGCAGCACACTCTTGTTCACTTAAATGTAGGCACAGCAGACAATGAATAGGACACAGATTTGTTCACCCAGTTCGGCCAATCTGCCTACGTCTGGGGAGGACTATTCTCCAGTCCTCAATCCACTCAACCAAAGGTTCAGATCACACTAGGTTACAACGCACGCAACCTATGCTACTTTAACCCCGTGTGGACTACTCAACACAATCAGAACAAGCTCTGATTTGTGCCAGCACACCCTCTACAATATGTCAGTCTAGAATAGCTACAATCCTCTTCAAGAACTCAGCCTATTCTAGCCTACACTACTCAGCAGGGTTGCTGCAGCAACAGCTGTAACACCAGCTGAAGCACTCTGTCCGCGTCGCTCCAAGGCCTCCTGCCGAGCCGATCGAACCACTCCAAGAGCGCTGCACACTCTGAGTAACTCCCCCTCACTCAGTGACCACCTGCCACTAGTGAGTTCTTCCGCACGAACCTCGACCGAGCCTTCCACCCGTCAGCTCTCCCGCGGCTGCCTTTGATCAACCAACAAGCTCCACAGCTCTAAATTGGCTTCCAGATCAAAGCACGAATCAGTCTCTGCAAGACCTGACTCTCTTCTGCAATACGCACCACAGCTCTGCGCTCAACGCTCTGCCCGTGTATGTTGATCGAAGAACAACTTCCGTAGCACACCCAGAAAAAATCCTCTCTCTGAATTTCGTGTCTACTCTCGTGTATCACTCAGCTTCGATCAGCCTCTTCAGCCCTCGAACCTTCTACTTAAATACCCTCACCACTTTAAGCAATTTCCAGGTTTAGGCCATTGACCCACAAGATCAATTATCTCCTAAAATCTAGGAGATTAGATTTGATTAATATCTTGAAGCATATCTCCTTCTCTGACTGATAATCCTTGCTGAAATATGCTCAGCAGCATTTTAGAAATTCTTCTAAGTACTTTCACAAAGCTGCCAAACCTTCAAAACTCACCCAGCACAAAACTGTTATTCGGACAGTTGAACTAGCTCTTGAACCAGCACCTGCTGCAGCATCCCCTGCTGCATCTGTTGCTGGTTTACTTCTGCTGTATACTTCTGCTGGCCTCCTTGATTGATTGAGCTGCAGCAGCTCCTTGTTCACCTTTGCTGTAGCTGTTTGCTGCTGCTGGAATTTCCTAAATGCATTAGGAAACAATCCCATCAATTCTAAGGAAGATCCTCCAAGATCTCTACAAGATCATATCTTCACTTCAACAAATCTGCCCTTGTTCTTGAGAGACACTCCAGAAATATTCTTCTGAATATTCAGCTCTTTCCGGAAGCCCTTCGGTCCACTGATTTGTTGTTTGAATGCAATCTTCGAGAAAGCTAAATTTCTGCTACAGCATTTGTGCTGCAGCATCTGCTGTAGCACAAGCTGTCTGAAGGTGTGCAATACTTCTGCTGCTGAACTTCTGCTCCAGAGGTTGCTATTGCACTTGCTTACTCCACTTGAGTACTGAGATAGTCACTCTGCCCAGATTGCACAAGCTGATGTCTTCATGATCTCTTTCAGATTTTCGAGCGCCCCAAGGCAACATTAAGTCGCGCGCCTCGTGAAGACATTAGCCACATAATGTCTTCATCTGGAGCGCTACTTAATGTCTTCATCTGGAGCGCCACTTACTGAGTTTGCTCACTCTGGAATGCTCTTCATCAGCTGTTTTCTTTCCATACTTGCTGTAGCAAGCTCTAGTTCACTTTGTAGGAGTTTGTCAATGATGCCACATACCTTCACAATCTCCCCCTTGGCATTTTGACAAAATCCAAGAACCCTTCTAATCTTAGGCAATCCTCTTCTCATCTTTGAACTCCATCTTTTGCAGCTTCTTCAGCTTCAATCTTCAGGGGATGTTGTAGCAACTTCTTGTGCTTGTTTTGTCAAGGATGCCATTACCTGAACACTCTCCCCCTTGGCATTTTTGACAAAACCTGAGCATCATTTCTAAGAGCATCATTTCTAAGAGCACCTCTTCTCTTCTTCTCCCCTTCTCCTCTTCTCCTCTTCTCCTCTTCTCCCCCTTTTTGTCACAAATGATAGAGGGGGATACCAGCTAAACTCAGCGAGTATGCCAACGCCTCTTCTCCATCCACAGGAGAGGGCATTCCAATGTGTCAACATGTGCTTCTTTGGTTGGCTTTGGGGGAATATCAGGTGGCTGCTTCTCCACCCATACTTGTACTGGTTTTCGAACATGCTGCTTCCGAGTTTTGTTGTGACCAGCAACTCTTCCTTTCCTTCCGGCATTCTTTTGATGTCTCATCCTCTCTGTGTCAGCATCCTTCTTGATCCTCATTTTCGTTGTCCCTCCACCATATCTGATGTTTTCGTGCACAACTGAACAGTGACAGTCCATCGGCTTTGATGAGCTGGAGATCACTTGCGTGCCACGCCTGATCCTTGGCTTCATCTGGCGTTGTCCGTCTGTAGGCAATTTCTGAGATCTCCAATACTTGTTCAGGATCGGGCATCTTCTCTGAATGTGTCCCTCTCGATCACAGAAATAACATCTGCGACTTTTGCACCTGGGTTTCTTTTCTGCTACAGGTTGTTGATACAACGGTTGCTGTAGCAGCTTCTTGTTCACCCTTCTATGCACCTTTTTCTGAACTATTTTCTGGGACAGGACCGGTTTCTCCACTGCAATCTCAGCATCTTCTAGCTCCGTAGCTTTGATGAATACAGTACTTTCAGCACCTTCTTCTCCAGTGTATCCAAGACCAGAGTAGCCTCCTCCATATCTTTGGCGAGCTAGAATATCTTCAAGAGTGCTTGTTCCACTGTTAAGCATCTTTGTAGTCTTCCGGTAGAGGTTGAGCTCTTCCTTCTCTGCAGCAAACTTCTCTTTTTGCTGGGCAGCCTGACCCGTAAGAGAAGTGATCGTCTTCACCAGCTCTTCTTGTTTTTCTTCCAGCTCTGAAACTTTGGTAGTCAATCCTCTGTTGATCTCCATGACTCGCAGACACTCTTCGTGCAACAGGGTAAAGTTTTTGACAATGGACTCCTCAGTGATTTCCTCGTCATCACCACTGTCTGACTCCTCAACACCATGAACAATTTCTGGCTTTGTTGAAACGGTGCTCTTCATATCAGTTTCAATCATCAAAGCAACATTGCTAATTTGGTCAGATTTTTCCTCACTGTCTTCGTCTCTCCAATTTGAAGATACGATCTTGTTCTTTTCATGAGCCATCTGAAGAATCTCCCATGCTTGCTTGGCAACTTCACAGTCAGAGATCAGCCTGAAATTATTTGCGTTAACAGCGGCAAATATCGCGTTCAAGGCTCTTGAGTTACTGGTTGCTATAGCTTCCTCTTTAGCTGTCCATAACTCCTCTGGTTTCTCCAGTGCAACTCCTTTGTCGTCGATGATCAGTGGGTATGACCATCCAGACACTACTGCTCTCCAAGTCATCTCATCCATCGTCTTTAGGAAGACCTTCATTCCCGCCTTCCAACATCCATAATTGTTCTCTTCCAATAATGGAGGTCTGCTTGTGCTCTGTCCTTCCTTCATTGTCTTGGCTTCTTCAGAGACACTGTAGGATCTTTTTAACTCTGTGTGTCGAGTTCCCGCTCTGATACCAATTGAAATTTCAAGTGTCTCTACTTATGCAGATTTGTGAACTAGCAGTTGCTGCAGCACACTCTTGTTCACTTAAATGTAGGCACAGCAGACAATGAATAGGACACAGATTTGTTCACCCAGTTCGGCCAATCTGCCTACGTCTGGGGAGGACTATTCTCCAGTCCTCAATCCACTCAACCAAAGGTTCAGATCACACTAGGTTACAACGCACGCAACCTATGCTACTTTAACCCCGTGTGGACTACTCAACACAATCAGAACAAGCTCTGATTTGTGCCAGCACACCCTCTACAATATGTCAGTCTAGAATAGCTACAATCCTCTTCAAGAACTCAGCCTATTCTAGCCTACACTACTCAGCAGGGTTGCTGCAGCAACAGCTGTAACACCAGCTGAAGCACTCTGTCCGCGTCGCTCCAAGGCCTCCTGCCGAGCCGATCGAACCACTCCAAGAGCGCTGCACACTCTGAGTAACTCCCCCTCACTCAGTGACCACCTGCCACTAGTGAGTTCTTCCGCACGAACCTCGACCGAGCCTTCCACCCGTCAGCTCTCCCGCGGCTGCCTTTGATCAACCAACAAGCTCCACAGCTCTAAATTGGCTTCCAGATCAAAGCACGAATCAGTCTCTGCAAGACCTGACTCTCTTCTGCAATACGCACCACAGCTCTGCGCTCAACGCTCTGCCCGTGTATGTTGATCGAAGAACAACTTCCGTAGCACACCCAGAAAAAATCCTCTCTCTGAATTTCGTGTCTACTCTCGTGTATCACTCAGCTTCGATCAGCCTCTTCAGCCCTCGAACCTTCTGCTTAAATACCCTCACCACTTTAAGCAATTTCCAGGTTTAGGCCATTGACCCACAAGATCAATTATCTCCTAAAATCTAGGAGATTAGATTTGATTAATATCTTGAAGCATATCTCCTTCTCTGACTGATAATCCTTGCTGAAATATGCTCAGAAGCATTTTAGAAATTCTTCTAAGTACTTTCACAAAGCTGCCAAACCTTCAAAACTCACCCAGCACAAAACTGTTATTCGGACAGTTGAACTAGCTCTTGAACCAGCACCTGCTGCAGCATCCCCTGCTGCATCTGTTGCTGGTTTACTTCTGTTGTATACTTCTGCTGGCCTCCTTGATTGATTGAGCTGCAGCAGCTCCTTGTTCACCTTTGCTGTAGCTGTTTGCTGCTGCTGGAATTTCCTAAATGCATTAGGAAACAATCCCATCAATTCTAAGGAAGATCCTCCAAGATCTCTACAAGATCATATCTTCACTTCAACAAATCTGCCCTTGTTCTTGAGAGACACTCCAGAAATATTCTCCTGAATATTCAGCTCTTTCCGGAAGCCCTTCGGTCCACTGATTTGTTGTTTGAATGCAATCTTCGAGAAAGCTAAATTTCTGCTACAGCATTTGTGCTGCAGCATCTGCTGTAGCACAAGCTGTCTGAAGGTGTGCAATACTTCTGCTGCTGAACTTCTGCTCCAGAGGTTGCTATTGCACTTGCTTACTCCACTTGAGTACTGAGATAGTCACTCTGCCCAGATTGCACAAGCTGATGTCTTCATGATCTCTTTCAGATTTTCGAGCGCCCCAAGGCAACATTAAGTCGCGCGCCTCGTGAAGACATTAGCCACATAATGTCTTCATCTGGAGCGCTACTTAATGTCTTCATCTGGAGTGCCACTTACTGAGTTTGCTCACTCTGGAATGCTCTTCATCAGCTGTTTTCTTTCCATACTTGCTGTAGCAAGCTCTAGTTCACTTTGTAGGAGTTTGTCAATGATGCCACATACCTTCACAATATCAAATCTAATCTCCTAGATTTTGAGGAGATAATTGTTCCTTTTGGGACATTGCCTAAACCTGGACATTGCTTAAAGCTGGTGCTGCTATTTAAGCGAGAGGTGTTTAGAGCTGAGAGGTTGATCGAAGCTGAGGGATACACGAGTGCATACACAGAATTTAGAGAGAGCAATTTGTGGTGTGCGACGGAAGTTTTCTTCGATCATTACCCGAGAGCAAAGCGTGAGCGCAGAGCTGTGGTGACAGAAGCAGAAGGTGGTCAGGACTTGCAGAGTCTGATCCAAGCTTGATCTGGAAGCCAATTCAGAGCAGTGGTGCTTGTTGGTTGATCAAGGACAGCCGCGGAAGAACTGACGGGTGGTTGGCTCGGTCAAGTGTCGTGCGGCAGTACTCGCTAGTGGCAGGTGGTCACTGAGTGAGGGGGAGTATTCCAGAGTGTGCAGCACTCCTGGAATCGTTCGAACGGCTCGGCAGAAGGCTTTGGAGCGACGCGGACAAATTGTGCTTCAGCTGTGTGTTACAGCAACCCTGCTGAGTTGAGTGTAGTTTAGAATAGGCTGAGTCTTGAGAAGTCTGTAGCTATTCTAGATTGACATTTGTAGAGGGTGTGCAGACACAAGTCAGAGTTTGTTCTGATTGTGTTAAGTGATCCACACAAGGTTGAGTAGCATAGGTTGCGTGAGTTGTAACCGAGTGTACTTGGAGACCTTTGGTTTGAGTGGATTGAGGACTGGAGAATAGTCCTCCCCAGACGTAGGCAGTTGGCCGAACTGGGTGAACAAACCTTTGTCTTGTTCATTGTTTGCTGAGACAATTTCCGAGTGAACAAGAGTGTGCTGCAGCAACTGCTTGTTCACAAGTCTGTCGAACTGAGACGCTGCGAATTATCACAAATCGTGGGTTGTCGTCTACTGTTACGCATTGCCAATTTCAATTGGTATCAGAGCCGGTCCCTCGACATAGAATGAGGCCCAGGAAGGCATTGCTATTTATCATGGGCGACAGAATGAGAAGACAGAGCTCACGTATATCACTACTATCCGAAAAAGGAAGTCAAGATAGCGAGTATTGCAGCAGTGAAGAAGAGGAAATCTTAGAAGAATTCATTGTCACTCACTACAAGCAGATGGTTGAGAAGTGTATGGAAGTAGTAGAGATGAATAAGAGGCTGATCGAAAAGTATCAAAACTTGAGAATGAAAAGGAAGAACTCGCGAAGATCGTTTCATATATGACAAAATAGGCTAAGCAAAGAGAGGCAAAACACGCTAAGATTATGATCGAAGTGAGTCTGTACAGAAAAACAGTCAGAATGCTCAACACCGGAACAAATAATCCGGAAGATGTCCTAGCGTGTCAAACACCTGGAAATAATTGTTATGGCCTCGGGTACATTGGTGACAGAGGCGTTGGAATAACAACGTTTGTCAGAGCAGAGACACCAGAAGTTCGTAAGTGTGAAGCTGTGAAAAGGAAGAGAAACCAGGGTCGGAAGAAAAAGTCCAAAAGAAAGAACCAGAAGAAGGTACAACAAACTTTTCTGCTCTGTGGTTGTTTTTCACAAGACAGACACATATGTTATTTCTACAATCAACCTGGTCACATCCAACGGGTTTGTCCCATTTTGAACAAGTACTGGAGATTACAAAAACCATCTAAGAGCAATTACCAACGATATAGAGAACTGTATGCCTTTGTATCCTACAGCTCATCGAAGGAGTTCAAGTAAGGGAGCTGGTATTTTGACAATGGGTGTTTAGGACACATGACTAGAGAAAGATCCTTCGTGACAAACATTCAACCTTGAAAAGAACAACATGTAACCTCTAGGGGAAGGGACACTCGACGTACTCAAATTACCCAAACTGAATAATGTGATGCTCGTGGACGGACTAAAAGCAAATCTCATCAGCATAAGTCAGTTATGTGAAGGTACTCACTTTGTAAAGTTTACTGAGAAATTATGTCAAGTATTTGATGCAGGAGGAAAGTGCTTAATAAGAGGCATGAGGTCTGCCAACAATTGCTATTTGCTAGAAGATGCTGCAGCAACCTTTGTATCAACCTGTCTAATGTCAAAATTCCAGGAGATAAATTTATGGCATAAACGGATGGGGCACCTGAACCTGAAAACTCTAAGAAAGCTTGCTGCAGATCAACTAATCCGAGGAATCCCAGATGCTAGAGGAGAAACAAATTTGATTTGTGGGGAATGTCAAATCGGAAAACAGAAAAGGGTTTCTCATCCAAAGGTGTTAGAGATTGGCACCACAAGACCTCTACAACTGCTGCACATGGATTTGAAAGGCCCTATGGAAGTTGAAAGCTATGGAAGAAAAAGGTATGCATTCGTGTGTGTTGATGATTTCACTCGGTATTCTTGGATTGACTTTCTGAAAGAGAAATCAGAAGAGTAAAAAATATAGTCAACTTGGTGAATCGACTGGAACAAGAAAGGGATTTAAGAGTGGCCTCCATAAGAAGTGACCATGGGAGGGAATTTGAGAATGAGGCCATGGACAAATTCTGCTGTGATAGAGGTATCACCCATCAGCACTCATCTCCTATCACTCCTCAGCAGAATGGCACTATGGAACACAAGAACAAAATCATACAGGAGATGGCCAGAGTAATGATACATGCCAAGAAGGTCCCTTTACGTTTTTGAGCGGAGGCAATGAACACAGCATGCTACATCATCAACAGAGTAACAATTAGAAAAGGGACAAATCAGACCTGCTATGAACTTCGGATGCAGAAGAAGGCCACTATGAAATATTTTCATGTCTTTGAAAGTGAATGATATATCCTAAGTGAAATTTGACTGCGCTGCTGATCTCGAATTACAGCTCCTGAAGTTACAGCTTCTGCTATAGCACACTCTGTATCTTTCTGCAGAAATTATTCTTGTGACGAATAATAAAGCTATCGATAACATGTTCACCCTGTTCGGCAACTTGCCTACGTCTTGGGAGGATCACTCTCTGATTCTTAAGACTTCACTATCACGGTTCAAAGTACAAAGGACTCTCACCTCTACTTCTCACATAATCGAAATCTTTCGCTCAGTCTAATCCCCTAGACTAGCTAGCAATCTGATTACACAAGCTCTCTTCGTGCTTCCTACACACTTCCAGTAATGAATAGCTACAGACCTGGCACTCAGAATTAGCCTACCCTATTACAATGTGCAATACACGGAATGTTTCAGCACACTCTATCTCAGAGTTGTTGTAACTTCTGTAGATGACTTTTCCACCATCACTCTCTGCCAATCAGTTCGTTTCTCTCAGAATCTGCTCCCCCTTGATCAATGCCCACCTGATAATATCAAGGGGAGACGCTCGGGTCTTCAACAGCCAGCGACAGGTTCGTCCATAGCTGTTGTTCGAAGCTCCTTTTTTTATCCTTCAACGAGCCAGTTCCAGTCAAAGTCTGTGGATCAAAATTTGATCAAATTCAGCGAGTTCTGATCTCTTCAGCGCACTCAGGTTTTGACAATTCTCTCCTTCGATTTCTTCGTTTGATGTCTGTGTACAAGGGACTGCCTCTGCCTTGCTCTTATATCTTTGTGGATCCTGAGTGATGGAAACCTTGTTTCCTTTGGATTCGTAGGGCAACCCATCATTATCAGAATCTATTTCTAGGTTCTTGTGAGATTATGAAGATTCTGTTTCCTAAATTGAACTTTAGGATCTTTATCTTTCAAGCTTTTCTTCCAACTGAGAGATGACATCTGCAGGACCTTTGATGACGATTGTGGCGTAACCTGAACTTCCGCGACTCATGTAGCATCTTCCCAAGGCCACTCCGTGAAACTTTAGAATACTTGCCCAGTCTGCTCTATCTTCAAATCAACACGGGTTGCTGAAGCAGAATCTGTCTTTTTTGCCCAAGCTTTTGTGGTTCACAGAGTGTTGTAGCAGATCCTAATTCTTGGTTGCTGTATCTCGCCCATTCTTCAGATTGTGCTCCAGCTTCAAATCTTCAGAGAGTGCTGAAGCAGAATCTTGTGTGGTTTTGTCAAGGGATGCCATACCTCTAACAATCTCCCCCTTGACATTTTGATAAAACTATAACTACAGCAACTACTAATGATGACCTGGCATAAATCTAACTATACTGGATAGCTAGCTTCTGAATAATTACAATCTTCTCCCCCTTTTCATCACAAATGACAGAGGCTACTGTTTGACTAAATTATTCAGCAACTACCCACAAGCCCAGGGCATCTATGAGTTCCTCGAACCGTGCTCCATCCAATGGTTTGGTGAAAATGCCAGCCAGTATCTTCTCTGTAGCTACATGTTTCAGCACAATTGAATGATTTTCTACTAGGTCTCTGATAAAATGATGTCTAATATCAATGTGTTTGGTTCGTGAATGCTGCACCGGATTCTTGCTAATACTAATGGCACTCATGTTGTCGCAGTAAATTGTCATAGTACCCTATTGAAGCCCATATTCACCCAGCATTTGCTTCATCCATATCAATTGCGCACAACAACTTCCAACATCAATATACTCGATAGTGGATAGGGAGATACCGGTTTGCTTTTTACTGAACCAAGACATTAGGTTGTTTCCAAGAAAGAAAACACCTCCCCATGTACTCGTACTGTCTTTGCACAACCTGCCCAGTCAACATCACTATATCCTACCAGTTCTGCACTTGTGTCTCTCGTGTACCACAGTCCATAGTTGGTTGTGCCTCCCACATACCTGATGATTCTTTTTACAAGCTGCATGTGACTCTCCTTTGGACAGGATTGATATCTGGCGCACACTCCTACTGCAAAGGATATATCTGATCGACTAGCAGTTAGGTAAAGCAGACTCCCAATCATCCTTGATAGCCTTTGTGTAAGTTGCTGCAGGATTACGTTTGTGACTGGCCGTGACCAACCCAAACTTCTTGACCAGGTTTCTCGCGTACTTACTTTGAGAAAGATACCATCTTCCTTTTGAGAGATTTGCAGGCTGAGAAAGTAAGTCAATTCTCCCACCATACTCATTTGGAACTCCATTTTCATCTGTTCTAAAAACTACTTCACCATTCTCAGTGAACTAGAGCCAAAAACAATATCATCCACATATATCTGTGCTATAATAAAGTCTGACCTAGATTTGTGAACAAAGTGTGTCTTTTCCACCCTACTGGATCATAGCCGTGCTTGGTCAGGAAGTCAGTCAGCCTTTCGTCCTATGCTCTGGGGCCTTGATTCAAACCACAGAGAGCCTTCTTTAGTTTGTAGACGTTGTTCAGATGATAAGGATCCTCGAATCCCTTGGACTGTGCAACATAAACTTCTTTAGTCAGGATTCCATTTAGGAATGACTCTTGATACAACTTAAACTTCAGGTGACAGGCTAGGGTGAGGACAAGTCTAATAACTTTCATGCTAGCAGCTGGAGGGAAGGTTTCATCAAAGTCTACTCCCTCAATTTGTGTATACCTTTGAGCTACTAGTTTGGCTTTATTTTTAGAGATATTCCTCTTTGAAATTCGCAGCGCCTCTGAGTTACAGATTGGGTACAAGCAGTTGCTACAGCACACTCTTGTACCGACGGATCTTTTGCAATTAGATAAAACAATGAACATCGATTTGTTCACCCAGTTTGGCCAAGTGCCTACCTCTGGGAAAGACTGAATCTCAGTCTTTCAATTCACTAGTCTCGAGATCTGTTGTACAACACGGTTCGACACCACACAACCTATGATACTCAACCTTAGCTAGTCTATCACAAACAATCAGAACACGCTCTGACTTGTGTTTCACACACACCTACACACTTGAACCAATTCAGAGTAGCTCTACCTCTGATTCCACAAACTAAGCGTATTCTAATTAGTACAACGTGACTGTAGGTTTGCTGTATCACCCATTGCAGCAACTAGCTGGTGCAGGTTTTGGCCGCGTTGCTCCAAAGCTTTTCGCAGAGCCGATCGAACTCTTCCACGAGCGCTGCACACTCTGGAATGCTCCCCCTCACTCATTGACCGTCTGTCACTAGCGAGACCTGGCCTTTTGCAGATTTTCCGAGTTCCTCCACTCGACAATTCCCCTGCGGCCTGTGTTGATCAACCAACAAGCCCGTCCTGCTCTGAATTAGTTTCTATGATCAAGCTCTGTTCAGACTCTACAAGTCTTGATCAGCCTTTGCTTCAATCACTCAGCACTGCGCTCTCGCTCTGCTCTTGGTGGTGATCGAATCTCTCCGCTCTAGCACTCTGAACATTGCTCTGCTCTCTTTCAATATTTTAGGTGCTTGGATTCTATGTTGGATGAATGGATCCTTTGCTGCTCTGTCCAGCCTCCTTTTAAATAGGAAGTCCATGCTCCATCAATATCGGATTTAGGAAGCCTTCCAAAAAGCTCTCTTAGATTCTTGCAAGTTTGTTGAGATTTCATTTCCTAAAACCAATATTAGAAATCTTATCTTTACCTTGAGCTTGCTTAGTTGTTTGTTGCTGCTGTCAAAAATTAGTAAGCCCTCAAAGATCTCCATATGATCCTATCTCCTAATTTTTAAGAGATTTGATTTCCCAATCAAATCTTCAAGCTTGTGGCATGAAATCTTCACTGAGGATATTCTGAGAATATTTGGAAGCCTCCCGTTGCACTGCTACGTTATATCTGGGCTGGTTCCTCTTGAGTCAAAAACTGTTGCCAACCTGCTACAGCTCTTGCTGTAGCAACTGCTTGTCCACTGAGCTTGTTCACTCTGGCTGGTTTTGCACTAGCTACTGTCTTCACATGGGTAGCTGCATCATCTTGCTCTCTATCTTCACGATACTCTACCGACATATTGCGATGCTGGCAGCAACCCTCCATAGATTCTTTGGGTTACTCCAAGTTGATCGGCATGCTGTTGACTCTGGGAATCTTCTAAATTGCATTTAGAAAGCTTCCGTTGCTCTTCTCTTCAATTCTGGGAAGCTTGTTTTTCACACGGAAATCTGCTATTTAGGATGCTACAACTCATTTCTACACAGGTTGCTGTAGCAACGCCTTGTGCACTCTGCTTGTTCACTAAGGAACGCTCTGCACCAGCTGCTGTCTTCACATGCTTGCTGTAGCAGAGTCTTGTGCACCTTGTAGGAGTTTGTCAATGATGCCACATACCTTAACAATCTCCCCCTTTCCATTTTTGACAAAAACCAATGACCCTTCTGATCTTAGGCAATTGATCGCGCGTCGTTGTACGCGTCAAATTAATCCTTCCTTCTCCACTTAGTACAGCGGCTAAGTCAGGGTCGATCCCACAAGGAGCGTGCAGACTCGTCTTAGCTAGCAACCTACAACTTACGAAATTGGGGTTGTGAGTGATTGGGTTGCGTAGGTGCGCGAATGAACAGTAGTGAAAGCAGAGTTGCTTGACACATGCGCAGGCAGTAGATATTAAGTACTATGACTATGAAAAGTATCGGTACAGACAATCCTCTATGAATGCATCCCTTATCATCGACTCTAAACATCTATAGTGCAGTTCTACTTAAGTTAGTGTCCGATCAAGGCTTCCTAACGTGCGTGCATGTTCCGATCAAAGTCCATGAGCGATTAATTCCTGAAACTAGTTTAAGCAGCTACGAATCCTATCACAGTAGCAGCTGATTATCCTAGTGCGTTACTCCTAGTTGTCACCATCAAGTTATCAACTAGTTTAACATACAATAACGAGCAGTTAGAATAAGATTGCGGTTCAAGGCTTCTCTTATTCGCACAACTAATTATCACCCATATGCATAGAATTAATATAAGTAGACGAACTAAGCATTAAGCACAAGTCTCAAAGGAAATACTTCATAGAATCATGCCCAACCGATACAAAGTGTTTAGCTAGACATGCTAGAAACAAACATCATAGAAATAATAATTAAAACTAAGGCAGCAAGAGAAAAGTAGCAGGTCGGCGCAAGTGCAGATTGCTGTTTTCGGCTGGCGCAGGTGGTTCGCGCAGAATCTGGGTTGGAGTAGCTCGTGTGTTTTTCCTGCTGTGTGTTCTTCTCTCTATATGTCCTCTCTCCCTTCAAACCCTAGCTTCCCTCCTAGGAATGCTTAGATTTGGCTCGAGAGAATTTTAGCTACTTCCCAAATCTAGGAGACAATGATGATCAATATTTAGAAACGCTGCTATCCTGCGCACGCTGATTGCGCTACTTGCTTCGTGCAGTCGGTTTGCGCACTATAGTCAGAATCAGCTCTCCTTTTGCACTGCTAGCTCCGCAGGTCGTGCATTGCGCTCTAAAAATGCCCGTTAGCGCACATCTGACTTATGCTCCTGTTTTATCCTGAAATACAAAAATACCGAAAACCAGTAATCTTGTACACAAAATAATGCAAACAAGCACAGTGTTAAGATCGAAATAGCGCATGTAACTAGGCTCTATCAAATTCCCCATACTTGCCCTTGTTCGTCTCGAACAAGTACTGAAGCACAGATACAATTACCTCTCTGAAGTCTAGCGCACAGCCTTACACTCATGCGCGATCTGCACATCAGTTCACCCTGAGTTGCTCTATCACCTACGCGCACAAATCCTTAACAATTCTAATATAATAATTTCGAAATTTGTTACCTCTCAGCCAGGATGCAGTTTAATTCGGATGATTCGGAGATAGCTCTTCATAGGCTCCTGGTTGTCGGTCTCCACTCCTATTTCTGGTACATGGTTAATCGCGCAGGTTTCTTCAGTGCGTGATTCATTCGAGCGCTTCTTGGGAACTCAAGCCTTTCGTCCTTGACGATTTTCCTTCACTTTTGGACTTGCGCATGCGCTAATATGGAGTTGTGTGCGCATGCTGGTTTCTTTTCCTTGCGTATATCGTCAACTGATTTTTCCTTTTATACGGCTTCGTCCACTTTTCTTATGTTCCCAGAACGGTTCCAGTCTCGGCCTTCGGATAGCAGCTATGGAACAACGCCCCGCTCTCCCTCCTTGGTCTACTTGCGCAGGTCAGCGCATGCATTTACACCCGCTCCCACTTTCCTACACTCGACTTCCAGAGGAAAGGTGGTCTTTTTTCCCACCTCGCCACGCTTTGGGTATTCGCCTTTGGCATCTGCGTGGCTGAGCGCGCTCTATTGTTTCGAAGGTTGCGAAGCACCGGCCTCCACTAGCGCTTTTAGCCATGTGCCTTACTCTCGAAGCAAAAAATGACTAACCGCCTCTCTAGAGCATTTTCTGTCAACTCCACATCCCCTGTGTATCCCAACTAAAAAGACAAAAAAATGAAAAAATTATACTAAAACTGTTAATAGACGCGCATGTACTAAGACAAAACAAGTCGAAAAGTGTGCGCAATCCGCACACAAGCGCACAACCGCTACTATTTCCTCTAACTATACTAACTAAGCTAAACTACAATGATAATTATGAAATGTAAATGTAACGCCCCCACCCCCCCCCCCCTCCCCCACACACACACACACACTTAAACAGAGACGTGTCCCCACGACTCAAGCTCAAGCGCAACGGAGAGCGCACTCATGCATGCTACCTAGACAACTAAAATCAAAATGCATCATGAAAATGAAACACATAATCAATGCAGCAAACGAAACAAGGTCAGAAGTTCACAAAATATCCAACACAAAATAGGAACAGAATATCCAGTGATAGTTTTCAAAAGCAACAAAGACAACCTGAAAGTATTTGCGCCTAGCCCTCTGTGCAGCCCTAGAAATCCTCTGAGCTGGAGTCCTGCACAGACCCTTGTGCCTCCTCGTCCATGGACTCTGTCTCATACTCAGAGCTGGAGGATGGTTGCGCAGCTGAAACTGCTGCGGGCTGATTTGCAGGCTCCTCCTCCGAGTCAGTTTCCCATATCGAATCTGAACTTAACTCTTTGATGGGGGAGACCTCAGAGGGCGATCTGGTCATCTGTGCAGAGCGTTGCGGAGGGGGCTCTGATGGCATTTGCAGCGGGTCTATGACTGGGGTGCGCACTGAGGATTGTACCGGTGACTGCGCGGGAGAACTGGCTGGCTCGCGCTGCTCTAAGGGCAACCCTGAAGGTGGCCTGCGCAGTCTGAGAAGAGGGGGAATGGGATCTCCAAATTTCCACCCAGATGGTGGACTGATGCTTAAATCGGCCCCCTCGGGCGCCAAGTACTCCAGCACGCGCATGACGTTAAACAGTATATGCTGCTCTGCTGGCGCCTTGATAGAGCCTATTTATACGCGCTATTTAGATCCTAACCCTATGCTTGTTTGCATTATTTTGTGTACAAGATTACTGGTTTCCGGTGTTTTTGTATTTCAGGGCAAAACGAGGGCCTAAGTCCGATACGCGCTAACAGGCAGCGTTTAAGGAGCGCAACACAGCCTGCGGAGCTAGCAGCGCAAGCAGGATACGAAGTGGCAGAGTCGACTGGTGCGCAGACCGATTGCGCTAACCAATGTGTGCGGTGCGCCATGCGCCATGCGCAGGATATTGGTGTTTCCAAATCTTGACACCATCAGATTTGGAAGTTGCCAAGGCCGTCCTTGGGCCTCATGAGCAGTATAAAGAGAGGAAGGCTAGGGTTTGAAGATACACACACAGAAACGACACAGCACACGAGAGAGAGGCAGAACTGAAAAACACAAGAGCTACTGAGAGGACCTGCGCTAGCCGACTACGCCAGCCGAGACACTGCAACCTGCACGCACCTGCTTGTTACTGTTTTCTTGGATACTTTAGCTATTATTTACTGTTTCTATGATGTTTACTACTAGCATGTCTAGCTAAACGCTTTGTATCAGTTAGGCATGATTCTATGAGTATTTCCTTTGAGACTTGTGCTTAATGCATAGTTTGTTTGCTTGTATTAATTCTGTGCACACTGTTGACAGCTAGTTGCATGAGTAGGGGAAGCCTTGAACCGCAATCTTACTCTTGTTACTTGTTTGTTATATGTTAAACTAGTTGATAGCTTGACGGTGACAACTAGGAGTAACGCGCTAGGATATTCAGCTGCTACTGTGACAAGATTCGTAGCTGTTTAGACTAGTTTTAAGAATTAATAGCTCATGAACTTTGATCGGAACATGCGCACATGTTAGGAAGCCTTGATCGAACACTAACTTGAATAAACCGAACTATAGACGTTTAGAGTCGATGATAAGGAATACATTCATAGAGGATTGCCTGCGCCGATACTTTTCATAGTCATAGTACTTAATCTCTACTGCCTGCGCACGTCTAGTCAAATCCTGCGTTAACTATTGTCATTCGCGCACTTGCGCAACCCAATCACTCACACCCCAATTTTCGTAAGTGCAGGTTACTAGTTAGAGCTAATTTGCTTGCTCCTTGTGGGATCGACCCTGACTTAGCCGCTATACTAAGTGGAGAAGGAAGGATTAATTTGACGCGCACAACGACGCGCGATCAAATTTTGGCGCCGTTGCCGGGGAGCAACACAGATAAGTTTTAACCAGCTTGAGTTTTCTTTTACGGTAGTCAGTTATTTCTGTTTGCTTTATTCTCGTTGTTGTTTCTGACAGCGCGCAATCAACATCAGCCTACGGAACCTTGAAACAGTTGCGCTGCGCAGATTGTAGTTGCTCACTGACAGACGCAACATCTTAGTTGTCTTTTAATTTCGTTTTCTTTGAGATTTAGAACAGGTCATGGAGGATAACAGTGTCGTTGGAGATAACTTAGGGGACAGAACCCCAGACAGAGAGGAAGTGCAGCGCGAGGTTGAAGCAAGGATGACCGCTGAAGTGTACAATGCGCCACCCGCGCGACGTAGAACAGTGCGCGAGATGTCAGCTCCAATCACAGTTAACCAGCCATGGTGCATAGTGCTTCCACCAGACTGTCATTTTGAACTAAGGAGCTCGCTCATTCATCACATGCCCAAGTTCCACGGGATGAACAACGAGAACCCAGTCAAGCATGTGCGAGAATTCCTAGTCATTTGCGAGAACATGAAGGCCGAAGGGGAGAGTGACGAAGCGCTGAAGATGAAAGCGTTTCCATTTTCATTGTGTGACACGGCCAGGCATTGGCTGATGAACTTACCAGCAGGATCAATTCACACATGGGAGCAGCTGCAGAAGAAGTTCTTGGACAAGTTCTATCCCGCAGCAAAGATTGCGCTACTCAGGAGGGAGCTGGCCGCACCTAGGAAGGGCGCAGGGGAATCACTATCGGAGTATTATGAGCGTTTCAGGGAGCTGGAGGCCAACTGCTACAATCACGGCCTACCCCAAAATGTGCTGATAGAGAATTTCCTGAATGGATTGCAGCCCATGGAGCTGAGGTTATTGAATGCATGCGCAGGAGGCGACATTTGTAACATGTACCCAGTGGACGCGTGGCAGCTGATAGAAGACTTTGCTGGACAGGTAAGACATCAGCTAACACTTGAAAATAGTCGTGCTCGTTCTGTGCATCAGGTAGAAACAAGCGCTGAGATAAAGGAAATGAAGGCCATGCTGCAGAAGTTGATGCATGCGCAGGGGGCGCAACCAGCTGCGCCAAAGGCATGCGAATTCTACACGTCCACTGAGCACAAAACCGACGCATGTCCCACACTTTTCGAGGAATCAGGAGATGTCAATGCTCTTGGAGGATGGGATAATAGAGGGCTGCAGAGGCAGAATCAGCCACGTTTTGGACTAGCCGCAAATGGGTTCAGATGGAAGGAGGAAAACAATTTTCAGAGGCAGTCCACGGATCAGCGCGCACCACAGCAGACGCAACAAGCTGCGCCCTACAATCCACCGCATCGCCGCACTGACGCACCAGCACAAAACAACCAGCAGCCGAGGCGATGCTTATCGTGGGGCAGCTAGCAGACACAGTGCGCAAGAATGATGAGAAGTATGACAAAAGGTTCGAGTCCATTGAGAAGCAGCTGTCACAGATCGCTACCACGGTGTATGAGCTGAAAAAGAGCGATGGCAACCTGCCTTCGCAAGTGATAAAGAATCCCAAGGGAGGAGTCAACGCAGTGACACTGAGGACTGGGCGCACGGTAGGAACAGAGCAGACCGCAAAGGCGCCCGCGCAACCAGTTGCGCAAGCTCCCGATCCAGCAAAGCAAGATGCGCAACCAGAAGCGCCAGCCACAAGCCAGCAGGGCGAGGCGCCAGGTATGGCGCAATCAAAAGACAAAGGCATGAATCGTACTAACATACCTGCACCTTTCCCTGTACAGGCACCATTGGCTAGGAAGGAAGCGCTTGATAAGGAGCTCTACGAGTTATTCAGTAAGGTGGAAATAAACATTCCCCTTATTGAAGCAGTTCGGCAGATCCCTAGGTACGCCAAATTTTTAAAGGAGCTGTGCACAAACAAGAGGAGGAAAGGCGAGTGCGCACAGGTAATGCTAAATGCGCAGGCTTCAGCAATCGTGCAACATAAGGTATGATGAGCGGACAAATAACCTTATATTTGTCCACATTTTTCCCTTACTTTTTGTTTGTTCCGCAATTCTATAAAGCCATTTGATGATTTCTTCGTCCATTTCAGGTTAAAATTATATATCTCACGATACGAAGTGGCCCGAAGAAAATCTGGATGAATTCTAGTCGATCGAGAGCAAAAGAGAGCAAAATCAAGCAAAAGGCTAGTTTGATTCGTCCATGAATGACCTATTCAGCTTCGAAGGCTCGCCGAGCACACGTTTCTTATCCGATTAAGGCGTGCCATGTCTTGTTGGAAAGCTAACTCAAAGGGGTACAAATTCATGGTTTACATCAAGACATAAATCGAAGGTTTAAGGGGTCAAAACAGACGAGATTCCAGCGCTGCAGATTTGGGTCTCCCAAAGAGGAATTCAGGATAGGCCGAATCACTTTTGATTCGGCCAAAGAAAAGTGATTCGGGCAAGCATGATACTTCATTACAGCACTGAACAGATGATTCGCACGAATCAACTCAAGGCTTGCCCGAATCAAAGTTGATTCGGGGAGAATTTGCCTGTAGATCAAATCTGGGCAGACTGACCTATTTATCTTCGAAGGCTTGCCGAGCGCGCGATTCTTATCCCATTGGGACGTTCTATAGCTTGTTGGAAAGGTAATTCAAAGATCTACAACTTCCTAGTTTACTCTCAGCTGCACGAATCGACCTGATCCGGGGAAAGTCTTGAAGGTTTGACCGAATCACTTGAGGGGTTGACCGAATCAAAAGTGATTCGGCCAAGAAAAGTGATTCGCCCAGTCCGAGATCAGCACTGAACAGATGATTCGGCCGAATCAGAAGTGATTCGCCCATGAGGTGCCCGAATCAGTTGAGCTCCATTAGACGTTTGCCCGAATCAGTTGAGCTCCATAAGACGTTTGACCGAATCAACACAAGGGAGTGACCGAATCATGTAATTCGGTCACTTCGGGCACTTTTTGGAAATCTTCAAAATGTATAAATAGAATGAGATGGAAATGAAGAAAGAGAGCTTCCACATTTTCTCAACCCTAGGCGACTGGAGCTCGGAGAAGACCAAGCTTGGGTGAAGAACCAAGCTTGAGTCGAAGATTCTACATCAACTTCTCTTAAACCCTTTACCCTTTGTATTTACATTCATGTCTCATTTAGTTTTCATGTATTTGTGCACACTCATTATGAGTGAGTAGTTGTACTTGTGGTTGGGGATTAAATGGATCCCCTAGGATTGGATATGATGTAGAACACTATTGTTATTGCATTGAATGAAGGTTGGTTTGATTATATTATGCCCTAGCTATGTATTCATTGTATGCACACCAAGTGTTTGACGAAATGCTTAAGTGAGTATGCTTGGTTAGAACCCCTAAGGAAGGAGCGAGAGTTGAACTTAGGATGTTTCATAGCTATTGTATGATCATAGATGGAGTGTTTGTGCGTGAGAGCGACATGCATTCTTGACATTAGGCTAAGTTTTAAGCGGATTTGAGTAACCGGCCAATAGACCGAGAGGGTGCGGTTATGGGACTCAAGTTCTACACGGTTCAATAGAGCGAGAGTTTGAGAACCATGTCCTTTGTGTATCCTCTCCACTCTAGGGAAGGAGCGAGAGTTGAACCTAGAGTGGACGATGCATTAGCCTTGCTTTTATCAACCAAATGTAGTTCATGCATGTGTTAGTGAGTTATTTCATTTTCCTCATATCTTAGGAGAGAAGTTGAATCCCTAGTCACTCTTTTGTTTCATCAACCAAAAACCAAAAATATCATTTATCTTTAGTGCTTGCTAGAGATACCTATATAGGAGGACATATTCCCCCCTCAAAAACCGTAGACTTACATTAGTAGCATTGATTAGTTGTCAATTAGTCTAAGCTTTTCCCTTGGGTTCGATCCGAGGTCACTTGGTTATAAATATTGTTTGATATTTGCGTGACTAGAATAGCACTTCATTTTGCTTGCCTAAAACGTCAACGTCAAGGTACCACCTAAATGCCGAGACCCAGGTACGTTCACCATCCCATGCACTTTAGGTAAGACCACAGTAAGCAATTGCATGATTGACTTAGGCGCATCTATAAATGTGCTACCCTACTCCCTATATGCTTCATTGCGCCTTCGACCACTAAAGCCTGCAGGTCTCACCATTCAGCTAGTGGATCGGTCGTGCAAGCAACCGACGGGCATGATCGAGGATGTCCTCGTCCGAGTAGGAGAGCTAGTGTTCCCAGCAGATTTCTATGTCTTAGAAATGGAGGGTGAGTCGAGCAAAAGCAGTGCGCAGATCCTACTGGGCAGACCATTTCTGATGACAGCGCGCACAAAGATTGACGTGTGGAGGGGTACGCTCTCAATGGAGGTCGATGGCGAGGAAATTCATTTTAACATAGTCAAAGGGATGCAGCACCCTCATGAGGACGCCACAGTGCACGCGATGGACAACATAGATGACTTGGTTGCAGATGCACAATGTGCGAGCGCAGCAGAAGGGCCTGAGACTCTGGCACAGGCAAAGTTGGAGGCACATAAGGACGAGCTGAGTAGTGCTGACCCAGCATCCAGACAGGTACACGATACAGTTAATGTCTACACTGCTAATAAAATCTTGCCCTCTATTGAACAGGCACCCAAGGTCGAGCTGAAGCAACTCCCAAAGCACCTCAAGTACATATTCTTGGGAAATGAGGACACCCTGCCAGTAATCATAAAGAAAGGATTAGAAGAGGAGCAGGAGGCGCGATTACAGCAGGTGCTGCGCAAGAACCAGCGCGCTATAGGATGGACACTTGCTGACCTGCGCGGAGTGAGCCCGGACGTATGCATGCATAGGATTCTCTTGGAATATGGTGCCAAACCATTCAGGGAGCCTCAGCGCAGACTGAACCCGAATATGATGGAGGTGGTGCAGAAGGAGATCCTGAAGCTGCTTGACGCAGGAGTCATTTACCCAATCTCGGACAGCCAATGGGTAAGTCCAGTGCACGTTGTGCTGAAGAAAGGAGGAATCACAGTAGAGGAGAATGCGCAGGGCGAGCTAGTTCACAAGCGCATGCAAACTGGATGGCGCATGTGCATCGACTACAGGAAGCTTAACGTAGTCACGCGCAAGGACCATTTCCCGCTACCTTTCATAGACCAGATGCTAGATCGATTAGCGGGGAAGCCCTACTTTTGTTTCTTGGACGGGTATTCAGGGTACAATCAGATACCCATAGCTGTGGAGGATCAAGAGAAAACCACGTTTACCTACCCATTCGGTACGTTTGCATTTCGGCGCATGTCATTTGGGCTGTGTAACGCGCTAGGTACGTTCCAACGTCTAGTCATGAGCATCGTTTCTGATATGATTGGTATATGCATAGAAGTGTTCATGGATGATTTTACTGTGTACGGAGGTACCTTTGACGCATGTTTAACTCATCTTGATAAGGTCTTAGCGCGCTGCATTTCAAAAAACCTAGTGCTCAATTATGAAAAATGTCATTTTATGGTATCACATGGAGTAGTACTAGGACATATTATCTCGCAGGAGGGGATCAAGGTAGACAAGGCCAAAATAGATCTTATTTCTAATCTGCCTTATTCCACTAATGTGCGCGATGTGAAATCATTCCTTGGGCATGCAGGGTTTTACAGGCGTTTCATAAAAGATTTTTCTAAGATTTGCATACCCCTGTCTAACCTCTTGCAAAAGGATGTGTGTTTCGAATTTACTGATGAGTGCAGGGCCGCATTTGATAAGCTGAAGGAGGCGCTGACAAGTGCGCCAGTGATGCGCGCGCCAGACTGGAACCTGCCGTTTGAACTGATGTGCGACGCAAGCGACTATGCAGTAGGTGCAGTTCTAGGACAGCGCGTGGACAAGAAGCCGCACGCCATTTATTATGCATCGCGCACACTGGACGCTGCGCAGAGGAACTACACCACCACGGAGAAGGAACTTCTGGCAATTGTGTTTGCGCTGGAGAAGTTCCGCGCATATGTTCTTGGTGCCAGAGTCATCGTCTACACAGACCACGCAGCAATTCGTTACCTAATGTCCAAGAAGGAGACTAAGCCGCGCCTGATGCGCTGGGTGCTCCTACTTCAGGAATTCGACTTGGAAATCAAAGATAAGAAGGGCACGGAGAACACAGTCGCGGACCACCTGAGCAGGATCGTGAAAGCAGAGGAGTCAAGGCGATTCACGGAGACATTCCCTGACGAGCATCTGATGGCGCTGACAGGTAAGGTACCATGGTATGCGCACATTGCGAATTACCTGGTCACAAGTACGTTTCCTCCTCATTTCACTAAAACCCAATGCATGAGATTAAAGCATGAGTCCAGGTATTACATTTGGGATGATCCGTATATGCTCAGAATAGGACCTGATCAAATTTTGAGGCGCTGCGTGCCTGACCATGAAATTAACTCTGTTTTGATGTTTTGTCATGCGCACGCATGTGGAGGACACTTTGGTCCAAAGCGCACGAGCAGAAAGATCCTGGATTGCGGATTTTATTGGCCGCACCTGTTCAGCGACTCGTATAACCACTGCAGGAACTGTGATAGGTGCCAGCGCATAGGGGGCATATCAGCGCGCAATGAGATGCCGCAAACGCCAATTCTAGTGGATGAAGTATTCGATATTTGGGGGATTGACTTCATGGGGCCATTCCCTCCATCTTCCGGATATGAGTATATATTGGTCGCGGTGGATTATGTCTCCAAATGGGTTGAGGCCAAGGCTACCAGGAAGGATGACGGTAAGACGGTCGCTGACTTTTTGAGAACTAACATTTTTTGCAGGTACGGGGTGCCTAAGGCAATCATAAGCGACCAGGGGACGCATTTTTGCAACAGGATAGTGGCGCAGGTATTCAAGCATTATGGAGTGCGCCACAAGACGTCCACCGCTTACCACCCTCAGACGAATGGACAGGCCGAGGTTTCCAACCGAGAGATCAAGCGCATCCTGGAGAAAACTGTGAGACCGTCGCGCAAAGACTGGAGCCAGCGCCTTGACGATGCGCTATGGGCATACCGAACAGCACATAAGACACCAATTGGGACTTCACCGTTTCGGTTGGTTTATGGAAAAGCGTGCCATCTGCCAGTGGAGTTGGAGCACAAACCATACAGGGCATTGCGCGTTTGCAACCTGAACCTAGACGAGGCTGGTAAGGAGCGCGCATTTGAGCTAAGCGAATTAGAAGAGCTGCGCCTGGATGCAAGAGGGACTGCGCGATTACAAGGCGCGCACAAAGGCATTTCATGACAAAAACATCCTCAGACGCACTTTTGAGCCAGGGGACCAGGTACTATTGTTCTCCTCGCGCCTAAAGCTCATGCCTAGGAAGCTGCGCAGCAAATGGATGGGACCATACACAGTTACCAAGGTTTTCCCCTACGGAACAATCGAGTTAGAAAACGAGCACCGACATCGTTTTCAGGTCAATGGGCAGAGAGTCAAAAAGTATTTAGGAGAACCTTGGGATGGCACAACGCGCGAAGTTGAATTGGCAGAACTAGAGATAGCAGATGCGCAGGTTGCTGCGCCAGAGTCGCCACCAGATGCACCAGAGGGAGAACTGGGAACTATTGCTCATATTTCTTCTTCCTCTTTACCTAACCTAGTTACTTATGATTTATCACATACTTTTAACCATGCTGACCACCCTTCCGATCCTTTGCGCAGGACCAAGAAGAACGCAACACACGCACGAGCGCGGGGTCACTCAGGAGCAAGAATGGGGGATGTCACTGGCACACTTTCACGCAAGTAACGAGGTACAGTCGAGCCAACGACGTTAAACAAAGGCACTTGTCTGGAGGTAACCCGATACGTTTTACTTTTACACGTTTTTCTAGTGTTTTTAGTTAGTTTAGCACTTGCAAATTTTTCCTTAGTCATGTAGCCATGCGCGAGTTGGTGCGCCGGTCAGTGCGCAGGACAGCTGCGCCAAACAGGGGGTATATAAGGGCAGTACTTAGAAAAATCTCAGCACTTTTCACACTCGACCATTGCAAGAAGCTTCTGCCCTCAACCTCCGCTCACCGTCCGACAACCGATCAGGAGTCCGTTCAGCACGATTTGAGGAGCATACAGTCGCACATACACCAGGTAACCCTTCCCGTCAAGTTTGAGCCGATTCCAGTAGGGTTTTGTGCGATAGAGGAGTGCCCTAGGTTTGAAATCGCACCTAGCTAGCGTGCACCATTTGGAGTTTTGGGTAGTAGGTTTTGTAGGCGGACGTTAGGCGACCATTTGGTGACACTTTCAGGGCGTGATTCGGAGTTTGGATTTTTGGGCATTTGTGGAGCGTTGACCTTAGTTGACCGGAGGAACCCTAGCGCACCATGTAGCCTGCCAAGGATCAAGAGACCCCAGCATCATTCGCCAGCAAGTTTGAAGCCTTCATGAGGCTGGAGATGTACGGGACCCCGTACATTAGCAGGGACTTCCTGCGCGAGGTCGGAATGGAGGACCTCATTGTGGAGAGGCTCGCGCTGGCGGGCTGGGAGGCGCTGTTGGAGATCAACAGCGCGGCAGACAAAGAGGAAACATGTGAGTTTTTGGCGTCGCTAGAGACGGTTGATCTGGAGATAAGTTACCGGCACAGAGGGGTCTGGTACATTGCCTCGGCTAAGAGGCTGAAGCGCACGCTAAAGTGCGCCAAAGGTGCGTGAGGCGGATATAGACACACACACGAATCAGGAGGCGTGGCGCGCGATGGCGACCGGCCCAGTTTTTGCCGCGGGGCGCAGCCGAGGACGCGAGCTGCGCGAGCCGTGGATGTTCTACCTATGGCGCATGGTCGCCTATGCAATCATAGGGCATTTTAATGGTGCGCCGAAGATTAGCCTGCTGGACATGGACATATTGAAGGGATTGTATTATGGGAAGAAGGTGCTGTTTGTCTCGGACATGGTGGTCCATTTGGAGTCTGGTCAGCACGAAGGGTCCGCTGACTTGTGGAGGAATGATCACGCACCTGCTGTGTGCGTTGCATGGAGAGCCGGAGGTGCCCGAGCACACAGTAGTGCCGGCTGTTCCCCTGGACCGCGCCCATATGCTGCAGCTCAGAGCGGTAGCCGTGAGAGAGGATGGGACATTGGAGTGGTGCTACCAGCTACAGCCGGCCAGAGCGCCGAGACAAAGAGCAGAAAGCAGTGCGCAACCAGAGGAGGCTGCTGAGGAAATGGAGATGGAGCGCCTCCAGTCAGGCGCATGAGGACTCGTGCGCAGACTGGAGCGCGCCGGAGGGCGAGTGCACCGCAGGGGGAGCCAGTTACCATTGCCATTGATGATTCTCCCCCGCGTGCACAAGGAAAGCGCCCCAGAACAGAGGCAGAGGAGGCGCCTGAGGAGGTACCAAAGGACCGGCGTGTGATGTTCAACGTCATGCGCGTGCTCGAGTATTTAGAGCCCGAGGGGGCAGATTTGAGCATGAGCCCACCATCAGGGTGGAGATTTGGAGATTCTATCCCCCCTCTCCTCAGTCTGCGCAGGCCGCCCCCAGGATCCCCCAGCGAGCCGCGCCAGCCAGCCAGCCCTCCTACCCAGTCCCCGGTCCATACAGCAGAGCCAACCCCAGCAGCAGAGCACACCCCAGCGGTAGACCCAGCACCAGCACCTGCAGCACCCCCTGCACAGCCTTCTGCTCAGCGGTCCCCTGAAGCCGATCCCATCATAAGTTCCAACTCAGATTCACTATGGGATCCTATCTCAGAGGACGACCTCGTGGCTCAGCCCGCCGCCATTTCTGTAGTGCCGCCAGCCTCTAGTACTGATTATGTGACTGATTCTTCAGATGAGGAGGCGCGCGGATCAGCGGTTGAGTCCAGCTCCGAGGACATCTAGGGATGCAGTGAGGGCGCGCATTTCTTTCGGGTGGTTTCCTATTTCTTATCTTTTTGAACCAACTATTGCTCGATGTTGCTATATTTTGCTATATTGTGCTGAATCTTTTGTGACCCCTTACTATATTGTTGCTGCGTTGACTATATGTTTTTTTCCTTTTATTCTTTGTTTTGCTTGCATGCATGTGTGCGCTCTCCGTTGCGCTTGAGCATGAGTCGTGGGGACACGTCTCTGTTTAAGTGTGGGGGGGGGGGGGAGCGCTACATTTACATTTCACGTTTTTTGAGCTTTGTAGTGTAGCTTAGTTTAGTTGAAGGAAATAGTAGCAGTGGTGCGCTTGTGTGCGGGTTGCGCACACTTTTCAGCTTGTATTGCGCTATTCATATTGCATGCGCTGCTATCAACTGTTTTAGTATATTTTTCGTTTTTTTGCTCCTTTTAGTTGGGATATACAGGGGATGTGGAATTGACAGAAACGCTCTAGAGAGGCGGTTAGTTGTCTTTGCTTCGAAGGTGAGGTATATGGTCGAGAGCGCTAGTGAAGGCCGGTGCTTCGCGACCTTCGGAACAAGAGAGCGCGCTCAGCCACGCAGATGCCGAAGGCGAATACCTGAAGCGTGGCGAGGTGGGAAAACAGACCACCTTTCCTCTGGTAGTCGAGCGAGGGAAGGCGGGCGCGGGTGTAAATGCGTGCGCTGACCTGCGCAAGTAGACAAAGGAGGGAGAGCGGAGCGTTGTTCCATAGCTGCTATCCGGAGGCCGAGACTGGAACCGTTCTGGGAACATAGGAACCATAGATAAAGCTGTACAAAAAGAAAAAACACCAGCAGATGATTTGCGCTACAAAAGAATCAGCATGCGCACAAATACGTACCAGCTTGCACAAAGTTCACAAGAAAATCATCAAAAAGGCTCGAGTTCCCAGGAAGTGCGCGGACGAATCACGCACCGGAAGAAGCTTGCGCTATTAACCATGTACCCGTCCTCGGAGTAAAAGCTGACAACCCAGAGCCTATGAAGAGCTATCTCCCAGCCATCCGAAACGATCTTCATCCCAGCTGAGAGGTAACGAAATTCGAAATTGTTATATTAAAACTGTTGAAGGCAGATGCCCGCAGGTGGTAGAGCAGCGCAAGGTGAATGGTGGTGCAGATCGCGCCAGAGTGCAAGACTGTGCGCTAGACTCCAGAGAGGTAATTGTATCCGTGCTTGAGTGCTTGTTCGGGACGAACAAGGGGCAAGTGTGGGGGGGTTTGATACAGCCTATTTATACGCGCTATTTAGATCCTAACCCTATGCTTGTTTGCATTATTTTGTGTACAAGATTACTGGTTTCCGGTGTTTTTGTATTTCAGGGCAAAACGAGGGCCTAAGTCGGATACGCGCTAACAGGCAGCGTTTAAGGAGCGCAACACAGCCTGCGGAGCTAGCAGCGCAAGCAGGATAGGAAGTGGCAGAGTCGACTACGCTGCACAGACCGATTGCGCTAACCAATGTGTGCGGTGCGCCATGCGCAGGATATTGGTATTTCCAAATCTTGACACCATCAGATTTGGAAGTTGCCAAGGCTGTCCTTGGGCCTCATGAGCAGTATAAAGAGAGGAAGGCTAGGGTTTGAAGATACACACACAGACACGACACAGCACACGAGAGAGAGGCAGAACTGAAAAACACAAGAGCTACTGAGAGGACCTGCGCTAGCCGACTGCGCCAGCCGAGACACTGCAACCTGCATGCACCTGCTTGTTACTGTTTTCTTGGATACTTTAGCTATTATTTACTGTTTCTATGATGTTTACTACTAGCATGTCTAGCTAAACGCTTTGTATCGGTTGGGCATGATTCTATGAGTATTTCCTTTGAGACTTGTGCTTAATGCATAGTTTGTTTGCTTGTATTAATTCTGTGCACACTGTTGACAGCTAGTTGCATGAGTAGCGGAAGCCTTGAACCGCAATCTTACTCTTGTTACTTGTTTGTTATATGTTAAACTAGTTGATAGCTTGACGGCGACAACTAGGAGTAACGCGCTAGGATATTCAGCTGCTACTGTGACAGGATTCGTAGCTGTTTAGACTAGTTTTAAGAATTAATAGCTCATGAACTTTGATCGGAACATGCGCACATGTTAGGAAGCCTTGATCGGACACTAACTTGAGTAAACCGAACTATAGACGTTTAGAGTCGATGATAAGGAATACATTCATAGAGGATTGCCTGCGCCGATACTTTTCATAGTCATAGTACTTAATCCCTACTGCCTGCGCACGTCTAGTGCAAATCCTGCGTTAACTATTGTCATTCGCGCACTTGCGCAACCCAATCACTCACACCCCAATTTTCGTAAGTGCAGGATACTAGTTAGAGCTAATCTGCTTGCTCCTTGTGAGATCGACCCTGACTTAGCCGCTATACTAAGTGGAGAAGGAAGGATTAATTTGACGCGCAGAACGACGCGCGATGACACCTTTTTAGCATCCTGTCTGAGCCGCTTCGCCTGTGCGCGCGGGGGAGAATATTTGATGTCAATGGTCACAACTTCCCCTGGCGGCCCACTCGCCCACGCGCGCGCTCCAGTCTGTGCGCGTGTCCTCATGTGCCTGGCTGGCTGCACGACTGGTGCCTCCACATTCTCCTCCTCATCAGCAGCTTCCTCTTGCTGCGCACTACTCTCTGCGGGCGCTCCTCTGATTGCTGCGTGCCTTGGTGCCCTAGCAGCCTGCAGCCGGTAACACCACTCCAGTGACCCATCTTCCTTAGCAGTTACCGCTCGGTACTGCAGCATCTGGGCACGGTCTAGAGGGACGGCTGGAACAACCGTGTGCTAGGGCACCTCTGGCTCTCCGTGCAGCCCACGTAGCAAATGCGTGATCACACCTCCGCAAGTGAGCGGGCCCTTGGTGCTGAGCCGCTCCCAGTGCACCACCATATCCGACACGAACGTCACCTTCTTCCCGTAATACAACCCCTTGAGCACGTCCATGTCAAGCAAGCTGACCTTCGGCGCACCGTTGTAGCGCTTGATGACTGCGTACGCGACCATGCGCCACAGATAGTACATCCAAGGGTCGCGCAGCTCACGTCCTCTGCTGCGCCCTGGGCAAACGGTTTGCCAGACGCCATCTTGCGCCATACTTCTTGGTTGGTGTGCGTATCCACGTCCTGCTCGCGCACCTTGTCACAGCGCATGGTGCGCTTCAGCCTCTTGGCCGATGCAACGTACCACACCCCTCGGTGTCGGTAACGGATCTCTAAGTCAGCGATCTGCAGGGACGCCAGGAACTCACAAGTGTCCTCCTTGTCAGCTGCGCTATCCATGTCCATCAGCGCCTCCCAGCCGGCCTGTGCGAGCTTCTCCGTGACCAAGTCCTCTAAGTCCACCTCGCGCAGGAAGTCCCTGCTGATGCACGTGGTGCCATACATGTCCAATCTCCAGAAGGCGTCATACTTCCTTGCGAAAGACGCCGGGGTGTCCTGGTTTTCTGTTGGCCTCATGTTTGCGACGATCAACTCAAGAATCTAGCGGTCAATTGTAGTCAACACTCTACTAAGGATCCCAAAATCAGAACTTCGAATCAAACCCTCAAATCTCTACCAGATGGGCGCCTTACTCTTGTCAACAAAACCCAGCAATGAAAACACCAAACGGAGCTGGCTAACTAGGTGCGATTTTGATTCTAGGGTTACGTCCTCAGTCGGCTTCTTTCACCAAAACCCTCACTAAAGCGACTGAAATAAAAACTGAGAGGTTACCTAAGTGCGCCGGTAATGACGTGCCCTTCAAATCTCATTAAAGAACTCCGGAATCGGTGGGCGGACGGCAAAGATTGGCTGGCAGCAGTGAAAAGCTCTTAACGATCGAAATTGCAGAATGTCTGGAATTTTTTAAGTATCTGCCCTTATATACCCTCTGACCTGCGCATCTGTCCTGCGCACTGAACTGCGCACTGACTCGCGCATTGCTACGTGACTCAAAAAAATGAAAGTACTGAACTAGCTAAAAATTCAAATCCTAAAAAAACGTGTAAAAAATAAAACGTGGAAAACGTGTCCGGTTACCTCCCGACAAGTGCCTTTGTTTAACGTCGTTGGCTCGACAGTACCTCGTTACTTGCTCAAGTTTGCGCTCGTGACCACCCCCACACTTGCTCCTGCGCGCTCTTGTGCATCTGTGTGTGCTATGTCTTCCTTAGTCCTGCGCAAAGGAACAGATAGGTGGTCAGTGTGGCCAAAATTATGTGGCACATCATAAGTAACGAGGTTAATCAGTGAGGGAGAAGATATATAATCAGTAGCTCCTAGTTCTCCCTCCGGTGCATCAGGTTGTATCTCTGGCGCAGCATCCTGCGCATCCTCTATTTCTGGTTCCGCCAAATAAACTTCGCGCGTGGCCTCATCCCAAGGTTCTCCCAAGTATTTCTTGACTCTTTGCCCATTAACCTAAGAACGATGCTTGCGCTCGTTCTCTAACTCGATTGTTCCATATGGCAAAACCTTTGTGACTGTGTAAGGTCCCGTCCACTTACTGCGCAGCTTCCCGGGCATCAGTTTTAAGCGCGAGGAGAACAACAGCACCCGGTCTCCTGGCTCGAAGGTGCGTCTGAGGATGTACTTATCGTGAAATGCTTTCGTGCGCACTTTGTAGTTGCGCAGCCCCTCATATGCATCCAGGCGCAGCTCCTCTAGCTCGCTCAATTCAAATGCACGCTCTTTACCAGCCTCATCAAGGTTCAGATTGCAAGTGTGCAATGCCCAGTATGCCTTGTGTTCCAACTCAATCGGTAGGTGGCACGCCTTTCCATACACCAATCGAAATGGTGAAGTCCCAATCGATGTCTTGTGCGCAGTCCTGTATCCCCCAAGTGCATCGTCCAGCCGCTGGCTCCTCTTTGCGCGAAGGTCTCATGGTTTTCTCCAGAATGCGCTTAATCTCTCTGTTGGAAACCTCGGCCTGGCCATTCGTTTGAGGATGGTATGCGGTGGACGTCTTGTTGGCGCACTCCATACTACTTCAGTACCTGCGCCACTATTCTGTTACAGAAGTGCGTCCCCTGGTCGCTGATTATTGCCTTAGGCACTCCGTACCTGTAGAAAATGTTAGTCCTTAAAAACTCAACAACTGTTTTACCATCATCCTTGCACGTGGCCTTAGCTTCGACCCACTTCGAGACATAGTCCACCGCAACTAGTATGTACTCGTATCCACAAGATGGC
Source organism: Umbilicus rupestris (assembly GCA_963678935.1). Taxonomy (NCBI): domain Eukaryota; kingdom Viridiplantae; phylum Streptophyta; class Magnoliopsida; order Saxifragales; family Crassulaceae; genus Umbilicus; species Umbilicus rupestris. Next base: position 6,956,637 of record OY787615.1, on the reverse strand, counting down.
AGAAACGGCCCCATGAAGTCAATTTCCCACAAGTCGAACACTTCGTCCACCAGTATTGGCGTTTGTGGCATCTCATTGCGCGCTGATATATTTCCTGTGCGCTGACACCTGTCACAAGCCCTGCAGTGGTTATATGAGTCATGAAATAAGTGCGGCCAATAAAAACTGCAATCTAGGATTTTCCTGCTCGTGCGCTTTGGACCAAAGTGTCCCCCGCACGCGTGTGCATGACAAAATCTCAAAACAAAGCTCATCTCATGATCAGGCACACATCCCCTCAAGATCTAATCAGGGCCTATTCTAAGCATGTACGGATCATCCCAAACATAATATTTAGACTCATGTCTTAACCTCATGCATTGAGCTTTAGTGAAATGAGGGGGAAACGCACCTGTGACCAGGTAATTTGCAATATGGGCATACCATGGTACCTTACCGTTCAGCGCCATCAGGTGCTCGTCAGGGAATGTCTCCGTGATATGTCCTGGCTCCTCTTCCTTCACTATCCTTCTTAGGTGATCAGCAACAATGTTTTCCGTTCCCTTCTTATCCTTGATCTCTAAATCAAACTCTTGGAGCAGCAGCAACCAGCGCATCAAACGCGGCTTAGTCTCTTTCTTGGACATCAGGTAACGGATAGCAGCGTGGTCAGTGTAGACAAGGACTTTAGCGCCCAGAACATATGAGCGGAACTTCTCCAGCACAAATACGATTGCCAGAAGTTCCTTCTTGGTCGTGGTGTCGTTCCTCTGCGCGGTGTCCAGTGTGCGCAACGCATAATAGATAGCGTGCGGCCTCTTATCCATGCGCTGGCCCAGTACTGCGCCTACAGCGTAGTCACTAGCATCGCACATCAGCTCAAAGGGTAAGTTCCAATCTGGTGTGCGTATCACTGGCGCACTGGTCAGCGCATCCTTTAACTTATCAAAAGCATTCCTGCACTCATCAGTGAACTCAAAGCACACATCCTTTTGAAGGAGGTTAGACAGTGGAATACATATTTTAGAAAAATCTTTTATAAAGCGCCTGTAGAACCCTGCATGCCCAAGAAATGACTTAACGTCGCGCACATTAGTGGAATAAGGCAGATTGGAGATAAGATCAATTTTTGCTTTATCAACCTTAATTCCTTCCTGTGAGATGATATGTCCTAGTACTACTCCATGTGACACCATAAAGTGACATTTTTCATAATTGAGAACTTGGTTCTTGGTAATGCAGCGCGCTAAGACCCTATCAAGATTATCCAAACATGCATCAAAAGTCTCACCATGCACAGTGAAGTCATCCATGAATACCTCTATACATAAACCAATCATATCAGAGAAAATGCTCATGACTAAGAATTGGAACGTACCTGGCGCATTACACAGCCCAAACGACATGCGCCGGAACGCAAAGGTACCGAATGGGCAGGTAAAGGTTGTCTTCTCCTGATCCTCCGCAGAAATAGGGATCTGATTGTACCCTGAGTAACCATCCAGGAAGCAAAAGTGTGGCTTCCCTGCCAACCGGTCGAGCATCTGGTCCATGAATGGTAGCGGGAAATGATTCTTGCGCGTGACTGCGTTTAGCTTCCTGTAGTCAATGCACATGCGCCATCCAGTCTGTATGCGCTTGGGAACTAGCTCGTCCTGCGCATTTTCCTCTACTGTGATGCCTCCTTTCTTTGGCACCACGTGCACTGGACTTACCCACTTACTGTCTGAGATCGGGTATATTACTCCTGCGTCAAGCAGCTTCAGGATCTCCTTCTGCACTACCTCCATCATAATCGGATTCAGTCTGCGCTGAGGTTCCCTGGATGGTTTGGCATCATTTTCCAGCAGAATTCTGTGCATACACACATCAGGGCTTACTTCGCGCAGGTCAGCTAATGTCCATCCTATAGCGCGCTCGTTCTTGCACAACACCTCCTGTAATCGCGCCTCCTGCTCCTCCTCTAATCTTTCTTTATGATGACAGGCAGGGTGTCCTCATTACCCAGGAAGATGTACTTTAAGTGCTCGGGCAATTGCTTCAGCTCGACCTTGGGTGCCTGTTCAACAGAAGGTAGGATTTTATTAGTAGCGCAAACATTAACCAGATCATATACCTGCCTGGGCACTGTAAATGGTCTGCCCAGTAGGATTTGTGCGCTTCCCTTGCTCGGCTCACCCTCCATCTCCAAGACGTAGAAATCTGCTGGGAACACCAGCTCTCCCACTTGGACGAGATCGTCCTCTATCATGCCCGTCGGTTGTTTGCACGACCGATCTGCTAATTGGATGGTGAGACCTGCAGGCTTTAGTGGACCAAGGTGCAATGACACATACAAGGAGTAAGGAAGCACATTTATAGAAGCACTGAGATCAATCATGCAGTTGCTTACCGTGGTCTTACCTAAGGTGCACGGTATGGTGAACGTACCTGGATCCCGGCATTTAGGTGGTACCTTGTGTTGCACAATTGCTGATGCATGCGCGTTAAGCATTACTTGTGCGCACTCGCCTTTCCTCCTCTTGTTTGTGCACAGCTCCTTCAAGAACTTGGCGTATCTAAGGATCTGCCGAACTGCCTCATTTAGGGGAATGTTTATTTCCACCTTACTGAATAATTCATATAGCTCCTTGTCTAGCGCCTCCTTTCTTGCTAAAGGTGCCTGCTCAGGAAAAGGTGCAGGTGCGTTAGTATGATTGGTACTCTTTTCTCCTGATTGTATCATACCTGGGGCCACCCCCTGTTGGTTTGTAGCTGGCGCGGCTGGTTGCGCATCCGGCTGTGCTGGCTCTGGAGGTTGCGCAACTGGCTGCGCGGGCACCTTCGCGGTCGGAGCTGTCCCAACTTTGCGTCCAGTCCTCGGCGTTACGGCGTTAACTCCTTCCTTAGGGTTTTGAATCACTTGCGAAGGTAGGTTTCCATCGCTCTTTTTCAGCAAATAAACCGTGGTAGCTATCTGCGACAACTGCTTCTCAATTGACTCGAACCTCTTGTCATACTTTTCATCATTCTTGCACACAGTGTCTGCTAACTGACCCACTATGTCTTCTAAGGAGCGCCGCGGTTGCTGGTTATTCTGTGCTGGTGCGTCATTGCGGCGGTGCGGTGGGTTGTATGCTTGCTGCGCCTGCTGTGGTGTGCGATATTCCGCGGGCTGCCTTTGGAGATTGCTGTCTTCCCTCCATCTGAATCCATTTGTGGCCAGTCCAAAGCACGGCTGATTCTGCCTCTGCGGTCCTCTATTGTCCCATCCTCCTAGAGCATTTACATCTCCTGATTCCTCAAAAAGTGTGAGAAATGCATCGGTTTTGTGCTCAGTGGACGTACAGAACACGCATGCCTTCGGCGCAACTGGTTGCGTGCCTTGCACACTCATCAGCTTCTGTAGCATGGCTTTCATTTCCTTTATTTTAGCACTGGAATCCACCTGATGCACAGCGCGCGCACGACTGTTCTCGAGCGTCAATTGATGCCTTACCTGTCCTGCAGAGTCCTCCGGGTACATGTTGCCTATGTCACCACCTGCGCATGCATTCAACAATCTAAGTTCCATCGGTTGTAGCCCGTTCAGGAAATTCTCTATTAGCACATTTTGGGGCAGGCCATGATTATAGCAGTTAGCTTCCAGCTCCCTGAAACGCTCATAGTACTCTGATAGTGACTCTCCTACGCCCTGCCTAGGCGCGGCCAATTCCCTCCTGAGTAGCGCGATCTTAGCTGCGGGGTAGAACTTATCCAAGAACTTATTCTGGAGCTGCTCCCATGTGCGAATAGATCCTATTGGTAAGCTCATCAGCCAATGCCTGGCTGTATCACACAATGAAAAAGGGAACGCCTTCAGCTTCAGCGCTTCTTCACTCTCCCCGTCGGTCTTCATGTTCTCGCAGATAACTAGGAATTCGCTCACATGTTTGACTGGGTTCTCGTTGTTCATCCCATGAAACTTAGGCATATGATGAATGAATGAGCTTCGTAGTTCAAAATGCCCATCGGGTGGAAGTACTATGCACCAAGGTTGGTTGACTGTGATTGGAGCCGACATCTCGCGCACTGTTCTGCGTCGCACGATCTGTTGCGCGGGTTGCCCATTATACACTGCTTCAGCAACCATCCGAGCTTCAACTTCGCGCTGTACTTCCTCCCTGAACCGAGCTGCGCGGTTATCTGCCCTTGCGTTGTTAGGTCCCTCTGGGTTCTGTCCCCTAAGTTATCGCCGATGACACTATTATTCTCCATGCCCTGTTCTAAACTTAAAGAAAACAGAATTAAAAGACAACTAGGTTGTTGCCCTTGTCGGTGCGCAACTATGATCTGCGCAGCGCAACTGTTTCAAGGTTGCGCAGGCTGATGTTGATTGCGTACTGGCAGAAACACCAACGAAAAATAAAAAGAAATAACTAACTACTGTAAAAGAAAAATTGAACTAGTTAAAACTTATCTGTGTTGCTCCCCGGCAATGGCGCCAAAATCTGATCGCGCGTCGTTGTATGCGTCAAATTAATCCTTCCTTCTCCACTTAGTACAGCGGCTAAGTCAGGGTCGATCCCACAAGGAGCGTGCAGACTCGTCTTAGCTAGCAACCTACAACTTACGAAATTGGGGTTGTGAGTGATTGGGTTGCGCAGGTGCGCGAATGAACAGTAAGGAAAGCAGAGTTGCACGACACGTGCGCAGGCAGTAGATATTAAGTACTATGACTATGAAAAGTATCGGTACAGACAATCCTCTATGAATGCATCCCTTATCATCGACTCTCTACTTCTATAGTGCAGTTCTACTTAAGTTAGTGTCCGATCAAGGCTTCCTAACATGCGCGCATGTTCCGATCAAAGTCCATGAGCTATTAATTCCTGAAACTAGTTTAAGCAGCTACGAATCCTATCACAGTAGCAGCTGATTATCCTAGTGCGTTACTCCTAGTTGTGACCGTCAAGTTGTCTACTAGTTTAACATACAATAACGAGCAGTTAGAATAAGATTGCGGTTCAAGGCTTCTCTTATTCGCACAACTAATTATCACCCATATGCATAGAATTAATATAAGTGGACGAACTAAAAATTAAGCACAAGTCTTAAAGGAAATACTTCATAGAATCATGCCCAACCGATACAAAGTGTTTAGCTAGACATGCTAGAAACAAACATCGTAGAAATAATAATTAAAACTAAGGCAGCAAGAGAAAAGTAGCAGGTCGGCGCAAGTGCAGATTGCTATTTTCGGCTGGCGCAGGTGGTTCACGCAGAATCTGGGCTGGAGAGCTCGTGTGTTTTTGCTGCTGTGTGTTCTTCTCTCTATATGTCCTCTCTCCCTTCAAACCCTAGCTTCCCTCCTCTTATATACTGGTCTTGAAGCCCCAGGAATGCTTAGATTTGGCCCGAGAGAATTTTAGCTACTTCCCAAATCTAGGAGATAATGATGATCAATATTTAGAAACTCTGCTATCCTGCACAAGCGGATTGCGCTACTTGCTTCGCGCAGTCGGTTTGCACACTGTAGTCCGAATCAGCTCTCCTTTTGCGCTGCTAGCTCCGCAGGTCATGCATTGCGCTCTAAAAACGCCCGTTAGCGCACATCTGACTTATGCTCCTGTTTTATTCTGAAATACAAAAATACCGAAAATCAGTAATATTGTACACAAAATAATGCAAACAAGCACAGTGTTAAGATCTAAATAGCGCATATAACTAGGCTCTATCAGCAATCCTCATCTCGTCTTGAGACTCCTTCTCTAGCAGCTTCCTCATCTTCTTCAGGATTCATCTCAATTCAAGGAATCATGCTATTACTAGCCTGTCTTCTAGCTTCTTCTCAAGTGGTGTCTTCAGATAGCTTCTACTAACTTCTTGCTCTTTGTTGTTTTGTCAGCCTTTTCCAGCATCAATCTTCGCGGGATGCTGTAGCAACTTCTTGCGCTGGTTTTGTCAAGGATGTCGTTACCTTAACAATCTCCCCCTTGGCATTTTTGACAAAACCTGAGCATCTTCTGCAGGGGCTCCTCTTCTCTCTCTGGGGTCGACTGGCAAAACCTGCCACATAATACAAACAGCAGAACACATCTTCTCCCCCTTTTTGTCACAAATGATAAGGGGGGAGCCTCAAGCTAAACTCAGCGAATAGGCCAACGACTCTTCTCCATCCACCAAAGAAGGGGAACTCTTTGTGTCTCAGCATGTGTCTCTTCTGATGAATTTGGGGGACTATCTGGTGGCTGTTTCTCCATCACTGCCTGCTCCGGCTTCAGTATCCAATGCTTCCTATCTCTATTGTGTCAAGTAACTCTTTCTTTCCTTCCGGCATTGTTTCGATGTCTCACCCGATCTGCACCTGTGTCTTTTGCAATCCTCATTCTCCAATTCGTTGTCCCTACAACGAATCTGATGTTTTCGTGCACAACTGGACAATGACAGTCCTTCATTGGCTTTGATGAGCTGAAGGAAACTTGTTTGTTACGTTTGATCTTTAGCTTCTCCAGGCGATATCCAGGCGTGGTTGATCTCCGAGGTCTCCAATACTTGTTCAGGATCGAGCATCTTCTCTAGATATGACCCTCCTGATCACAAAAATAGCATCTACGACTTTTGCTCTTTGGTTTCTTTTCTGCTATAAGTGGTTGATACAGCGGTTGCTGTAGCAGCCTCTTGTTCACCCTTCTTGGCCCCTTCTTCTGAACTGGTTTCTGGGACATGACCAGTTTCTCCATGCCATTCCTAGCATCTTCTGGCTCCGTAGCTTTGATGAATACAGTTCTTTCAGCACCTTCTTCTCCAGTGTATCCAAGACCTGAGTAGCCTCCTCCATATCTTTGGCATGCTAGAATATCTTCAAGAGTGCTTGAGCCATAGTTAAGCTTCTTTGCGGTCTTCCTGTAGAGGTTGAGCTCTTCTTTCTCTGCAGCAAACTTCTGTTCTTGCTGAGCAGCCTGATCCGTATGAGAAATGACCGTCTTCAGCATCTTCTCTCATTCTTCTTCGAGTCTCGATACCTTGGCAATCAATCCTTTGTTGATTTCGATGAATTGCAGCCAGTCTTCGTGCAACAGGGCAAGTTTCTTACAATAGACTTCTCACTGATTTCCTCATCATCACTACCGTCTGACTCCTCAACACCATAAACAATTTCCGACTTTGTTGAAAAAGTTTCAGATGTCAGAGCAACATTGCTCGTTTGTTCAGAGTCTTCTTCACTGTCTTCGTTTCTCAAGTTTGCAACATGAGTCTTGTTCCTTTCATGAGCCGTATTGAGGATCTCCCATGCTTGCTTGGCAACTTCACAGTTTGAGATCAGCCTGAAATTATTTGCGTCAACGGCGGCAAATATCGCGTTCAAGGCTTTGGAGTTATTGGTTGCTACAGCTTCCTCTTCAGCTGTCCATGTCTCCTCGGTTTTCTCCAGTGTAACTCCTTTGTCGTCGATGGTCAGTGGGTGTGACCACCCAAACACTACTGCTCTCCAAGTTTTCTCATCCATCGCTGATCGCGCATCGTTGTACGCGTCAAATTAATCCTTCCTCTTCCACTAGTACAACGGTTAAGTAAGGGTCGATCTCCACAGGGAGCAAGCAGTTCAGTTTTAACCAGTGACCTACACTTACGAAAATGGGGGGGTGAGTGATTTGGTTTGCGCGATGCGCGAGAAAATAGTAACTAACGCAGAACTTGCACCAGACGTGCGCAGGCAGTAGAGATTAAATACTATGACTATGAGAAGTATTGGGCAGACAATCCTCTATGAGCGCATTCCTTATCATCGACTCTAAATGTCTATAGTTTGGTTTGCTAATGTTAGTGTCCGATCAATGCTTCCTAACATGTGCGCATGTTCCGATCAAAGTTCATGTGCTATTAATTCTTGAACTAGACTAAACAACTACGAATCCGATCAAAGTAGTAATTGCTTATCGTAGCGCGTTACTCCTAGTTGGCACCATCAGGCTATTCAACTAGTTTAACATACAACAACAAGCGACAAGAGTAAGATTGCGGTTCAAGGCTTCCCCTACTCATGCAACTTGCTGCCAACAATGTGCACAGAATTAATATAAGCGAACAAGCTATGCATTAAGCGCAAGTCTCAAAGGAAATACTCATAGATTCATGCCCAACCAATACCAAGCGTTTAGCTAGACATGCTAGTGGTAAACATCATAGAAACAGTAAGTAATAACTAAAGTATCCAAGAAAACAATAGCAAACAGTGCGTGTAGGTTGCAGTCTTGGCTGGCGCAGTCGGCTAGCGCAGGTCCTCTCAGCAAGCTCGTGTGTTTTCCAGTTTTGCCGCTCTCTCTCTGAATTATGATGTGATGATCCTCTGATGTGTCGTCTTGTCTCTCCCTAAACCCTAGACTTCCTCTTCTTTATATACTGCTCAAGAGGCTCATTCTTGGCAACTTCCAAATCTGGTCATGTCAGGATTTGGAAACACCACCATCTGTGCATGGCGCACGGCATACTGCTTAGCGCACCGTGGTCGGCTCTGACAATTCTTCTGTTTGCGCCGCTAGCACCGCAGGCTGTGTGATGCGCGTCCTAAACGCTGCCTGTTAGCGCGTATCCGACTTAGGCCCTCGTTTTGCCCTGAAATACAAAAACACTGGAAACCAGTAATCTTGTACATAAAATAATGCAAACAAGCATAGGGTTATGATCTAAATAATGCATATAAATAGGCTCTATCAAACCCCCCACACTTGCCCCTTGTTCGTCCTCGAACAAGCACTCAAGCACGGATACCATTACCTCTCTGGAGTCTAGCGCACAGTCTTGCACTCTGGCGCGATCTGCACTACTGATCACCCTGCGTTGCTCTACCACCTGCGCGCAACTGCTTTCAACAGTTCTAATATAATGATTTCGCAATTCATTACCTCTCAGTTGGGATGAAATCATTTTGGATGGCTGGGAGATAGCTCTTCATAGGCGCCAGGTTGTCAGCTCTCACTCCGAGGATTGGTATATGGTTAACAGCGCAGCTTCTTCCCGTGCGTGATTCTTCCGCGCACTTCCTGGGAACTCAAGCCTTTTGATGATTTTCTTTGTGGACTTTGCGCACGCTGGTGCTTATTAGTGCGCATGCTGATTCTTTTGTAGCGCATATCATTTGCTGGTATTTCTCTTTTGTACAGCTTTGTCTATGGTTCCTATCTTTCCCAGAACGGTTCCAGTCTCGGCCTCCGGATAACAGCTATGGAACACCGCCTCGCTCTCCCTCCTTGGTCTATCTGCGCAGGTCGGCGCACGCGTTTACACCCGCGCCCGCCCTCCTTAGCTCGACTTCCAGAGGGAAGGTGGTCTATTTTCCCACCTCGCCACGCTTTGGGTATCTCGCCTTTGGCATCTGCGTGACTGAGCGCGCTCTCTTGTTCCGAAGGTCGCGAAGCACAGGCCTCCACTCGCGCTCTCAACCATATACCTCACCTCCGAAGCTCGAACGACTAACCGCCTCTCTAGAGCATTTCTGTCAACTCCACATCCCCTGTATATCCCAACTAACAGGAGCAGAAAAAACGAAAAAAATATACTAAAAACAGTTGATATCATCGCACGCAGTATGGGTAGCGCAAAACAAGCTGAACAGTGTGCGCAACCCGCTCACAAGCGCACTACTGCTACTGTTTCCTTCAATTAAACTAAGCTACACTATAAAGCTCAAAAATACGTGAAATGTAAATGTAACGCTCCCCCCCACACTTAAACAGAGACGTGTCCCCACGACTCAAGCTCAAGCGCACGGAGAACGCGCACATGCATGTGAGCAAAACAAAAACAGAAAAACTAAGAACATAAAAATTAAGAGCATATAGTCAAAGCAGCGCAAATATAGCATAGGGACACAAAATATGTAGCACAAGAGTTCAGCACACATATAGCAACATAATATCGAATAATGTTCAGCATATAAAAGAAAAGACACCACCCGAAAGGAATAATGCCCCCCCCCCCCCCCCCCCGCAGCTCTAGCTGTCCTCTGAGCTGGATGCAGCCGCTGAACTATGCGCCTCCTCCTCTGAGGAATCCGTCATATCGGTGCTGGAAGAAGGCGGTACAACTGAAAGGGCGACAGGCTGCGCCACAAAGTCGTCCTCCCAGACGGGGTCCCATAGTGAGTCTGAGCTGGTGCTAATGATGGGTTCGGCTACGGGGGACCTCGGAATGGATGGCTGGGCCGGGGAAGGTGCAGGTGCTGGTACTTGTGCTGGTTCGGGGGTGGGCTCTGTTTCTGGGGCTGGTTCTGGTCCTTGGGCTGACTCTGGGACAGGAGAGGGCTCTGCTGGATGTACTGGGGGCTGAGTAAGAGGGCTGGCTGGCTGATGCGGCTCGCTGGGGGAACTTGGAGGTGGCCGGTGCAGGCTGAGGAGAGGGGGAATCGCGTCTCCAAATCTCCACCCTTATGGTGGACTCATGCTCAAATCCGCCCCCTCTGGCGCTAAATACTCGAGCACACGCATGACGTTGAACATCATGCGCTGCTCTGCTGATGCTTCCTCAAGCGCCTCCTCAGCCTCGGTCCTCGGGCGCTTTCCGCGTGCACGCAGCCGTGTGACGGGCTCCCCCTGTGGTGCACGGGCCCTCCGGTGCGCTCCAGTCTGCGTGCGGGTCCTCGCGCGCCTGACTGGAGGCACAACTGGCTCTGGGGCCTCGTCCTCCTCCATCTCCTGTGCGGCCTCTGCTGCTTGCGCACTGCTCGCTGCTCTTGGCCGTGGCACTCTGGCCGGCTGCAGGCGGTAGCACCACTCCAATGTGCCATCTTCCCGTACGGCTACCGCCCTAATCTGCAGCATGTGGGCGCGGTCCAGAGGGACCGCCGGCACCACAGTGTGCTCTGGCACCTCAGGCTCTTTGTGTAACGCCCGCAGCAGGTGCGTAATAATTCCTCTGCAAGTCAGCGGCCCCTTGGTGCTGACTCGGCTCCAGTGGTGCACCATGTTCAGAACAAAGAGCATCCTTTTCCCATAATAAAACCCCTTCAAAATCTCCATATCCAGCAAACTGATCTTCGGCGCACCATTAAAACGCCCAATAATCGCATAGGCAATCAGGCGCCACAAGTAGAACATCCACGGGTCACGCAGCTCTCGTCCCCTGCTGCGCCCCGCGGCAAATACTGGCCCGGTCGCCATCTCGCGCCACGCCTCTTGATTCGTGTGCGCGTCCAGGTCACCTTCTCTCACCTTAGCGCACCTCAGTGTGCGCTTCAGCCTCTTAGCCGAGGCAATGTACCACACCCCGCGGTGCCGGTACCTTATCTCCATCTCACCTGGATCGAACGACGCCAGGAACTCACAGGTGTCCTCCCTGTCTGCTGCGCTGTTGATCTCCAACAGCGCCTCCCAGCCCGCTAGCGCGAGCCTCTCCAAGATGAGGTCCTCCAGGCCGACCTCCCGCAGGAACTCTCTGCTGATGTACGGAGTCCCGTACATCTCAAGCCTTAGGAAGGCGACATACTTGCTGGCAAAAATAGCTGGGGTTTCTTGGTCCTCGGCAGGCTGCATTGTGGCTGGGTCTCTCTGGTCAACTCCGGTCAACACTCCTCAAACACTCCAAAAATCCAAACTCCTCCAAATGCCCTGAAACTTGCACCAACTGGGCGCCTACTCCCCGCCTACAAAACCCTCTAAATAACACTCCAATCGGTGCACTCTAGCCTGGTGCGATTTCAAAACCCTAGAGCACTTCTCTACCGTACAAACCCTACTGGAATCTGCTCAAATCTGGGGGGAGGGTTACCTGGGTGGAGTGTGGCTGTGTGCTCCTCAAATCTCTCTAAACTGAAGCTGGGTTGAGCGCCGGACAGTGGGCGGAGGTGTGAGGGCGGGAGTTGTACTTTCAACGGTCGAGTGAAAAAGTGCTGAAATTTTCTAAGTACTGCCCTTATATACCCCCTGACTGGCGCAGCTGTCCTGCGCACTGCTGCTCGACTAAAAAAAACTACAAGTCCTAAACTAACTAAAAGACACTAGAAAAACTAAAAGAAAGACATGTAAAAGTAAAACGTGTCGGGTTACCTCCCGACAAGTGCCTTTGTTTAACGTCGTTGGCTCGACTGTACCTCATTACGTGCCCAAATGTGTGCCAGCGACCTCCCCCACTCTTGCTCCTGAGTGATCCTGCGCTTGTGCACGTGTTGTGCTCTTCGTGGTCCTGCGCAAGGGATTAAAAGGGTAGTCAGCATGGATATTATAAGTAACGAGGGTAGGTAAAGAGGGAGACAAAATATGAGCAATAGTCCCCTGTTCCCCCTCTAGCGCGCCGGGTGATGACTCTGGCGCAGCAACCTGCGCATCTACTATCTCAGGCTCTGCCAAGTCAATGTCGTGTGCTGTGCCATCCCAAGGTTCTCCGAGATACCGTCTGACTCTCTGCCCATTCACCTGAAAACGATGCCGGTGCTCGTTTTCTAACTCGATTGTTCCGTAGGGGAAAACCTTGGTGACTGTGTACGGTCCTGTCCATTTGCTGCGCAGCTTTCCAGGCATGAGCTTCAGGCGTAATGAGAATAATAATACCTGGTCTCCTGGCTCAAAAGTGCGTCTGAGGATATGCTTGTCATGAAACGCCTTTGTTCGCTCCTTGTAATCGCGCAGTCCCTCATAGGCATCCAGGCGCAGCTCTTCTAATTCGCTCAGCTCAAACGCGCGTTCCTTTCCAGCCTCGTCTAGGTTCAGGTTGCAAATGCGTAAGGCCCAATATGCTTTGTGCTCTAATTCTACTGGTAGGTGGCATGCTTTTCCGTAAACCAACCGGAACGGTGAAGTCCTGATTGGCATCTTATGCGTAGTGCGGTATGCCCACAGCGCGTCGTCCAGGCGCTGGCTCCAATCTTTGCGCGATGGTCTCACAGTCTTCTCCAGGATGCGCTTAATCTCTCTGCTGGAGACCTCGGCCTGTCTATTTGTCTGAGGATGATAAGCAGTGGACGTCTTGTGGCGCACTCCATAATGCTTGAAAACTTGCGCCACAATCCTGTTACAAAAGTGCGTCCCCTGGTCGCTAATGATCGCCTTAGGTACCCCGTACCTGCAAAAGATGTTAGTTCTCAAAAAATCAGCGACTGTCTTACCATCATCCTTTCTTGTGGCCTTAGCCTCGACCCATTTGGAGACATAATCCACTGCGACCAATATGTACTCGTATCCGGCAGATGGAGGAAATGGCCCCGTGAAGTCGATTCCCCATATATCAAATACTTCATCCACTAGAATCGGCGTCTGCGGCATCTCGTTGTGCGCTGATATGCCTCCTGTGCGCTGGCACCTGTCACAGTTCCTGTAGTAGTCATATGAGTCACAGAACAAGCGTGGCCAGTAAAAACCGCAATCCAGGACCTTCCTGCTCGTGCGCTTGGGACCAAAGTGTCCTCCACATGCGTGCGCATGACAAAACATCAAAATAGAGTTAATTTCATGGTCAGGCACGCAGCGCCTCAATATCTGATCAGGTCCTATTCTGAGCATATATGGATCATCCCAAAGGTAATGCTTGGACTCATGTTTCAATCTCATGCACTGGGTTTTATTGAAATGCGGAGGAAACGTACCTGTGACCAGGTAATTCGCAATGTGCGCATACCATGGTACCTTACCTGTCAGCGCCATCAGATGCTCGTCAGGAAATGTCTCCGTGATCTGCCTTGGCTCCTCCTCTTTCACGATCCTGCTCAGGTGGTCCGCAACTGTGTTCTCCGTGCCCTTCTTGTCTTTGAAGTAGGAGCACCCAGCGCATCAGGCGCGGCTTAGTTTCTTTCTTGGACATTAGGTAGCGGATGGCTGCGTGGTCTGTGTATATGATGACCCTAGCGCCTAGAACATATGCACGGAACTTCTCCAGCGCAAACACAATTGCCAGAAGCTCCTTTTCCGTGGTGGTGTAGTTCCTCTGCGCAGCGTCCAGCGTGCGTGATGCATAGTAAATGGCGTGCGGCTTCTTGTCCACTCGCTGCCCCAGGACTGCACCTACTGCATAATCGTTTTCGTCGCACATCAGTTCAAATTGCAGGTTCCAGTCTGGCACGCGCATCACTGGCGCACTGGTCAGTGCCTCCTTCAGCTTATCAAATGCGGCCCTGCACTCATCAGTAAAGTCGAAGCATTAAGCACAAGAGGTTAGACAGGGGTATAGAAATTTTAGAGAAGTAAAACCCAGCGTGTCCTAGGAAGGACTTCATATCGCGCACGTTCGTGGCATAAGGTAGATTGGAAATAAGATCTATCTTAGCTTTATCTACCTTGATCCCCTCCTCTGAGATGATATGTCCTAGTACTACACCATGCGTTACCATGAAATGACATTTTTCATAATTGAGCACTAGGTTCTTAGAAATGCAGCGCGCTAAGACCTTATCAAGATGAGTTAGGCATGCATCAAAGGTACCTCCATATACGGTAAAATCATCCATGAACACTTCTATGCATATACCAATCATATCAGAAAAAATGCTCATGACTAGACGTTGGAACGTACCTGGCGCGTTACACAGCCCAAATGACATGCGCCAAAACCCAAACGTACCGAATGGACAGGTGAACGTGGTCTTCTCTTGATCTTCCGCAGCTATGGGTATCTGATTGTACCCTGAATATCCGTCCAAGAAGCAAAAATAGGGCTTTCCTGCTAATCTGTCCAGCATTTGGTCCATGAAGGGTAGCGGGAAATGGTCCTTGCGCGTAACTGCGTTAAGCTTCCTGTAGTCGATGCACATGCGCCATCCAGTCTGAATGCGCTTGGGAACTAGCTCGCCCTGCGCATTTTCTTCCACTGTGATTCCTCCTTTCTTCGGCACAACATGCACTGGACTGACCCATTTACTGTCCGAGATCGGGTAAATGACCCCTGCGCCAAGCAACTTCAGGATCTCCTTTTGCACTACCTCCATCATATTCGGATTCAATCTGCGCTGAGCCTCCCTGGATGGTTTGGCATCATCTTCCAACAGAATTCTATGCATGCATACATCTGGGCTCACTCCGCGCAGGTCAGGAAGTGTCCATCCTATGGCGCGCTGGTTCCTGCGCAGTACCTGCTGTAAGCGCGCTTCCTGCTCCTCTTCTAATCCTTTCTTTATGATCACTGGCAGGGTGTCCTCATTTCCTAAGAAAATGTATTTGAGGTGCTCTGGGAGTTGCTTCAGTTCGATCTTGGGTGCCTATTCAATAGAGGGCAAGATTTTAGTAGCTGTGCAAATATGAACTATATCGTGTACCTGTTTGGATTCTGGTTCAGCACTGGTCAGCTCGGCTTCCTACTCCTCCAACTCTGCCTGTGCCAGTGGCTCTGGTCCTACCGTTGCGCTTGCACATTGCGCGTCTGTGACTAAATCCTCAATGCTGTCAATTGCGTGCACTGTGGCGTCCTTATGTGGGTGTTGCATCCTTTTGAATATGTTGAAGTGGATTTCTTCGCCATCAACCTCCATGGAGAGTGTGCCCCTCCACACGTCTATCTTCGTGCGCGCGGTCATCAGAAAAGGTCTGCCAAGTAGGATCTGCGCACTGCTGGTGCTCGATTCACCCTCCATTTCTAGCACATAAAAATCTGCTGGGAACACCAGCTCTCCTACTCGTACAAGAATATCCTCTATCATGCCTGCAGGTTGTTTGCACGACCGATCTGCTAGCCGAATGGTGAGACCTGCAGGCTTTAGTGGTCCAAGGCGCAATGTCGCATATAGGGAATAGGGTAACAAATCGCATATAGGGAATGTTTATTTCCACCTTACTGAATAACTCGTATAGCTCCTTATCCAGCGCTTCCTTCCTAGCCAAGGGTGCCTGCACAGGGAAAGGTGCAGGTATATTAGTACGATTCGTGCCCTTGTCTTTTAATTGTGTTATACTTGGCGCTTCACCCTGCTGGCTTGTGGCTGGCACTTCTGGTTGCGCATTCTGTTCTGCTGGATCCGGGACTTGCGCAGCTGGTTGCGCGGGCGCCTGCGCAGTCTGCTCTTTTCCTATCGTACGCCCAGTCCTCAGTGTCACTGCATTGACTCCTCCCTTGGGGTTCTGAATCACTTGCGAAGGCAGGTTGCCATCGCTCTTCTTTAGCTCATACACCGTGGTAGCAATCTGTGATAGCTGCTTTTCAATGGACTCGAACCTTTTGTCATACTTCTCGTCATTTTTGCGCATTGTGTCTGCTAGCTGCCCCACGATATCTTCTAAGGATCGCCTCGGTTGCTGGTTGTTATGCGCTGGTGCGTCAGTGCGGCGATGCGGTGGATTGTAGGGCGCAGCTTGTTGCGTCTGCTGTGGTGCGCGCTGATCCGTGGACTGCCTCTGGAAATTGTTTTCCTCCTTCCATCTGAATCCATTTGCGGCTAGTCCAAAGCGCGGCTGATTCTGTCTCTGTGGCACTCTGTTATCCCATCCTCCAAGAGCATTGACATCTCCAGATTTTTCAAACAGCGTGGGACATGCATCGGTTTTGTGTTCAGTGGAATTGCAGAATTCACATACCTTTGGCGCAACTGGTTGTGCGCTCGCACTCATCAACTTCTGCAGCATGGCCTTCATTTCCTTGATCTCAGCGCTTGTTTCTACCTGATGCACAGAACGAGCACGACTATTTTCAAGTGTTAGCTGATGTCTTACCTGCCCAGCAAAGTCTTCTATTAGCTGCCACACGTCTTCTGGATACATGTTGCAAATGTCGCCTCCTGCGCATGCGTTCAATAACCTCAGCTCCATGGGCAGCAGTCCATTCAGAAAATTCTCTATCAGCACATTCTGGGGCAGGCCGTGATTGTAGCAGTTGGCTTCTAGCTCCCTGAAACGCTCGTAATACTCTGATAGCGACTCTCCTGCGCTCTGCCTAGGTGCAGCCAGCTCCCTCCTGAGTAGCGCGATTTTCGCTGCGGGATAAAATTTGTCCAGGAATTTCTTCTGCAGCTGCTCCCATGTGTGAATTGATCCTGCTGGTAAGTTCATCAACCAATGTCTGGCTATATCACACAGTGAAAATGGGAATGCCTTCATTTTCAGCGCCTCATCGCTCTCCCCTTCGGTCTTCATGTTCTCGCAAATGACTAGGAACTCTCGCACATGTTTGACTGGATTTTCGTTGTTCATTCCGTGGAACTTGGGCATGTGATGAATGAGCGAGCTCCTTAGTTCCAAATGACCGTCTGGCGGAAGCACGATGCACCATGGCTGGTTAACAGTGATTGGGGCTGACATTTCGCGCACTGTTCTGCGTCGCGCAGCTTGTCGCGCGGGTGGCGCATTATACAATTCAGCGGCCATCCGTGCTTCAACCTCGCGCTGCACTTCCTCTCTGAACAGGGCTGCGCGGTTATGTGCTCTTGCTTCTTCCGGGGTTCTGTCCCCTAAGTTGTCTCCAATGACACTGTTGTCCTCCATGACCTGTTCTAAATCTCAAAGAAAACGAAATTAAAAGATAACTAAGCTGTTGCGTCTGTCAGTGCGCAACTAGAATCTGCGCAGCGCAACTGTTTCAAGGTTGCGCAGGCTAATGGTGATTGCGCGCTGTCAGAAACAACAACGAAAAAAACAAAACAAACTGAAAGTAGCTAGTTACTAAAAAGGAAAAACGTAAACTAGCAAAAACTTAGCTGTGTTGCTCCCCGGCAACGGCGCCAAAATTTGATCGCGCGCCGTTGTACGCGTCAAATTAATCCTTCCTCTTCCACTAGTATAGCGGTTAAGTAAGGGTTGATCTCCACAGGGAGCAAGCAGTTCAGTTTTAACCAGTGACCTACCCTTACGAAAATGGGGGGGGGGGGTGAGTGATTTGGTTTGCGCGATGCGCGAGAAAATAGTAACTAATGCAGAACTTGCACCAGACGTGCGCAGGCAGTAGAGATTAAATACTATGACTATGAGAAGTATTGGGCTGACAATCCTCTATGAGCGCATTCCTTATCATCGACTCTAAATGTCTATAGTTTGGTTTGCTAATGTTAGTGTCCCATCAAGGCTTCCTAACATGTGCGCATGTTCCGATCAAAGTTCATGTGCTATTAATTCTTGAACTAGACTAAACAACTACGAATCCGATCAAAGTAGTAATTGCTTATCCTAGCGCGTTACTCCTAGTTGGCACCGTCAGGCTATTCAACTAGTTTAACATACAACAACAAGCAACAAGAGTAAGATTGCGGTTCAAGGCTTCCCCTATTCATGCAACTTGCTGCCAACAATGTGCGCAGAATTAATATAAGCGAACAAGCTATGCATTAAGCGCAAGTCTCAAAGGAAATACTCATAGATTCATGCCCAACCAATACCAAGCGTTTAGCTAGACATTGCTAGTGGTAAACATCATAGAAACAGTAAGTAATAACTAAAGTATCCAAGAAAACAATAGCAAACAGTGCGTGCAGGTTGCAGTCTTGGCTGGCGCAGTTGGCTAGCGCAGGTCCTCTCAGCAAGCTCGTGTGTTTTCCAGTTTTGCCGCTCTCTCTCTGAATTATGATGTGATGATCCTCTGATGTGTCGTCTTGTCTCTCTCTAAACCCTAGACTTCCTCTTCTTTATATACTGCTCAAGAGGCTCATTCTTGGCAACTTCCAAATCTGGTCATGTCAGGATTTGGAAACACCACCATCTGCGCATGGCGCACGGTATACTGCTTAGCGCAATCGGTTAGCGCACCGTGGTCGGCTCTGCCAATTCTTCTGTTTGCGCCGCTAGCACCGCAGGCTGTGTGATTCGCGTCCTAAACGCTGCCTGTTAGCGCGTATCCGACTTAGGCCCTCGTTTTGCCCTGAAATACAAAAACACTGAAAACCAGTAATCTTGTACATAAAATAATGCAAACAAGCATAGGGTTATGATCTAAATAATGCGTATAAATAGGCTCTATCAATCGCCTTTAGGAAAGCCTTCATTCTCGCTTTCCAACAACTATAATTTCTTTTTTCAGTAGGGGCGGCCGACTTGTGCTTTGTCTCTCTTTCATATTCGCTTGATGAACTCAGCAAGGCGCTTAGGATCTTCACTCTGTGTGTCGAGTTCCTGCTCTAATACCAATTGAAATTCGCAGCGCCTCTGAGTTACAGATTGTGTACAAGTAGTTGCTATAGCACACTCTTGTACCGACAGATCTTTTGCAATCAGATAAAATAATGAACAGCGATTTGTTCACCCAGTTCGGCAAAGTGCCTACCTCTGGGAAAGACTGAATCTCAGTCTTTCAATTCACTAGTCTCGAGGTTTGTTGTACAACACGGTTCGACACCACACAACCTATGCTACTCAACCTAAGCTAGTCGATCACACACAATCAGAACACGCTCTGACTTGTATTTCACACACACCTACACACTTGAACCAATTCAGAACAGCTCTACCTCCGATCCCAAAGATTCAGCCTATTCTAATTAGTACAACGTGACCGTAGGTTTGCTATAGCACCCGTTGTAGCGACTAGCTGGTGCAGGTTCTGGCCGTGTTACTCCAAAGCTTTCCGCCGAGCCGATCGAACTCTTCCACGAGCGCTGCCCACTCTAGAATGCTCCCCCTCACTCAGTGACCATCTGTCACTAGCGAGACCTGGCCTTTTGCAGATTGTCCGAGTTCCTCCACTCGACAATTCCCCTACGGCCTGTGTTGATCAACCAACAAGCCCGTCTTGCTCTGAATTGGTTTCTATGATCAAGCTCTGATCAGACTCAACACGTCTCGATCAGCCTATACTTCAGTCACTCAGCTCTGCGCTCACGCTCTGCTATTGATGGTGATCCAATCTCTCCGCTCTAGCACTCTGAACATTGCTCTGCTCTCTTTCAATATTTGAGGTGCTTGGATTCTATGTTGGATGGATGGATCCTTTGCTGCTCTGTCCAGCCTCCTTTTAAATAGGAACTCCATGCTCCATCAATATCAGATTTAGGAAGCCTTCCAAAAAGCTCTCCTAGATTCTTGCAAGTTTGTTGAGATTTGATTTCCTAAAACCAATATTAGAAATCTTATCTTTACCTTGAGCTTGCTTAGTTGTTTGTTGCAGCTGTCAAAAATTAGGAAGCCCTCAAAGATCTCCATAAGGTCCTGTCTCCTAATTTTTAGGAGATTTGAAGCTTGTGGCATGGAATCTTCACTGAGGATATTCTGAGAATATTTAGAAGCCTCCCGTTGCACTGCTACGTTATATCTGGGCAGATTCCTTTAGAGTCAAAAATTATTGCCAAGCTGCTACCGCTCCTGCTGTAGCAACTGCTTGTTCACTGAGCTTGTTCAGTCTGGCACGGGCAGCTGTATCATCTGGCTTTCAATCTTCACGATACTCTACCGACATATTGTGATGCTAGCAGCAACCCTCCATACGTTCTTTGGGTTACTCCAAGTTGATCGGCATGCTGTTGACTCTGGGAATCTTCTAAATCGCATTTAGAAAGCTTCCATTTCTCTTCTCTTCAATTTTGGGCAGCTTGTTCTTCACACAAAAATCTGATATTTAGGATGCTACAGCTCTCTGTTACACAGGTTGCTGTAGCAACGCCTTGTGCACTCTGCTTGTTCACTCTGGAACGCTCTGCACCAGCTGCTGTCTTCACATGCTTACTGTAACAGACTCTTGGGCACCTTGTAGAAGTTTAACAATGATGCCACATACCTTAACACTCTTTTTATCAGACTTGTTTTTGTAGATCCACTTGGTGCCAATGACATTCAGATTTTCTGGCCGAGTGACTAAGTCACATACCTCATTCCTTTCGAACTTACCAAGTTCTTCTTGCATTGCAACTATCCAGAATTCATCTTTCAGAGCCTCTTTAATGCTCTTCAGTTCTGTACTGGACAGGAAGCACGTGTTGTTGATCATTTCACAAAGGTTAAGATTGGTGGTTGCTGGAGTACGTCTTTGATAGAGCCTATTTATACGCATTATTTAGATCATAACCCTATGCTTGTTTGCATTATTTTATGTACAAGATTACTGGTTTCCAGTGTTTTTGTATTTCAGGGCAAAACGAGGGCCTAAGTCGGATACGCGCTGATAGAGCCTATTTGTACACATTATTTAGATCATAACCCTATGCTTGTTTGCAATATTTCATGAGCAAGATTACTCGTTTCCAATGTTTTTGTATATCAGGTCAGAACGAGTCCTTAAGTCGGATACGCGCTAACAGGCAGCGTTCTAGGAGTAAAAGATCAGCCTGCGGAGCTAGCGGCGCAAACAAAAGAAGAAATGGCAAGAGTCAGCAGAGGTGCGCTACCCGATTGCGCCAACCGATGCAGTGCGCCAGGCGCAGAATCCAGCATTGCCAAAACCTAACATGACCAGATTTGGAAGTTGCCAAAGATGAACCTCCTGAGCAGTATATAAAGGAGAGGAGGTCTAGGGTTTCAAAAACAACAAGGAGAGGCAGCACCACGGCCTCAGAGGAGGCACTGCGCGGCAGAACTGGAAAACACACGGACTTATTGAGGAGATTTGCGCCAGCCGACTGCGCCAGCCGAGAGAAGACACTGCACGCACTGTTTGCTACCGTTTTCTTGGATTCATTAGTTATTATTTACTATTTTATGATGTTTACCACTAGCATGTCTAGCTAAACACTTAGTGTTGGTCGGGCATGAATCTGTGATGTATTCCTTTGAGACTTGAGCTTAATGCATAGTTTATTTACTTGTATTAATTCTGTGCGTACTGAGACAGTTAGTTGCATGAGTAGGGGAAGCCTTGAACCGCAAACTTACTTGTGTAGCTCGCTTGTCGCATGTTAAACTAGTTGCATGCGTAGGGGAAGCCTTGAACCGCAAACTTACCATGACAATTAGGAGTAACGAGTTAGGGTAGGCAGTTGCTACTGTGACAGGATTCGCAGCTGTTTAGTCTAGTTCTAAGGATTAATAGCACATGAACAATGAACGGAACATGCGCACGTGTTAGGAAGCCTTTACCGGACACTAACCCAAGTAAAACACAAGCTATAGATGTTTAGAGTCGATGATAAGGAATGCATTCATAGAGGATTGTCTGCCCAATACTTCTCATAAATATAGTATTTAATCTCTACTGCTTGCGCACGTCTAGTGCAATTCCCCGCGTTACGATATTCGCTGTTACTCGCGCATCGCGCAAAACCCCCAATCACTCACGCAACCCCCGTTTTCTTAAGTGTAGGTTACTGGCTAAGACTCACTGTTTGCTCCTTGTGGAGATCGACCCTTACTTAACCGCTGTACTAGTGGGAGAGGAAGGAATTATATTTGACGCGCACAACGACGCGCGATCAAATTTTGGCGCCGTTGCCGGGGAGCAACACAGCTAAGTTTTAGCTAGCTTACATTTCTCATTTTAGTAACTAGTTATTTCATTTTGTTTTGTTTTCTCGTTGTTGTTTCTAACAGCGCACAATCACATCAGCCTGCGCAACCTTGAAACAGTTGCGCTGCGCAGATTCTAGTTGCGCACTGACAGACGCAACAACTTCGTTGCCATTTAATTTCGTTTCTTGAGTTTGGATCAGGACATGGAGGATAACAGTGTGGTTGGAGATAACCTGGGAGACAGAACCCCAGAGGAAGCAAGGGCACATAACCGCGCAGCCCTATTCAGAGAGGAAGTGCAGCGTGAGGTCGACGCACGGATGGCCGCTGAACCATACATTGCGCCACCCGTTCGTCCAGTCGCGAGGCGCAGGACAGTGCGCGAAATGTCAGCCCCACTCACTGTTAACCAGCCATGGTGCATAGTGCTTCCGCCCGACGGACAGTTCGAACTGAGGAGCTCACTCATCCATCACATGCCCAAGTTTCACGGAATGAACAACGAAAATCCAGTCAAGCATGTGCGGGAGTTCCTAATCATTTGCGAGAACATGAAGACCTTGGGGGAAAACGATGAAGCGCTGAAGATGAAGGCGTTCCCATTTTCATTGAGCGATGCAGCCAAACACTGGCTGATGAGCCTACCCGCAGGATCAATCCACACATGGGAGCAGCTGCAGAAGAAATTCTTAGATAAATTTTATCCAGCAGCGAAGATTGCGCTGCTCAGAAGGGAATTGGCCGCGCCAAGGCAAGGCGCAGGGGAGTCTCTGTCAGAATACTACGAGCGTTTCAGGGAGCTAGAAGCCAACTGCTACAATCACGGGCTTCCCCAGAATGTGCTGATAGAGAACTTTCTGAATGGACTGCTGCCCATGGAGCTGCGACTACTGAATGCATGCGCAGGAGGGGACATTTGCAACATGTACCCGGAGGATGCATGGCAGCTGATAGAAGATTCTGCTGGGCAGGTAAGACATCAATTGACACTTGAAAGTAGTCGTAATCGTTCTGTGCATCAGGTAGAGGCAAGCGCTGAGATCAAAGAAATGAAGGCCATGCTACAGAAGCTGATGAGTGCGCAGAGCGCACAACCAGTTGCGCCAAAGGTATGTGAATTCTGCAGGTCCACTGAGCACAAGACAGACGAATGCCCAACACTTTTTGAAGAAACTGGAGATGTAAATGCCCTTGGAGGATGGGACAACAGAGGACCGCAGAGGCAGAATCAGCCGCGCTTTGGGCTTGCTGCAAATGGATTCAGATGGAGAGAAGAGAACAATTTCCAGAGGCAGCCCACTGATCAGCGCGCGCCACAGCAGACGCAACAAGCTGCATCCTACAATCCACCGCATCGCCGCACAGACGCACCAGCGCAGAACAATCAGCAACCAAAGCGATCCTTGGAAGATATCATGGGGCAGCTAGCAGACACAGTGCGCAAGAATGACGAAAAGTATGACAAGAGGTTCGAATCCATAGAAAAGCATCTATCACAAATTGCAACCACGGTGTATGAGCTGAAAAAGAGCGATGGCAACCTGCCTTCGCAAGTGATTCAGAACCCTAAGGGAGGAGTTAATGCAGTAACACTGAGGACTGGGCGCACAGTGGGAACAGAGCAGACCGCGCAGGCGCCCGCGCAACCAGTTGCGCAAGTCCCAGATCCAGCAGCTCAGAGTGCGCAACCAGAACCAGAGGCGCAATCAGAAGCGCCAACAACGAACCAGCAGGGCAAAGCGCCAGGTATGTCTCACTCGACAAACAAGGACAAAAATTGTACTAACATACCTGCTCCTTTCCCTGTGCAGGCACCACTGGCGAGAAAAGAAGCACTGGACAAAGAACTATATGAGCTGTTCAGCAAGGTGGAAATCAACATACCTCTCATAGAAGCTATTCGACAGATTCCCAGGTATGCGAAGTTTTTAAAAGAGCTGTGCACAAATAAAAGGAGGACAGGCGAATGCGCACAGGTAATGCTAAATGCGCAGGCCTCAGCAATCGTGCAACAAAAGGTACCACCTAAGTGCCGAGATCCAGGTACATTCACTATCCCTTGCACCTTAGGTAAAACCACGGTAAGCAACTGCATGATCGATTTAGGCGCATCAATCAATTTATTACCATATTCTCTATATGCGACATTGCGCCTTGGACCACTAAAGCCTGCAGGTCTCACCATTCAGCTAGCAGATAGATCGTGCAAACAACCTGCCGGCATGATAGAAGATGTCCTCGTCCGAGTAGGAGAGCTGGTGTTCCCGGCAGATTTTTATGTGCTGGAAATGGAGGGTGAATCAAGCGCCAGCAGTGCGCAGATCCTCCTGGGCAGACCTTTTCTGATGACCGCGCGCACGAAGATAGACGTGTGGAGGGGCACGCTGTCCATGGAGGTTGATAGGAAAGAAATCTACTTCGGCATATTCAAAGGAATGCAGCACCCTCATGAAGACGCCACAGTGCACGCGATGGGCAGCATAGACGACTTGGTTGCAGATGCGCAGGGCGAGCTAGTTCCCAAGCGCATTCAGGCTGGATGGCGCATGAGCATTGCGCCAGAGCCGCCACCAAATGCACGAGAGGGAGAACTGGAAACTATCGCTCATCTTTTTTCTCCCTCTTTACCTAACCTCGTTACTTATGATTTATCACATACTATTATACATGCTGACCTTCCATTTTATCCTTTGCGCAGGACCAATGAGATCGCAACACAAGCACTGGCGCAGGGACACTCAGGAGCAAGAGTGGGGGAGGTCGCTGGCACACTTTCACGCAAGTAACGAGGTACAGTCGAGCCAACGACATTAAACAAAGGCACTTGTCGGGAGGTAACCCGACACGTTTTTACTTTTACATGTTTTTTCTTATATTCGTTCTTTTTGCATTGCATGCATGTGCGCTCTCCATGCGCTTGAGCTTGAGTCGTGGGGACACGTCTCTGTTCAAGTGTGGGGGGGGCGTTACTCTTACATTTCACGTTTTTGAGCATTTTTAGTATAGCTTAGTTTAAGTTGAAGAGAATAGTAGCAGTAGTGCGCTAAGGTGCAGGATGCGCATGCGCTCCAGCTTGTTTTGCGCTATCCGTATTGCGTGCGCTGCCATCTTCTGTTTCTAGTATATTTTTTCGTTTTTTTTGCTCCTATTAGTTGGGATATACAGGGGATGTGGAGTTGATAGAAATGCTCCAGAGAGGCGGTTAGTCGCTTGTGCTTCGAAGGCGAGGTATATGGTCGAGTGCGCTAGTGGAGGCCGGTGCTTCGCAACCTTCGGAACAAAAGAGCGCGCTCAGTCACGCAGATGCCAAAGGCGAAATACCCAAAGCGTGGCGAGGTGGGAAAACAGACCACCTTCTCTCTGGAAGCCGAGCTAAGGAAAGCGGGCGCGGTTGCAAACGCGTGCGCTGACCGGCGCAGACAGACCAAGGAGGGAGAGCGGAACAAGTTCCATAGCTGCTATCCGAAGGCTGAGACTGGAACTGTTCTGGGAATGAAAGAAATTGCAGAGAAAGCTGTACAAAAGAAAAATACCAGCAGAAGCAGATGATATGCGCTACAAAGAATCAGCATGCGCACTACTTAGTACCTGCGTGCGCAAGACCACAAGGATATCATCAAAGGCTCAGGTTCCCAGGAAGTGTGCGAACGAATCACGCACTGGAAGAAGCTCGCGCAAGAAACCATATACCTATCTTCGGAGCGGGAGCTGACAACCAGGAGCCTAAGAAGAGCTATCTCCCAGTCATCCAAAGATCTTCATCCCGGCTGAGAGGTAATGAAATTTCGGGATTATTATATTAGAACTATTGAGTGCAGTTGTGCGCAGGTGATAGAGCAGCACAAGTTGAGCAACTGTGCATTTTGCGCCATAGTGCAAGGCTGTGCGCTAGACTCCAGAAAAGGTAATTGTATCCGCGTTTCAGTGCTTGTTCGGGACGAACAAGGGGAAAGTGTGGGGGGTTTGATAGAGCCTATTTGTGCACATTATTTAGATCATAACCCTATGCTTGTTTGCAATATTTCATGAGCAAGATTACTCGTTTCCAATGTTTTTGTATATCAGGTCAGAACGAGTCCTTAAGTCGGATACGCGCTAACAGGCAGCGTTCTAGGAGTAAAAGATCAGCCTGCGGAGCTAGCGGCGCAAACAAAAGAAGAAATGGCAAGAGTCAGCAGAGGTGCGCTACCCGATTGCGCCAACCGATGCAGTGCGCCAGGCGCAGAATCCAGCATTGCCAAAACCTAACATGACCAGATTTGGAAGTTGCCAAAGATGAACCTCCTGAGCAGTATATAAAGGAGAGGAGGTCTAGGGTTTCAAAAACAACAAGGAGAGGCAGCACCACGGCCTCAGAGGAGGCACTGCGCGGCAGAACTGGAAAACACACGGACTTATTGAGGAGATTTGCGCCAGCCGACTGCGCCAGCCGAGAGAAGACACTGCACGCACTGTTTGCTACCGTTTTCTTGGATTCATTAGTTATTATTTACTATTTTATGATGTTTACCACTAGCATGTCTAGCTAAACACTTAGTGTTGGTCGGGCATGAATCTGTGACGTATTCCTTTGAGACTTGAGCTTAATGCATAGTTTATTTACTTGTATTAATTCTGTGCGTACTGAGACAGTTAGTTGCATGAGTAGGGGAAGCCTTGAACCGCAAACTTACTTGTGTAGCTCGCTTGTCGCATGTTAAACTAGTTGCATGCGTAGGGGAAGCCTTGAACCGCAAACTTACCATGACAATTAGGAGTAACGAGTTAGGGTAGGTAGTTGCTACTGTGACAGGATTCGCAGCTGTTTAGTCTAGTTCTAAGGATTAATAGCACATGAACTTTGAACGGAACATGCGCACGTGTTAGGAAGCCTTTACCGGACACTAACCCAAGTAAAACACAAGCTATAGATGTTTAGAGTCGATGATAAGGAATGCATTCATAGAGGATTGTCTGCCCAATACTTCTCATAAATATAGTATTTAATCTCTACTGCTTGCGCACGTCTAGTGCAATTCCCCGCGTTACGATATTCGCTGTTACTCGCGCATCGCGCAAAACCCCCAATCACTCACGCAACCCCCGTGGGGTGCTGCAGCAGGTGCTGGTTCAAGTGCTGGTTCAACTGTCCGAGTAGCAGTTTTGTGCTGGGTGCATTTTGAAGGTATAGCAGCTTTGTGAAAGTGCTTAGAAGAATTTCTAAAATACCGTTGAGCATATTCCAGCAAGGTTTGCTAGTCAGAGAAGGAGTTTTGCATTGAAGATATTAATCAAATCTAATCTCCTAGATTTTAGGAGATAATTGATCTTGTGGGACTATGGCCTAAACCTGGAAATTGCTTAAAGTGGTGAGGGTATTTAAGCAGAAGGTTTGAGGGCTGTAGAGGGTGATCGAAGCTGAGTGATACACGAGAGTAGACACAGAATTCAGAGTGAGGATTTTTCTGGGTGTGCTACGAGAGTTGTTCTTCGATCAACACACACGGGCAGAGCGTTGAGCGCAGAGCTGTGGTGCGTATTGCAGAAGAGAATCAGGTCTTGCAGAGACTGATTCGTGCTTTGATCTGGAAGCCAATTTAGAGCTGTGGAGCTTGTTGGTTGATCAAAGGCAGCCGCGGGAGAACTGGCGGGTGGAAGGCTCGGTCGAGGTTCGTGCGGAAGAACTCACTAGTGGCAGGTGGTCACTGAGTGAGGGGGAGTTACTCAGAGTGTGCAGCGCTCTTGGAGTGGTTCGATCGGCTCGGCAGAAGGCCTTGGAGCGACGCGGACAGTGTGCTTCAGCTGTGTGTTACAGCTGTTGCTGCAGCAACCCTGCTGAGTAGTGTAGTATAGAATAGGCTGAGTTCTTTGAGAGAATTGTAGCTATTCTAGACTGACATATTGTAGAGGGTGTGCTGGCACAAATCAGAGCTTGTTCTGATTGTGTTGAGTAGTCCACAAGGGGTTAAAGTAGCATAGGTTGCGTGCGTTGTAACCGAGTGTGCTTTGAACCATTGGTTGAGTGGATTGAGGACTGGAGAATAGTCCTCCCCAGACGTAGGCAGATTGGCCGAACTGGGTGAACAAATCTGTGTCCTATTCACTGTCTGCTGTGCCCACATTTAAGTGAACAAGAGTGTGCTGCAGCAACTGCTAGTTCACGAATCTGCATAAGTAGAGACACTTGAAATTTCATTTCCAGGCATGAGCTTCAGGCGTGATGAAAATAACAATACCTGGTCTCCTGGTTCAAATGTGCGCCGGAGGATATGCTTGTCATGATACGCTTTGGTGCGCTCCTTGTAATCGCGCAGTCCCTCATAGGCGTCCAGGCGCAGCTCTTCTAGTTCGCTCAGCTCAAATGCGCATTCTTTTCCTGCCTCATCCAAGTTCAGGTTGCAAATACGCAAGGCCCAATATGCCTTGTGCTCGAGCTCTACTGGCAGGTGGCATGCCTTCCCATAGACCAGCCGAAATGGTGAAGTCCCAATGGGCGTCTTATGCGCAGTGCGGTATGCCCATAGCGCATCATCCAGGCGCTGGCTCCAATCTTTGCGCGATGGCCTCACAGTCTTTTCCAAGATGCGCTTGATTTCTCTGTTAGACACTTCGGCCTGCCCATTCGTTTGTGGATGGTAAGCGGTGGACGTCTTGTGGCGCACCCCATAGTTCTTGAAAACTTGCGCCACAATCCTGTTGCAGAAGTGCGTCCCCTGGTCGCTGATGACTGCCTTAGGTACTCCATACCTGCAAAATATGTTAGTTCGGAGAAAGTCAGCGACAGTCTTACCATCATCCTTGCGCGTGGCCTTAGCTTCGACCCATTTGGATACGTAATCCACGGCCACCAGTATGTACTCGTAGCCGGCAGATGGGGGAAATGGACCCATGAAGTCGATTCCCCAAACATCGAACACTTCATCCACCAGAATCAGGGTCTGCGGCATCTCGTTGCGCGCGGATATTCCTCCTGTGCGCTGGCACCTGTCGCAATTTCTGCAATGGTCATATGCGTCTCTGAATAGGTGCGGCCAGTAGAATCCGCAGTCCAAGATTTTCCTGCTCGTGCGCTTGGGACCAAAGTGCCCTCCACATGCGTGCGCATGACAAAACATCAAAACAGAGTTAATCTCATGGTCAGAAACGCAACGCCTTAATATCTGATCTGGACCTATTCTAAGCATGTAAGGATCATCCCAAAGGTAATGCTTGGACTCATGTTTCAATCGCATGCACTGAGTTTTATTGAAATGCGGAGGAAACGCACCTGTGACCAGGTAATTTGCAATATGCGCATACCATGGTACCTTACCTGTCAGCGCCATCAGGTGCTCGTCAGGGAATGTCTCCTTGATCTGCCCTGGCTCCTCCTCCTTGACGATCCTGCTCAGGTGATCAGCGACTGTATTTTCCGTGCCCTTCTTATCTTTAATCTCCAAGTCCAATTCCTGAAGCAGGAGCACCCAGCGCATCAGGCGCGGCTTGGTCTCCTTCTTGGACATGAGGTACCGGATAGCTGCGTGGTCAGTGTAGATGATGACTCTTGCACCTAGGACATAAGCTCGGAACTTCTCCAGCGCAAATACAATTGCCAGAAGCTCCTTCTCCGTGGTGGTGTAGTTCCTCTGCGCAGAGTCCAGCGTGCGCGATGCATAGTAAATGGCGTGCGGCTTCTTGTCCACGCGCTGCCCCAAAACTGCACCAACTGCGTAATCACTTGCGTCACACATCAGCTCAAATGGCAGGTTCCAGTCTGGTGCGCGCATCACTGGCGCACTGGTCAGCGCTTCCTTCAGCTTATCGAACGCCGCCCTGCACTCATCAGTAAAATCGAAACACACATCTTTTTGCAACAGGTTAGACAGTGGTATACAAATTTTAGAGAAATCCTTAATAAAACGCCTGTAAAACCCAGCATGCCGTAAGAATGATTTCACGTCGCGCACGTTGGTGGCATAAGGCAGATTAGAAATGAGATCTATTTTAGCCTTGTCTACCTTAATACCCTCCTCTGAAATGATATGTCCTAGTACTACTCCGTGCGTGACCATGAAATGACATTTTTCGTAATTGAGCACTAAATTCTTAGAGATGTAGCGCGCTAAAACTTTATCTAGATGAGTTAAACATGCATCAAAGGTACTCCCATATACAGTGAAATCATCCATGAACACTTCTATGCATATACCAATCATATCAGAAAAAATGCTCATGACTAAGCGTTGGAATGTACCTGGCGCGTTGCACAGCCCAAAAGACATGCGCCGAAACGCAAACGTACCGAACGGGCATGTGAATGTGGTCTTCTCTTGATCCTCCGCAGCTATGGGTATCTGGTTGTACCCTGAATATCCGTCCAGAAAACAAAAATAAGGCTTACCTGCTAAGCGATCCAGCATCTGGTCCATAAAGGGTAACGGGAAGTGGTCCTTGCGCGTGACAGCGTTCAGCTTCCTGTAGTCGATGCACATGCGCCAGCCAGTTTGAATGCGCTTGGGAACTAGCTCGCCCTGCGCATTCTCTTCCACTGTGATTCCTCCTTTCTTTGGCACAACATGCACCGGGCTGACCCATTTGCTGTCCGAAATTGGGTAGATGACCCCTGCGCCAAGCAATTTCAGGACTTCCTTTTGCACTACCTCCATCATGTTTGGATTCAACCTGCGCTGAGCCTCCCTGGATGGTTTGGCACCATCTTCCAACAGAATTTTGTGCATGCACACGTCCGGGCTCACTCCGCGCAGATCAGCAAGAGTCCATCCTATAGCGCGCTGGTTCCTGCGCAGTACCTGTTGTAAGCGCGCCTCCTGCTCTTCTTCTAATCCCTTCTTGATGATCACTGGCAGGGTGTCCTCATCTCCCAAGAAAATGTACTTGAGGTGCTCTGGGAGTTGCTTCAGTTCGATCTTGGGTGCCTGTTCAATAGAGGGCAAGATTTTGTTAGCGGTGCAAATATGAACTATATCAAGTACCTGTGTGGGTGCTGGTTCAGCACTGCTTAGCTCCTCCTCTTGCTCCTCCAGCTCTGCCTGTGTCAGTAGCTCTGGTCCTATGGTTGCGCTCGCACACTGCGCTTCTGTGACTAAATCGTCAATGCTGTCCATCGCGTGCACGGTAGCGTCCTCATGTGGGTGCTGCATCCCCTTGAATATGTTGAAATGGATTTCTTCGCCATCTACCTCCATGGAGAGCGTGCCCCTCCATACGTCTATCTTCGTGCGCGCGGTCATCAGAAATGGTCTGCCTAGGAGGATTTGCGCACTGCTGGCGCTTGATTCTCCCTCCATTTCAAGCACATAAAAATCTGCTGGGAAGACCAGCTCTCCTACGCGAACTAGGACATCTTCTATCATGCCTGCAGGTTGTTTGCACGATCTGTCTGCTAGCTGAATGGTGAGACCTGCAGGCTTAAGTGGTCCAAGGCGCAATGTCGTATATAGAGAATAAGGTAGCAAATTGATGGATGCGCCTAAATCGATCATGCAATTACTCACTGGGGTCTTACCTAGCGTGCATGGGATAGTAAATGTACCTGGATCTCGGCACTTGGGTGGTACCTTTTGTTGCACGATCGCTGAGGCCTGCGCATTTAGCATTACCTGTGCGCACTCGCCCTTCCTCCTTTTGTTTGTGCACAGCTCTTTTAAAAACTTCGCATACCTGGGGATCTGTCGAATAACTTCTATGAGAGGTATGTTGATTTCCACCTTGCTGAACAGCTCATATAATTCCTTGTCCAGTGCTTCTTTTCTCGCCAGTGGTGCCTGCACAGGGAAGGGAGCAGGTATGTTAGTACAATTTTTATCCTTGTTTTTCGAGTGAGACATACCTTGCGCTTTGCCCTGCTGGTCTGTGGCTGGCGCTTCTAGTTGCGCATCTTGCTCTGGTTGCGCATTCTGATCTGCTGGATCCGGGATTTGCGCAACTGGTTGCGCGGGCGCCTGTGCGGTCTGCTCTGTTCCTACTTTAGGGTTCTGAATCACTTGCGAAGGCAGGTTGCCATCGCTCTTTTTCAGCTCATACACCGTGGTTGCTATTTGTGATAGATGCTTTTCTATGGACTCGAACCTCTTGTCATATTTCTCGTCATTTTTTCGCACTGTATCTGCTAGCTGCCCCATGATGTCTTCCAAGGAACGCCGCGGCTGTTGGTTGTTCTGCGCTGGTGCGTCAATTCGGCGGTGCGGCGGATTGTAGGGCGCAGCTTGTTGCGTCTGCTGTGGTGCGCGCTGATCTGTGGGCTGCCTCTGGAAATTGTTCTCCTCCTTCCATCTGAATCCATTTGCGGCAAGCCCAAAGCGCGGCTGATTCTGCCTCTGCGGTCCTCTGTTGTCCCATCCTCGAAAAGTGTTGGGACAAGCCCAGAGCATTGACATCTCCAGTCTCTTCGAAAAGTGTTGGGCATTCGTCTGTCTTGTGCTCAGTGGACCTGCAGAATTCACATACCTTTGGTGCAACTGGTTGTGCGCTCTGCGCACTCATCAGCTTCTGTAGCATGGCCTTCATTTCCTTGATCTCAGCGCTTGTTTCTACCTGATGCACAGAACGATTACGGCTACTTTCAAGCGTCAATTGATGTCTTACCTGCCCAGCAGAATCTTCTATCAGCTGCCACGCATCCTCTGGGTACATGTTGCAAATGTCCCCTCCCGCGCATGCATTCAGTAGTCGCAGCTCCATGGGCAGCAGTCCATTTAGAAAGTTCTCAATCAGCACATTCTGAGGAAGCCCGTGATTGTAGCAGTTGGCTTCTAGCTTCCTGAAACGTTCATAGTATTCTGACAGAGACTCCCCTGCGCTCTGCCTTGGCGCGGCCAGTTCCCTTCT
This sequence comes from Umbilicus rupestris, assembly GCA_963678935.1. Taxonomy (NCBI): domain Eukaryota; kingdom Viridiplantae; phylum Streptophyta; class Magnoliopsida; order Saxifragales; family Crassulaceae; genus Umbilicus; species Umbilicus rupestris. The sequence continues at coordinate 6,923,623 of OY787615.1, read as the reverse complement.
GAGCAGCGCAATCTTTGCTGCTGGATAGAATTTATCTAGGAATTTCTTCTGCAGCTGCTCCCATGTGTGAATAGATCCTGCAGGTAAATTCATTAGCCAGTGTTTAGCTGTATCACATAATGAAAATGGGAATGCCTTCATTTTCAGCGCCTCATCACTCTCCCCTTCGGTCTTCATGTTCTCGCAAATGACTAGGAACTCTCGCACATGCTTGACTTGATTTTCATTGTTCATCCCGTGGAACTTGGGCATGTGATGGATGAGCGAGCTCCTTAGCTCAAAATGACCGCCTGGTGGAAGCACGATGCACCATGGCTGGTTAACAGTGATAGGGGCCGACATCTCGCGCACTGTTCTGCGTCGCGCGGCTTGTTGCACGGGTGGCGCATGATACACTTCAGCGGCCCTCCTTGCTTCAACCTCGCGCTGCACTTCCTCTCTGAATAGGGCTGCGCGGTTATGTGCTCTTGCTTCCTCTGGGGTTCTGTCCCCCAGGTTGTCTCCTACGACACTGTTATCCTCCATAACCTGTTCCGAATCTCAAGAAAAATGAAATTAAAAGATAACTAATGTTGTTGCGGCTGTCAGTGCGCAACTAAAATCTGCGCAGCGCAACTGTTTCAAGGTTGCGCATGCTGATGTGAATGCGCGTTGTCAGAAACAACAACGAAAACAAAACAAACTGAAAGAATTACTATAAAGAAGGAAAAAACTCAGACTAAAGACTTAGCTGTGTTGGTCCCCGGCAACGGTGCCAAAATTTGATCGCGCGTCGTTGTGCGCGTCAAATATAATCCTTCCTCTTCCACCAGTACAGTGGTTAAGTAAGGGTCGATCTCCACAGGGAGCAAGTAGTTCAGTCTTCAATCCTGTCGTCTACACTAAAAATGGGGGGTTGTGTGAGATTGGGGTGCGCGATGCGCAAATGAACAGTAGCTAGCGTAACGCAGGAAATTGCACTAGACGGGCGCAAGCAGTAGAGATTAGATACTATGACTATGAGAAGTATTGGGCAGACAATCCTCTATGAACGCAGTCCTTATCATCGACTCTAAATGTCTATAGTTTGTGGTTTTCTTGGGTTAGTGTCCGGTCCAGGCTTCCTAACACGTGCGCATGTTCCGTTCAAAGTTCATGTGCTATCAATCCTTAGAACATAGACTAAAACAGCTGCGAATCCTGTCACAGTAGCAACTGCTTACCCTAGCTCGTTCCTCCTAGTTGTCACCGTAAAGCTATCAACTAGTTTAACATATGACAAGCAAGCGACATAAGTAAGATTGCGGTTCAAGGCTTCCCCTACTCATGCAACTAGCTGTCTCCGTACGCACAGGACTAATACAAGTATGTAAACTATGCATTAAGCTCAAGTCTCAAAGGTAATACTTCATAGATTCATGCCTGACCAACACTAAGAGTTTAGCTAGACATGCTAGTAATAAACATCATAGAATAGTAAATAAGGTCTAATATGTCTGAGAACACAGTAGCAAACAGTGCGTGCAGATTGTCTTCTCGGCTGGCGCAGTCGGCTGGCGCAAATCCTCTCAACAAGTCCGTGTGTTTTCCAGTGTTGCCGCTCTCTCTGATGTGCGTTGTCCAATGACGGCTGTGATATCTCCTCTTTGAAACCCTAGACTTCCTTCGTTTATATATTGCCCAGGAAGTTCACCTTTGGCAACTTCCAAATCTGGTCACTGGATTTTGCGCCTGGCGCACGGCATTCGGCTAGCGCACCGCTACTGACTCTCACCAACTTCTCTTCTGCTTGCTGCTATCTCCGCAGGCGGATCTCTCACTCCTAGAACGCTGCCTGTTAGCGCGTATCCGACTCAAGGACTCGTTTTGCCCTGTAATACAAAAACACTAGAAACGAGTAATCTTGCTCATAAAATATTGCAAACAAGCATAGGGTTATGATCTAAATAATGCGTACAAATAGCCTCTATCACCCCCCCCCCTACAGCTCTATATGTCCTCTGAGCTGGACGCAGCCGCTGAACTATGCGCCTCCTCCTCTGAAGAATCCGTGACATAGGTGTTGGAGGAAGGCGGTACAACTGAAAGGGCGACAGGCTGCGCCTCATAGTCGTCCTCTGAGACGGGGTCCCATAGCGAGTCTGAGCTGGTGCTAATAATGGGTTCGGCTACAGGGGACCTCGGAATGGACGGCTGGGCAGGGGACGGTGCAGGTGCTGGTACTTGTGCTGGGTCGGGGGTGGGTTCTGTTTCTGGGGCTGCTGGTGCTGGCTCTGGTGCAGGGGCTGACTCGGTTGCAGGTGCTGGGACTGGAGAGGGCTCTGCTGGATGCACTGGGGGTTGAGTAACAGGACTGGCTGGCTTGTGCGGCTCACTGGGGGAACCTGGAGGTGGCCGGTGCAGGCTGAGGAGAGGGGGAATCGCGTCTCCAAATCTCCACCCTGATGGTGGGCTCATGCTTAAGTCCGCCCCCTCTGGCGCTAAATACTCGAGCACACGCATGACGTTGAACATCATGTGCTGCTCTGCTGATGCTTCCTCACGCGCCTCCTCAGCCTCGGTCCTCGGGCGCTTTCCGCGTGCACGCGGGGGAGAATCCTTGATGGAAATGGTAACTGGCTCCCCCTGTGGTGCACGGGCCCTCCGGTGCGCTCCAGTCTGCGCGCGGGTCCTCGCGCGCCTGACTGGAGGCACATTTGGCTCTTGGGCACAACTGGCGTGCGGTTTCTTGTCCACTCGTTGCCCCAGGACTGCTCCTACTGCGTAATTACTTGCGTCGCACATCAGTTCAAATGGCAGGTTCCAGTATGGCGCACGCATCACTGGCGCACTGGTCAGCGCCTCCTTTAGCTTATCAAATGCGGCCCTGCACTCATCAGTAAAGTGAAAGCACACATCCTTTTGCAAGAGGTTAGACAGGGGTATACAAATTTTAGAGAAGTCTTTTATAAAACGCTGGTGCTTGATTCACCCTCCATTTCTAGTACATAAAAATCTGCTGGGAACACCAGCTCTCCTACTCGCACAAGAACATCCTCTATCATGCCTGGAGGTTGTTTGCACGACCGATCTGCTAGCTGAATGGTGAGACCTGGAGGCTTTAGTGGTCCAAGGCGCAATGTCGCATATAGGGAATAAGGTAACAAATTGATAGATGCGCCTAAATCAATCATGCAGTTGCTCACTGTGGTTTTGCCTAAAGTGCATGGGATAGTGAATGTACCTGGGTCTCGGCACTTAGGTGGTACCTTATGTTGCACGATCGCTGAGGCCTGCGCATTTAGCATTACCTGTGCGCACTCGCCTTTCCTTGGCTTGTTTGTGCACAGCTCCTTCAAAAACTTCGCATACCTAGGGATCTGCCGAACTGCTTCAATAAGGGGAATGTTTATTTCCACCTTACTGAATAACTCGTATAGCTCCTTATCCAGCGCTTCCTTCCTAGCCAAGGGTGCCTGCACAGGGAAAGGCGCAGGTATGTTAGTATGATTCGTGCCCTTGTCTTTCAATTGTGTTATACCTGGCGCTTTGCCCTGCTGGCTTGTGGCCGGCACTTCTGGTTGCGCGTCTTACTCTGTTTGCGCATTCTGTTCTGCTGGATCCGGGACTTGTGCAGCTGGTTGCGCGGGCGCCCTTGCGGTCTGTTCTGTTCCTATCGTTCGCCCAGTCCTCAGTGTCACTACATTCACTCCTCCTTTGGGGTTCTGAATTACTTGCGAAGGCAGGTTGCCATCGCTCTTTTTTAGCTCATACACCGTGGTAGCAATCTGTGATAGCTGCTTCTCAATGGACTCGAACCGCTTGTCATACTTTTCGTCATTTTTGCGCCTTGTGTCCGCTAGCTGCCCCACGATATCTTCCAAAGATCGCCTCGGTTGCTGGTTGTTATGCGCTGGTGTGTCAGTGCGGCGATGCGGTGGATTGTAGGGCGCAGCTTGTTGCGTCTGCTGTGGCGCACGCTGATCCGTGGACTGCCTCTGGAAATTGTTCTCCTCCTTCCATCTGAATCCATTTGCGGCTAGTCCAAAGCGCGGCTGATTCTGCCTCTGTGGCCCTTTGTTATCCCATCCTCCAAGAGCATTGAAATCTCCAGATTCTTCAAATAGCGTGGGACATTCATTAGTCTTGTGCTCGGTGGACCTGCAAAATTCACATACCTTTGGCGCAGCTGGTTTTGCACTTTGCGCACTCATCAACTTCTGCAGCATGGCCTTCATTTCCTTGATCTCAGCGCTTGTTTCTACCTGATGCACAGGACGAGCACGGCTATTTTCAAGTGTTAGCTGATGTCTTACCTGCCCAGCAGAGTCTTCTATCAGCTGCCATGCGTCTTCTGGATACATGTTGCAAATGTCGCCTCCTGCGCATGCGTTCAATAACCTCATCTCCATGGGCAGCAGTCCATTCAGGAAGTTCTCTATCAGCACATTCTGGGGTAGGCCATGATTGAAGCAGTTGGCCTCTAGCTCCCTGAAACGCTCGTAATACTCTGACAGTGACTCTCCTGCGCTCTGCCTTGGTGCGGCCAGTTCCCTCCTGAGTAGCGCGATCTTTGCTGCGGGATAGAATTTGTCCAGGAACTTCTTCTGCAGCTGCTCCCATGTGTGAATTGATCCGGCTGGTAAGTTCATCAACCAATGTCTGACCGTGTCACACAGTGAAAATGGGAATGCCTTCATTTTCAGCGCCTCATCGCTCTCCCCTTCGGTCTTCATGTTCTCGCAGATGACTAGGAACTCTCGCACATGCTTGACTGGATTTTCGTTGTTCATCCCGTGGAACTTGGGCATGTGATGAAGGAGAGAGCTCCTTTGTTCAAACTGTCCGTCTGGCGGAAGCACGATGCACCATGGCTGGTTAACTGTGATTGGGGCCGACATCTCGCGCACTGTTCTGCGTCGCGCAGCTTGTCGCGCGGGTGGCGCATTATACAGCTCAGCGGCCATCCTTGCTTCAACCTCGCGCTGCACTTCCTCTCTGAACAAGGCTGCGCGGTTATGTGCTCTCGCTTCCTCCGGGGTTCTGTCCCCTAAGTTGTCCCCAACGACACTGTTATCTTCCATAACCTGTTCTAAATCTCAACGAAAATGAAATTAAAAGACAACAAAGCTGTTGCGTCTGTCAGTGCGCAACTAGAATCTACGCAGCGCAACTGTTTCAAGGTTGCGCAGGCTAATGGTGATTGCGCGCTGTCAGAAACAACAACGAGAAAACAAAACAAACTGAAATAACTAGTTACTAAAAAAAAGAAAAATGTAAACTAGCCAAAACTTAGCTGTGTTGCTCCCCGATAACGGCGCCAAAATTTGATCACGCGTCGTTGTACGAGTCAAATTAATCCTTCCTCTTCCAATAGTACAGCGGTTAAGTATGGGTCGATCTCCATAGGGAGCAAGCAGTTCAGTTTTAACCAGTGACCTACACTTATGAAAATGGGGGTGTGAGTGATTGGGGTTGCGCTATGCGCGAGTAAACAGTCGTAAACGCAGGAATTTGCACTAGACGTGCGCAGGCAATAGAGATTAAGTACTATGACTATGAGAAGTATCGGCGCAGACAATCCTCTATGAGTGTATTCCTTATCATCGACTCTAAATGTCTATAGTTTGGTTTGCTAATGTTAGTGTCCGATCAAGGCTTCCTAACATATGCGCATGTTCCGATCAAAGTTCATGTGCTATTAATTCTTGCACTAGACTAAACAACTACGAATCCGATCAAGGTAGTAATTGCCTATCCTAGCGCGTTACTCCTAGTTGGCACCGTCAGGCTATTCAACTAGTTTAACATACAACAACAAGAAACAAGAGTAAGATTGCGGTTCAAGGCTTCCCCTACTTCATGTAACAAGCTGCCAACAATGTGCACAGAATTAATATAAGCAAGAAGGCTATGCATTAAGCGCAAGTCTCAAAGGAAATACTCATAGATTCATGCCCAACCGATACTAAGCGTTTAGCTAGACATGCTAGTAGTAAACATCATAGAAACAGTAAATAATAACTAAGGTGTCCAAGAAAACAATAGCAAACAGTGCGTGCAGGTTGCAGTCTTGGCTGGCGCAGTCGGCTAGCGCAAATCCTCTCAGCAAGCTCGTGTGTTTTCCAGTTCTGCTGCGCAGTGCCTCCTTGGTGTACGAATTGTGAATATGTGATGATGCTCCCTAACCCTAGCCTCCTTCTCTTCTTTATATACTGCTCAGAGACTCATCCTTGGCAACTTCCAAATCTGGTCGTGTCAGGATTTGGAAACACCATCATCTGCGCATGGCGCACGGCAGCTGCTCAGCGCAATCGGTTAGCGCACCGTGGTCGACTCTGCCAATTTCTTCTGTTTGCGCTGCTAGCTCCGCAGGCTGTGTGATGCACGTCCTAAACGCTGCCTGTTAGCGCGTATCCGACTTGGGCCCTTGTTTTGCCCTGCAATACAAAAACACTGGAAACCAGTAATCTTGTACACAAAATATTGCAAACAAGCATAGGGTTATGATCTAAATAATGCGTATAAATAGGCTCTATCACTGCCCCACGATATCTTCCAAAGATCGCCTCGGTTGCTGGTTATTATGCGCTGGTGCGTCAGTGCGGCGATGCGGTGGATTGTAGGGCGCAGCTTGTTGCGTCTGCTGTGGCGCGCGCTGATCCGTGGACTGCCTCTGGAAATTGTTCTCCTCCTTCCATCTGAATCCATTTGCGGCTAGTCCAAAGCGCGGCTGATTCTGCCTCTGTGGCCCTCTGTTATCCCATCCTCCAAGAGCATTGACATCTCCAGATTCTTCAAATAGCGTGGGACATTCATCAGTCTTGTGCTCGGTGGACCTGCAGAATTCACATACCTTTGGCGCAGCTGGTTGTGCGCTTTGCGCACTCCTCAACTTCTGAAGCATGGCCTTCATTTCCTTGATCTCAGCGCTTGTTTCTACCTGATGCACAGGACGAGCACGACTATTTTCAAGTGTTAGCTGATGTCTTACCTGTCCAGCAGAGTCTTCTATCAGCTGCCATGCGTCTTCTGGATACATGTTGCAAATGTCGCCTCCTGCGCATGCGTTCAATAACCTCAGCTCCATGGGCAGCAGTCCATTCAGGAAGTTCTCTATCAGCACATTCTGGGGTAGGCCATGATTGTAGCAGTTGGCCTCTAGCTCCCTGAAACGCTCGTAATACTCTGACAGTGACTCTCCTGCGCTCTGCCTTGGTGCGGCCACTTCCCTCCTGAGTAGCGCGATCTTTGCTGCGGGATAGAATTTGTCCAGGAACTTCTTCTGCAGCTGCTCCCATGTGTGAATTGATCCGGCTGGTAAGTTCATCAACCAATGTCTGGCCGTGTCGCACAGTGAAAATGGGAATGCCTTCATTTTCAGCGCCTCGTCGCTCTCCCCTTCGGTCTTCATGTTCTCGCAGATGACTAGGAACTCTCGCACATGCTTGACTGGATTTTCGTTGTTCATTCCGTGGAACTTGGGCATGTGATGAATGAGCGAGCTCCTTAGTTCAAAATGTCCGTCTGGCGGAAGCACGATGCACCATGGCTGGTTAACTGTGATTGGGGCTGACATCTCGCGCACTGTTCTGCGTCGCGCAGCTTGTCGCGCGGGTGGCGCATTATACAGCTCAGCGGCCATCCTTGCTTCAACCTCGCGCTGCACTTCCTCTCTGAACAGGGCTGCGCGGTTATGTGCTCTTGCTTCTTCCGGGGTTCTGTCCCCTAAGTTGTCCTCAACGACACTGTTATCCTCCATGACCTGTTCTAAATCTCAAAGTGAACGAAATTAAAAGATAACTGATGCTGTTGCGTCTGTCAGTGCGCAACTAGAATCTGCGCAGCGCAACTGTTTCAAGGTTGCGCAGGCTAATGGTGATTGCGCGCTGTCAGAAACAACAACGAAAATAAAGCAAACTGAAATAACTAATTACTAAAAAGGAAAAACGTAAACTAGTTAAAACTTAGCTGTGTTGCTCCCCGGCAACGGCGCCAAAATTTGATCGCGCGTCGTTGTACGAGTCAAATTAATCCTTCCTCTTCCAATAGTACAGCGGTTAAGTAAGGGTCGATCTCCACAGGGAGCAAGCAGTTCAGTTTTAACCAGTGACCTACACTTACGAAAATGGGGGTGTGAGTGATTAAGGTTGCGCTATGCGCGAGTAAACAGTCGTAAACACCGGAATTTGCACTAGACGTGCGCAGGCAATAGAGATTAAGTACTATGACTATGAGAAGTATCGGCGCAGACAATCCTCTATGAGTGTATTCCTTATCATCGACTCTAAATGTCTATAACTTGATTTGCTAATGTTAGTGTCCGATCAAGGCTTCCTAACATGTGCGCATGCTCCGATCAAAGTTCATGTGCTATTAATTCTTGAACTAGAGTAAACAACTACGAATCCGATCAAGGTAGTAATTGCCTATCCTAGCGCGTTACTCCTAGTTGGCACCGTCAGGCTATTCAACTAGTTTAACATACAACAACAAGCAACACGAGTAAGATTGCGGTTCAAGGCTTCCCCTACTCATGCAACTAGCTGCCAACAATGAGCACAGAATTAATATAAGCAAGCAAGCTATGCATTAAGCGCAAGTCTCAAAGGAAATACTCTTAGATTCATGCCCAACCAATACTAAGCGTTTAGCTAGACATGCTAGTAGTAAACATCATAGAAACAGTAAATAATAACTAAGGTGTCCAAGAGAACAATAGCAAACAGTGCGTGCAGGTTGCAGTCTTGGCTGGCGCAGTCGGCTAGCGCAGATCCTCTCAGCAAGCTCGTGTGTTTTCCAGTTCTGCTGCGCAGTGCCTCCTTGGTGTACGAATTGTGAATATGTGATGATGATCCTCGAACTATAGCCTCCTTCTCTTCTTTATATACCGCTCAGAGGCTCATCCTTGGCAACTTCCAAATCTGGTCGTGTCAGGATTTGGAAACACCATCATCTGCGCATGGCACACGGCATCTACTTAGCGCAATCGGTTAGCGCACCGTGGTCGACTCTGCCAATTTCTTCTGTTTGCGCCGCTAGCTCCGCAGGCTGTGTGATGCGCGTCCTAAACGCTGCCTGTTAGCGCGTATCCGACTTAGGCCCTTGTTTTGCCCTGCAATACAAAAACACTGGAAACTAGTAATCTTGTACACAAAATATTGCAAACAAGCATAGGGTTTTGATCTAAATAATGCGTATAAATTGGCTCTATCAGAGCTCCCAAGAATCAGAAGGTTGGCATCAATTTAGTGAGATTGAAGGGTATAAGGAAAGAAATCTAGTTATAGTTACAGAGGAGAAAAAGGCAGCAAATGAAGAAGAGCAACATGATATTTTCCTCATTCCTAATCAGGCAGGATCAGTTGAATCATTGGGGACTATCACTTCAACAGGTTTAATTACCAGTAGCATTGAGCTAAAGGAAAATAGCAATAGTCCTTTGGAGATACAACCAATTCCTTCGGATCATGGGGTAATCAGGCCTTTGGAGGTACCCACACAGAGACCATTGTGATGCATGGTCAGAGGATGGAGGTCTCAAAAAACATGGAGTTTTTGTGTAGAACCAGATCAGGAACTTCACTCAATAGGCTGGGTAAGGAGCAAGGGGAAATGGCATTCTGCTCTAAGGAGATGTCTCGTGATATGGTGCTCGATGAGATACCTAACACGGCCACCTTGCCTCATGAATAAATTTCTCTGTTGGAATGCTAGAGGGATGGTAATCAAAGCACAATCAATCACCTCAAAAGCAATCATGCTTGATCTTCTAACCAACCTAAGTTCAACTCTCGTTCCATCCCTATGCGTACTATCAATTCATACTCACTTAGGTATTTCGTCACACACTTGGTGTGCACAAAATTGATATGAAGAGAAAGCAAGAGAATTTTCAACCAAACTTCATTCATATAGATAAAAAGACAAGTCTTGCATTACAATCAAACCTAAGGAATCCATAAGGATCCCAACTACAATGGGACTACTCACTCATGGTGAGCTTGAACAAAACATGATATTCAAATTGAAATTGCTCACCAATTGGATGCAAAAGAGTAGTGGATGAGTAGAGGGTTGATGTAGGATCTCCAATTGCGTGTCTCTTCCTTCAATCCTTGACAGTTCTCCAACTTCTCCAAGAGCTAATCGCCTAGGGTTTCGACTAATAGAAGTGAGATTCTAATTTTGCATCTCATTCTATTTATACCCTTTGCAAATTTTCAAATTTTACCCGCAGTGCCCGAATCACTTGATTCGGGCAAGGCTTAAAGAAACTGATTCGGACAGGGTGTCCGAATCATTTACTCAGTGTTGTTTCGGGCTGGGCGAATCACTTTGTCTTGGCCGAATCACTTTTTGATTCGGTCAACCCTTATTTGATTCGGTCACGATCCTTGTAGAGCTGAGGTGCTTCGGGCACCTGGGCGAATCACTTTTTGATTCGGCCGTATCATATACTCAGTGCTGTCTTCTGCTAGGGCGAATCACTTTTCTTGGCCGAATCACATTACTTTTTGATTCGGTCAACCTCAAATGTGATTCGATCAAACCACTCAAGTTCTCCCCGAGTCAATTTGATTCGTGCAGCTGAGGTGATTCGGCTTTGCTGGTGGGCGAATCACTTCTGCAGTCTTGCCCAATTTTGCTGTTTTTGATCTCGATCGACCGGAATTCATTCAGATTTTCTTCGGGCCACTTCGTATCATGTAGTACACATTTTCAACCTGAAATGGACAAAGAAAACATCAAATGACTTTATAAAATCACGGAACAAACCAGAAGTAAGGGGAAAGTTATGGACAAATATAAGGTCATTTGTCCGCTCATCAGCTTTACAAACCAGATGTTGTGGCTATCTTAGAACCTAAGATTGCGCACGAAAGATTAGAAGGTCTTGGGCGAAGTATGGGTCTACCTCACTACGTGCATGGAAATGACATTAATTCTCATATTTGGTTACTCTGGAATGAAAATCTCAGGCTTACACATCACTGTTGGCACAACCAGTTTCTTTCTGTTACTGTTACTGCAGCCTCTACAGCAAATCAGTGTAAATGCTCCTTTGTTTATGCCTCTACTAATAAGGAAACTAGAGATGTCTTTTGGGAAGATCTTATCGATTATGGAGATGAGTGTGCTTTGTCTTGGATTGTTGCAGGAGATTTCAATGCCATCTCCCAATGGGATGAAAAGAAAGGAGGTGACAGGAATGATCAGGTTTCCATAGAAGCGTTCAATTCTTTCTAGTTCTCAGCTGGTCTGTCTGATGCTGGCTTTCATGGTGAAATTCGCAGCACCTCTGAGTTGCAAATAGTGTACAAGCAGTTGCCACAGCACACTCTTGTACCGACGATTCTTTTGCAGAAAGACAAAACACTGAACCACGATTTGTTCACCCAGTTCGGCCAATCTGCCTACATCTGGGAAGGGCAGAATTCCGACCCTTAATCCACTAGTTTCACAGGTCCACAGTACAACAAGGTAACCCATGCTACTTGACTCAACGCAACCCATGCTACTTGACCTAAACTAGTCACACAATCAGAACAGGCTCCTTATGTAAAGCTCACCTACAGACTTGAAATAATTCAGAATAGCTGCAACTCAGTCCCAGAGACTCGGCCTATTCTAATTAACTCAAAGTTACCTGTAGGTTGCTATAGCACCTGCTGTAGCACACAGCTGATGTCTAATTTGTCCGTGTCACTCCAAGCCTTCTACTTAGCCGATCGAACCTCTCCACGAGCACTGCACGCTCAGGAGCACTCCCCCTCACTCAGTGACCTCCAGCCACTAGCGAGTTTTGCCGCCCAGTCACTTGACCGAGTTCGTCCACTCGTCAATACCTCCGCGGCCTCCCTTGATTAACCAACAAGCAACTGCTGCTCTGAATTGGCTTCCTGATCAAGCTGTAATCAGACTCTGCAAGTTCTGACCACACTCTGCTTCAATCACCTCAGCTATGCGCTCACGCTCTGCTCTGGGTGATGATCGAAGATCCTCGCACTCGAATTCTATCCTCATGATATTCTGTGTTTGCTCTCGTGTTTGCCATTACTCGGTTAAATGAGATGGCCACAAGCATGGATTCTTTAAATCTTATAGGGGTGTCCGACAAGGAGATCCTCTATCTCCTAGCCTCTTTGTTTTGGCCATGGAATGGCTCAGCCAGGGGATTAATGACGATGTGTCCAAAGGTATTTTTAAGCCTTACACAGTTAAAAGAAGTGTCATGCAGATCAACCATTTGCTCTTTGCAGATGACATTCTGATATTCACAAATGGGACTAAGCCTAGCCTTACTGCTTTCATCAACCTCATCAAGAAGTTCTATAACATTTCAGGACAGCAGCTCAACAACGAGAAAAGCACAGTTTTGTTTTCTAAAACCATTCAGTGCACTCGCAGAGAAAACATCCTCAACCAGACTGGTTTTAGGGCAGGTACTCTGCCCATAACTTACTTGGGCACCCCTCTTTTTCGTGGAAGAGTAAAGAACGAATACTTTGATAATCTCATTCAGAAGATGGTTAGTAAAATTGATGGATGGACTCGCAACTTCATCAGTTTAGGAGGGAGAGCCACGAGGACTACTTTGTAGGATACCTACCTTCCAAAAGATCCATATCTTTAAGCTGACTTGTAGGCCGCAATCTCCACTGAAAATATTCTGACAGATGCTCTAAAATCTTCCCGTTGCTCAGGTCTTTATATCTGGTCAGATTGTTCTTCGCGCCAATACTGCTGCTACAGCTCCTGCTGTGGCAACTTCTTGTTCACTGAGCTTGTACACTCTGCCTGGTTTTGCACCAGCTGCTATCTTCACACGGGCAGATGTATCATCTTGCTTTCAATCTTCACGATACTCTAGCAAGCTGTTGCGATGCTGGAAGCAACTCTCCGTACGTTCTTTGGGCTGCTCCAAGTTGATTGGCATGCTGCTGGCTGCTCCAAGCTGATCAGCATGTTGTTGGCTGCGCCAAGTCTTCATGGTATGCTATAGTGGAGATGGTCTTCAGAAAGCTTGCTCCAGCTTCTGCTGCAACGGAATTCTATAACATCTTGCTAGATTGCCTTCAGCGGAGTTTGTCAATTATGCCATATCCCTTAACAAGAAAGCTCTTCATGAAGATAGAACAAACTTCCTCGTCTGCGGGACATAGATCTGGTGGAAGAAATCAGTCCAAAAGAGGAGGAAATTCTCAGAAAGGAACAAGAATACAGAGTAGAGTGAAGATGACAAAAGAAGGACAGGTCAAATGGAATTCAATGCTGGGAATGTGAAGGATATGGTTACAGGCAGTCATAATGCCCCAGCAATCAAAAGAAGAACAACAAACCTCTGGCTGTCAACTGAAGTGATGAGGACAGAGGAGAAGAAACTGAGAAGAAAAGCAATGTTGCCTTTACCACTGTATCTACTATTGAACATTTAGATTTAATAAATTCCAAGATTGTCTATGAGATTATTGAGTCAGATAGCAGTGATGATGAAGGTTTCTCAGAGAATTCTCTCAAAAGGGAATTTGCCTTGCTGCACGAAGAATGATTGAAAATTGCTGAGATCAACAAGGAGTTGCAGGCCAAGTCTCTATTGAGAAAGAAAGAGATGAACTTCAGAAGACCATCGTCTCTCTTTCAGATCAGACCAAAAAACTAGAGATAGAAGATGAGAATGAAAAGTTCAGTCTGCAGAGTGTTACATAGAAGAGAGACAAATGTAGATCAACAATCTTGGATGAGATCTTGTGCTACCAAAGGTATGGGGGTGGCAAAGATGGTCTTGGATACACATGAGAAGGTGGATCTGGAGTCACTACCTTTGTCAGAGCTATGAATATAGAAGGGGTTGATTCTATATTACAGAGGAAGGAGGCTCCCACCAAACAAGAAAAAAAATTCGGAAGAAAAAGTCTAGAAGAAAGAACTAGAGGTTGATGCAGCAACCTCTTATGCTAACATGTAGAACTTCTCTAAACAAAAGCAGGTGTTACTTTTGCGATCAAAAAGGGCATATTCAATGGGATTGCTCAGGTTTAAACAAGTTATGAAAGCCATACAGACAATCTCACCAAAGGCACAGAGGAGGTAACATAACTTATCAAACTAACAGTCTTACCTGCAGAGAACTGAACTTGACCTTCGGGAATGGATAAAGAGGAAGAATGCTCGAAAAGGGAACTACTGAGATAAAGACAGTTATCTCGTTGATGAGATAACAGAAAAGACCCCGGAAGCCCAGAACACAAAGCAAAAGTAATTGGAGACGAAAGATTAGGGTGATTGATCATGACCATACTGAAGCACTGCCAGAAGAGGGTGAGTCAGAATTGAAGGAAAATCATATCAACAAACAAAACTCAAAAAAGAAGGTCCCAGTGAAAACAGATTGAAGTTGCTGCAACAATTTCTACTGCTCGGAGCTGACAATGCGTAAAGGGACACAGATCGACAAATGAACAAATGACACGTGGCCCAGAAAAGTTTAAAAAGGAAAAGGGGTTTAACGGATTTTCTAGGGCTTATGTTTTTGCTGTTTCAACGAACGACGATCTCCGACGACACCCTCATCTAACAAACAGCAACAATGGTGCACACCAGAGGGGAAAAGACCACAAAATTAAGCTCAAGCATTGGGTCAAGGAAGCGAAAGAATGACAGTGCTCAGAAGACTGCGACAGTAGAGTCCGAGCTTTGACCAACCTCCATCCTCAGAAGGGAGCCTCGTAGAGGCTCTGCTGCTTACCTGGAGGCCGTCCGAACAATCGGCTGTGACCGTAGAAGGGCCGTTGCCTAAGAGGAGGGCGGTTGAAGTAGATGTGGAACGGGATACAGAAGGAAAAAATGGAAGCCAAGGAGCAGAAGAAGATGCTGAAGCATCTTATGAAATCTGGTCGAAGAAAGCCACGGATAAACAACTCACAAAGCTGCCCAGTTCATCATCAGAAGAGTATGAGTCCAAAGAGGAAAGGAGTGATGAAGAAGAAGAAGCGGAAGAAGCTGAAAGTGCCTCTGAGGAGGCTGTGATCAAAGGTAAGGAGCCATTGAGATTGACTCAACCAGTGATGAGTCCGCGTCAGCCGACTCCAGATTGCCCCCTCCAACACAAACGGGTGAATAATCTAGGGGTCCTCATGTGCCCCCGAAGAAGTTAACCGGATTTTTGCACACAGGGATATGGTTTAGAAGCAAAACTGTGTCTGGAGCGTGGGAGGTGGTGGTGAAGCGCACCATTATAGACGAGAAAATCCTAGAGGCTGAGACATACTGGGTGCGGGAGCTCATTAAGCTACTAAGAGAGATGCTATGTGAGGGGAATGGAAGCTTTGATCACATTTGTTGTGATTAATTAATATTTTGGTATAGATGCTTATGCAAGGCTCCTTGCTGAGGTGAGCTCTAATGAGCTGGCAGCTACCCTCACCGGTGGGCTGTGCTAAGGATGGGTGAGGCACAACCTCGCAGCAGCCGACCTCATATCCAAGTATGCCTTGCTATACAACATTTTTGTGAAGAATTGGACTCCCAACACTCACAAGGGAAAGGCGAACAAGGAGATGGCACGGCTCTTATATATCACTGGGCAAAGGTGGAAGGTGGACTTGGGACAAGTCATCTTTCCTTAGATAGCTGAGCATGCCACCTCTACCAAATCAAGGCAGAGCATTGCCTTCCCCTCCCTTATAAATGAGCTGATCACCCGACAACTACCTGAGTTGGTAAGGCCTTCAGAAGGGCTTTCTCAGGCTCCATAAAGATTTGTGGTGGATCATAAAATTTTCAAGGGAAGGCACAAAGTTGACGCGGCCGAAGAGGAGCCAATGCTAGACACCGTCTCTGGAGGAGAAGAAGAAGCTGCAGCAAATCCTTCCGCTCAGCCTGCCGTCTTGAGGGATGCAATGCAGCTGAGAGTGATCAGTATTAGAGTAAGAGCTGGAGCACCTAACGGCTGAGACTAAGAAGAATGCCGCACGGCAAGATCAGATTAGAAGCCTCCTGAGAGACTTGAAGTTCCCTACATCGGGAAGTGCTCCTCTTGCAGTATGAAGACCCCTGTCATTTATGACAAAAAGGGGGAGAAGATTGTAACAAACTGAATTATTTTGAACTGCCATACTATCCTGCTACTGTAGAACATTTGTAGAATGTTGAGAAGGCTGATAGTAAATAAGCCTTTTAGTAGTACTATATAGAGCAAGTAGATAGATGACAGGTTTTGTCAGTCTTAGTAGTTTAGTTTTATCAGCAAATTGTAAGAGGGAGATTGTTACGGATATTGCATATGTGATAAAGCGGAAGCTCTCGAGCGAAAGAAGAGGCTACAACAAACTCTGGTACTAGGAGCTGGTACTTTCGAATGAAGACTGATAAAACAAAAGAGGCAGAAGAAGCTATAGCATCTTGTGATGACTGGAGCTGGTGCAGATGATCAGAAGGGATTAAGACAAGAACCAGAAGAGGCTATAGCATCCTCTGAATATTCAAGGCTAAAGCTAAAGAGAGTATCTTTGTAGCAGATCATTCTGGAGGAGCTCGGATGTTGCCCAAGAGATTGCTGTCGTCGTGGCAACAGGCAGTGGACGTCCTAGATGATCAGAGAATCTTCAGCAGTGGCGCGGATGGGCCAACAAGATAAGGTTTCTAAATTCCAGTTTAGGAAATCAAATCTCAACAACCTTCCAGGAAATAAGGGAAGATTCAGAAGGTAGGATTATCTGCGGAAGGTGGAATTATCCTGAGGAGCTAAACTTGATGAGGTGCAAAAGCTACATGGGGTAGAGACCGAAGCATATCATCGATCAATAGAAGAAAACACACACAAATCACTTATTTGCAGAAGCAGACAAGTGCTGGAGCAATATTCTCTGAGAGCTGAAGAGTGATCAAGACTGGTATAGTCTGATCCTATTTTGTTTCGAGAAAGTCGACTGGAGCAGAGCCTCGTCGATAGGCCGAACGGTTGAGAGTCGAGAAGTGCAGCTTTTGTGCAGACTTTCCCAGTGTGCTTCTTGTTAGTGACGAAAAGTCATTGATTGAGGGGGAGCAGCGCAGGGCGTCTAATAATTCACCAGGAAGTGCTTGGAGAAGTTGTTGACAGAAGCGTTAGTAACTTGGCGGAAGAAGTTATCGTAGCATCCGCTGTAACACATTGTAATAAGATAGGCTGAGTCTGTGAGATAAGGTGTATAGCTATCTATTACTGGAGTGTGTTGATAGTGTAGACTAGTCTATGTTGACAGATTGAGTTGAGACTTCGGCAAGGTTATGAGTAGTGGTTAGACTAGCGGTGGCCGAGTTATTGGAAACCATTGTACTCTAACTATGATAGTGAAGTCTTGAGGACCGAGAACTGTCCTCCCCAGAAGTATGTCGTTGCCGAACTGGGTGAACAAATCTGTGAGTGCCTTTCAGGTTTGGTTAAAGCAAAGCATCAGCAACTTAGCAGAAGAAGGTGCTGAAGCAAACCGAGGGTTTTCAACTACGGTAACGCAGTGCCAATTTCACTGAGAGTTGTAGAATTGCTAGCTCTCTATTATTGAAAGTAGATTACGCTGTGTAGCTAATCTATGTGATCAGAATGAGCGTAGATTCCAGCTAGGTTAAAAGTAGAGGTTGTTCTAGCGTAGGCTGAGAACGGGAACCTTTGTACTTTAACTAGGAATAGTGGCATCTTGAGGATCGAGAGCTGTCCTCCCCAAACATAGGCAGTTGCCGAACTGGGTGAACAAATCTGTTTGTGTTCTTCAGATTTGGCCGAACCAAAGCGTCAGCAACTTTACGAAAGAAGTTGCTGAAGCAACCTGTGGTACTCGTCACTAGCATCGCAATGCACATTTCAATTGGTATCAGAGTTGGTCGCTCGATACACTGAGTGAGGTCCGGGATGGCACTGCATATTGCCACGGCCAAGATGAAAGAAGGTCAAAGCACTAGCAGACGGCCACTGCTCGAGGGAGGCAACTGTGGCTATTGGAAAGGACGGATGAAAGTCTTTCTGAAAGAAATAAATGAAAAGGCTTGGAGAGCAGTGATTGCAGAATGGTCACCCCCTTTAACCATTGACACCCAAGGAGTTACTCTCAAGAATTCAGAGGACAAATGAACAGCGGAAGAGGAAAAGGAAGCTACAACATCTGGTAACTCTAAATCCCTAAATGCTATACTTGTTGCTGTCGATTGAACGTTGTCGAAGTTGTGGTAGTAAAAATACTAGTCCAATCACGGAACGTAAACAATATTTATAATCCGAGTGATCTCGAGCCGAACCCAAGAGAAAAGCCTAGATTAGTCTAAAGCTAGCTAGTAATGCCTAATGCGAGTCTACTAAATAAAAGGGGGGGGGGGGTTTCCTCTATGCGAGGTATCTCTAGTGAATACTAAAGACAAGATCAAATTTGGTTAAGAAGTAAGGTAATAGAGAAAACGGAGTCGGAATCCTACTTCACCCATAGGTCATGCGATTAGCAATGCAAAATAGAAATATAATCATGAGTTAATTTGGTTGATTATTCTAGGCTAAAGTATCACACATTCTAAATTCAACTCTCGCTCCTTCTCTAGAATGGGAATGACACCTATGTGACACAATCTCAAACTCTCGCTCTATTGAATCGTGTAGAACAAAAGTCTCCTAATCTCAACTCTCGGTCTATCGATAGTTAACTAAAGTCCGCTCTATGCTTAGCCTAGTAGAGTGCGAATGTCACTCTCGCGTAAAAATGATATCTAAAATTAACATGCTTGATCTTCTAAACAACCTAAATTCAACTCTCGTTCCATCCCTAGGTGCTTTATCAATTCATACTCATTCATGCATTTCGTCAAACACTTGGTGTGCATAAAATTGACATGAAGAACGAGCATAAGAATTTTCAACCAAACTTCACTCATATAAATAAAAGACAATGTTTTGCATTACAATCAAAGGAAATTGTTCAATACAAACTTCACTCATAGGTCATGCGACTACTCACTCATGGTGAGTTCCAATTGAAGACAAACAAGTAAGGATTGAGTAGAGGGTTGATGTAGGATCTTCAATTGTATGTGTCTTCTCCGAGTCCTTGACAATTCTCCAAGTCGTCCAAGGGCAATTCGTCTAGGGTTTCGATTTCTAGAAGATCCCCTTCTAAATTTGCATCTCATTCTATTTATACTCTTCCAAGATTTCCAAATTTTACCCGCACAAAAGTGATTCGGGCAAGGCTTAATGAGTTGATTCGGACACTCTGTCCGAATCAAACTCTCAGTGATGTCTCGAAGCTGGGAGAATCGATATTCCCTGCTCGAATCACTTTTAATTCGGTCAACCGCATATTTGATTCGGTCAAAATCATTATAGAGCCAAACTGATTCGGGCAGCTCGCTTCTTCCTTGGCCGAATCACTTTTGATTCGGTCAAGTCTTTATTTGATTCGGTCAAACCCTTCAAGGTTCTCCCCAAGTCAAGTTGATTTGTGCAGCTGAGGGTGATTCGGCCAAGCTGTTGGGCGAATCACTATTGCAGCTTGCCCAATCTTGCTGTTTTTGATCTCAATCGATCGAATTCATCTATATTTTCTTCGGGCCACTTCGTATCATGTAATACGCATTTTTAACCTGAAATGGGCAAAGAAGACATCAAATGACTTCATAAAATAAAGGAACAAACGAGAAGTAAGGGGAAAAATACGAACAAATATAAGGTTATTTGTCTGCTTATCAATTCACCCCACCCTTAAGTCTTGTTCATCCCGAACAAGTATATGCATAAGTCAAGTGGAGAGTAAGATGCTAAATCATATATGATAGTATCAAAGCACGTAGCAAATCTTATGCACATAAAACACATCCAACCCCTACTCACGTAACATAACATAAAAATAACTAAACAAAGAATCCCAGATGCATTTAGCGTATGCATCAAGCCTTTAAACCCCTAGGCTACCCTAGTGGACGAGTTATAGTCTTGTGAGAGTTTTCAGAATAGGAATACTCACAAATCCCACTTGCAATCACCCATAAGAGTTCAAAATCTAAATATAGTTTGGAAAGCAAGTAGTTCTTTATCAGCCCACACAATAATAAAGTTGTGAAAATCATTCACTTCACGCAAACTCGAAGGATCATTCACTTCAATTTGATAATAAATATTCATAGAATCCATATCAAAACTAGCATTCGTCAAATTCAAATTACCGCTCAATTTCCTATGCAAGTAGTATGAAGAAGAGCGTTGCTTACACAAAAATTTTGTCGAGTCAATCACCTCTGCTTGCTAAGGGCAAGTCCATAAGCTCATGACAAGAAACTCATTCTCAAGTTTTAGACTATACGTCATAATCAGTAAGAGAATAGGAGTTTGGACATTGAACATTTTAAAATTAACTCGTACAAATCTTGATGCTTAAGTAATAAATTACGAGGGTCATACCTTAGACGCTTCCTAAAAGTGAAATGCAAATGCCTTACTCACACACATGCAAAAGAATTTGCAGAATAGACACAAAGGCAAGAATTAAGTGTGTTTATTTTTATTTTGCGTTTATACAAATGCTTTCAAGGGGGAATTTACCTTCCTAACCCTTGACATTTGTAAAACTTTTCCTTGACCCAAAAAAATAACAAATAATATTTTTGTGTTTATACAAATGCTTTCAAGTGGGAACTTACCTTCTTAACCATCGGCATTTGTAAAACCTTAATTTCGTGCCATTTTTTTTCTTTTTCTTATACACTTAATATTTGATCCCACATTTAATACTTGACAATGTGCCTAAGTGATATATAACGGAGCATGAGTGTGAGCTAAACAAATACAAAGGCTAAATAGGAATGCTAAAGTCACCTAAAAGCAAACAAGAGCGAGTACAAGGTTTTATATGAAAACTATTTTTATTTTATTTTTGTGTTTGCTAGACTTAACTTCATTCTTCATGCACGGAAAGAGCTTAAAAATAAATCAAACTAAGCTAGTCAAAAACACCAAATCATGTGAATAAAATCATCACAAAGAATGTCAATCAACTTAAAGATACGATCCATGAATTCAAAGCACAACTCATTCCAAAACATATTTTTAAATGAGACTACTTAATCGCGTAGCAAACATTACTTCGTGTGATCAATACTTAAAGCTAGAATGACAGCAATCATGCGAGTATAATGTGCTCAAAGTAAATGTGTAGCATAGAATCATGTTTTTAAGAAAAGAAAAGCGAAAGCGCAAAACACCCCACACTTAAAATTTGCTTAGTCCCTAAGCAATATAAAGTAAAAGAATGAAAGAAAAAGTTGCGAAGGAAGTTCTCTCGTGTGGAGGTAGCCAAATGCACATCTGCTCACATCCGTGAATGATGCTCTAATCAATTGCATAAATCTAAAACTCAAGAAAAAGGTTGGCGCAACACCTGAATTCCAGATGAAAACAACTAGCTATTAGAGATAAATCAATGCGAAACATATAGCTAGGCACAAGTTTGGAAAACAAATGGGTGACAATTCATACGATGAGTTTACTTAGATATGCTCGTGTGAATCAAAAGCCATGAACTAATGTAATATAGTGCTTGAAAAGGTTTCGAACAAATGTGAGTAAAGTTGCAAAAATTTCCAAAGGTAACTGAGAAAAGTGCTGCTCAAAACTGACCGAATCACAGTTGATTCGGGGAAGGCAGAAAAAATAATTCAGCCACCCCCTGGTCGAATCAGATCAATTCGGATAACATGAGCTTGTCCGAATAAAAAATTGATTCGGATAAGGCAAAGAAACTAATTCGGCCAGGGTGGTCGAATCATATTAGCTCGGATAGCATGAATTCCCCGAATCAAAAGTGATTCGGCCAGTGTGTTCGAATCAAAAACTCAGTGTAGCCCAAATCATTGTTCTAAGGAAAAACCTGCCGAATAAAAAATCATACAAGTTCGAAAACCATCTGTCATGAAAAAACTATCGCGAGGAAGCGCGTCAAAATACAAATGGACTAATCAAAAAAAGTACATAACAATAATACCACCACAAGTCATGACAAACATAAAAGCAACCCAAACATCATTCCTATGCTTCGTGCGCTTCTCGGGGTCTGAGTCTTCACTTTCTTCGGTTGCTACGCCCTCTTCTACATGATGATCGCCACTGCCGCTCTGGCTGCCTACCCTGAAGGCTTCCTCACTATTACTACCAACTCCACCTTCAACCATCGACGAAATAGAGTCATCGCTCGCATCTATACGCGGCATAGTCGAATGAGGCGGTGGCTTAGAAAATGGTGCTGGCGGTGGTGGAATGTCTGTAATACCCATGTGTGCTGCCATACGCGCCATGACACCTCCTTGCCATGCGACAAAATCGTGGACAAGGGTGGATAATACCTCGTGGGAGCAGATGAGCGTCGTGTGAGAATCTGAAAGGGAGTCCAAACGAGTGCTCATCAAACTTAGGTCCTCGCCCACACCTGGCTCGGGCTCAACTGGACGAGGGGCAATGTAAGATGGTCTAAATTCTGGAATTGGCTAGGAGGTACGGGTAGGTGCAGATTCTGGTGCCGGGGCTGCTCGCTAGCTGAACTAGATGATGTTGCCAGCCGAGGAGCCCCATGCTCTTTTTGCTTCTTCGCTATCCGCTTCTCTAACAGTTTCGGCACATCCTTCCGAACAATCCATTCGCGAGTCTTCACGTTTATCATGTGCATCTTGAGAAGACCCTTCAGGTCGAGTACCTTCTTGGGCAGAGGCGTACCGTGGTCCAAAATAAAGCCCAAGTGCTTTGCCAGAAGCATAATAAATGATCCCCCACTTAAGGCACGCCCCTTGTATTGTGGATTCTGATAAGACTCAAACTGGAGTGTCAAAGCGTGGACATGCAAACCGGCTGGCCGAAATGTATTTGAAGCATGAGGTATGTCTGCGGTGTTCACATACCGGCCAC
Source organism: Umbilicus rupestris (assembly GCA_963678935.1). Lineage (NCBI taxonomy): Eukaryota > Viridiplantae > Streptophyta > Magnoliopsida > Saxifragales > Crassulaceae > Umbilicus > Umbilicus rupestris. Next base: position 6,900,756 of record OY787615.1, on the reverse strand, counting down.
CATCCTTACGGATGTGAATGGAAGTCGCAATAAAACGGTGGATCGACCGCCAAACCGAAGAGTGAATCATCGACGCTAGCTGAGGAGACGTGTAGAAAATGTCCTGCCCGATAACGTATTTCTAGAACTCGTACCTCTGTCCTCCTCTAAATCTCAGGCAAATACCATATTCGGTGCACCCAACTGTGGTCGCAACATCATTGGTGTTCAATAGAAAGGTCTACCCGCCCAAACGGAAATTCCAGAAGTGAACATGTTGCTCCTTCTTAACCTTATACCTGTGAACATTCTCATCCTTCCATTCCGCAGAAAAGGAGGCCATAAACTCCTTAACCAGCCTTGGGTAAGTACTCGGATTATCCATCAAAATATAGTGAAGATTACCCCTATGTAGATAATGACAAATTTCATCCAAAACATGAAGATCACGTAGGGAGGCATGATCCGGGTAAGTGGGTGCTAGTACCTCATAGCTGCTGTGCTGCGTCCACAAGGCTTCCATCCAAGCATCGGCAGGTAGAAGTTCTGTACCGAAAGGGAAGAGCGTCCATGCCTCTCCTTCTCTTCCGTGTGGGACTATCGCCAAACTGGTTAGCGCGCGATGATTCTCCCACTGGTCTGAATTCCTCGGAGGATGATGAGGATATTGCACTGACTGGAGACGGCGGAGGAGAGGAGCGAAAGACAATGCCGGCAGCAGCTCTCCTTAGCCTCGGTTTGGTTTTGGTTTGGGGCTTAGTCTTAGCAATTTCCTTACCTTTCTGAGCCGCTATAAGTTTACGGGTAGGGGGCTGTTTTAATTTCCCAGCCTTGTTCAAGTTAGTGCGAGCCATGGGACTCTGACAGAGCAGAGAGTGATTCGGCCGGATCAGAGTTGAGTCGTGCACGGGAGGCAACTGGGGAGAGTGATTCGGGCCAAGCGGGATGGATGGGTTGGCAAGGTGCACGGAAGCGGCGGAGGTTGCAGTGTGGAAGGACGGTGGTTGGCTAGGTTGGACGCGGGCTACAGGTGTGGGCGACGGAGGTTGGGTTTTAGGGTTCGAGAGTTGTGGACGAAATAAAATTTTGAACGAGTGAAGCTGAAAACCTGAATGAAATTTGATTCGGGGGGGTGAGTGTAGGGTTGTTGCCCGAATCAAAAGTGATTTGGTCGAATCACTCACTCAGTGCTGGTATGAACAGTATCAAACTGTCCGAAACAAATATGATTCGGGGAATCCTTGTCCGAATCCATTCGGTTCGCATGCTTTGCCTGAATCAAAAGTGATTTGGAGTGGCCAGAATGTGATTCGCCCCAATCAAAAGTGATTCGAGAAAGGCGAAAAACTGATTCGGGCGAATCATTTGCTGTGTCTTAACAGCCACTCCACATGAAATTCTTCACAAAAATTCACAAGAATCCACAAATCGAATACCCCACAAATCGAACTGGATATAGATAATCAAAACCAAGAGGGATAATTCGAGTGCATTCAAACACAAAATCCCTAAAATCACTATTCAAATATGGGCACGGCGCAACACAAAGTCCAAAACGATTCTATACTACCAACAAGTAGAAAATAAAAGAGCAAGAACTCACCAGCCTAGTTTAACGTCTTGGCTAAGACGTAGCTGAGTCCCTCCTTCATAAGAAACACACTTGAGAAGTCCTTTGCGAGGATCCCTTCTCAAGTGGCATGCAATAGTGTGGGAATTAGGTAGAAACATCGAGCTTGAAGTCTCCAAGCTCTAAGCTTTGCTCGTCTCCATGGTACGCTTTGATTCGATGGCCATTCACTTTGAAAGTTTCACCTTCTTTGTTCATCAATTCGAAGTGGGCATCTTCGTACACTTTTTTGGCTTTGAAAGGTCTCGACCACCTTGATTTCAGCTTCCCCGGGAATAGTCTCTAAGTCTAGAGTTGAAAAGCAAAACGCTATCTCCTTTCGAGAAAGTCCTCCTCTAAATTTTCTTGTCATGCCACAATTTGGTTTTCTCCTTATAAATTCTGGCACTTTCATACGAGTCAAGTCTGATTTCATCGAGCTCGTGAAGCTGGAGTAGTCTCTTCTCCCCTGGTGATTTCAAATCGAAATTCAGCTTCTTGACAGCCCACATGGCTTTATATTCGAGTTCCACAGGGAGATGGCAAGGTTTCCCGCACACAAATTTGTAAGGGGACATACCGATTGGTGTCTTCGTCGAGCTTTGATGACCAATCCTTTCGAGAACTACTAACCGTTTTCTCTATATTGCCTTGATCTCTCGATTAGAGACCTCAACTTGTCCGCTGGTCTGAGGGTGATACGGCGTCGCTATCTTGTGGTAGACACCAAATTTTGGGAGCAATGCCTCGAATTGTTTTTCTTTAAAGTACGATCCATTATCGCTGATCACTGTTCTTGGCGCACCGAACCTTGGAAATATTATTTTGGTGAAAAGTCTCTTTACCACATTAGCATCGCAAGATGGAGTAGCGACGGCCTCCACCCATTTGGAGACATAATCGACGGCGACTAGGATATATTTATTCCCATTTGATGATGGGAATGTCCCCATGAAGTCTTTCCCCTAAACATCAAATATTTCAACCTCACTTCTGAGGCATCTCGTCACGCTTTGATATATTTCCCGTACGTTGGCATGCGTCACAAGACTTCACAAATTCATACGTGTCCTTAGACAACGTCGGCCAATAAAAACCGCATTGTAGAACCTTCGCGGCTGTTTTAGAGCCAGAGCAGTGTCCACCATAGGGAGAAAAGTGGCAGGTTCGTAGAATACCCTTCTGATCATCCTCAGCAACACATGACAAATATAAACCGTCAGCGCATAGCCTATAAAGAAATGGCTCATCCCAATAATAACGGTTCACGTCATGGAGGAATTTCTTCCTTTGATTGTGATTCGCCCCTTCCGGTAAAATACCACAAGAAAGAAAATTCACAAAATTAGCATACCAGGGAGCTTGCGTCGTCTCGATCCTCAGTAAATATTCTCCGATGAAAGAGTCTTTAATTGGCACATTCTTGCCACCACATCCACTGATTTGCTCAAGCCTCGATAGGTGATCCGGGACCATATTTTCAACTCCCTTCTTATCCTTAATTTCCATGTCGAACTCTTGTAAAAGGAGAATCCAGCGGATTAGTCTAGGCTTCGCCTCCTTCTTTGCCATAAGATATTTGATCGCTACATGGTCCGTGTAGACAATTGTTTTGGACCCGATCAAGTATTGTCTGAATTTCTCGAAGGTATTTCTTTTTCTGTCTTCGAGTAATTTTCTTGTGTAGAGTCAAGGACTTTACTCACATAATAAATCACGTGCAAACGCTTGTCAACCCTTTGCCCCAATACAGCTCCAATAGCGCTATCGCTATCGTCGCACATTAGCTCCAATGGAATCTCTGAATTCGGTGGTTGAATTATCGGCGTGGACACCAAAGCTTTCTTTAGCGTTTGAAACGCTTGATGGCACGGTTCATCGAAATTGAACTCTACCTCATTACATAGCAAATTAGTAAGAGGTTTAGCAATTTTTGAGAAGTCCTTGATGAACCTCCTATATAATCCAGCGTGCCCGAGGAAACTCCTTATTCCTTTCGCGTCTCTTGGTGGTGGCAGCTTCTCAATAACATCAATTTTGGCTCTATCGACCTCAATTCCTCTTTTTGATACAAGGTGTCCCAACACAATGCCTTCTTTGATCATAAAATGGCATTTCTCCCAATTTAATACAAGGTCCATTTCAATACAGCTAGCCAACACACGAGACAAGTTTGTGAGACAATCATCAAATGAGTAACCATGCACAGAAAAATCGTCCATAAATACTTCCATAGAATTTTTTAAAAATTCTGCAAAAATGGACATCATACAACGTTGAAAAGTTCCCGGTGCATTACAAATACCAAACGGAATTCTCCTATAAGCAAATGTGCCGTAGGGGTAAGGAAACGTGGTCTTTTCTTGGTCATCGGGGTGAATAGGAATTTGGAAGAAACCACTATACCCGTCAAGAAAACAGAAATATTCATGCCCTGCTAGACGTTCTAACATTTGATCTATAAAGGGAATGGGAAAGTGATCCTTCTTAGTGGCTGAATTTACCTTCCTATAATCTACGCACATTCTTCACCCCGTGACCGTACGCGTAGGTATCAACTGATTTTTCTCATTCCTAACCACGGTGAGCCCGCCCTTCTTAGGAATCACATGAATTGGGCTCACCCACTCAAAATCTGGGACAATAATACTTGCATTGCGCAATTTTGTGACTTCCTTCAATACAACTTCTCCTAACTTAGGATTTACACGATAAGGAACTCACGACTGGGCTTCGCATTATCTTCTAAACGACTTATATGCATGCACACATGGGGTTAATCCCCTTCAAATCATCAATGGAGTGCCCAATGGAACTTTTATATTCATGCAACACATTCATCAATTTAGAAGTCTCAACATCATTCAAAAAAGCTTCTACGATAATAGGTAAAGATTCGTTTGGTCCCAAGAATTCATACCTTAGATTCGGTGGAAGAGGTTTCAACCCCTCACCGAATTCCTTACCTTTTGGCGCATCATTTATTTCATTCGCGCCATCATCAAAATCAGCCGGGTCCAAGTCGATTTCCATTAGAGAGGTGAACGACGAGCTATTTTCATCTCATGTAAGCAACTCATATTCAAAGCTCGTTAGTTCACCATGAGAATCAAAAACATTATACGCATCATACGCTTCAACCAAGTGACAATCCATAGAATTGCTAGGTGTCCTAAGCATGCTTTTTAAATCGAATTTGATTTTTTCACTACCAAAATTTAATTCGATTGTGCCTTTCCCTCAATCTGTAATAGCCTTAACAGCGTTCAAAAATGGTCTACCTAGGATTATGGGAATTTCCTTATCTTCATCCATGTCTAACATATAAAAATCAACCGGAACATAGAATTGTCCAACTTTAATGGGAACGTCTTCTAGGATACTGATAGAGCCTATTTATACGCATTATTTAGATCATAACCCTATGCTTGTTGGCATTATTTTATGTACAAGATTACTGGTTTCCAGTGTTTTTGTATTTCAGGGCAAACGAAGGCCTAAGTCGGATACGCGCTAACAGGCAGCGTTTAGGACGCGCATCACACAGCCTGCGGAGCTAGCGGCGCAAACAGAAGAATTGGCAGAGTCGACCACGGTGCGCTAACTGATTGCGCTAAGCAGATGCCATGCGCCAGGCGCAGATGGTGGTGTTTCCAAATCCTGACACGACCAGATTTGGAAGTTGCCAAGGATGAGCCTCTGAGCAGTATATAAAGAAGAGAAGGAGGCTAGGGTTGGGAGACAATTATTAGGATTCACAATTCGTACACCCAGGAGGCACTGCGCAGCAGGACTGGAAAACACACGAGCTTGTTGAGAGGATCTGCGCTAGCCGACCGCGCCAGCCAAGACTGCAACCTGCACGCACTGTTTGCTATTGTTTTCCTGGACACTTTAGTTATTATTTACTGTTTCTATGATGTTTATCACTAGCATGTCTAGCTAAACGCTTAGTATCGGTTGGGCATGAATCTATGAGTATTTCCTTTGAGACTTGCGCTTAATGCATAGCTTGCTTGCTTATATTAATTCTGTGCACATTACTGGCAGCTTGTTACATGAGTAGGGGAAGCCTTGAACCGCAATCTTACTCTTGTTGCTTGTTGTTGTTTGTTAAACTAGTTGAATAGCCTGACGGTGCCAACTAGGAGTAACGCGCTAGGATAGGCAATTACTACCTTGATCGGATTCGTAGTTGTTTAGTCTAGTGTAAGAATTAATAGCACATGAACTTTGATCGGAACATGCGCACATGTTAGGAAGCCTTGATCGGAAACTAACATTAGCAACCCAAACTATAGACATTTAGAGTCGATGATAAGGAATACACTCATAGAGGATTGTCTGCGCCGATACTTCTCATAGTCATAGTACTTAATCTCTACTGCCTGCGCACGTCTAGTGCAATTCCTGCGTTTACGACTGTTTACTCGCGCATCGCGCAACCCCAATCACTCACCCCCCCATTTTCGTTAGTGTAGGTCACTGGTTAAAACTGAACTGCTTGCTCCCTGTGGAGATCGACTCTGACTTAACCGCTGTACTAGTGGAAGAGGAAGGATTAATTTGAAGCGTACAACGACGCGCGGTCAAATTTTGGCGCCGTTGCCGGGGAGCAACACAACTAAGTTTTAGCTAGTTTACGTTTTTCCTTATAAGTAACTAGTTATTTCAGTTTGTTTTGTTTTCTCGTTGTTATTTCTGACAGCGCGCAATCACCATTAGCCTGCGATCCCTTAAAATAGTTACGCTGCGCAGATTCTAGTTGCGCACTGACAGACGCAGCAGCATTAGTTATCTTTTAATTTCGTTTCCTTTGAGATTTAGAACAGGTTATGGAGGATAACAGTGTCGTTGGAGACAACTTAGGGGACAGAACCCCAGAAGAAGCGAGAGCACATAACCGCGCAGCCCTGTTCAGAGAAGAAGTGCAGCGCGAGGTTGAAGCAAGGATGGCCGCTGAACTGTATAATGCGCCACCCGCGCGACAAGCTGCGCGACGCAGAACAGTGCGCGAGATGTCAGCCCCAATCACAGTTAACCAGCCATGGTGCATCGTGCTTCCGCCAGACGGACATTTTGAACTAAGGAGCTCGCTCATCCATCACATGCCCAAGTTCCACGGAATGAACAACGAAAATCCAGTCAAGCATGTGCGAGAGTTCCTAGTCATTTGCGAGAACATGAAGATAGAAGGGGAGAGCGATGAGGCGCTAAAGATGAAGGCATTCCCATTTTCACTATGTGACACAGCCAGACATTGGTTGATGAACTTACCCGCAGGATCAATTCACACATGGGAGCAACTGCAGAAGAAGTTCCTGGACAAATTCTATCCCGCAGCAAAGATCGCGCTACTCAGGAGGGAACTGGCCGCGCCAAGGCAGAGCGCAGGAGAGTCACTGTCAGAGTATTACGAGCGTTTCAGGGAGCTAGAGGCCAACTGCTACAATCATGGCCTGCCCCAAAATGTGCTGATAGAGAACTTCCTGAATGGACTGCTGCCCATGGAGCTGAGGCTATTGAACGCATGCGCAGGAGGGGACATTTGCAACATGTATCCAGAAGACGCATGGCAGCTGATAGAAGACTCTGTTGGGCAGGTACGACATCAGCTAACACTTGAAAATAGTCGTGCTCGTTCTGTGCATCAGGTAGAAACAAGCGCTGAGATCAAGGAAATGAAGGCCATGCTGCAGAAGTTGATGAGTGCGCAAAGTGCACAACCAGTTGCGCCAAAGGTATGTGAATTCTGCAGGTCCACCGAGCACAAGACTGATGAATGTCCCACGCTTTTTAAAGAATCGGGAGATGTCAATGCTCTTAGAGGATGGGACAACAGAGGGCCACCGAGACAGAATCAGCCGCGCTTTGGACTAGCCGCAAACGGATTCAGATGGAAGGAGGAAAATAATTTCCAGAGGTAGTCCACAGATCAGCGCGCGCCACAGCAGACGCAACAAGCTGCGCCCTACAATCCACCGCATCGCCGCATTGACGCACCAGCGCATAACAACCAGCAACCGAGGCGATCCTTAGAAGATATCGTGGGACAGCTAGCAGACACAGTGCGCAAAAATGATCAGAAGTATGACAAGAGGTTCGAGTCCATTGAAAAGCAGTTATCACAGATTGCTACCACGGTATATGAGCTAAAGAAGAGAGATGGCAACCTGCCTTCACAAGTGATTCAGAACCCCAAAGGAGGAGTCAATGCAGTGACACTGAGGACTGGGCGCAGGATAGGAACAGAGCAGACCGCGAAGACGCCCGCGCAACCAGCTGCGCAAATCCCAGATCCAGCAGAACAGAATGCGCAACCAGAGCAAGACGCGCAACCAGAAGTGCCAGCCACAAGCCAGCAGGGCGAAGCGCCAGGTATAACACAATTGAAAGACAAGAGCACGAATCATACTAACATACCTGCGCCTTTCCCTGTGCAGGCACCCTTGGCTAGGAAGGAAGCGCTGGATAAGGAGCTATACGAGTTATTCAGCAAGGTGGAAATCAACATTCCCCTTATTAAAGCAGTTCGGCAGATCCCTAGGTACGCCAAGTTTTTGAAGGAGCTGTGCACAAATAAGCGAAGGAAAGGCGAGTGCGCACAGGTAATGCTAAATGCGCAGGCCTCAGCAATCGTGCAACATAAGGTACCACCTAAGTGCCGAGACCCAGGTACGTTCACCATCCCATGCACTTTAGGTAAAACCACAGTGAGCAACTGCATGATTGATTTAGGCGCATCTATCAATTTGTTACCTTATTCCCTATATGCGACATTGGGCCTTGGACCACTAAAGCCTGCAGGTCTCACCATTCAGCTAGCAGATCGGTCGTGCAAATAACCTGCAGGCATGATAGAGGATGTTCTTGTGCGAGTAGGAGAGCTGGTGTTCCCAGCAGATTTTTATGTACTAGAAATGGAGGGTGAATCAAGCACCAGCAGTGCGCAGATCCTACTGGGCAGACCTTTTCTGATGACCGCGCGCACAAAGATAGACGTGTGGAGGGGCACGCTCTCCATGGAGGTGGATGGCGAAGAAATCCATTTCAACATATTCAAGGGGATGCAGCATCCACATGAGGACGCCACAGTGCATGCAATGGATGGCCTAGATGATTTAGTCACAGATGCGCAATGCGCAAGTGCAACGGTAGGACCAGAGCCACTGGCACAGGCAGAGTTGGAGGAGCAGGAAGACGAGCTGAGCAGTGCTGAACCAGAATCCAAACAGGTACACAATTTAGTTCATATTTGCACTGCTAATAAAATCTTGCCCTCTATTGAACAGGCACCCACGGTCGAGTTGAAGCAACTTCCAGGGCACCTCAAATATATTTTCTTAGGAAATGAGGACACCTTGCCAGTGATCATAAAGAAAGGATTAGAAGCGGAGCAGGAAGCGCGCTTACAACAGGTGCTGCGCAAGAACCAGCGCGCCATAGGATGGACACTTGCTGACCTACGCGGAGTAAGCCCGGACGTATGCATGCATAGGATTCTGTTGGAAGATGGTGCCAAACCATCCAGGGAGGCTCAGCGCAGATTAAATCCGAATATGATGGAGGTAGTGCAGAAGGAGATTCTAAAGTTGCTTGACGCAGGAGTCATTTACCCCATCTCGGACAGCAAATGGGTCAGTCCAGTGCACGTTGTGCCTAAGAAGGGAGGAATCACAGTGGAAGAGAATGCGCAGGGCGAGCTAGTTCCCAAGCGCATCCAGACTGGATGGCGCATGTGCATCGACTACAGGAAGCTTAACGCAGTAACGCGCAAGGACCATTTCTCGCTACCCTTCATGGACCAAATGCTGGACAGATTAGCAGGAAAGCCCTATTTTTGCTTCTTGGACGGATATTCAGGGTACAACCAGATACCCATAGCTGCGGAGGATCAAGAGAAGACCACATTCACCTGCCCGTTCGGAACGTTTGCGTTTCGGCGCATGTCATTCGGGCTGTGTAACGCGCCAGGTACGTTCCAACGCCTTGTCATGAAAAGTTTTTCTGATATGATTGGTATATGCATAGAAGTGTTCATGGATGATTTTACTGTATATGGAGGTACCTTTGATGCATGCTTAACTCATCTAGATAAGGTCTTAGCGCGCTGCATTTCTAAGAACCTAGTGCTCAATTATGAAAAATGTCATTTCATGGTAACGCATGGTGTAGTACTAGGACATATCATCTCAGAGGAGGGGATCAAGGTAGATAAAGCTAAGATAGATCTTATTTCTAATCTACCTTATGCCACTAGCGTGCGCGATGTGAAGTCATTCCTCGGGCACGCTAGGTTTTACAGGCGCTTCATAAAGGATTTTTCTAAAATTTGTATACCCCTGTCTAACCTCTTGCAAAAGGATGTGTGCTTCGATTTTACTGATGAGTGCAGGGCCGCATTTGATAAGCTGAAGGAGGCGCTGACCAGTGCGCCAATGATGCGCGCACCAGACTGGAACCTGTCATTTGAACTGATGTGCGACGCAAGCGATTATGCAGTAGGTGCAGTCCTGGGGCAGCGAGTGGACAAGAAACCGCACGCCATTTATTATGCATCGCGCACACTGGACGCTGCGCAGAGGAACTATACCACTACGGAGAAGGAACTTCTGGCAATTGTGTTTGCGCTGGAGAAGTTCCGTGCATATGTTCTAGGCGCTAGGGTCATCATATACACAGACCACGCAGCCATCCGCTACCTAATGTCCAAGAAAGAAACTAAGCCGCGCCTGATGCGCTGGGTGCTCCTACTGCAGGAATTCGACTTGGAGATCAAAGATAAGAAGGGCACGGAGAACACAGTTGCGGACCACCTGAGCAGGATCGTGAAGGAGGAGGAGCCAGGGCAGATCAATGAGACATTCCCTGACGAGCATCTGATGGCGCTGACAGGTAAGGTACCATGGTATGCGCACATTGCGAATTACCTGGTCACAGGTACGTTCCCTCCGCATTTCAATAAAACCCAGTGCATAAGATTGAAGCATGAGTCCAAGCATTACATTTGGGATGATCCGTATATGCTCAGAATAGGACCTGATCAGATATTCTGGCGCTGCGTGCCTGACCATGAAATTAACTCTGTTTTGATGTTTTGTCATGCGCACGCATGTGGAGGACACTTTGGTCCGAAGCGCACCAGCAGGAAGGTCCTGGACTGCGGATTTTATTGGCCGCACCTGTTTAGAGATGCATATGATCACTGCAGGAACTGTGACAGGTGCCAGCGCACAGGAGGCATATCAGCGCGCAACGAGATGCCACAGACGCCGATTTTAGTGGATGAAGTGTTTGACATATGGGGAATTGACTTCATGGGGCCATTTCCTCCATCTGCCGGATACGAGTACATATTGGTGGCAGTGGATTATGTCTCCAAATGGGTCGAAGCTAAGGCCACACGGAAGGATGATGGTAAAACGGTCGCTGAGTTTCTAAAAACTAACATCTTTTGCAGGTACGGGGTGCCTAAGGCAATCATCAGCGACCAGGGGACGCACTTTTGCAACAGGGTTGTGGCGCAAGTTTTCAAGCATTATGGAGTGCGCCACAAGACGTCCACTGCTTATCACCCTCAGACAAATGGACAGGCCGAGGTCTCCAACAGAGAGATCAAGCGCATCCTGGAAAAGACTGTGAGACCATCGCGCAAAGATTGGAGCCAGCGCCTAGACGACGAGCTGTGGGCATACCGCACTGCGCATAAAACACCCATTGGGACTTCACAGTTCCGGTTGGTCTACGGAAAAGCCTGCCACCTGCCAGTAGAGCTAGAGCACAAAGCATATTGGGCCTTACGCATTTGCAACCTAAACTTAGATGAGGCTGGAAAAGAGCGCGCGTTTGAGCTGAGCGAATTAGAAGAGCTGCGCCTGGATGCCTATGAGGGACTGCGCGATTACAAGGAACGCACAAAGGCGTTTCATGACAAGCATATCCTCAGACGCACTTTTGAGCCAAGAGACCAGGTATTATTGTTCTCATCACGCCTGAAGCTCATGCCTGGAAAGCTGCGCAGCAAATGGACAGGACCGTACACAGTCACCAAGGTTTTCCCCTACGGAACAATCGAATTAGAAAACGAGCACCGGCATCGTTTTCAGGTCAATGGGCAGAGAGTCAAACGCTATCTAGGAGAACCTTGGGATAGCACAGCGCGCGACATTGACTTGGCAGAACCTGAGATAGCATATGCGCAGGTTGCTGCGCCAGAGTCACCACCAGATGCACCAGAGGGAGAACTGGAAACTATTGCTCACATTTCTTTCTCCTCTTCATCTACCCTCGTTACTGCAGACTTCTCGCATATTATCCATACTGACTACCCTTTTTATCCTTTGCGCAGGACCAAGAAGAGCACAACCCATGCACAAGCGCAGGATCACTCAGGAGCAAGAGTGGGGGAGGTCGCTGGCACCCATTTGGGCATGTAACGAGGTACAGTCGAGCCAACGACGTTAAACAAAGGCACTTGTCGGGAGGTAACCCGACTCGTTTTACTTTTACATGTCTTTCTTTTAGTTTTTTTCTAGTATCTTTTAGTTATTTTAGGACTTGTAGTTTTTAGTCGAGCAGCAGTGCGCAGGTCCGTGCGCACTTCAATGCGCAGGACGGCTGCGCCAGTCACGGGGGTATATAAGGGCAGGACTTAGAAAATTTCAGCACTTTTTCACACTCGACCGTTGCAAGCAGCTCCCGCCTTCACACCTCCGCCCACTGTCCGGCGCTCAACCCAGCATCAGTTTAGAGAGATTTGAGGAGCACACTGCCGCACTCCCCCCAAGTAACCTTTCCCCCAGACTTGAGCACGATTCCAGTAGGGTTTTGTACGGAGGAGGAGTGTTCTAGGGTTTTGAAATCGCACCAGGTTAGAGTGCGCCGATTGGAGTGGTGTTTAGAGGGTTTTGTAGGCGGGCAGTAGGCGCCCCTTTGGTGAAAATTTCAGTGCATTGGGAGGAGTTTGGTTTTTTGGAGTGTTTGAGGAGTGTTGACCGGAGTTGACCAGAGAAATGCAGCCTGCAGAGGACCAAGCTACCCCAGCTCGCTTCGCCAGCATGTACGCGGCCTTCCTGAGGCTCGAGATGTACGGGACTCCGTGCATCAACCGGGAGTTCCTGCGGCAAGTCGGTTTGGAGGACTTCATTTTGGAGAGGCTCGCGCTAGCGGGCTGGGAGGCGCTGTTGGAGATCAACAGTGCAGCAGACAGGGAGGACACCTGCGAGTTCCTGGCGTCATTAGAGCCAGAAGAGATGGAGATAAGGTACGGCACCGAAGGGTGTGGTACATCGCCTCGGCTAAGAGGCTGAAGCGCACATTGAGGTGCGCTAAGGTGCGAGAAGCTGACATAGACGCGCACACCAACCAGGAGGCTTGGCGCGAGATGGCGATCGGGCCAGTTTTTGCCGCAGGGCGCAGCAGGGGACGAGAGCTGCGTGACCCGTGGATGTTCTACTTGTGGCGCCTGGTCACCTATGCCATCATTGGGCGCTTTAATGGTGCGCCGAAGATCAGTTTGCTGGATATGGAGATCTTAAAGGGGTTTTATTATGGGAAGAGGGTGCTCTTTGTTCTGAACATGGTGCACCACTGGAGCCGAGTGAGCATCAAGGGGCCGCTGACTTGCGGAGGAATTATTACGCACCTGCTACGGGCATTACATGGAGAGCCCGAGGTGCCGGAGCACACTATGGTGCCGGCTGTCCCTCTGGACCGCGCCCACATGCTACAAATAAGGGCGGTAGCTGTGAGGGACGATGGCACATTGGAATGGTGCTACGCCTGCAGCCGGCCAGAGTGCCAAGGCCAAGGGCAGAGAGCAGTGCGCAAGCAGCGGAGGCCGCGCAGGAGATGGAGGAGGACGAGGCCCCAGATCCAATTGTGCCTCCAGTCAGGCGCGCGAGGACCTGCGCGTAGACCGGAGCGCACAGGAGGGCCCGTGCACCGCAGGGGGAGCCAGTTACAATTTCCATCGAGGATTCTCCCCCGCGTGCCCAAGGGAAGCACCCAAGGACTGAGGCTGAGGAGGCGCCTGAGGAAGCATCAGCAGAGCAGCGCATGATGTTCAACGTCATGCGCGTGCTCGAATATTTAGCGCCGGAGGGGGCGGATTTGAGCATGAGCCCATCATCAGGGTGGAGATTTGGAGACGCGATTCCCCCTCTCCTCAGCCTGCACCGGCCACCTCCAGGTTCCCCCAGTGAGCCGCACCAGCCAGCCAGCCCTCTTATTCAGCCCCCAATACATCCAGCAGAGCCCTCTCCAGCACCAGCACCAGCAGCCCCAGCACCAGAACCCACCCCCAACCCAGAACAAGTACCAGCACCTGCACCTTCCCCTGCCCAGCCGTCCATTCCAAGGTCCCCTGAAGCCGAACCCATAATTAGCACCAGCTCAGACTCGCTTTGGGACCCCATCTCCGAGGACGAGGCGCAGCCTGTCGCCCTTTCAGTTGTACCGCCTTCTTCCAGCGCCGAATATGTGACGGACTCTTCAGAGGAGGAGGTGCATAGTTCAGCGGCTGCGTCCAGCTCGGAGGACATCTAGTGCTACAGAGGGGGGGAGTGCATTATTCCTTTCGGGTGGTGTTTTTTTTTCTTTTATATCCTGAACCTTATTTGATATTATGTTGCTATATTTGTGTGCTAAACTCCTGTGATACATATTTTGTGCCCCTATGCTATATTGCGCTGCTTTGACTTTATGTTCTTAGTTTTTATGCTCTTTATTTTTGCTTGCATGCATGTGCGCGTCCTCCGTGCGCTTGAGCTTGAGTCGTGGGGACACGTCTCTGTTTAAGTGTGGGGGGGACCGTTACACTTACTTTTCACGTTTTTTTGAGCTTTATAGTGTAGCTTAGTTTAATTGAAGGAAACAGTAGCAGTAGTGCGCTTGAGTGCAGGTTGCGCGCACTGTTCAGCTTGTTTGCGCTATCCATATTGCGCCGTGCACTGCTGTCAACTATTTTAGTATATTCATTTTTTTTCTGCTCCTGTTAGTTGGGATATACAGGGGATGTGGAGTTGACAGAAACGCTCTAGAGAGGCGGTTAGTCGCTCGCGCTTCAGAGGAGAGGTATATGGTCGAGAGTGCGAGTGGAGGCCTGTGCTTCGCGACCTTCGGAACAAGAGAGCGCGCTCAGTCACGCAGATGCCAAAGGCAAGACACCCAAAGCGTGGCGAGGTGGGAAAACAGACCACCTTCCCTCTGGTAATCGAGCTAAGGAAGGCGGGCGCGGGTGTAAACGCGTGCGCCGACCTGTGCAAATAGACCAAGGAGGGAGAGCGGGGCGGTGTTCCATAGCTGTTATCCGGAGGCCGAGACTGGAACCGTTTTGGGAAGGATAGGAACCATAGACAAAGCTGTAAAAAAAGAAGAAAAAATACCAGCAGATGATATGCGCTACAAAAAGAATCAGCATGCGCACTAATAAGCACCAGCGTGCGCAAAGTCCACAAAGAGAATCATCAAAAGGCTTGAGTTCCCAGGCAGTGCGCGGAAAAAATCACGCATCGGAAGAAGCTTGCGCTGTTAACCATATACCCATCCTCGGAGTGAGAGCTGACAACCCGGAGCCTATGAAGAGCTATCTCCCAGTCATCCGAAATGATCTTCATCCCAGCTGAGAGGTAATGAATTTCGAAATCACTATACTTAAACTGTTGACAGCAGTTGTGCGCAGGTGGTAGAGCAGCGCAAGGTGTTCAGTAGTGCAGATCGCGCCAGAGTGCAAGACTGTGCGCTAGACTCCAGAGAGGTAATGGTATCCGTGCTTGAGTGCTTGTTCGAGGACGAACAAGGGGCAAGTGTGGGGGGTTTGATAGAGCCTATTTATACGCATTATTTAGATCATAACCCTATGCTTGTTGGCATTATTTTATGTACAAGATTACTGGTTTCCAGTGTTTTTGTATTTCAGGGCAAAACGAAGGCCTAAGTCGGATACGCGCTAACACGCAGCGTTTAGGACGCACATCACACAGCCTGCGGAGCTAGCGGCGCAAACAGAAGAATTGGCAGAGTCGACCACGGTGCGCTAACCGATTGCGCTAAGCAGATGCCATGCGCCAGGCGCAGATGGTGGTGTTTCCAAATCCTGACACGACCAGATTTGGAAGTTGCCAAGGATGAGCCTCTGAGCAGTATATAAAGAAGAGAAGGAGGCTAGGGTTGGGAGACAATTATTAGGATTCACAATTCGTACACCCAGGAGGCACTGCGCAGCAGGACTGGAAAACACACGAGCTTGTTGAGAGGATCTGCGCTAGCCGACCGCGCCAGCCAAGACTACAACCTGCACGCACTGTTTGCTATTGTTTTCCTGGACACTTTAGTTATTATTTACTGTTTCTATGATGTTTATCACTAGCATGTCTAGCTAAACGCTTAGTATCGGTTGGGCATGAATCTATGAGTATTTCCTTTGAGACTTGCGCTTAATGCATAGCTTGCTTGCTTATATTAATTCTGTGCACATTACTGGCAGCTTGTTACATGAGTAGGGGAAGCCTTGAACCGCAATCGTACTCTTGTTGCTTGTTGTTGTTTGTTAAACTAGTTGAATAGCCTGACGGTGCCAACTAGGAGTAACGCGCTAGGATAGGCAATTACTACCTTGATCGGATTCGTAGTTGTTTAGTCTAGTGTAAGAATTAATAGCACATGAACTTTGATCGGAACATGCGCACATGTTAGGAAGCCTTGATCGGACACTAACATTAGCAACCCAAACTATAGACATTTAGAGTCGATGATAAGGAATACACTCCTGTGGAGATCGACCCTGACTTAACCGCTGTACTAGTGGAAGAGGAAGGATTCCAAGCCAGTCCAAGAGACAGCCATATGCAGTTGGTCAAGCGCATTATTCGACTGGGCAGGGTGCTCAGAAGACAGGAAGAGCACCTCGGGAGGATGTTTCTTCTTGGGGAATAACCTGGTCTCTTGGTTCAGCAGAAAACAGAATAGCATTTCTCTATCCACTGCCGAGGCTGAGTACATTGCTGCTGGGAGCTGCTGTGCACAAATGTTGTGGATGAAGCAAATGCTGAGTGAGTATGGGGTTGCTCAAGATGCCATGACTCTCTACTGTGACAATATGAGTGCCATCAGCATATCCAAGAACCCTGTCCAGCACAGTAGAACCAAGCACATTGACATCCGTCATCACTTCATCCGTGACCTTGTTGAACAGAAAGTCATCTCGCTCCAGCATGTTGTGTCTGCCAAACAACTTGCTGATATCTTCACCAAAGCTCTGGATGCAGTTCGGTTTGAAGACCTGAGAGCCTCTCTCGGGCTCTGTGCATTGCCGTCATAAGTGCTCCCGGCAGGGACACCCCCTCGTCATTTGTTCCAAAAAGGGGGAGAAGAAAGAGCAGGTTGAGAAGTGGAGTTATGAAGTGGTTTTGTCAAAATGCCAAGGGGGAGATTGATAATGCAAGTGTGGCAGTGTTTGACAAAACCAGCATGAGTGAACAAGGAGCTGCTGCAGCTCAATCAATCAAGGAGGCCAGCAGAAGTATACAGCAGAAGTAAACCAGCAAACAGATGCAGCAGGGGATGCTGCAGCAGGTGCTGGTTCAAGAGCTAGTTCAACTGTCCGAATAACAGTTTTGTGCTGGGTGAGTTTTTGAAGGTTTGGCAGCTTTGTGAAAGTACTTAGAAGAATTTCTAAAATGCTGCTGAGCATATTTCAGCAAGGATTATCAGTCAGAGAAGGAGATATGCTTCAAGATATTAATCAAATCTAATCTCCTAGATTTTAGGAGATAATTGATCTTGTGGGTCAATGGCCTAAACCTGGAAATTGCTTAAAGTGGTGAGGGTATTTAAGCAGAAGGTTCGAGGGCTGAAGAGGGTGATCGAAGCTGAGGGATACACGAGTGTAGACACAGAATTCAGAGTGAGGATTTTTCTGGGTGTGCTACGAGAGTTGTTCTTCGATCAACACACACGGGCAGAGCGTTGAGCGCAGAGCTGTGGTGCGTATTGCAGAAGAGAATCAGGTCTTGCAGAGACTGATTCGAGCTTTGATCTGGAAGCCAATTTAGAGCTGTGGAGCTTGTTGGTTGATCAAAGGCAGCCGCGGGAGAACTGACGGGTGGAAGGCTCGGTCGAGGTTCGTGCGGAAGAACTCACTAGTGGCAGGTGGTCACTGAGTGAGGGGGAGTTACTCAGAGTGTGCAGCGCTCTTGGAGTGGTTCGATCGGCTCGGCAGAAGGCCTTGGAGCGACGCGGACAGTGTGCTTCAGCTGTGTGTTACAGCTGTTGCTGCAGCAACCCTGCTGAGTAGTGTAGGCTAGAATAGGCTGAGTTCTTTGAGAGGATTGTAGCTATTCTAGACTGACATATTGTAGAGGGTGTGCTGGCACAAATCAGAGCTTGTTCTGATTGTGTTGAGTAGTCCACACGGGGTTAAAGTAGCATAGGTTGCGTGCGTTGTAACCTAGTGTGATCTGAACCTTTGGTTGAGTGGATTGAGGACTGGAGAATAGTCCTCCCCAGACGTAGGCAGATTGGCCGAACTGGGTGAACAAATCTGTGTCCTATTCATTGTCTGCTGTGCCTACATTTAAGTGAACAAGAGTATGCTGCAGCAACTGCTAGTTCACAAATCTGCATAAGTAGAGACACTTGAAATTTCAATTGGTATCAGAGCAGGAACTCGACACACAGAGTTTAAAAGGTCCTACAGTGTCTCCGAAGTAGACAAGACAATGAAGGAAGGACAGAGCACGAGTAGACCTCCACTTCTGGAAGAGAGCAACTATGGTTATTGGAAAGCTAGGATGAAGGCCTTTCTCAGGGCCATTGACGAGAAGACATGGAGAGCTGTTGTGATTCAGTGGTCTCCTCCAATCACCATAGATGAGCAAGGAGTGACAAGAATAAAACCTGAAGAGCAGTGGACTGTTGAAGAAGGTGCTGCAGCAACTGGTAATTCAAAGGCTTTGAATGCAATTTTTGCTGCAGTTGATGCTAATAACTTCAGGTTGATCTCAAACTGTGACATGGCCAAGCAAGCATGGGAGATTCTGCAAACTGCCCATGAGGGAACGGATAGAGTGAAGCTGTCAAGACTCCAGATAATTGCCACACAATTTGAGAATCTGAGGATGCTGGATGAAGAAACAGTCACTGAGTTTAATGCTAAACTCTGTGATCTTGCAAATGAAGCTCATGCCCTTGGTGAGCCCATCCCAGAAGAAAAGCTTATCAGAAAGGTGCTCAGATCGCTGCCTACAAAATTTGACATGAAAGTGACAGCCATTGAAGAAGCACAAAATGTCAGATTCATGAGGTTGGAAGAGCTGATGGGGTCTCTCAAACAATTTGAGATGAAACTGGTCAAAGGAGACACCACCTCCCAGGATAAGAATGTTGGGTTGAAGGCAGAAGCAGAAAGCAAGCAGATAGATCCAGATGATCAGATAAACATGCTGGTTAAGAACCTCGGAAAGCTTCTGAAAAACATGGAATCCAGAACTGAGAAAAGATCTTCTTCGCGAAAACAATTCAGGAGGGGCGGTGAAAACAAAAGGAAAGGTAAGGAACCAGCTCAGAGTGAAGAAGAAAAGAACGAAGTGAAGAAAGGAGTCCAATGCTGGAATTGTGCAGGCTACGGCCATCGACAGATCAACTGCACCAGCAAACGGATGAAAAAGAAAGCCCTTTCTGCCAGTGAAAGTGAAGATCTGAGTGAAGATGAATGCAACATGGCCAGATACAGGTCAGCAAGAAGAGGCACAAAAACACAAAAAGGAGTGAACCAGGACTTGCTGCAGCAATGTCTATTTCACCGTAACAAGAGAGCTTTGAAGTTTAAGAAATGTTACAGCTGTGGTCGCAGAGGACATATTCAAAGAAACTGCTCCTCAGCTCATACCAGAATTACATCGCCCAGGAAATCTGCCAAGCAGAAACATGCGCAGACTCAGCTCCTCGCCCTAGTCAGCACAGCTAGCACCTCAGACAAGATAAGCTGGTACTTTGACAGTGGCTGTTCAGGCCATATGACAGGAGAAAGATCCTTTCTGAAGAATATTACTCCCTGTCTGGAACAAAATGTGAAGTTTGGTAATGGTCAGAAAGGAAGGGTGCTGGGAAGAGGAACTTTGGCTGTAGAAGGAATGCCAAATCTGAGCAATGTTCTTCTGGTGGAAGGATTAAAGGCTAATCTTATCAGCATCAGCCAGTTGTGTGATGGAACTAAACAAGTTAAGTTTACAAGAGACTCATGCCAAGTTCTCGATAAATCTGGAAAGTGCATAATGGAAGGAGCCAGATCCAAGAGCAATTGCTACCTTCTCAATGTGAGTTCAAACTCACGGATTCAGAAATGTATGCTGACAAAGGCCGAGGAAATGACCTTATGGCACAAAAGGATGGGACATGTTAACCTGAGAACTCTAAAGAGAATTGCCACAGAAGGGCTGGTCAGAGGAATTCCACTGCTGAAAGGAGAGACAGACTCCATCTGTGGAGACTGTCAGATTGGGAAACAAAAGAGGGCTTCACATCCTCGGGTCAAAGATATTGGTACCATCAGGCCTCTTCAGCTGATCCATATGGATCTGATGGGACCAATGGAAGTGGAGAGCCTAGGCAAGAAAAGGTATGCATTTGTCTGTGTTGATGACTATTCTAGATTCACTTGGATTGAATTTATCAGAGAAAAATCAGACACTGTGAGTGTCATTGTGTCTCTGGTGTCTCGGCTAGAGCAAGAAAAGAATCTTAGAATCAGCAGCATTCGCAGTGATCATGGCAGAGAATTTGAAAATAAAGACATGGATGAGTTCTGTCAACAAAGGGGTATAACACATCAGTTCTCGTCTCCTATTACTCCTCAGCAAAATGGTGTGGTGGAACGGAAGAACCGAACAATTCAAGAAATGGCCAGGGTAATGATCCATGCTAAGAGGATTCCTCTGAAATTCTGGGCAGAGGCCATGAATACCGCCTGCTACATCATCAATAGAGTTACCTTGCGAAGAGGTACCATGCAGACCTGCTATGAGCTCTGGAATCAGAAAAAGCCCACTGTTAAGTACTTTCACATCTTTGGAAGTGACTGCTTCATTCTGAGAGACCGGGAGTATCGAACGAAACTCGATCCAAAGAGTGATCCTGGAATATTCTTGGGATATTCAACAAACAGCAGGGCATATCGTGTGTTCAACCAGCGAACAAAGACTGTCATGGAATCAATAAATGTGGTTGTCAAAGATGTAGATGAAGCACCTAACTCTGAGTCTGACACTGGTGAAGAAGACTCTGATCCTGAAGAAATGTCTGATAGACAGACCAGAAGTGAACAAGCTGCGGCTCCAGCAGATGCTACAGCAAGTGCTGAAGCAGAGATTCCAGATGACCAAGCAGAGAGTCCGTCTGAGGATTTTCACACTGAAGCTCCTGATCCACCTTCAAGGCAGCCCCCAAAGAAGATACAGAAGGATCATCCCTTGACAAATGTGATTGGGAATCCCTCAGATAGAAGAAGAACCAGAGGCCATGCCTACCTCAATACATGCTTCATGTCCAGTCTTGAACCAAAGAACTTCAAGGAGGCCATGAGTGATGAATTCTGGATTATGGCTATGCAAGAGGAGTTGGCAGAGTTTGAAAGGCACGATGTCTGGGATTTGGTAGACAGACCTAAAGGGGTAAACATCATCGGCACAAAATGGGTGTTCAAAAATAAAACTGACGAAAAGGGCAACATTACAAGAAATAAAGCCAGACTGGTTGCCCAGGGATATTCTCAGATTGAAGGTCTTGACTTTGAAGAAACATTCGCTCCAGTAGCTCGCCTGGAGGCCATCAGACTGCTTCTAGCAATGTCTTGCTGCCTGGGATTCAAATTATATCAAATGGATGTTAAAAGTGCGTTCTTGAACGAAGATCTCTCTGAAGAAGTCTATGTCTCTCAACCAAAAGGTTTTGAAGATCCTCATCATCCAGAACAGGTGTATAAATTGAAGAAAGCTTTATATGGGCTGAAACAGGCTCCTCGGGCTTGGTATGAGCGATTGACAATCTTCCTGGAAAATCATGGCTACAACCGAGGGGGAGCTGACAAAACCTTGTTTGTCAAAAGAACTCGGTCTGATGTGATCATTGCTCAAATATATGTGGATGACATTGTCTTTGGATCAAAGTCCCAGCACCTGGTGAAGCAGTTTGTGCAACACATGCAGCAAGAATTTCAGATGAGCATGGTAGGAGAACTTTCCTATTTTCTTGGTTTGGAGATTACTCAGAAAATGGACGGGATCTTTATTGCTAAAAGCAAATACAGCAAGGCCCTTGTGAAGAAATTCCAGCTTGACTCAGCCAGTCACAAGCGTACTCCTGCTGCTACTCATGTGAAAGCCATTAAAGATGAGCAAGGTTTGGAATAGGAGTCTGTGCCAGATTCCAAGCCAGTCCAAGAGACAGCCATATGCAGTTGGTCAAGCGCATTATTCGACTGGGCAGGGTGCTCAGAAGACAGGAAGAGCACCTCGGGAGGATGTTTCTTCTTGGGGAATAACCTGGTCTCTTGGTTCAGCAGAAAACAGAATAGCATTTCTCTATCCACTGCCGAGGCTGAGTACATTGCTGCTGGGAGCTGCTGTGCACAAATGTTGTGGATGAAGCAAATGCTGAGTGAGTATGGGGTTGCTCAAGATGCCATGACTCTCTACTGTGACAATATGAGTGCCATCAGCATATCCAAGAACCCTGTCCAGCACAGTAGAACCAAGCACATTGACATCCGTCATCACTTCATCCGTGACCTTGTTGAACAGAAAGTCATCTCGCTCCAGCATGTTGTGTCTGCCAAACAACTTGCTGATATCTTCACCAAAGCTCTGGATGCAGTTCGGTTTGAAGACCTGAGAGCCTCTCTCGGGCTCTGTGCATTGCCGTCATAAGTGCTCCCGGCAGGGACACCCCCTCGTCATTTGTTCCAAAAAGGGGGAGAAGAAAGAGCAGGCTGAGAAGTGGAGTTATGAAGTGGTTTTGTCAAAATGCCAAGGGGGAGATTGATAATGCAAGTGTGGCAGTGTTTGACAAAACCAGCATGAGTGAACAAGGAGCTGCTGCAGCTCAATCAATCAAGGAGGCCAGCAGAAGTATACAGCAGAAGTAAACCAGCAAACAGATGCAGCAGGGGATGCTGCAGCAGGTGCTGGTTCAAGAGCTAGTTCAACTGTCCGAATAACAGTTTTGTGCTGGGTGAGTTTTTGAAGGTTTGGCAGCTTTGTGAAAGTACTTAGAAGAATTTCTAAAATGCTGCTGAGCATATTTCAGCAAGGATTATCAGTCAGAGAAGGAGATATGCTTCAAGATATTAATCAAATCTAATCTCCTAGATTTTAGGAGATAATTGATCTTGTGGGTCAATGGCCTAAACCTGGAAATTGCTTAAAGTGGTGAGGGTATTTAAGCAGAAGGTTCGAGGGCTGAAGAGGGTGATCGAAGCTGAGGGATACACGAGTGTAGACACAGAATTCAGAGTGAGGATTTTTCTGGGTGTGCTACGAGAGTTGTTCTTCGATCAACACACACGGGCAGAGCGTTGAGCGCAGAGCTGTGGTGCGTATTGCAGAAGAGAATCAGGTCTTGCAGAGACTGATTCGAGCTTTGATCTGGAAGCCAATTTAGAGCTGTGGAGCTTGTTGGTTGATCAAAGGCAGCCGCGGGAGAACTGACGGGTGGAAGGCTCGGTCGAGGTTCGTGCGGAAGAACTCACTAGTGGCAGGTGGTCACTGAGTGAGGGGGAGTTACTCAGAGTGTGCAGCGCTCTTGGAGTGGTTCGATCGGCTCGGCAGAAGGCCTTGGAGCGACGCGGACAGTGTGCTTCAGCTGTGTGTTACAGCTGTTGCTGCAGCAACCCTGCTGAGTAGTGTAGGCTAGAATAGGCTGAGTTCTTTGAGAGGATTGTAGCTATTCTAGACTGACATATTGTAGAGGGTGTGCTGGCACAAATCAGAGCTTGTTCTGATTGTGTTGAGTAGTCCACACGGGGTTAAAGTAGCATAGGTTGCGTGCGTTGTAACCTAGTGTGATCTGAACCTTTGGTTGAGTGGATTGAGGACTGGAGAATAGTCCTCCCCAGACGTAGGCAGATTGGCCGAACTGGGTGAACAAATCTGTGTCCTATTCATTGTCTGCTGTGCCTACATTTAAGTGAACAAGAGTATGCTGCAGCAACTGCTAGTTCACAAATCTGCATAAGTAGAGACACTTGAAATTTCATAGGGCATTAAAGAGATGCTAGCACCCAAATCACACAATGCACTAGCTATGCTAATTTCTCCAATAGGAATAGAAAATGACCCATGATCACTAAGCTTTCTAGGCATGGCAAGCTGAATTATCGCACTACAATTTGCGTCTAAAGCTACATGGTCCAAATCATGCATTTCAATTCTATGAGACATAATATCTGATGATGCAGTATGGCAATGTTTGACAAAACTAGCACACATGAACAAGATGCTACTATAG
Source organism: Umbilicus rupestris (assembly GCA_963678935.1). Taxonomy (NCBI): domain Eukaryota; kingdom Viridiplantae; phylum Streptophyta; class Magnoliopsida; order Saxifragales; family Crassulaceae; genus Umbilicus; species Umbilicus rupestris. The sequence goes on along the minus strand of OY787615.1, from coordinate 6,876,668 downwards.
CCGGAGTCCAGCATACGTGAACAAGATCAGTGAACAAGATGCTGCTATAGCAGGAGTCCAACTTTCGTAAACAAGATCAGTGAACAAGGAGCAGCTATAGTTGGAGGAAGCTATAGCAGGAGCTTGTTCAGAAGAGCTGTAGCGTCTGTCCGAGCAGCATCAACCTGGGTCTTTGGAAAGAGGGCTTGGCAGTCCTTCTAAGAGCATCATAGGAGTTTCTAAGTTGCTGCAGAGAATATTCCAGTGGAGATTCCTAGCTGAAGAAGGAGATTTGATTGTGGGAGATTTGAATCTCAAATCAAATCAAATCTCCTAAAAATTAGGAGATATTGATATTACTAGGAAAATTGCTAAATCCTGATAATGATGCAAGTGGGTGCTCCTATATAAAGAAGACCCTTCAGAGCAAGGAAGTTGATCAAAGAAGAGTGCAGAGAGCAAGAACACACACAGAATTCCGAGAGAGTATTTTTGGTGTGCGAACGAGATCTTCGATTATCATCGAGAGCAGAGAGTGAGCGCAGAGCTGTGGTGACAGAAGCAGAAGGTGATCAGGACTTGCGTAGTCTGATCCAAGCTTGATCTGGAAGCCAATTCAGAGTAGCAGTGCTTGTTGGTTGATCAAGAAAGGCCGAGGAGGAATTGTCGAGTGGAGGGACTCGGGCAATCGGTAGAAGGCCAGCTCTCGCTACTGGCAGGAGGTCACTGAGTGAGGGGGAGTATTCCAGAGTGTGCAGCGCTCGTGGAATCGTTCGAACGGCTCAGCGGAAGGCTTCGGAGCGACGTGGACAGTTTGTGCATCAGCTGTGTGCTACAGCAGATGCTATAGCAACCCTACAGTATCTGAGTTTTCAAAAAATAGGCTGAGTTTCGAGGAGACAGTAGCTATTCTAGATTGATATTAGTAGAGGGTGTGCAGACACAAGTCAGAGCCTGTTCTGATTGTGTTCGAGGATCCATCTTAGGTTGAGTAGCATAGGTTGCGTGGAGTTGTAACCGTGTGTACTTGGAGACCTTTGATATTAGTGGATTGAGGACAGAGAATAGTCCTCCCCAGACGTACGCAATTGGCCGAACTGGGTGAACAAATATTTGTCCTTGTTCATTCTTGCTGAAACAGTTTCCGGATGAACAAGAGTGTGTTGTAGCAACTGCTTGTTCACGAATCTGTTTATCAGAGGCGCTGCGAATTTCAATTGATATCAGAGCGGGAGCTCGACACACAGAGTAAAAGATCCTACATCGCCTCTGAAGAAGACAAGGAACAATGAAGGAAGGACAGAGCACGAGCAGACCTCCATTGTTGGAAGAAGCAACTATGGATATAGGAAGGCTAGGATGAAGGCCTTTCTCAAAGCCATTGATGAGAAGACCTGGAGAGCTATCGTGGTCCAGTGGTCTCCTCCAATTACTATGGATGAACAGGAAGTTACACGGGTAAAACCTGAAGAACAATGGACTGCTGAAGAGGGAGCTACAGCAACTGGTAATTCAAAGGCTCTAAATGCTATTTTTGCTGCGGTTGATGCTAACAATTTCTGGTTGATATCAAACTGTGATATTGCCAAGCAAGCTTGGGAAATCCTGCAAACTGCCCATGAAGGAACTGATAAAGTAAAGTTGTCAAGATTACAGATTATTGCTACGTAGTTTGAGAATCTGAGAATGCTAGAAGAGGAGATGATCACTGAGTTCAATGCAAAACTATGTGACCTGTCAAATGAAGCCCATGCTCTTGGAGAACCTATTCCTGAAGAGAAGCTGATTAGGAAGGTCCTCTGATCGTTGCCCACAAGATGTGACATGAAAGTAACGACAATTGAAGAAGCTCAAAATGTCAGACACATGAGGCTGGAAGAATTGGTTGGATCCCTCAAACTATTTGAGATGAAGCTGGCTAAAGAAGAGCCCACTCCTAAAGATAAGAATGTAGGACTGAAAGCAGAAATAGAAGTGAAGAAGCCAGCTCCAGATGATCAGCTGAGTATGCTAGTAAAGAACCTTGGGAAACTCCTGAAGAACATGGACTCCAGAACTGGGCAAAGCTCATCCTCACCAAAACAATCCAGAAGAGGTGGAGGAAATAAAAGGAGAAAGAAGGAACCTGCTCAGAATGAAGATGAAAAGAAAGAAATGAGAAAGGGCGTTCAATGCTGGAATTGTGAAGGGTATGGTCACTGATGCACGCGTCGTTGTGCGCGTCAAATTAATCCTTCCTTCTCCACTTAGTATAGCGGCTAAGTCAGGGTCGATCCCACAAGGAGCAAGCAGATTAGCTCTAACTAGTAACCTACACTTACGAAAATTGGGGTGTGAGTGATTGGGTTACGCAAGTGCGCGAATAACAATAGTTAACGCAGGACTTGCACTAGACGTGCGCAGGCAGTAGAGATTAAGTACTATGACTATGAAAAGTATCGGCGCAGGCAATCCTCTACGTGTGTATTCCTTATCATCGACTCTAAACGTCTATAGTTCGGCTTACTCAAGTTAGTGTCCGATCAAGGCTTCCTAACATGTGCGCATGTTCCGATCAAAGTTCATGAGCTATTAATTCTTAAAACTAGTCTAAACAGCTACGAATCCTCTCACAGTAGCAACTGATTATCCTAGCGCGTTACTCCTAGTTGTCACCGTCAAGCTACCAACTAGTTTAACATATAACAAACAAGTAACAAGAGTAAGATTGCGGTTCAAGGCTTCCCCTACTCATGCAACTAGCTGTCAACAGTGTGCACAGAATTAATACAAGCAAACAAACTATGCATTAAGCACAAGTCTCAAAGGAAATACTCATAGAATCATGCCCAACCGATACAAAGCGTTTAGCTAGACATGCTAGTAGTAAACATCATAGAAATAGTAAATAATAGCTAAAGTATCCAAGAAAACAGTAAAAGCAGGTGCGTGCAGGTTGCAGTGTCTCGGCTGGCGCAGTCGGCTAGCGCAGGTCGTCTCAGTAGCTCGTGTGTTTTTCAGTTCTGCCTCTCTCTCGTGTGCTGTGTCGTGTCTGTGTGTGTATCTTCAAACCCTAGCCTTCCTCTCTTTATATACGGCTCATGAGGCTTAAGGACGGCCTTGGCAACTTCCAAATCTGATGGTGTCATGATTTGGAAACACCAATATCCTGCGCATGGCGCACCGCACACATTGGTTAGCGCAATCGGTCTGCGCACCGTAGTCGACTCTGCCACTTCCTATCCTGCTTGCGCTGCTAGCTCCGCAGGCTGTGTTGCGCTCCTTAAACGCTGCCTGTTAGCGCGTATCCGACTCAGGCCCTCGTTTTGCCCTGAAATACAAAAATACCGGAAACCAGTAATCTTGTACACAAAATAATGCAAACAAGCATAGGGTTAGGATCTAAATAGCGCGTATAAATAGGCTCTACAAACCCCCCACACTTGCCCCTTGGTCGTCCCGAACAAGCACTCAAGCACGGATACAATTACCTCTCTGGAGTCTAGCGCACAGTCTTGCACTCTGGTGCGATCTGCACCACCATTCACCTTGCGCTGCTCTACCACCTACGCGCATCTGCAACCAACAGTTTTAATATAACAATTTCGAATTTCGTTACCTCTCAGCTGGGATGAAGATCGTTTCGGATGGCTGGGAGATAGCTCTTCATAGGCTCCGGGTTGTCAGCTTTTACTCCGAGGACGGGTATATGGTTAATAGCGCAAGCTTCTTCTGGCGCGTGATTCGTCCGCGCACTTCCTGGGAACTCGAGCCTTTTTGATGATTTTCTTGTGAACTTTGCGCAAGCTGGTACGTATTTGTGCGCATGCTGATTCTTTTGTAGCGCAAATCATCTGCTGGTGTTTTTTATTTTTGTACAGCTTTATCTATGGTTCCTATGTTCCCAGAACGGTTCCAGTCTCGGCCTCCGGATAGCAGCTATGGAACAACGCTCCGCTCTCCCTCCTTTTTCTACTTGCGCAGGTCAGCGCACGCGTTTACACCCGCGCCCGCCTTCCCTCGCTCGACTTCCAGAGGAAAGGTGGTCTGTTTTCCCACCTCGCCATGCTTCGGGTATTCGCCTTCGGCATCTGCGTGGCTGAGCGCGCTCTCTTGTTCCGAAGGTCGCGAAGCACCGGCCTCCACTAGCGCTCTCGACCATATACCTCACCTTCGAAGCAAAGACAACTAACCGCCTCTCTAGAGCATTTCTGTCAACTCCACATCCCCTGTATATCCCAACTAAAAGGAGCAAAAAAACGAAAAATATACTAAAACAGTTGATAGCAGCGCATGCAATATGAATAGCGCAATACAAGCTGAAAAGTGTGCACCACTGCTACTGTTTCCTTCAACTAAACTAAGCTACACTACAAAGCTCAAAAAACGTGAAATGTAAGTGTAGCGCTCCCCCCCCCCCCACACTTAAACAGAGACGTGTCCCCACGACTCATGCTCAAGCGCAACGGAGAGCGCACACATGCATGCAAGCAAAACAAAGAACATAAGAAGAACATATAGTCAGCGCAGCAGCAATATAGTATGGGGTCACAAAATATTCAGCACAATATAGCAAAATATAGCAACATCGAGCAATAGTTGGTTCAAAAAGATAAGAAATAGGAAATCACCCGAAAGAAATGCGCGCCCTCACTACAGCCCTAGATGTTCTAGGAGCTGGACTCAGCCGCTGATCCGCGCGCCTCCTCATCTGAAGAATCAGTCACATACTCGGTACTGGAGGCTGGCGGCACTACAGAAATGGCGGCGGGCTGAGCCACGAGGTCGTCCTTTGAGATAGGATCCCATAGTGAATCTGAGCTGGAACTTATGATGGGATCGCTTCAGGGGACCGCTGAGCAGAAGGCTGTGCAGGGGGTACTGTAGGTGCTGGGTCTACTGCTGGGGTGGGCTCTGCTGCTGGGGTTGGCTCTGCTGTATGGACCGGGGACTGGGTAGGAGGGATGGCTGGCGGGCGCGGCTCGCTCGGGGATCCTGGGGGCGGCCTACGCAGGCTGAGGAGAGGGGGGATAGAATCTCCAAATCTCCACCCTGATGGTGGGCTCATGCTCAAATCTGCCCCCTCGGGCGCTAAATACTCGAGCACGCGCATGACGTTGAACATCATGTGCCGCTCCTCTGGTACCTCCTCAGGCGCCTCCTCTGCCTCTGTTCTGGGGCGCTTTCCTTGTGCACGCGGGGGAGAATCATCAATGGCAATGGTAACTGGCTCCCCCTGCGGTGCACTCGCCCTCCGGCGCGCTCCAGTCTGCGCACGAGTCCTCATGCGCCTGACTGGAGGCGCAACTGGCTATGGGGCCTCGTCCACCTCCATTTCCTCCGCAGCCTCCTCTGATTGCGCGCTGCTTTCTGCTCTTTGTCTCGGCGCTCTGGCCGGCTGCAGCTGGTAGCACCACTCCAATGTCCCATCCTCTCCCACGGCTACCGCTCTGAGCTGCAGCATATGGGCGCGGTCCAAGGGAACAGCCGGCACTACTGTGTGCTCGGGCACCTCCGGCTCTCCATGCAACGCACGCAGCAGGTGCGTGATCATTCCTCCACACGTCAGCGGACCCTTCGTGCTGACCCGACTCCAATGGACCACCATGTTCGAGACAAACAGCACCTTCTTCCCATAATAAAAACCCTTCAAAATGTCCATGTCCAACAGGCTGATCTTTGGCGCACCATTGAAATGCCCGATGATTGCATAGGCGACCATGCGCCAGAGGTAGAACATCCACGGGTCGCGCAGCTCGCATCCTCGGCTGCGCCCCGCGGCAAAAATTGGGCCGGTCGCCATCGCGCGCCACGCCTCCTGATTCGTGTGCGTGTCTATATCCGCCTCACGCACCTTTGCGCACCTCAGCGTGCGCTTCAGCCTCTTAGCCGAGGCAATGTACCAGACCCCTCTGTGCTGGTACCTTATCTCCAGATCAGCCGTCTCTAGCGACGCCAAAAACTCACATGTGTCCTCCTTGTCTGCCGCGCTGTTGATCTCCAACAACGCCTCCCAGCCCGCCAGCGCGAGCCTCTCCATAATGAGGTCTTCCATCCCGACCTCGCGCAGGAAGTCCCTGCTGATGTACGGGGTCCTGTACATCTCCAGCCTCAGAAAGGCGTCATACTTGCTGGCGAAAGATGCTGGGGTCGCTTGATCCTCGACAGGCTGCATGGTGCGCTAGGGTTGCTCCGGTCAACTAAGGTCAAAGCTCCTCAAATGCTCAAAAATCCAAACTCCGACAAACACCCTGAAACTGTCACCAAATGGTCGCCTAACGTCCGCCTACAAAACCCACTAACCAGAACTCCAAATGATTTCAAACCTAGGGCACTCCTCTATCGCACAAAACCCTACTTGAATCGGCTCAAACTTGACGGGAAGGGTTACCTGGTGTATGTGCGACTGTATGCTCCTCAAATCGTGCTGAACGGACGCCTGATCGGTTGTCGGACGGTGAGCGGAGGTTGAGGGCAGAAGCTTCTTGCAACAGTCGAGTGTGAAAAGTGCTGAAATTTTTCTAAGTACTGCCCTTATATACCCCCTGACTTGCGCATCTGTCCTGCGCACTGACCGGCGCACTAACTCGCGCATGGCTACATGACTAAGGAAAAATATGCAAGTGCTAAACTAACTAAAAACACTAGAAAAACTAAAAGAAAAACGTGTAAAAGTAAAACGTATCGGGTTACCTCCCGACAAGTGCCTTTGTTTAACGTCGTTGGCTCGACTGTACCTCGTTACTTGCGTGAAAGTGTGCAAGTGACCTCCCCCATTCTTGCTCCTGAGTGACCCCGCGCTTGTGCGTGTGTTGCGTTCTTCTTGGTCCTGCGCAAAGGATCGGAAGGGTGGTCAGCATGGTTAAAAGTATGTGATAAATCATAAGTAACTAGGTTAGGTAAAGAGGAAGAAGAAATATGAGCAATAGTTCCCAGTTCTCCCTCTGGTGCATCTTGTGGTGACTCTGGCGCAGCAACCTGCGCATCTGCTATCTCTGGTTCTGCCAATTCAACTTCGCGCGCTGTGCCATCCCAAGGTTCTCCTAAATACTTTTTGACTCTCTACCAATTGACCTGAAAACAATGCCGGTGCTCGTTTTCTAACTCGATTGTTCCGTAGGGGAAAACCTTGGTAACTGTGTATGGTCCCGTCCATCTGCTGCGCAGCTTCCCAGGCATGAGCTTTAGGCGCGAGGAGAACAATAGTACCTGGTCCCCTGGCTCAAAAGTGCGTCTGAGGATGTTTTTGTCGTGAAATGCCTTTGTGCGCGCCTTGTAATCGCGCAGCCCCTCATATGCATCCAGGCGCAGCTCTTCTAATTCGCTTAGCTCAAATGCGCGCTCCTTACCAGCCTCGTCTAGGTTCAGGTTGCAAACGCGCAATGCCCAGTATGCTTTGTGCTCCAACTCCACTGGCAGATGGCACGCTTTTCCATAAACCAACCGAAACGGTGAAGTCCCAATTGGTGTCTTATGTGCTGTTCGGTATGCCCATAGCGCATCGTCAAGGCACTGGCTCCAGTCTTTGCGCGACGGCCTCACAGTTTTGTCCAGGATGCGCTTGATCTCTCGGTTGGAAACCTCGGCCTGTCCATTCGTCTGAGGGTGGTTAGCGGTGGACGTCTTGTGGCGCACTCCATAATGCTTGAATACCTGCGCCACTATCCTGTTGCAAAAAAGCGTCCCCTGGTCGCTTATGATTGCCTTAGGCACCCTGTACCTGCAAAAAATGTTAGTTCTCAAAAAGTCAGCGACCGTCTTACCATCATCCTTCCTGGTAGCCTTGGCCTCAACCCATTTGGAGACATAATCCACCGCGACCAATATATACTCATATCCGGAAGATGGAGGGAATGGCCCCATGAAGTCAATCCCCCAAATATCGAATACTACATCCACTAGAATTGGCGTTTGCGGCATCTCATTGCGCACTGATATGCCCCCTGTGCGCTGGCACCTATCACAGTTCCTGCAGTGGTTATACGAGTCGCGGAACAAGTGCGGCCAATAAAATCCGCAATCCAGGATTTTTCTGCTCGTGTGCTTTGGACCAAAGTGTCCTCCACATGCGTGCGCATGAGAAAACATCAAAACAGAGTTAATTTCATGGTCAGGTCCTATTCTGAGCATATACGGATCATCCCAAATGTAATACCTGGACTCATGCTTTAATCTCACGCATTGGGTTTTAGTGAAATGAGGAGGAAACGTACCTGTGACCAGGTAATTCGTAATGTACGCATACCATGGTACCTTACCTGTCAGCGCCATCAGATGCTCTCAAGGAATGTCTCCGTGATTCGCCCTGGCTCCTCTGCTTTCACGATCCTGCTCAGGTGGTCCGCGACTGTGTTCTCCGTGCCCTTCTTATCTTTGATTTCCAAGTTGAATTCCTGAAGTAGGAGCACCCAGCGCATTAGGCGCGGCTTAGTCTCCTTCTTGGACATTAGGTAACGGAGTGCTGCGTGGTCTGTGTAGACGATGACTCTGGCGCCAAGAACATATGCGCGGAACTTCTCCAGTGCAAACACAATTGCCAGAAGTTCCTTCTCCGTGGTGGTGTAGTTCCTCTGCGCAGCGTCCAGTGTGCGCGATGCATAATAAATGGCGTGCGGCTTCTTGTCCACGCGCTGTCCCAGAACTGCACCTACTGCATAGTCGCTTGCGACGCACATCAGTTCAAACGGCAGGTTCCAGTCTGGCGCGCGCATCACTGGCGCACTTGTCAGTGCCTCCTTCAGCTTATCAAATGTGGCCCTGCACTCATCAGTAAATTCGAAACACACATCCTTTTGTAAGAGGTTAGACAAGGGTATGCAAATCTTAGAAAAATCTTTTATGAAACGCCGGTAAAACCCTGCATGCCCAAGGAATGATTTCACATCGCGCACGTTAGTGGAATAAGGCAGATTAGAAATAAGATCTATTTTGGCCTTGTCTACCTTGATCCCCTCCTGCGAGATAATAGGTCCTAGTACTACTCCATGTGATACCATAAAATGACATTTTACATAATTGAGCACTAGGTTTTTTGAAATGCAGCGCGCTAAGACCTTATCAAGATGAGTTAAACATGCGTCAAAGGTACCTCCTTACACAGTAAAATCATCCATGAACACTTCTATGCATATACCAATCATATCAGAAAAGATGCTCATGACTAGACGTTGGAACGTACCTGGCGCGTTACACAGCCCAAATGACTTGCGCCGAAACGCAAACGTACCGAATGGGCAGGTAAACGTGGTTTTCTCTTGATCCTCCGCAGCTATGGGTATCTGATTGTACCTTGAATACCCGTCCACGAAACAAAAGTAGGGCTTCCCCGCTAATCGATCTAGCATCTCGTCCATGAAAGGTAGCGGGAAATGGTCCTTGCGCGTGACTGCGTTAAGCTTCCTGTAGTCGATGCACATGCGCCATCCAGTTTGCATGCGCTTGGGAACTAGCTCGCCCTGCGCATTCTCCTCTACTGTGATTCCTCCTTTCTTCGGCACAACGTGCACTGGACTTACCCATTTGCTGTCCGAGATTGGGTAAATGACTCCTGCATCAAGCAGCTTCAGGATCTCCTTCTGCACCACCTCCATCATATTCGGGTTCAGTCTGCGCTGAGGCTCCCTGGATGGTTTGGCATCATCTTCCAATAGAATCCTATGCATGCATACGTCCAGGCTCACTCCGCGTAGGTCTGCAAGTGTCCATCCTATAGCGCGCTGGTTCTTGCGCAGCACCTGCTGTAATCGCGCCTCCTACTCCTCTTCTAATCCTTTCTTTATGATTACCGGCAGGGTGTCTTCATTTCCCAAGAATATGTATTTGAGGTGCTCTGGGAGTTGCTTCAGCTCGACCTTGGGTGCCTGTTCAATAGAGGGCAAGATTTTATTAGCAGTGCAGACATTAATTGTATCGTGTACCTGTCTGGATGCTGGTTCAGCACTGCTCAGCTCATCCTCATGTGCCTCCAACTCTGCCTGTGCCAGAGTCTCAGTTCCTTCTACTGCGCTCGCACATTGCGCATCTGCAACCAAGTCATCTATGCTGTCCATCGCATGCACTGTGGCGTCCTCATGAGGGTGCTGCATCCCTTTGAATATGTTAAAATGAATTTCCTCACCATCGACCTCCATTGCTGAAGCCTGCGCATTTAGCATTACCTGTGCACACTCGCCTTTCCTCCTCTTGTTTGTGCACAGCTCCTTTAAAAATTTGGCGTACCTAGGGATCTGCCGAACTGCTTCAATAAGGGGAATGTTTATTTCCACCTTACTGAATAACTCGTAGAGCTCCTTATCAAGCGCTTCCTTCCTAGCCGATGGTGCCTGTACAGGGAAAGGTGCAGGTATGTTAGTACGATTCATGCCTTTGTCTTTTGATTGCGCCATACCTGGCGCCTCGCCCTGCTGGCTTGTGGCTGGCGCTTCTGGTTGTGCATCTTGCTCTGCTGGATCTGGAGCTTGCGCAACTGGTTGCGCGGGTGCCTTTGCGGTCTACTCTATTCCTACCGTGCGCCCAGTCCTCAGTGTCACTGTTTTGACTCCTCCCTTGGGATTCTGGATTACTTGCGAAGGCAGGTTGCCATCGCTCTTTTTCAGCTCAGACACCGTGGTAGCGATCTGTGATAGCTTCTTCTCAATGGACTCGAACCTCTTGCCATACTTCTCATCATTCTTGCGCACTGTGTCTGCTAGCTGCCCCACGATATCTTCTAAGGATCGCCTCGGCTGCTGGTTGTTTTGTGCTGGTGCGTCAGTGCGGCGATGCGGTGGATTGTAGGGCGCAGCTTGTTGCGTCTGCTGTGGTGCGCGCTGATCCGTGGACTGCCTCTGGAAATTGTTTTCCTCCTTCCATCTGAACCCATTTGCGGCTAGTCCAAAACGCGGCTGATTCTGCCTCTGCAGCCCTCTATTATCCCATCCTCCAAGAGCATTGACATCTCCTGACTCCTCGAAAAGTGTGGGACATGCGTCGGTTTTGTTCTCAGTGGACGTGCAGAATTCGCATGCCTTTGGCGCAGCTGGTTGCGCCCCCTGCGCATGCATCAACTTCTGCAGCATGGCCTTCATTTCCTTTATTTCAGCGCTTGTTTCTACCTGATGCACAGAACGAGCACGACTATTTTCAAGTGTTAGCTGATGTCTTACCTGCCCAGCAGAGTCTTCTATCAGCTGTCACGCGTCCTCTGGGTACATGTTGCAAATGTCGCCTCCTGCGCATGCATTTAATAACCTCAGCTCCATGGGTAACAATCCATTCAGGAAATTCTCTATCAGCACATTTTGGGGCAGGCCGTGATTGTAGCAGTTGGCCTCCAGCTCCCTGAAATGCTCATAATACTCCGATAGTGATTCCCCTGCGCCCTGCCTAGATGCGGCCAGCTCCCTCCTGAGTAGCGCGATCTTTGCTGCGGGATAGAACTTGTCCAAGAACTTCTTCTGCAGCTGCTCCCATGTGTGAATTGATCCTTCTGGTAAGTTCATCAGCCAATGCCTGGCCGTGTCACACAATGAAAATGGGAATGCTTTCATCTTCAGCGCTTCGTCGCTCTCCCCTTCGGCCTTCATGTTCTCGCAAATGACTAGGAATTCTCGCACATGCTTGACTGGGTTCTCGTTGTTCATCCCGTGGAACTTGGGCATGTGATGAATGAGCGAGCTCCTTAGTTCAAAATGACCGTCTGGTGGAAGCACTATGCACCATGGCTGGTTAACCGTGATTGAGGCTGACATTTCGCGCACTGTTCTGCGTCGCGCGGCTTGTCGCGCGGGTGGCGCATTGTACATTTCAGCGGCCATCCTTGCTTCAACCTCGCGCTGCACTTCCTCTCTAAACAGGGCTGCGCGGTTATGTGCCCTCGCATTGTCTGGAGTTCTGTCCCCTAAGTTATCTCCAACGACACTGTTATCCTCCATGACCTGTTCTAAATCTCAAAGAAAACGAAATTAAAAGACAACTAAGTTGTTGCGTCTGTCAGTGCGCAACGAGAATCTGCGCAGCGCAACTGTTTCAAGGTTGCGCAGGCTGATGTTGATTACGCGCTGTCAGAAACAACAACGAGAATAAAGCAAACAGAAATAACTGACTACTGTAAAAGAAAACTTAAGCTGGTTAAAACTTATCTGTGTTGCTCCCCGACAACGGCGCCAAAATTTGATGCACGCGTCGTTGTGCGCGTCAAATTAATCCTTCCTTCTCCACTTAGTATAGCGGCTAAGTCAGGGTCGATCCCACAAGGAGCAAGCAGATTAGCTCTAACTAGTAACCTACACTTACGAAAATTGGGGTGTGAGTGATTGGGTTGCGCAAGTGCGCGAATAACAATAGTTAACGCAGGACTTGCACTAGACGTGCGCATGCAGTAGAGATTGAGTACTATGACTATGAAAAGTATCGGCGCAGGCAATCCTCTACGAATGTATTACTTATCATCGACTCTAAACGTCTATAGTTCGGTTTACTCAAGTTAGTGTCCGATCAAGGCTTCCTAACATGTGCGCATGTTCCGATCAAAGTTCATGAGCTATTAATTCTTAAAACTAGTCTAAACAACTACGAATCCTGTCACAGTAGCAACTGATTATCCTAGCGCGTTACTCCTAGTTGTCACCGTCAAGCTACCAACTAGTTTAACATATAACAAACAAGTAACAAGAGTAAGATTGCGGTTCAAGGCTTCCCCTACTCATGCAACTAGCTGTCAACAGTGTGCACAGAATTAATACAAGCAAACAAACTACGCATTAAGCACAAGTCTCAAAGGAAATACTCATAGAATCATGCCCAACCGATACAAAGCGTTTAGCTAGACATGCTAGTAGTAAACATCATAGAAATAGTAAATAATAGCTAAAGTATCCAAGAAAACAGTAACAAGCAGGTGCGTGCAGGTTGCAGTGTCTTGGCTGGCGCAGTCGGCTAGCGCAGGTCCTCTCAGTAGCTCGTGTGTTTTTCAGTTCTGCCTCTCTCTCGTGTGCTGTGTCGTGTCTGTGTGTGTATCTTCAAAACCTAGCCTTCCTCTCTTTATATACTACTCATGAGACCCTAGGACGGCCTTGGCAACTTCCAAATCTAATGGTGTCAAGATTTGGAAACACCAATATCCTGCACATGGCGCACCGCACACATTGGTTAGCGCAATCAGTCTGCGCACACTAGTCGACTCTGCCACTTCCTATCCTGCTTGCGCTGCTAGCTCCGCAGGCTGTGTTGCGCTCCTTAAACGCTGCCTGTTAGCGCGTATCCGACTCAGGCCCTCGTTTTGCCCTGAAATAGAAAAACATCGGAAACCAATAATCTTGTACACAAAATAATGCAAACAAGCATAGGGTTAGGATCTAAATAGCGCGTATAAATAGGCTCTATCAGTCACCTTCAGGCTGACTGTCCGAGCAAACCCCTCAAAAACTCGGAGAAGAAGGATAACAAATCCCTGACGGCTAAGTGGAGTGACTCTAAGGAAAGTGAAGAAGAAAATTGTATTGTGTTAACAAGTGTGTCTGATTTCAACCACAAAGAGTTAATAAAGAATGAATTATATTATGGGGTTGTCGTGTCTGAAAGTGAAGACGAGGCGGACTCAACGGTCAACCTAGTAGACTATCTGGGAGAGATACTGAAGCAATGTGAGGAAGCTCTGCAAATGAATCAAGCATTAACTGACAGAGTCAAGCTACTGGAAGAAGAGCGAAGAAATTTCTCACCTCATCCAACAGACAAGTCACAATACTAAAAAGGGAAGATCCAGGAAGCCAAGACACAAACACTGGTGCCCCTTTAGCAACAGCAAAGGCAGCCAAACCCCAGAAAAATATCCTGGATGAAATTCTTTCATATCAAAGACTTGGAAAAGGAAGAACGGGGCTCGGATACACTGGTGAAGAAAGCTCTAGAGGAACAGTCTTCATAAAAGCCTCGGATGCCCTGATCTATGACAATAAAAAATTAGATGTTTGCTCAAAACCTGCAGAGGAAGACGGAACTAGACACTTGAACAAGAGGATGCTACAGCACCAGATGAACCATCCATCTGTAGCAACGCCAGAGCCTCAGAATAAAAGGAGTTCAAGCAAAAATAATTATGGTCAGAAGAAAGGGAATCAGAAGATACCCCCAATCCTGAAGCGGCAGCAGAGAACCCAAAGAACTTTCATAGCTGGAAAAGGGGAACAAAACCCAGGGACAACACATGCTGTATAAAATCTCCTTGTCCAGTAGATCCGGGAAATGCTCATTACTGGAAAGAACCACGATGGAGTATTGCAAAGACTGTTGTACCAGCCCACTGGAATGAAAAAACAGGAGAAAGCCACAGAAGATATAGGTGTGGAGACCCAAATGTGAGAAATGAAAAGACAGGAGACTTGAGGGTTAGCAGAGGGGGAAATCAAGACTAACCCAAGTATGGGTGATCGCGCGTCGTTGTGCGCGTCAAATATAATCCTTCCTCTTCCACTCAGTACAGCGGTTAAGTAAGTGTCGATCTCCACAGGGAGCAAAAGTTCAGTTCTAGCCAGCAACCTACACTTACGAAGATTGGGGGGTGAGTGATTGGTTTGCGCAGTGCGCGAGTAACAGTTGTGAAACGCAGAGAAATGCACTAGGCGTGCGCAGGCAGTAGAGACTAGATACTATGACTATGAGAAGTATTGGGCGGACAATCCTCTATGAGTGCATTCCTTATCACTGACTCTAATATGTCTATAGCTTAATTTCACTTGGGTTAGTGACCGGTCAAGGCTCCCTAACACGTGCGCATGTTCCGTTCAAAGTTCATGTGCTATTAACCCTTAGAACATAGACTAAAACAGCTGCGAATCCTGTCACAGTAGCAACTGCTTACCCTAGCTCGTTACTCCTAGTTGTCACCGTAAAGCTATCAACTAGTTTAACATATGACAAGCGAGCAACACAAGTAAGATTGCGGTTCAAGGCTTCCCCTACTCATGCAACTAGCTGTCTCCGTACGCACATGATTAATACAAGTAAGTAAACTATGCATTAAGCTGAAGTCTCAAAGAAAATACATCATAGATTCATGCCCGACCAACACTTAAGCGTTTAGCTAGACATGCTAGTGATAAACATCATAGAATAGTAAATAATGACTAATGTGTCTGAGAAACAAGTAGCAAACAGTGCGTGCAGCTTGTCTTCTCGGCTGGCGCAATCGGCTGGCGCAAATCCTCTCAACAAGTCCGTGTGTTTTCCAGTGTTGCCGCTCTCTCTGATGTGTGTCGTCCAATGATGGCTGTGTTATCTCCTTCCTCGAAATTGATGATTTTGGTGAACCCTAGAGCTCTTCCCTTTTATACTGCTCAGGAGGTTCACCTTTGGCAACTTCCAAATCTGGTCACTGGACTTTGCGCCTGGCGCACGGCATTCGGCTAGCGCATCGCTACTGACTCTCGCCAACTCCTCTTCTGCTTGTGCTGCTATCTCCGCAGGCGGATCTTTCACTCCTAGAACGCTGCCTGTTAGCGCGTATCCGACTCAAGGACTCGTTTTGCCCTGTAATACAAAAATACTAGAAACGAGTAATCTTGGTCATAAAATATTGCAAACAAGCATAGGGTTATGATCTAAATAATGCGTACAAATAGCCTCTATCAATGGGTCAAGAAACAATCATCAGAGCCTCACAAGGATCCTCCCTACAAAGCAGTCATCCGGAATGAGTAGGAGAACCAGCTCCTGTCTGCTATAGAAACTTGACCGGTAAAAGCTGTTCAAATGCCTTGGTCGCTAAAGAAGGAAGAAGTCACATGCGTGGCACGTGAGACCAAAATCTCAAATCAAAAGGGAAAAAGCAGCGGGTAAATCAAATCCTAGGGCAAAATCAGTTGAAGTCGCTTCCCAAATCGTTGCTGATCAACTCTCCCGTGCGCTCCTCTCACCCTCTGCAAACCCGCAACCATGGTGAAAACGCGAGGCCTGAAGAGAAACCTAGCAGCTGCTGGCCAAGGCCGAACTGAGAAGAAGCGCAAGTCTCAAAGTGAGGCTTCCTCTCAGAGAATGGACCTAGTAGTCTGGGAGGCAGCGCCCCTCCCAGTATCTCAAGAGGTTCCTCCTCCTCAAGAAGAACCTTCACGGAAAAGGAGAAGCCAGGTCCGTGACAGGAAGGCTGCGACCAGTGCAGTAGCAGAGACAGAAGAGGTTAGTTGTTAAAGGACCTAGAAGGAAGAACAAGATGCAGCTAGTCTGGGTGCTAATGAGCACGACAGAGCCCTCACCTCGTCCCCTGGCACAGTAGGTGTGGGTGAGGAGGTTGGTGCTGAAGGTTCTGAATAAGAAGCTGTTACAGCACCTCTTCTTCAAACAGTTGACAAGGGAAAAGCACCAGCCGTTATTGATGACTCAAGCAGCGAAGAATCGGAGGAAACTGGTCAAGAGGATGCTGTTGGTGAACCTTCAGAGAGAAGACCATTTCTGGCAACCACAAGCACGATCACAGTAGGAGGAGGGTGGTTCAGGAACGTAGAGGCATCTCAATCATGGAGCAGTGTAGACAGGAAGCACATTGTTCTAGAGAAGAAGCTGGATTTGGAGAAAAACAAGTCTTTAGCAATCATTCAAATCCTAACTGAGGCAAACCTTCTGAAATCCCTATCCTATCCTTATAGATACAATAGCCGGTTAGTTAGGGAGTTTATAGTGAACATGGAAGAGAAGTTTGGAGAAGAGGAGGGAGATGATTATGGAAAAAGCTGGGTCAGGGGTAAGGTGGTACTTGTTACCCCAGAAAAAATAGATGAATTCCTTAGAATAAATAGTGATGCCAGAGAGCCCACAATTGTCAAACAAGAGGTGTTGGCCAGGGTTCTCACAGGGGGTGTGTGCCGGTCTTGGGGGGGGGGGGGGGGGGGACCAAAACTCAGTGCATCGGAACTCACCTCTATGTATGCTCTGTTGAACAATCTGGGGATTAGGAATTGGATCCCAAGCTCTCACAGGGGAAACGTTAGCAAACCCTGTGCTGACCTCTTATACTCGGTTGGGAAAAAGAGAAGAATCAGCCTGGGGAGTGTGATGTTTCCTCAGATTGCTGCACATGCTGGCAGCTCTTCCTCCAGCAAACCTGATGTGCGCGCAAAGTGCATAGTATTTATGTGCATTCCCCTTTTAGTTCTTGTTCATTCCGTGATGTTATATAAGTCTTTTGATGCTTTTCGCGTGCGTTTCAGGTTTATATCGAGTAGTTGGAGTCACGCAGCAGCTTAGAAGAGTTTCGGACAAAATCCAGTCGATTGCGGGCGAAAGCGCAAAAGAATCATGATAATGAAGATTCGCCCGAGTCAATGTGACTCGGCCTGGACTAGTTGACTCGCCCGGATCAAAGCACTCGGCCAAATTCGAACCCTCTGGAAAGTTGACTCGGTCAACGCTGGTCAACTCGGTCAACGCTGGTCAACTCGGTCAATGCTGGTCAAACCTTCTAGGTATAAATGAAAAGCTTTGAAGAGAGAGAAATAAATCTCAATTTTAAAGAAAAATCAAGAAATCTTTCAAACCCTAAAGAGCAAAGATCAAACCTTTGGAGAAGATCAAGCTTGGTTGAAGATTGGAGCTTGGATTGAAGATCATTCAAGACCTAGACTACTTTTCTAAACCCTTAACTTTGTATTTACATTCATGTTTCACTTATTAATCATGTATTTGTGCACACTCATTATGAGTGAGTAGTTGTTCTTGTGGTTGGGGATTAAATGGATCCCCTAGGATTGGATATGATGTAGAACTCTAATTTATTGCATTGAATGAAGGTTGGTTTGATTATATTGTGCCCTAGCTATGTATTCATTGTATGCACACCAAGTGTTTGACGAAATGCTTAAGTGAGTATGCTTGGTTAGAACCCCTAAGGAAGGAGCGAGAGTTGAACTTAGGATGTTTCATAGCTATTGTATGATCATAGATGGAGTGTTTGTGCGTGAGAGCGACATGCATTCTTGACATTAGGCTAAGTTTTGAGCGGATTTGAGTAACCGGCCAATAGACCGAGAGGGTGCGGTTATGGGACTCATATTCTACACGGTTCAATAGAATGAGAGTTTGAGAACCATGTCATTTATGTATCCTCTCCATTCTAGGGAAGGAGCGAGAGTTGAACCTAGAGCGGACGATGCATTAGCCTTGCTTTTATCAACCAAATGTAGTTCATGCATGTATTAGTGAGTTATTTCATTTCTTCATATCTTAGGAGGGAAGTTGAATCCCTAGTCACCCTTTTTATTCATTAACTAGAACTCAAGAATATCATTTGTCTTTAGTGCTTGCTAGAGATACCTCTATAGGAGGACAAAAACCCCCCCAAAAACCGTAGACTTACAATAGTAGCATTGATTAGTTGTCAATTAGTCTAAGCTTTTCCCTTGGGTTCGATCCGAGGTCACTCGGTTATAAATATTGTTTGATATTTGCGTGACTAGAATAGCACTTCATTTTGCTTGCCTAAAACGCCAACGTCAAAATGGCGCCGTTGCCGGGGATTTAGCCATTAGACTAGATTGCTAATTAGTATTACTTTTAGTTAGTTTACTTCACTCTTTTTTTCTCTTTTATTTAGTTGTCGTAATTGCTTGCGTGCGTGCTATTCTTGTTTGTCTCTATTTAAGTTCACACTTACAAAAGCTTCTTTGATTGCTTCATAGGTGTTTGAATGCAAACTAGAGCAAGGAGCAAGAGAGTACAAGAACAAGCTTCTACCTCAACTACAAGCCAACCTTCTCATCCCTCCGCTTCACACGAGCTTCACACTCCTCACTTGGATACTCCTTCGCCTACACGAGCCGAACAACCAGAATATATGGACCTACAAATTCCAAGAAGGCAAGGAAATGCTCCTCTTCCGCAAGAGGAAGAAGAAAGACCGGTTTGGGCATACAACGCCCCGACCATTGGATATTATGGCTCACCCATCTACTTGGAAGAGGATGAAGATCAAGAATTCGATATAAAATCCGCCCTCCTTCATACGGCAGCCGCGCATCAAAATGATGGGTATGTAAGGTCCCATGAAGACCCAAACTTTCCAAGGAGAGCACCTATCCAAGAGGAACCATCCCTAGCATCCATTGCCGCAATAGTGGCCGCAACTCAAGCTCAACAACAAAAGGATAGCCAACTCATCCTTCAAAAACTCGACCAATTTTAAGCGCATAGCGAAATGCTCGGGACTCAAATTGTTCAACAAGCGAGTTCTTCATCAAGATATCAAGAAAAATTGCCTTCTCAACCGGATGTGAACTCTTCTGAAACTATAAATGCCATCATCCTAAAGAGCGGAAGAATCTTAGAAGAGCCCCAAGTGAAGACCAAAGTTGCCAACACAACCGTTGAGGTTGATAAAGAAGGGTCTTCATCTCAAGAAGAAGTTGAGAAGAGAAGAAAAGAAAAAGCTGAAGAGCCCGCTCCATATATGCCTCCCATTCCATTTCCGCAAAGATTAAAGAAGAAGAAGGAGGACGGTAACACTCTCGATGAGGACACCATCGAAGATGATGCATGCAATATTTTTTATTCTCTTGGTGAACTAACAAGCTTTGAGCAGGAGTTGCTTACACAAGATGACAATAGCTTGTCGTTCACCTCTCTATTGGGAATTGAAGTGAAACCCGCTGATATTAATCATGGCACAAATGAGGTAAATGAGGTGCCAAAAGGTGATGAATTCGGTGAGGGATTGAAACCCCTACCACCGAATCTAAAATGCATCGAAATGGACCTTGTGCTTAATTGGGAAAAATGCCACTTCATGGTTAAAGGACATATTGTGTTGGGGCATCTTGCATCAAAGAGTGGAATTGAGGTCGATAGAGGCAAGATTGATTTTATTGAGAAACTGCCACCACCGAGCGACGTGCAAGAAATAAAGAGTTTCCTCAAGCGCGCTGGATTTTATTGGCGGTTCATCAAGAACTTCCCGAAGATTGCTCGACCTCTTACAAATCTGCTATGTAATGAGGTAGAGCTCAATTTCGATGAACCCAAACTTTTCGACAAACGACTCCAAATTATCCGAAGCTTTTCTTTTGCGCCGCTTGAGAAGGGATCCTAGCATAGGACTTCTCAAGTGTGTTTCTATTTAAATCAAGGGAATCAGCTACGTCTTAGCCAAGACGTTAAACTAGGCTTGTGAGTATTTATGCTTTTATTTTTACTTGATTGTAGTATAGAATCGTTGTGGAATTTGTGATGTGCATTTGGATACCTTCACACAAGAGAAGTTCCTTCGAAGCTTTCTCTTTTATTCTATTACTTTATATTGCTTAGGGACTAAGCAAATTTTTAAGTGTGGGGTGTTTGTTTGCGCTTGCGCTTTTATTTGCTTAACAACATGGTTCTATGCTACATAGTTATTTTCCGTGCATTATACTCACATGATTGTTGTCATCCTAGCTTTAAGTATTGATCACACGATGTAATGTTTGCTAAGCGATTAAGTAGTACCATTCGAAAAAAATCTTAGATTGAGTGTGCAATGATTTCATGAATCGTATCTTTAAGATGATTGACGTTCTTTGCGATGACTTTATTCACATGATTCGATACCTTGACTAGCTTAGTTCGATTGATTTTTATGTTCTTTCCGTGCATGAAAAATGAAGTCAAGACTAGCGATCACACAAAATTACATCATATGAAACCTCGTGCGTGTCTTTGTGTGCTTTTAGGTGACCTTAGAGTTCTTATTTAGCCCTTGTATTTGCCTAGCTCGCATGTTACGCTCCATTATCATCGCTTAGGCACATTGTCAAGTTTTAAGTGTGAGGTTGAATAAAATGTTTGCAAGCAAAAAGCTGAAGAAAAGAAAAGAAAAGTATTCTAGATGAAAAGTTTTACATTTGCCGAGGGTTAGGAAGGTAAGTTCCCCCTTGAAAGCATTTGTACAAAAAAAAACCCATAAAAACTTCATGCTTGACTTTGTGCCTTTTTCCGCAATTTCTCTCGCGTGCATGCGAGCTAGGCATTTGCATCTCGCTTTTAGGAAAATCCTAAGGTATGACCCTCGTAATTTTATTACGTAAGCATTATTGATTCGTGCGAGTAGGTTTTAAAATCTTAAATGTCAAAACTCCTCTTCTCTTATGAGTTGCGTCGCATAGTCTTACACTTGAGAACGAGTTTGTTATCATGACCCAATGGACTTGCCCTTAGCAAGCATAGGTGATTGACTTGACATATTTTGTGTGCGTTTACGAAGCTTTTCTTCATGCTACTTGCATAGGAAATTGAGCGGAAATTTGAATTTGACGAATGCTAGGTTGACATCGATTCTATGAGTATTTATTATCACATTGAAGTGAATGATCCTTAGAGTTTGCGTGAAGTGAATAATTTGCACAACTCTATTCCAATTTGAGGTGATAGTGAACTACTTGCTTAGCTAGCTATATTTGGACTTTGAACTCTCATGGATGATTGCAAGTGGGATTTGTGAGTATTCCTTTTCTGAAAACTCTCAAAAGACTAACCTCGAAAGTGAATTAGGAGTAGGCGTACTTTTAGTTAACTTGTTTCCATGTTAGGTTAGGAAATCGTAGTAGAATTGAATGGATCTTCATGATAGTAAGTATTGCTATGCGCCATTACATAGTTTCATATTTTATAGCATCTTACTCCTTTCATGACTTATGCATTTACTTGTTCGGGACGAACAAGAATTAAGTGTGGGGTATTTTGATGTGCGCGCAAAGTGCATAGTATTTATGTGCATTCCCCTTTTAGTTCTTGTTCATTCCGTGATGTTATATAAGCCTTTTGATGCTTTTCGCGTGCGTTTCAGGTTTATATCGAGTAGTTGGAGTCATGCAGCAGCTTAGAAGAGTTTCGGACAAAATCCAGTCGATTGCGGGCGAAAGCGCAAAAGAATCATGATAATGAAGATTCGCCCGAGTCACACTGTGACTCGCCCGAGTCAATGTGACTCGGCCTGGACTAGTTGACTCGCCCGGATCAAAGCACTCGGGCAAATTGGAACTCTCTGAAAAGTTGACTCGCCCGAGTCAACTATTTGACTCGCTCGAGTTAGTTCTGCCCGAGTCACGAAGCGCAAGACCGAGTCAATAAGTGACTCGGCCAAATTCGAACCCTCTGGAAAGTTGACTCGCCCGAGTCAACTATTTGACTCGGTCAACTCGGTCAACGCTGGTCAACTCGGTCAACGCTGGTCAACTCGGTCAATGCTGGTCAAACCTTCTAGGTATAAATGAAAAGCTTTGAAGAGAGAGAAATAAATCTCAATTTTAAAGAAAACTCAAGAAATCTTTCAAACCCTAAAGAGCAAAGATCAAACCTTTGGAGAAGATCAAGCTTGGTTGAAGATTGGAGCTTGGATTGAAGATCATTCAAGACCTAGACTACTTTTCTAAACCCTTAACTTTGTATTTACATTGATGTTTCACTTATTAATCATGTATTTGTGCACACTCATTATGAGTGAGTAGTTGTTCTTGTGGTTGGGGATTAAATGGATCCCCTAGGATTGGATATGATGTAGAACTCTAATTTATTGCATTGAATGAAGGTTGGTTTGATTATATTGTGCCCTAGCTATGTATTCATTGTATGCACACCAAGTGTTTAACTAAATGCTTAAGTGAGTATGCTTGGTTAGAACCCCTAAGGAAGGAGCGAGAGTTGAACTTAGGATGTTTCATAGCTATTGTATGATCATAGATGGAGTGTTTGTGCGTGAGAGCGACATGCATTCTTGACATTAGGCTAAGTTTTGAGCGGATTTGAGTAACCGGCCAATAGACCGAGAGGGTGCGGTTATGGGACTCATATTCTACACGGTTCAATAGAATGAGAGTTTGAGAACCATGTCATTTATGTATCCTCTCCATTCTAGGGAAGGAGCGAGAGTTGAACCTAGAGCGGACGATGCATTAGCCTTGCTTTTATCAACCAAATGTAGTTCATGCATGTATTAGTGAGTTATTTCATTTCCTCATATCTTAGGAGGGAAGTTGAATCCCTAGTCACCCTTTTTATTCATTAACTAGAACTCAAGAATATCATTTGTCTTTAGTCCTTGCTAGAGATACCTCTATAGGAGGACAAAAACCCCCCCAAAAACCGTAGACTTACAATAGTAGCATTGATTAGTTGTCAATTAGTCTAAGCTTTTCCCTTGGGTTCGATCCGAGGTCACTCGGTTATAAATATTGTTTGATATTTGCATGACTAGAATAGCACTTCATTTTGCTTGCCTAAAACGCCAACGTCAAAACCCATTGTCCTGCCCTCCCTTATCTATGGTTTGATGGTCGCTCAGGATCCAGAGCTCGGAGAGATCTCTAAAGTGATGTCCGAGGAGCTACATGTGTTTACGGTTGATCACAAGCTGTTCAAGGGCAAACATGCAGTTGACATAGCTCAGGAGGATTCTCTTCTGACTGTCTCGACTGATCCTATTCCTCTCAGAGAAACTCTCCCTACTGCCTCCTCCATTGATGCCGCCCTCCGAGCTAGAATTGTGAGTCTCCTGAAGTCAGAACTAATGAGCTTAGAGGTTGAACCAAACGAAGGGATATCAGACGTGCTCAACTCAGAAGTGTACTTAAAGACTAAGAGTATCCGGAGGATGGAGGACAGGCCCCTTGAGCATCTGTGCCAAAAAGGGGGAGAGCAAGAAGCTTGCCAGAGCCACTGATGAACCAGAGCCACAGATGAACACTGAATTTTTTTGGCCTTGCCTGGCTTAGCTAAGGTCGAATATGGCCATCACTTACTCTTACTCTAAAAATGTTTTTATTTAAGTAGTTATATTTGCTTGTCCGAGGAAGTGTGCATTCGTGGCTTAGGGTTTTGTCAAAATGCCAAGGGGGAGATTGATGATGCAGTATGGCAGTGTTTGACAAAACCAGCTGATCGCGCGTCGTTGTACTCGTCAAATTAATCCTTCCTCTTCCACTAGTACAGCGGTTAAGTCAGGGTCGATCTCCACAGGGAGCAAGCAGTTCAGTTTTAACCAGTGACCTACACTTACGAAAGCTGGGGGTGTGAGTGATTGGGGTTGCGCAATGCGCGAGTAAACAGTCGTAAACACAGGAATTGCACTAGACGTGCGCAGGCAATAGAGATTAAGTACTATGACTATGAGAAGTATCGGCGCAGACAATCCTCTGAGTGTATTCCTTATCATTGACTCTAAATGTCTATAGCTTGATTTGCTAATGTTAGTGTCCGGTCAAGGCTTCCTAACACGTGCGCATGTTCCGATCAAAGTTCATGTGCTATTAATTCTTGAACTAGATTAAACAACTACGAATCCGATCAAGGTAGTAAGTGCCTATCCTAGCTCGTTACTCCTAGTTGGCACCGTCAGGCTATTCAACTAGTTTAACATACAACAACAAGCAACAAGAGTAAGATTGCGGTTCAAGGCTTCCCCTACTCATGTAACAAGCTGCCAGCAATGTGCACAGAATTAATACAAGCAAACAAGCTATGCATTAAGCGCAAGTCTCAAAGGAAATACTCATAGAAGACATGCTAGTGGTAAACATCATAGAAACAGTAAATAATAACTAAAGTATCCAAGAAAACAATAGCAAACAGTGCGTGCAGGTTGCAGTCTTGGCTGGCGCAGTCGGCTGGCGCAGGTCCTCTCAACAAGCTCGTGTGTTTTCCAGTTCTGCCGCTCTCTCTCTCTGAATTATGATGATGAAACCCTAGCCTTCTTCTCTTCTTTATATACTGCTCAGGGGGTCATCCTTGGCAACTTCCTAATCTGGTCATGTCAGGATTTGGAAACACCATCATCTGCGCATGGCGCACGGCATTGGTTAGCGCAATCGGTCAGCGCACCGTTGTCGACTCTGCCAATTCTTCTGTTTGCGCCGCTAGCTCCGCAGGCTGTGTGATGCGCGTCCTAAACGCTGCCTGTTAGCGCGAATCCGACTTAGGCCCTTGTTTTGCCCTGCAATACAAAAACATTGGAAACCAGTAATCTTGTACACAAAATATTGCAAACAAGCATAGGGTTATGATCTAAATAATGCGTATAAATAGGCTCTATCAAACCCCCCACACTTGCCCCTTGTTCGTCCTGGAACAAGCACTCAAGCACGGATACCATTACCTCTCTGGAGTCTAGCGCACAGTCTTGCACTCTGGCGCGATCTGCACTACTGAACACCTTGTGCTGCTCTACCACCTGCGCACATCTGCTGTCAACAGTTTTAAGTATAGTGATTTCGAAATTCATTACCTCTCAGCTGGGATGAAGATCATTTCGGATGGCTGGGAGATAGCTCTTTATAGGCGCCGGATTGTCAGCTCTCACTCCGAGGGTGGGTATATGGTTAACAGCGCAAGCTTCTTCCCGTACGTGATTCTTCCGCGCACTTCCTGGGAACTCAAGCCTTTTGATCATTTTCTATGGACTTTGCGCACGCTGGTACTGAGTAGTGCGCATGCTGATTCTTTTGTAGCGCATATCATCTGCTGGTGCTTTTCTTTTGTACAGCTTTGTCTACGATTTCTCACATTCCCAGAATGGTTCCAGTCTCGGCCTCCGGATAACAGCTATGGAACACCGCTCCGCTCTCCATCCTTGGTCTATCTGCGCAGGTTGGCGCACGCGTTTACACCCGCCCACCTTCCTTAGCTCGACTTCCAGAGGAAAGGTGGTCTGTTTTCCCACCTCGCCACGCTTTTGGGTAATTCGCCTTCGGCATCTGCGTGACTGAGCGCGCTCTCTTTGTTCCGAAGGTCGCGAAGCACAGGCCTCCTTTCGCGCTCTCAACCATATACCTCTCCTCTGAAGCGCGAACGACTAACCGCCTCTCTAGAGCGTTTCTGTCAACTCCACATCCCCTGTATATCCCAACTAACAGGAGCAGAAAAAATGAAAAAAATATACTAAAACAGTTGAAAGCAGCGCACGCAATATGGATAGCGCAAACAAGCTGAACAGTGCGCGCAGCCCGCACTCAAGCGCACTACTGCTACTGTTTCCTTCAATTAAACTAAGCTACACTAAAAAACTCAAAAAACGTGAAATGTAAGTGTAACGCTCCCCCCCCCCCCCACACTTAAACAGAGCCGTGTCCCCACGACTCAAGCTCAAGCGCACGGAGAACACGCACATGCATGCAAGCAAAATAAAGAACATAAAAACTAAGAACATATAGTCAAAGCAGCGCAATATAGCATAGGGACACAAAATATTCAGCACAATAGTTCAGCACACAAATATAGCAACAGAATATCAAATAAAGTTCAGCATATAAAGGAAAATAGACACCACCCGAAAGAAATAATGCGCCCCCCCTACAGCCCTAGAAGTCATCTGAGCTGGACGCAGCCACTGAACTATGTGCCTCCTCCTCTGAAGAATCCGTCACATAGGTGCTAGAGGAAGGCGGTACAACTGAAAGGGCGACAGGCTGCGCCACAACGTCGTCCTCGGAGACGGGGTCCCAAAGCGAGTCTGAGCTGGTGCTGAGTATGGGTTCGGCTGCAGGGGACCTCGGAATGGACGGGTGGGCAGGGGAAGGTGCAGGTGCTGGTACTTGTTCTGGTTCGGGGGCTGCTGGTGCTGGTTCTGGGGCTGCTGGTGCTGGTGCTGGTGCTGGTGCTGGGGCTGACTCTGTTGCTGGCACTGGGATGGGAGAGGGGTCTGATGGATGCACTAGGGGCTGAGTAAGAGGGCTGGCTGGCTGGTGCGGCCCACTGGGAGAACCTGGAGGTGGCCGGTGTAGGCTGAGGAGAGGGGGAATCGCGTCTCCAAATCTCCACCCTGATGGTGGGCTCATGCTTAAGTCCGCCCCCTCTGGCGCTAAATATTCGACCACGCGCATGACGTTGAACATCATGCGCTGCTCTGCTGATGCTTCCGAAGGAGCCGCCTCAGCCTCGGTCCTTGGGCGCTTTCCGCGTGCACGAGGGGGAGAATCCTCGATGGAAATGGTAACTGGCTCCCCTTGTGGTGCACGGGCCCTCTGGTGCGCTCCAGTCTACGCGCGGCTCCTCCCGCGCCTGACTGGAGGCACCACTGGCTCTGGGGCCTCGTCCTCCTCCATCTCCTGCGCGGCCTCTGCTGCTTGCGCACTGCTCTCTGCTCTTGGCCGCGGCACTCTGGCCGGCTGTAGGCGGTAGCACCACTCCAATGTGCCATCTTCCTCACGGCTACCGCCTTGATCTGCAGCATGTGGGCGCGGTCCAGAGGGACAGCCGGCACCATTGTGTGCTCTGGCACCTCGGGCTCTCCATGTAACGCCCGCAGCAGGTGCGTAATAATTCCTTCGCAAGTCAGCGGCCCCTTGGTGCTGACTCGGCTCCAGTGGTGCACAATGTTCGGACAAAAAGCACCCTCTTCCCATAATAAAACCCCTTTAAGATCTCCATATCCAGCAAACTGATCTTCGGCGCAGCATTAAAGCGCCCAATGATGGCATAGGCGACCAGGCGCCACAAGTAGAACATCCACGGGTCACGCAGCTCTCGTCCCCTGCTGCGCCCCGCGACAAACACTGGCCCGGTTGCCATCTCGCGCCACGCCTCTTGATTCGTGTGCGCGTCCATGTCAGCTTTTCGCACCTTAGCGCACCTCAGTGTGCGCTTCAGCCTCTTAGCCGAGGCAATGTACAACACCCCTCGGTGCCGGTACCTTATCTCCATTTCTCCTGGCTCTAATGACGCCAGGAACTCGCAGGTGTCCTCCCTGTCTGCTGCGCTGTTGATCTCCAACAGCGCCTCCCAGCCCGCTAACGCGAGCCTCTCCAAAATGAAGTCCTCCAAACCGACCTCCCGCAGGAACTCCCTGCTGATGCACGGAGTCCCGTACATCTCGAGCCTCAGGAAGGCCGCGTACATGCTGGCGAAGCGAGCTGGGGTAGCTTGGTCCTCGGCAGGCTGCATTTCTCTGGTCAACTCTGGTCAACACTCCACAAACACTCCAAAAAATCCAAACTCCTCCGAATGCCCTGAAATTTTCACCAAAGGGGCGCCTACTGCCCGCCTACAAAACCCTCTAAACAACACTCCAATCGGTGCACTCTATCCTGGTGCGATTTCAAAACACTAGAACACTCCTCCACCGCACAAACCCTACTGAAATCTGCTCAAATCTGGGGGAAAGGTTACTTGGGGGGAGTGCGGCCGTGTGCTCCTCAAATCTCTCTCAACTGAGGCTGGGATGAGCGCCGGACAGTGGGCAGAGGTGTGAAGGCGGGAGCTGCTTGCAACGGTCGAGTGTGAAAAAGTGCTGAAATTTTCTAAGTCCTGCCCTTATATACCCCCTGACTGGCGCAGCTGTCCTGCGCACTGCTGCTCGACTAAAAAAAACTACAAGTCCTATACTAACTAAAAAACACTAGAAAAACTAAAAGAAAGACATGTAAAAGTAAAACGAGTCGGGTTACCTCCCGACAAGTGCCTTTGTTTAAACGTCGTTGGCTCGACTGTACCTCGTTACGTGCCCAAATGTGTGCCAGCGACCTCCCCCACTCTTGCTCCTGAGTGACCCTGCGCTTGTGCATGTGCTGTGCTCTTCTTTGTCCTGCGCAAAGGTTCGGGCGGGTAGTCAGCATGGTTAATAGTATGTGATAAATTATAAGTAACGAAGGTAGGTGAAGAGGGAGAAGAAATATGAGCAATAGTTCCCTGTTCTCCCTCTGGCGCGTCTGGTGATGACTCTGGCGCAGCAACTTGTGCATCTGCTATCTCAGGTTCTGCCAAGTCAATGCCGCGCACTGTGTCGTCCCAAGGTTCTCCTAGATACCGTTTGACTCTCTGCCCATTGACCTGAAAACGATGCCGGTGCTCGTTTTCTAACTCGATTGTTCCATAGGGGAAAACCTTGGTGACTGTGTACGGTCCAGTCCATTTGTTGCGCAGCTTTCCAGGCATGAGCTTCAGGCGCGATGAGAATAATAATACCTGGTCTCCTGGCTCAAAAGTGCGTCTGAGGATATGCTTGTCATGAAACGCCTTTGTGCGCTCCTTGTAATCGCGCAGTCCCTCATAGGCATCCAGGCGCAGCTCTTCTAATTCGCTCAACTCAAACGCGCACTCCTTTCCGGCCTCATCTAAGTTTAGGTTGCAAATTCGTAAGGCCCAGTATGCTTTGTGCTCTAACTCCACTGGTAGGTGGCATGCTTTTCCATAGACCAACCGAAACGGTGAAGTCCCGATTGGTGTTTTATGCGCAGTGCGTAAGCCCACAGCGCGTCGACTCTGCCAATTCTTCTGTTTGCGCCGCTAGCTCCGCAGGCTGTGTGATGCGCGTCCTAAACGCTGCTTGTTAGCGCGTATCCGACTTAGGCCCTTGTTTTGCCCTGCAATACTAAAACACTGGAAACCAGTAATCTTGTACACAAAATATTGCAAACAAGCATAGGGTTATGATCTAAATAATGCGTATAAATAGGCTCTATCACCAGCACACGTGAACAAGATGCTGCTATAGCCGGAGTCCAGCATACGTGAACAAGATCAGTGAACAAGATGCTGCTATAGCAGGAATCCAGCTTTCGTAAACAAGATCAGTGAACAAGGAGCAACTATAGCTGGAGGAAGCTATAGCAGGAGCTTGTTCAGAAGAGCTGTAGCGTCTGTCCGAGCAGCAGCAACCTGGGTCTTTGGAAAGAGGGCTTGGCAGTCCTTCTAAGAGCATCAAAGGAGTTTCTAAGTTGCTGCAGAGAATATTCCAGTGGAGATTCCTAGCTGAAGAAGGAGATTTGATTGTGGGAGATTTGAATCTCAAATCAAATCTAATCTCCTAAAAATTAGGAGATATTGATATTACTAGGAAAATTGCTAAATCCTGATAATGATGCAAGTGGGTGCTCCTATATAAAGAAGACCCTTCAGAGCAAGGAAGTTGATCAAAGAAGAGTGCAGATAGCAAGAACACACACAGAATTTCGAGAGAGTATTTTTGGTGTACGAACGAGATCTTCGATTATCACCGAGAGCAGAGAGTGAGCGCAGAGCTGTGGTGACAGAAGCAGAAGGTGATCAGGACTTGCGTAGTCTGAACCAAGCTTGATCTGAAAGCCAATTCAGAGCAGAGAGTGCTTGTTGGTTGATCAAGGGCAGCCGCGGAAGAACTGACGAGTAAGTGACTCTGTCGAGTGTCTGGACGGCAGTTCTCGCTAGTGACAGGAGGTCGCTGAGTGAGGGGGAGTATTCCAGAGTGTGCAGCACTCGTGGAATCGTTCGAACGACTCAGCGGAAGGCTTCAGAGCGACGCGGACAATTTATGCATCATCTGTGTGCTACAGCAGATGCTATAGCAACCCTGCAGTATCTGAGTTTTCATTAGAATAGGCTAAGTTCGAGATAACTGTAGCTATTCTAGATAGATATCAGTAGAGGGTGTGCAGACACAAGTCAGAGCCTGTTCTGATTGTGTTTGACAATCCACCTAAGGTTGAGTAGCATAGGTTACCTGGAGTTGTAACCGTGTGTACTTTAAGACCTTTGTGGTTAGTGGATTGAGGACTAGAGTTCAGTCCTCCCCAGACGTAGGCAGCTGGCCGAACTTGGTGAACAAATATTTTTCCTTGTTCATTCTTGCTGAAACAGTTTCCGGGTGAACAAGAGTGTGTTGTACCAACTGCTTGTTCACGAATCTGTTTATCAGAGGCACTGCGAATTTCAATTGGTATCAGAGCGGGAGCTCGACACACAGAGTAAAAGATCCTACAACGCCTCTGAAGAAGAGAAAAAATAATAAAGGAAGACAGAGCACGAGCAGACCTCCATTGTTGGAAGAAAGCAACTATGGATATTGGAAGGCTAGGATGAAGGCCTTTCTCAAAGCCATCGATGAGAAAACCTGGAGAGCTATTGTGGTCGAGTGGTCTCCTCCAATTACCATGGATGAACGGGGAGTTACACGGGTAAAACTTGAAGAACAACGGACTGCTGAAGACGGAGCTGCAGCAACTGGTAATTCAAAGGCTCTGAATGATACTTTTGCTGCAGTTGATTCTAACAATTTCAGGTTGATATCAAACTATGATATTGTCAAGCAAGCCTGGGAAATCTTGCAAATTACCCATGAAGGAACTGATAAAGTAAGGATGTCGAGATTACAGATTATTGCTACGCAGTTTGAGAATCTGAGAATGCTAAAAGAGGAGATGATCACTGAGTTCAATGCAAAACTATGTGACCAGTCAAATGAAGCCCATGCTCTTGGAGAACCTATCCCTGAAGAGAAGCTGATTAGGAAGGTCCTAAGATCGTTGCCCACGAGATTTGACATGAAAGTGACGGCCATTGAAGAAGCTTAAAATGTCAAACACATGAGGCTGGAAGAATTGGTTGGATCCCTCAAACAATTTGAGATGAAGCTGGTTAAAGAAGAGTCCACTCCTAAAGATAAGAATATAGGACTGAAGGCAGAAACAGAAGTGAAGAAGCCAGCTCCAGATGATCAGCTAAGTATGCTAGTAAAGAACCTTGGGAAACTCTTGAAGAACATGGACTCCAGAACTGGGCAAAGCTCATCCTCGCGAAAACAATCCAGAAGAAGTGGAGGAAATAAAAGGAGAGAGGGAAGGAACCTACTCAGAATGAAGATGAAAAGAAAGAAATGAGAAAGGGTGTTCAATGTTGGAATTGTGAAGGGTATCGACACCTTGAGGCTGACTGTCCAAGCAAACCCCTTGATAGAGCCTAGTTATATGCGCTATTTAGATCTTAACACTCTGCTTGTTTGCATTATTTTGTGTACAAGATTACTGGTTTTCGGTATTTTTGTATTTCAGGATGAAACAGGAGCATAAGTCAGATGCGCGCTAACGGGCGCTTTTAAAGAGCGCAATGCATGACCTGCGGAGCTAGCAGCGCAAAAGGAGATAGGAGATAGCTGATTCAGACTGCAGTGCGCAAACCAACTGCGCAAAGCGAGTAGCGCAATCAACGTGCGTAGCGAGCCATGCGCAGGATAGCAGCGTTTCTGAATTTTGATCATCATTATCCCTACAAAATCTCCTAGATTTGGGAAGTAGCTAAGATTCTCATGGGCCAAATCTAAGCATTCATTGAGCTTCAACACCAGTATATAAAGAGGAGGGAAGCCAGGGTTTGGAGATATATATAAAGGGAGAGACATATAGCACAAGAAGACACACGAGCTCCAGAAATTCTGCCGCCGAGATTCTGCGCGAACCACCTGCACCAGCCGAAAACAGCAACCTGCGATTGCACCGGCTTGCTACTTTTCCTTGGCTGCTTTAGTTTTACTTATTATTTCTATGATGTTTGCTTCTAGCATGTCTAGCTAAAAACCTTGTATCGGTTGGGCATGATTCTATGAAGTATTTCCTTTAAGACTTGTGTTTAATGCTTAGTTTGTCTACTTATATTAATTCTATGCACATGGGTGATAATTAGTTGTGCTAATAAGAGAAGCCTTGAACCGCAATCTTATTCTAACTGCTCGTTATTGTATGTTAAATTGGTTGATAACTTGACGGTGACAACTAGGAGTAACACACTAGGATAATTGGCTACTACTGTAATAGGATTCGTAGTTGCTTAGACTAGTTTCAAGAATTAATAGCTCATGGACTTTGATCGGAACATGCGCGCACGTTAGGAAGCCTTGATTGGACACTAACTTAAGTAGAACTGCACTATAGATGTCTAGAGTCGATGATAAGGAATACATTCATAGAGGATTGTCTTTACCAATACTTTTCATAGTTATAATACTTAATATCTACTGCCTGCGCACGTATAGTGCATTTCTACTTTCACTACTGTTCATTCGCGCACCTGCGCAACCCAATCACTCACAACCCCCAATTTCGTAAGTTATAGGTTGCTAGCGAAGACGAGTCTGCACGCTCCTTGTGGGATCGACCCTTACTTAGCCGCTGTACTAAGTGGAGAAGGAAGGATTAATTTGACGCGTACAACGACGCGCGATCAAATTTGACGCCGTTGCCGGGGAGCAACACAGATAAGTTTTAACAAGTTCAAAATTCTCTTTTACAGTAGTTAGTTATTTCTTTTTTTTTCGTTGGTGTTTCTGACAGTACGCAATCAACATCAGCCTGCGCAACCTTGAAATGGTTGCGCTGCGCAGATTATAGTTGCGCACCGACAGGGGCAACAACCTAGTTGTCTTTTAATTTCATTTTCTTTAAGTTTAGAATAGGGCATGGAGAATAATAGTGTCATCGGTGATAACTTAGGGGACAGAACCCCAGAGGGACCTAACAATGCAAGGGCTGATAACCGCCTAGCTCGGTTCAGAGAGGAGGTACAGTGCGAATTTGATGCTCGGATGGCCGCTGAAGCAGTTTATAATGCGCAACAGATCGTGCGATGCAGAACAGTGCGCGAGATGTCGGCTCCAATCACAGTCAACCAACCTTGGTGCATAGTACTTCCACCCGATGGGCATTTTGAACTACGGAGCTCATTCATTCATCATATGCCTAAGTTTCATGGGATGAACAACGAGAACCCGGTCAAGCATGTGTGTGAATTCTTAGTTATCTGCGAGAACATGAAGACCGATGGGGAGAGTGAAGAAGCGCTGAAGCTGAAGGCGTTCCCCTTTTCATTGTGTGATGCAGCCAGGCATTGGCTGATGAGTTTACCAGCAGGATCTATTCAAACATGGGAGCAGCTCCAGAAGAAGTTCTTGGATAAGTTCTACCCCGCAGCTAAGATCGCGCTGCTCAGGAGGGGATTGACCGTGCCTAGGCAGGGCGTAGGAGAGTCACTATCAGAGTACTATGAGCGTTTCAGGGAGTTGGAAGCCAACTGCTATAATCATGGCCTGCCTCAAATGTGCTGATAGAGAATTTCCTGAACGGGCTACAACCGATGGAACTTAGATTGTTGAATGCATGCGCAGGCGGTGACATATGTAACATGTACCCGGAGGATGTATGGCAGATGATAAAGGATTCTGTTGGACAGGTGAGGCATCAATTGACGCTCGAGACCAGTCGTGCGCGCGCTGTGCACCAGGTGGATTCCAGTGCTGAAATAAAGGAGATGAAAGCCATGCTACAGAAGCTGATGAGTGCGCAAGGCACGCAACCAGTTGCGCCGAAGGCATGCGAGTTCTGTACGTCCACTGAGCACAAAACCAACGCATGTCCCACACTTTTCGAGGAATCAGGAGATGTAAATGCTCTAAGAGGATGGGACAATAGAGGACCGCAGAGGCAGAATCAGCCGCGCTTTGGACTAGCCGCAAATGGATTCAGATGGAAGGAAGACAGCAATCTCCAAAGGCAGCCCGTGGAATATCGCACACCACAGCAGGTGCAGCAAGCATACAACCCACCGCACTGCCGCAACAACGCACCAACACAGAATAACCAGCAACTGCGGCGCTCCTTAGAAGACATAGTGGGTCAGTTAGCAGACACTGTGCGCAAGAATGATGAAAAGTATGACAAGAGGTTCGAGTCAATTGAGAAGCAGTTGTCGCAGATTGCTACCACAGTTTATGAGCTGAAAAAGAGCGATGGCAACCTACCTTCTCTAGTGATTCAAAACCCTAAGGGAGGAGTTAACGCCGTAACGCTGAGGACTGGGCGCACAGTTGGGACAGCTCCGATCGCGAAGGTGCCTGCGCAGCCAGTTGCGCAACCTCCAGAGCCAGCATAGCCAGATGCGCAACCAGTTGTGCAAGCTACAAACCAACAGGGCGTGGCGCCAGGTATGATACAATCAGGAGAAAAGAGTATAAATCGTACTAACGCACCTGCACCTTTTCCTGTGTAGGCACCTTTAGCAAGGAAGGAGGCACTAGACAAGGAGCTGTATGAATTATTCAGTAAGGTGGAAATAAACATTCCCCTTATTGAAGCAGTCCGGCAGATCCCTAGGTAAGACCACGGTAAGCAACTGCATGATTGATCTCGATGCACCTATAAATGTGCTTCCTTACTCTTTGTATGTGTCATTGCACCTTGGTCCGCTTAAGCCTGCAGGGCTCACCATCCAATTAGCAGATCGGTCGTGCAAACAACAGACGGGCATGATAGAGGACGTTCTCGTCCAAGTGAGAGAGCTAGTGTTCCCAGCAGATTTCTACGTCTTGGAGATGGAGGGTGAGCCGAGCAAGGGAAGCGCGCAAATCCTACTGGGCAGACCATTTCTGATGACTGCGCACACAAAGATAGACATGTGGAAAGGTACGCTCTCAATGGAGGTAAATGGCGAGGAGATTCACTTTAACATTTTTAAGGGGATGTAGCATCCTCATGAGAACGCCACAGTGCACGCATTGGATAGTATGGACGACTTGGTTGCGCATGCGCAGTGTGCATGCGCAACAGGGGAGCCTGCGCCACTGACACAGATAGAGATGGAGGCGCATGATGATGAGCTGAGCAGCACAGAACCAGTGTCCAGGCAGGTATATAATCTGGTTAATGTTTGCGCTACTAATAAAATCCTACCTTCTATTGAACAGGCACCCAAAGTTGAGCTGAAGCAATTGCCCGAGCACTTAAAGTACATCTTCCTGGGCAATAAGGACACCCTGCCTGTCATTATAAAGAAAGGATTAGAGGAGGAGCAGGAGGCGCGATTACAGGAGGTGTTGCGCAAGAACTAGCGCGCTATAGGATGGACATTAGCTGACCTGCGCGGAGTAAGCCCTGATGTGTGTATGCACAGAATTCTGCTGGAAAATGGTGCCAAACCATCCAGGGAACCTCAGCGCAGACTGAATCCAATTATGATGGAGGTAGTGCAGAAGGAGATCCTGAAGCTGCTTGACGCAGGAGTAATCTACCCGATCTCAGACAGTAAGTGGGTAAGTCCAGTGCACGCTGTGCCAAGGAAAGGAGGCATCACAGTGGAGGAAAATGCACAGGGCGAGCTAGTTCCCAAGCGCATACAGACTGGATGGCGCATGTGCATTGACTACAGGAAGCTAAACGCAGTCACGCGCAAGGATCACTTCCCGCTACCATTCATGGACCAGATGCTCGACTGTTTGCCAGGGAAACCGCACTTTTGCTTCCTGGACGGGTACTCAGGGTACAATCAGATACCTATAGCTGCGGAGGATCAGGAGAAAACAACCTTTACCTGCCCATTCGGTACCTTTGCGTTCCGGCGCATGTCGTTTGCGCTGTGTAATGCGCCAGATACGTTCCAACGCTTAGTCATGAGCATTTTCTCTGATATGATTGGTTTATGTATAGAGGTGTTCATGGATGACTTTACTGTGCATGGTGAGACTTTTGATGCATGTTTGGATAATCTTGATAGGGTCTTTGCGCGCTGCATTACCAAAAACCTAGTTCTCAATTATGAAAAATGTCACTTTATGGTATCACATGGAGTAGTACTAGGACATATTATCTCACAGGAAGGAATTAAGGTTGATAAAGCAAAAATAGATCTTATCTCAAATCTGCCTTGTTCCACTAATGTGCGCGACGTTAAGTCGTTTCTTGGGCATGCGGGGTTCTACAGGCGTTTTATAAAAGATTTTTCTAAAATATGTATTCCCTTTTCTAACCTCCTTCAAAAGGATGTGTGCTTTGAGTTCACTGATGAGTGCAGGAATGCTTTTGATAAGCTCAAGGATGCGCTGATAAGTGCGCCAGTGATGCGCGCACCAGACTGGAACTTACCGTTTGAGCTGATGTGTGATGCAAGTGACTACGCCGTAGGCGCAGTATTGGGTCAGCGCGTGGATCAGAGGCCGCACGTTATCTATTATGCATCGCGCACACTGGACACTGCGCAGAGGAACTACACCATGACTGAGAAGGAACTTCTGGCAATCGTATTTGCGCTGGAGAAGTTCCGCGCATATGTTCTGGGCGCTAGAGTCATTGTCTACACTGACCACGCTGCTATCCGCTATCTGGTGTCCAAGAAAGAGACTAAGCTGCGCTTGATGCGCTGGTTGCTTCTGCTCCAAGAGTTCGATTTAGAGATCAAGGATAAGAAGGAAATAGAAAACACTGTTGCGGATCACCTAAGCAGGAAAGTGAAAGAAGAGGAGCCAGGGCAGATCACGGAGACTTTCCTTGACGAGCACCTGATGGCGCTGAACGGTAAGGTACCATGGTATGCGCATATTGCAAATTACCTGGTCACAGGTGTGTTTCCCCCTCAGTTCATTAAAGCTCAATGCATGAGGTTGAAACATGAGTCTAAATATTACATTTGGGATGATCCATACATGTTTAGAATAGGCCTTGATCAGATCTTGAGGCGATGTGTGCCTAATCATGAGATGAGCTCTGTTTTGAGGTTTTGTCATGCGCACTCGTGCGAAGGACACTTTGGTCCAAAGCGCACGATTAGGAAAATCCTAGATTGCGGTTTTTATTGGCCGCACTTATTTCGTGACTCATATAACCACTGCAGGGCTTGTGACAGGTGTCAGCGCATAGGAAATATATCAGCGCGCAACGAGATGCCACAGACGCCAAGCGTTGATAGAGCAGGTACCTGGCGCAATTTAGATCTTAACATTGTGCTTGTTTGCATTATTTTGTGTACAAGATTACTGGTTTTCGGTATTTTTGTATTTCAGGATGAAACAGGAGCATAAGTCAGATGCGCGCTAACGGGCGCTTTTAAAGAGAGCAATGCACGACCTGCGGAGCTAGCAACGCAAAAGGAGATAGGAGATAGCTGATTCAGACTGCAGTGCGCAAACCAACTGCGCAAAGCGAGTAGCGCAATCAGCGTGCGCAGCGAGCCATGCACAGGATAGCAGCGTTTCTAAATTTTGATCATCATTATCCCTACAAAATCTCCTAGATTTGGGAAGTAGCTAAGATTCTCACGGGTCAAATCTTAGCATTCCTTGGGCTTCAAGACCAGTATA
Source organism: Umbilicus rupestris (assembly GCA_963678935.1). Taxonomy (NCBI): domain Eukaryota; kingdom Viridiplantae; phylum Streptophyta; class Magnoliopsida; order Saxifragales; family Crassulaceae; genus Umbilicus; species Umbilicus rupestris. The sequence goes on along the minus strand of OY787615.1, from coordinate 6,838,918 downwards.
TAAAGAGGAGGGAAGCTAGGGTTTGGATAGAGATATAGAGGGAGAGACATATAACACAAGAAGACACACGAGCTCTAGAAATTCTACCGCCGAGATTCTGCGCGAACCACCTGCGCCAGCCGAAAACAGCAACCTGCACTCGCACCAGCTTGCTACTTTTCCTTGACTGCTTTAGTTTTACTTATTATTTCTATGATGTTTGCTTCTAGCATGTCTAGCTAAACAACTTGTATCGGTTGGGCATAATTCTGTGAAGTATTTCCTTTGAGACTTGTGTTTAATGCTTAGTTCGTCTACTTATATTAATTTTATGCACATGGGTGATAATTAGTTGTGCGAATAAGAGAAGCCTTGAACCGCAATCTTATTCTAACTGCTCGTTATTGTATGTTAAACTGGTTGATAACTTGACGGTGACAACTAGGAGTAACACACTAGGATAATCGGCTACTACTGTGATAGGATTCGTAGTTGCTTAGACTAGTTTCAAGAATTAATAGCTCATGGACTTTGATCGGAACATGCGCGCACGTTAGGAAGCCTTGATCGGACACTAACTTAAGTAGAACTGCACTATAGATGTCTAGAGTCGATGATAAGGAATACATTCATAGAGGATTGTCTTTACCAATACTTTTCATAGTTATAATACTTAATATCTACTGCCTGCGCACGTATAGTGCATTTCTGCTTTCACTACTGTTCATTCGCGCACCTGCGCAACCCAATCACTCACAACCCCCAATTTCGTAAGTTGTAGGTTGCTAGCGAAGACGAGTCTGCACGCTCCTTGTGGGATCGACCCTGACTTAGCCGCTGTACTAAGTGGAGAAGGAAGGATTAATTTGACGCGTACAACGACCCGCGATCACACACCCTTGTGCAGGTTCTGCCCGCATCGCTCCAAAGCCTTCCGCCGAGTCGTTCGAATTCCGTCGTGAGTTATCCTCACTCTAGGATGCTCCCCCTCACTTAGTGATCGCCTTTCACTAGCGAGAACCGGCTTTGTGCAGATTGTCCGAGTTCCTCCACTCGACAATTCTCCTTCGGCCTACATTGACCAGCCAACAAGCAAGTCCTACTCTGAATTGGCCTTTTCTGATCAAGCTTCGATCAGACTCTACAAGTCTTCCATCAACCTCTGCTTCACCCACTCAGCACTACGCTCACGCTCTGCTCTCGGTGGTGATCCAATCTCTCCGCTTGGAACTCTGAATTTCTCTCAGTGTTTGCTCGATCTCTTGATGCTTGGATTCTTTATTGGATTTTGCACCCTCTGCTCTCATTTCGCTTTTGTCAGATAGGAACTCCGTGCTCCATCAATTTTTGAAAGTTCCTCAAAGTTCTCAACAAGATCCTATCTCCTACTTTTTAGGAGATTTGATTTTCCAATCAAAGCTTCAAGCCGTGGCACTGAATCTTCACTGGGGATATTCTGAGAATATTTGGAAGCCTCCCGTTGCACTGCTACTTCATATCTGGCCAGATTGATTTTCGCGCCAAACCTGCTATTCTGTTGGTATAGCTCCCTACTACGGCTCCTGCTGTAGGAACTGCATGTACACTCAGGCTGGTTTTGTCAATTGAATGCCATAACATTATCACTCTGGGAAAAATGTTGGACTGAAGGATTAGACCAAGGAGAAGGTAGAATCAACAAAAGAACTGGGACAACAACTAGGTCTTATGGCAAAGAACTTCAGCAAGCTCTTCAAGAGGATAGAACAAAACTTCTCGTCTGTTGGACAAAGATCTGGTGGAAGAAATCAATCCAGGAGAGGAGGAAATTTCCAAAGAAGGAACCAAAATGCAGAACAAAATGAAGAAGACAAGAAGGACAAGTTGAAGGGAATCCAATGATGGGATTGTGAAGGATATGGTCACAGGGAGTCAGAATGCCCCAGCTATGAAAAGAAGAACAGCAAGTCTCTAACTGTCAACTAGAGTGATGAGGACAGTGGAGAAGAAACTGAGAAGAAAAGCAACATTCCCCTTACTACTGTTAATGACATTGAAAATTCAGATTTAATAAATTCCGATATTATCTATGGGATTGTTGAGTCAGATAGCAGTGATGATGAAGAGTTCGTAGAGAATTAACTTGAAAGAGACTTTTCCTTACTGCACGAAGAATGGCTGAAAGTTGTTAAGATCAACAAGGCGCTGCAGGCCAAGATAGTCTCTGAAATTTCAAGTGTCTCTACTTATGCAGATTTGTGAACTAGCAGTTGCTGCAGCACACTCTTGTTCACTTAAATGTAGGCACAGCAGACAATGAATAGGACACAGATTTGTTCACCCAGTTCGGCCAATCTGCCTACGTCTGGGGAGGACTATTCTCCAGTCCTCAATCCACTCAACCAAAGGTTCAAAGCACACTCGGTTACAACGCACGCAACCTATGCTACTTTAACCCCGTGTGGACTACTCAACACAATCAGAACAAGCTCTGATTTGTGCCAGCACACCCTCTACAATATGTCAGTCTAGAATAGCTACAATTCTCTCAAAGAACTCAGCCTATTCTATACTACACTACTCAGCAGGGTTGCTGCAGCAACAGCTGTAACACCAGCTGAAGCACTCTGTCCGCGTCGCTCCAAGGCCTCCTGCTAAGCCGATCGAACCACTCCAAGAGCGCTGCACACTCTGAGTAACTCCCCCTCACTCAGTGACCACCTATCACTAGTGAGTTCTCCCGCACGAACTTCCACCGAGCCTTCCACCCGTCAGTTCTTCCGCGGCTGCCTTTGATCAACCAACAAGCTCCAAAGCTCTGAATTGGCTTCCAGATCAATGCACAAATCAGTCTCTGCAAGACCTGATTCTCTTCTGCAATGCTCACCACAGTTCTGCGCTCAACGCTCTGCCCGTGTGTTTTTGATCGAAGAACAACGTCCGTAGCACCCAGAAAGTTCCTTCTCTGAAATCTGTGTCTACTCTCGTGTATCACTCAGCTTCGATCAACTCCTCCAGCCCTAATACCTTCTGCTTAAATACACACACCACTTTAAGCAATTTCCAGGTTTAGGCAATTGACCCACAAGATCAATTATCTCCTAAAATCTAGGAGATTAGATTTGATCACAACTCCAATGCAAATCTCCTTCTCTGACAAGTAAACCTTGCTGGAATATGCTCTTTAGTATTTTAGAAATTCTTCTAAGAGCTTTCACAAAGCTGCCATACCTTCAAATCGCACCCAGCACAAAACTGCTACTTGGACAGTTGATACAGCACTTGAACCAGCACCTGTTGCAGCATCCCCTGCTGTAGCTGCTGCTAGTTCACTTCTGCTGCCAGCTTGATTGTTTGAGCTGCAACAACTCCTTGTTCACTTGTGCTGTAGCTGTTTGCTGCTGCTGGAATTTCCTCAATGCATTAGGAAACAATCCCATCAATTCTAAGGAAGATCCTCCTTGTTGATTGAATGCAATCTTCGAGAAAGCTTTGAATTTGTGCTACCACATTTTAGCTCCAGCATCTACTACTGAACTTCTGCTCCAGAGATTGCTGTAGCACTTGCTTACTCCACTTTAGCTCCAGAGATAGTCACTCTGCCCAGATTGCACAAGCTGATGTCTTCATGCTCTCTTTCAAAATTTCGAGCTCCCCAAGGCAACATTAGGTCGCGCGCCTCGTGAAGACATTAGCCACTTAATGTCTTCATCTGGAGCGCCACTTAATGTCTTCAGCTGGAGCGCCACTTACTGAGTTTGCTCACTCTGGAATGCTCTTCATCAGCTGTTTTCTTTCCATACTTGCTGTAGCAGGCTCTAGTTCACTTTGTAGGAGTTTGTCAATGATGCCACATACCTTCACAGTCTCTGTTGAGAAAGAGTAAGATGAACTCCAGAAGACCATTACCTCTTTTTCATAACGAACTGGAAATAGAAGCTGAGAAAATTGAAAAGTTCAGTTTGCACAATGATATAGAGAAGAGAGACAAATGGAGATCAATAATCCTAGATGAAATCTTATCCTACCAGAGGTATGGGGGTGGAACTGCCGGACTTGGATACACAAAAGGGGTTGATCCAAAATTAAAGAGGAAGGAAGCTCACACCAAGCAATAAAAACAGTGTCGGAAGAAAAGGTCCAGAAGAAAGAACCAGAGGTTGCTGCAGCAACCTCCTAGGTAGAACTTCACTGAACAAACGCAGGTGTTACTTCTGTGGTCAACAGGGGCATATTCAACATGATTTTTTTGTTCTAAACAATTATTGGAAGCCACACAGAAAATATCATTGGAGGCACAGAGGGGTAACCTGAACATATTTGACTAACATTCTACCCTGCAGAGAACTGAACATGACCTTTGGGAATGGACAAAAAGGAAGAGTGCTCGGCAAGAGAACTAATGATGTGCAAAGATTGCCCAAGATAAAGACAGTAATGCTCGTGGATGAGCTGAAGAAAAAACGTAGAAAGTCCAGAGCACGAAGGAGCAGTGAGCAAGGTTGGTGGAGAAAGACAGATCGGAAGACAAATGTCAGAAGCAGCAAAGAATTTTGCCACAAAATTTCATGCTGTTACACAGACCCGATGGAGACGAAAAATTGGGGGTGATGGATCATGACGATACTAAGAAGCTACTGCCAGATGCGGGTACAACTGAATTGGAGAGAGTCAATCCGAGGGACAGGAATTAGAAGCAAAGGTTCAACTAAAAACAGACTAAAGTTGCTCCAGCAACTTCTACCGCTTGGATCTGACGATGTGTAAAGGGATTTAACGACAAAAAGCTCCAGGAATTACTGACACGTGTCCCAAAAAAATTAAAAAGAAAAAGGGGATTAACGGATTTTTCTAGGGCTTGCTTCTTGTTCTTCAACAAACTCCGATCTCCGACGACATCCTACCCCTGTCAACCAACAACAATGGTGTGAACTAGAGATGGAAAGGTCTCCAAGTCGAGTCAAGTGCTGGGTCAAAGGAAACGAAAGCATATCAGTTCTCAGAAGACTTTACCTGTAGAGTCTGTGCAACGCCCATCCTCCATTTAGATAAGGGAACCCTTGGAGGTTCCGCTGCTGACCTGGAAGCCGTCCGAAGAAGGGCCGTCCTCAAAGAGAAGGGTGGTTGAAGTTGACGAGTACCTCTCTGTGGAGGTAGATGAGGAATTGGCTTCAAAAGATGAAAACGGAAGCCAAAAAGCGGAAAAAGATGCTGAAGCATCTCAGGAGATTCGGTCAAAGAAGGCCGATGACAAACAAATCACAAAGCTGCCCAGTTCTTCAACAGAGAGTATGAGTCTGAGGTGAAGAGCATTGATGAAGATGAAGAAGCTGATGAAAAAGAAGGTGCCTCTGAGGAGGCGGTGAACAAAGGCAAGGAACCCAATGAGATTGACTCGGCTAGCGTTGAGTCTGAGTCAGAGTCTGCTAACTCCAGACTGCCTCCTCTGACACAAACTGGAGAATCGTCCAGGGGACCTCATGTGCCCCCGAAGAAGATAACCGGTTTTGAGCACAAAGGCATATGGTTCCGGAGCAAATTTGTATCCGGATCGTGGGAGGTGGTGGTCAAGCGCACTATAATACACGAGAGACTTCTGGAGGCTGAGAGGTACAAAGTGCCTGAGATCATCAAGTTGCTTAGAGAGGTAAATCTATTTAAATCAATTACCATGTCAAAACAATATTGTGGCTAGCTAGTTAGCGAGGTTCTAGTGAATTTGTCCGAGTATTTTGGGGAAGTAGGGAAGGCTGATTATGTTAGATGTTATGTGAGAGGAAAGGATGCATTGATCACACCAGCTGTGATCAATGCATATTTTGGCATTGAGGCAAATGCATATTCTATCAACGACTCTTATATGAGCAGAAGGTTGATAGAAGAGTTGTCGACAGAAGGGTCAGCAACTTTGCGAAAGAAGTTGATGCAGCATCATTTGGGTACACTTTGTTATAGAATAGGCTGAGAGTTGTAGAACTGCTACCTATCTATTATATAAAGTAGATTACCCTGTGTAGCTAATCTGCGTGATCAGATTGAACGCAGATTCTTACTAAGTTAGAAGTAGAGGTTTTTCTAGCGTAAGCTGAGAACGGGAACCTTTGTACTTTAACCAGGAATAGTGGAATCTTGTGGATGGAGAGCTGTCCTCCCTAGACATAGGCTGTTGCCAAACTGGGTGAACAAATCTGTTTGTGTTCTTCACATTTGACCGAACCAAAGCTTCGGCAATTTAGCGGAAGACGTTGTTGAAGCAACATGTGGTATCTCGTCACCAGCAACACAATGAACATTTCACATTTATTGGCATTTAAAGTTGAGGTTTCGCCTGAGGCTCAATGTCGTGGCGACGCTTATTGCTTAAATGACTTTTAAGAGCATTAACGAGCACTTAGGCCATGCATGATACCAAATGAGACGACGCCTTAGTGAGGTATTGCGTGGCTTAAAGTGTGGCAACGCCTAAGGCTTTACTACCAAAGCCTATAAAAAAGATGTTTTCTCCTCATTTGGACATAAACAAACACATCTACAACTCCTGTAGTTATCCCCTGAAGTTCCAAGGTTGACAATTTTTTGCTTTTGCGTCTTTTTTTCGTGGTGATAGTGCAGAGCACAAAAAACTTTGACGAGCAAGTTTTTTGGTGCAAGAAGATATCTCGCTGAGTCATTTTATTCTGGGAAGCAGTTGGCCAAGGGTTTCAGCACAAATGGGAGGCCAATAACGGCTTAAGGAGATTGTCTAACGAGCTTCGCGTCCTCCTAACTCTGATTTTGTCTATTTAGGAAAAAATTTAAATATTTATTTCTTTTATAATTCGCACACAATTGTTACATTTCCGGGCAACATCTTTATCTGCGACCTTAGAGGTGATATCATCAACCATATACAATATGATTATCGAATGAGCCTTCTCCTCCAAGATATTCACTTCATTGTCATCAACGCCTACTTTCTTCTTCCTAAATAGCCCACAAACCCTGTTGTTTTAGCAAGGCTCGCATCTTGATCTGTCAAAAACTAAAACTATACCTCCCATTGAACATGTCAATCTTCACATTCTTACTAGACGTCTTCTTTGTCAAAATCTTAGAACCCAACTCTTGATACCGATTTGAAGGATGCGATGTAATCGACAAACGAAGAATATAGAGTAGAGGACTAAACAAAATTGGACTTAACATAGTTTATCAAGAGTGTGACGAAAAATATAAGCTTTATTCAAATAGGAGAGTTTATATGTACAGCTACAATGATATATATAACTGGACAACTAAAATCGTAATTGGAATAGATCATTAAACACACCCAAAATTTATCAACCTAGATTGAAGGCATATTAGCACTCGGTACCAGCTCAACGCCATAAAATTTGTGGCATTTAACAATTCCGTCAAATCATCAGGCAGGTAGGCAATAAATAAATACATTACGAGTGATGGAAGTATATAATTTTGATACCTAAAATGCCCCTACAGTGTCTAACAATTTACTCACATAGTTGAGAATATGCCACCTGACTGTAAAGTGTAAACTGGTTGTTTTAGCGCAACAGGTTGAGGGAAAGAAAACTGACCAGGTTGGACTTCTGTCTGTTTGCTATGCATTAAGAATCGTCGTTTTCTGGCTCTCCGATCGATGCTCAAAGCCCCAGCGGAGCTGGTTTCACTGATTCATCTTTCGCTTCGCTCGCTTTAGAATCTCCGATTAATTGAGATGGCGTTCTGGTGGCCCTTGTTGGTTGTCGGCTTTGCTTATGGACTCTGTAGGTTTCTGCTCATGCTCATTCCTCCCAATGTGCCTTCAATTGACGTCGATACTTCTGATGGTACTCGCTTCTCCTACCTCATTTAGACTCGGCGCTTTTCATTTTTACCATTTTTGGTTTTCGTACCACTTAAGACCTACTAATTTTGCATATTAACCATTTTGAATCATGACAGTGACTGATGATGGCAAGGAGACAAAAGAAAATAGTTACATCTATGTGAGTCTTCTTCATTCTCTTAGTCTATAGCTGCCATTATCTGAAGATTTGTTTCTCTCGAATGAGCTACCTTACTGGAAATAGAGGGACTGAAGGTTCATTTCCATTCGATTCGTTGTCCATTATTGTTGCTTATACTTGAGCAGTGAAATTATCAATGACTTCGTTAATGGTACACGTATCGAATTACCCAAAATTGTCGCAACTACTATAGCTTAGTTGTTTAAGATGATCTTGAATCAAGAGCCTTTTCCATCTTTTGGGTTTCAAGAAAATGAAGTTCCAATGTGCTAACTTAGTACTTATTAATTATTATGTGTATTTCATAGTAGCACGTTCTTATTGGCATTTCCATAAACAGATACCTCCAAGGGGAAGGCAGTCAGACAAAGTCCAGTGTTATGAACCAGCGACAATGAAGTATTTGGGTTTTTTTCCAGCGCTAGCTCCAGCTGAGGTAACCTTGTTTCTTTTTATTGTATGTATCACTATTTTTTGCTACAAATTATGAAGTAATTACATATTCACCATCAGATTCCATTTTAGTTAGTTTACGAGTATGCTGACATATTTTCTTTAGTTGTTTATTAGGCAGTTTGCTAATAATTTCTTTGAAATATTTTCTTACTACACGAAAACAATTTCATCAGCCACCTCCTGTTGGCTTTTCAGATTTGTTAAAATTGTGTCAAAAAGTAAGCACTTTGACTATCATAAACATCATAATATTCATCACAACCTCTAAGGGAGTAGAATGCAAAATCTGTTTTCCCTTATATTCTTTTTGTTTAGTCTCCATCCATAGTGAATGAATTTATAGTAAAAGAAATAACATTTGAAGATGCATTTTAACACCCTAATGCCTTTTAAACCACACGCGTCTTTGTACTGCATAAGATTACGTAAAGACAGTTCAACTATGTGTTTGCTCAAAAGTTGTTTCAGTTCAAACCATTGTTACATATTTCGTGAAAACATCCTAGATAGGAAATTAATTTTCCGAATAATGCAAACGCAACTGATTTGGCAGGTGAAGGAACATGTTGCCCATGCAAGGAAAGCTCAAAAAATCTGGGCATTGAGCACCTTCAAGCAAAGGCGCCAATTTTTACGAATACTGTTGAAGTATATTATTGAAAATCAAGATCTCATTTGCGAGTAAGATGATCAATTTGTTGACATTATACTTTATCACATAGGTGATCATAAATATAAATTAGAAAATCTCTGTGGGCTATTTTTACCCTAAAGTACATCTTGGTTTCGTTATCATGGTTACAAAATATTTGAATGATCTCCAAATGTATGTTTTAGGATGGCAGGGTGACTAAGATGATGCAGTTAAATCATGATAATCAGCTTACGACCCATTAAGTTAATGATTCTGAAAACTATAAGTAGGGATGGTCTTGTTGTTGTTTATCATGCAGTGGTCTCATTCCTTGCTAGACTTGGTTATCATGCTAGTTTATCTGGAATTTAGATCGCATCTATTTTTGGGTATTTATCTTATGGAATGTGCATATATACCAAATAGGATTTCATCACGCGATACTGGAAAGACAATGGTTGATGCTTCTTTGGGGGAGATTATGACGACGTGTGAGAAACTCACTTGGCTTTTGTCTGAAGGGGAGAAGTGGTTAAAACCTGAGTACCGGTACCTCATCTTTTACTTCTTTTGAAGCCTCAGTTTTTTTATTGTTTGGAATCATATGGTTTTCCCCTGTCAAGTACATGTTTCAGATGTTTTCCGATAAACAACCAGAAAGTTTCACCACGTGTAACCAATAATCTTTGGTATAAGGTCCTCTGGGAGGTCAATGATTCACAAGAGTTCAAGAGTTGAATTTCACCCTCTGGGCGTGATTGGTGCCATTGTTTCATGGAATTATCCCTTCCACAATATATTTAACCCGATGTTGGCTGCAGTTTTTTCAGGAAATGCTGTTGTGATAAAGGTAACATAACATGAAACTGCTTGAAAGTAACTTTGATTCAGAAGCATGCTTTGGACTATATTGGAAAAGTGTTCTGTTTAAAATGAATCACATGGTTATGAGTGCAGGTTTCTGAGCATGCAAGTTGGTCTGGCTGTTTCTATTTACGAATAATTCAATCAGCCCTTGCTGCTGTAGGAGCTCCTGAAAATTTAGTTGATGTTATCACTGGGTGAGCATTCATTCAATTGCTAATGTCATTCTAATTTCTCCTGTTTTGGTCTCAATGATTGAGCTCATATTTTTTATGTGTGATTCAAACTTTTCAGGTTTGCTGAAACAGGCGAAGGCCTTATATCTGCTGTTGACAAAATTATTTTTGTTGGATCACCTGGTGTGGGAAAGATGGTGTGTTCATCCCATTTCATCAAATATAAATTAATAGATGCTCTTACTGATTTTACCTTCATCATATTACTGTTCTATGTTTGAAAATGGTCTCTTTCAATTTACACAGCTGTTTGTTTTTGAATTTTTTTTGTTCCATGTTGTCAATAAAATAACATAAAATACCTGGACAAGTAGTTGGATGGATTTTTATGTTACCAAACAAAATAATATTTTTGTATCCGACCTTTGCAGATAATGAGAAAGGCATCCGAAACACTGATTCCTGTAACACTTGAGCTGGGCGGAAAGGATGCCTTTATTGTCTGTGAAGATGTGGATGTTTCTCATGTAAGACATCTTCTCTGATAAGTATATCTGTCAGTTTTCCAGTTGATGCTTCTCACCTGTGTCATGTTTCGAATGTACATTGACCTCTTCATTTCATTGAGTAGTTTGAATACCCACAATAATGTGTTATTTCTTGTAAAGTCAATCCTTAACATGGGACTACATCAATTTACTAGGTCGCACAGATAGCTGTAAGAGCTGCTCTTCAATCTAGTGGTCAGAACTGTGCTGGTGCTGAGAGATTCTATGTTCATCAAGGCATATATTCTGCTTTTGTTGGTGAAGTAACCAAAATTGTGAAATCGGTTACCTCTGTAAGTAGTCTCATCTTAGCAAGCCTTCAAATGTTCCTTACTAAACTTCACTTTTTTTCCATTCCTTTTCCTGTACTTCTGGTTTTTTATTGAAATTAAAATGTCTGGTTAGGGGCCACCTCTTGCCGGGAAGTATGATATGGGAGCCATATGTATGCAAGAGCACTCTGAAAGGTTGCAAAGCTTTGTGAACGATGCTCTTGACAAAGGAGCAGAAATAGTTGCTCGTGGAAGTTTTGGCAATTTAGGTGGTGATGCAGTTGATCAGTTCTTCCCTCCTACCGTCATTGTAAATGTAGATCATACAATGAGATTGATGCAGGAAGAGGTATAACAGGCCTAAACTTTCAAGTTCAATATTGCCAAACCAGGAATTCAGTGGTTCGCACATAATTTAAAATGCTACCTGAAGTTGTTGCAATAGCAGTCTATTTCACTATAACCCTCTAAATCTAGAAAGCCATAGTCTAACTGCTGAATGTATGGATATAGGCTTTTGGACCAATCTTGCCAATAATGAAATTCAGCTCTGATGAAGAGGTCATCAAACTGGCTAATGATTCGAGGTATGGTCTTGGATGTGCTGTATTTTCTGGCAGTCAACGCCGTGCCAGGATGATTGCCTCTCAATTGCATTGTGGGGTTGCTGCAATCAATGACTTCGCTTCAAATTATATGTGTCAGGTATTGTTGGCATTAGTTTGGATCATGCTACGTTCCTTTGACGTGAATGTAGCTCTCAGTACTTACATATCCTCCCTTCCATTATGCAGTCATTGCCATTTGGCGGGGTGAAAGACAGTGGATTTGGTAGATTTGCTGGAGTGGAAGGGCTGAGGGCTTGCTGTGTAGCTAAGTCTGTCGTAGAGGACAGGTGGTGGCCACTTGTCAAAACAAAAATACCAAAGCCCATTCAGGTGAGCCCTGCAAACCTTGTGAATTATCCATCTCTATAATAGCTTTCGGTTGCTTAATCTTTTGTGTTTTCTGCGCAACTTCCTCTAGTATCCTGTTGCCGAAAATGGGTTTGAGTTTCAGAAGCATCTTGTGGAAACATTATATGGTCAGAACATATGGGACCGCCTAAGATCTTTGGTTGATCTCATAAAGATTCTAACGGAACACAATTCTTCAACCAATCCCAAGCAAAGAATTGATTAAACCTGAAGAGAGAGAGCAGTGGAGTACATTGTTATTCAATCTTGGAAATTTCAGCTCTTGTTCCCAAGTGTTGAGATATCTTTCTAACAGCTGATGGCCTTGTTTGTTATTGTATCAACTGGATCTGGCAGCTAATTTTAGCATTTTGGTCTGTTGTGATGTTATCAACGTGGAGGTACAAAGAGGTGAGAAATGTTATTCAAAATTAATCTTTTCTCCTTGACAAATTTTGCTGGCTCATAATTTAGTATGCATACAACACCTACGTATATTTATCACAAACTCACTTTTCAAAATTCATATAACAGATGAATATGCAATTTACCTTATACAACTTAAACTTTTTTAATAAATAAAAACGAAATATTTACTCATGATGCTAAACTTGAAGCCATTTAACCATTGGCAAAACCTAAATTCACAACAAGTAATCAATCGCAACTTCAAAACACTTAGATTGATTATTAATTTCTACACACCGAGTATGAAAGATAGAACCATCATCTTTCCATTTATTCACGGTACCCATTTTCATATGTGCTAAATTAGTATCATCTGGCACCATCTTTTCATTTACACGTTGTGCTCTTATTCACCTTCATATTTCCAACTTATGCCCTCTTCTTAAATACTTAATATTTCAGTAAATTTCAATCAGTTGTGGTAAACTTCAGTTAACTAAATTCATATAAAAATTCGTATTTTTAATTTATTTTATAATAGGTAGTTGAATGTTATCTTTTTCATCCAACAAATTCAACAACGAAAAGTATAAAAATAAAAATGAACATGTCATAACGACATTATTAATTTAATATTTGACATGAAAATAATGTAATATTATTTTAATTTTAATAATTAAAACTACAATCGAAATATCTTTATCTTCCACCATGGTATCTTCTACTTCATTCTCACGATTTGATTGCATAATTTCAGATGCTCCCATGTTTCACACCTGATTTCATATGTTCTTTTCGACTTGCATTGATTAGATGGTCAAAGTTCATTTGTTTTCATTTAAATCTCTCATATTCAATTCCATTTTCATTTTTTAAAATTCATATTTCTTTTATTTAGAGTCTGTTTTTTTAGTTGAACTTATTAACTAAAATATTTAGCTTAACTTAAATATTTAACTGAATTTAACTTAATTTAAGTACTTCAATTATTATTCATCATCTGTTTCCTATCACTCATCTCTCACCTATAACTACTCACCACAATCCTTCCACCACAGCCACCCACCCACCTTATTCCCACCACCACCACCACCACAACCACCCAACTTCATCCCACCACCACCACAATCATCTGCCACAATTCCACAAACACAATCCATCCAAATCTCACACAATCCCAAATCGCACTATCCACCACAACCACCCACACCACCACCATAACTACACACCCCAATTCCACCACCACCACCACCTCAATTCTACCACCACCAGAACACCACCATAACCATCTACCCCAATCCAACCACAATCTCACCATAACCACCCACCACAACCAAAACACCACTCACTACCACAACCACCCCAGTCCCACCACTACTACAACACCACCCACTTCAAAATACCCACCACCCCACTCCCACCTACCACCAACATCCACCCTAATTCCACTATCATCCACAAACCAATATCGAACAATAAAAAATAATAATTAATATACTTAACTTAAATGTAATTAGCTTAAATATACGTAACTTAATTTAACTGAATTTAACTTAATTCATTTACTGAAAGTTCAAGTGCAAAATAACATGATCTTAATTTAATTTAATTTAAATATTAATTTAACTTCTTTTAATTACTCAAATTAAGTAATTAAGTAAATTTTAATGAATTTTAGTCGATTGCAATAAACTTCAGTAAACTACAATCGGCTGCATTAAACCTCAGTGAACTAGTAAAGTTAATTTTTTTTTAATAATTAATTTTAGTGATGGAACGGATCTTACAACATATTATGTCGAATTAAAGGAAGATGAGAGGAGCATGTCAGCATGTCTTACCTAAAATGTACATGTGCCTCCCCTTAGTATTCTTTAGACTACTGATAATACATTTTTGTGCGTATGTCATCCTCTTTAGTTTTCTTAATGTTCATATTTATAATTATTAAATTAGGATTAAATACTAAAATTAAAATTAAGCCACCACTATTTATCCTTGATTTCCACATCATAATGATGTCATATTTTCTATCTGGCAAAGCTCTTTAATTGATAATCTTTGACACATGCACGGGTGGAGGGACAAGGAGAGCTACTTGTCATACTTAATGTGTACGATATACAAAGTTGGAGCCGGAAGCCGAGATGCCTAATGAAATGGCCAAGGTTCTTAAAACCCATATCGCTCGATCTGGCTGTTGCTACAACAAGCGGTGAAACAGATAGCTGGAGCAATCTAAATGCAGTAAACTTGAAGACAATCGGTAGACACTCTAATGTTACTAATCCAACAAAGTTTTCTAAATGGTTTTAGGAAATACATGCTGCAACAGAATTATCAATGTTTTGGAGAAGATCCGGAGAAGGTCAACGCCAAGGTTCTTAAAAGCCTTGGCGAATTTTTACCATCCTCTGGTGATAGGCGAATAGGAGTAGCGCAGAAGAGATCTGAAGATAGATGGACTAGTGAAGAAGAAGTTATAGCATCTGGGAACTGTCTCAACTCCATATTTGCTGCGGATGCAAAAAACTTCAAACTTATCTCAAACTACGATGTTTCTAAACAAGCTCTGAACATTCTGGAGACAGTTCATGAGGGCACGGACAAAGTTAAGACGTCGAGGATCCAGATGATCATCACAAAGTTTGAGAACCTGAGAATCCATGAAAAAGAAACCTTGACGAACTTTAATGCAAGGCTATGTGATCTACCAAATGAAGTCCATGAACTCGGAGAACCGAGGAGGAAGAAAAACTCATCCGCAAGGTGCTCAGTTCACTACCTCCTAGGTTTGTCATGAAAGTTCCCGCAATAGAGGAGGCGCAAGATATCAAGAACATGAGATTTAAAGCACTGATCGGTTCACTAAAACAATTTGAGATGAAGCTGCTAGAGGAAGCTCCACTATCTCGTGAGAAGAACATTGGACTGAAGGCTGAAACAGATGAGAAGCAAGGAACTCCGGAGGAGATGATGTTAAAACTCGCAGTACTTGCCAAAAACTTTGGAAAGAATATGAAGAAACTTAACCAGAAGCCCTCATAAGCGGTCTGGTCCAAGAAATCAGTTTAGAAGAGAAGGATCCAAGAAAGAATAAGAATGCTGATCAAGGCAGTGTAGAATGAAAGAACAAACAAAAGAGAATTCGTTGCTGGGGGTGTGAAGGTCTCGGCCATAGACAATTAGAATGTCCTAGCAACCAAAAGAAGAACAACAAGTCCTATGTTGCCAAATAGAGTGATGAAGACTCCGAAAACAATGAGCATGAAGCTGATCCTAGGAGCAATCTGGGTCTGGAATCTGTAGCAGACCTCAATTGCGATAGCAAAGATACAGTGCAAAATCTTTCAGATTCAGAGATCAATGATGCTGAAGAACTCACGGAAGAATGCCACGCTGAAAAATTCGCCCTGATGTAGAAGAAGTAGCCGGAAGTGATTGAAATCAACAAGGATCTGAATACCAAGGTATCTCGTCTTGAAGATGAAAAAGAAGATTTTGCAAGAAGCTGTGGATGCTCTGAAGTCTGAGAAAATTTATCTAAGCCAGACCATTACTTCCTTGACGAATCAAACCAAACATCATGAGGAAGATTATGATGATGTGATTGAAGAGCTGAGCCACACAAGAGAATGGTAAAAATGCTAAACAGTGGATCTAGCAACCTCGATTTTATACTATCGTATCAAAGGTATGGTGGAGGAAATACTAGCCTTGGCTACATGGGAGAGATGAAAACTGGAAAAAAACTGTTTGTTAAAGCTCAGGAACCAGAACAACATGATCTCCAAAAGCAAAAGGTGAATAGGCCAGCCAAATTACAAATGCAGGTTCTGAAGAAAACTCTTGGAAGAATAAGTCGGCAGATGCTACAACAACTACTACAACAACATCATGGGATGGATACCTAAAGAGATGAACACATCTGTTACTTCTACAACCAAGCATGGCATATACAATGATTCTGCTCTATTCTGACCAGGTACTGGAAGCGACACAGACCACCTACCACCAGATACTGAAGATAAATATCAAAAAGCAGACACTGTGCGTACGTATCCTATAGCTCAACAAAATCAATGAAGAAAGAAAGCTGGTACTTCGACAGTGGATGCTCAGGACACATGACCGCGGACCGAAATTGTCTGGTCAACATCCAACCATGCAAAGATCTGAGCTTAACGTTTGGAAATGGGCTGAAAGGAAAGGTACTTGGAAAAGAAACCCTATGCATTCAAGGTATGTCTGAGCCAAGGAATGTTATGTTTGTGAATGGATTAAAGGAAAACCTCATTAGCATAAGTCAACTTTGTGATGGTATGCACATTGTCAATTTCACTCATGAACTATGCCAAGTATTTGACAAAAAAGGCAGATGCATAATGAATGGTACAAGATCTGCCAACAACAGCTATCTACTGGAGGATGGTATAGCAACCTCTGCATCAACTTGCCTAATGACCAAGACTGAAGAGATGAAGTTGTGGCATAAGAGGATGGGTCATTTAAACCTTAGAACCTTGAGGAAGATTGCTGCTGAGCAAGTGGTTCGAGGAATACCAGATATCAAAGGCGATTTGAATGTGGTCTATGGTGAATGCCAAATTGGAAAACAGAAAAAGGTCACCCATCCGAAAGTTATAGAAATCAATACATCCAGACCACTTCAATTACTACACATGGACCTATTGGGACTAATGGAAGTGGAAAGCTGCCGAAGAAAGTCGATGACTTTACTCGTTTCTCATGGATTGACTTCATAAGGGAGAAGTTAGAAACTGTCAAAATAGTAGTTGCTTTAGCAACATGACTAGAGCAAGAGAAGGGATTAAGAGCGGCAGCCATAAGGAGCGACCATGGAAAGGAGTTTGAGAATGATGCTCTAGATGAGTTCTGCAGCAACCGTGGTATCATCCATCATTTCTCGTCCCCCATCACACCGCAACAGAATGGAGTGGCTGAGCGCAAGAACATGACTATTCAGGAGATGTCCCAAGTGATGATCCATGCTAAGTGGGTGATAGGAACCCGAAAATATGATTGGATAAAAGGCTCAAGGACTTGATGCAATAGACAAACAATGCCCGATTAACCCTTGCATCGAAGGTCGAATCTTGGCCCCAAGGTAAATGCCCAACTACTCTACTAAGACCAAGATAGACTCTTTTTAGATGAATTATTGATGTTGAAAAATGGTGCACATGTCCCTTTATATTTAGCTGTCCAGCCGCTTTGCTTTGAGTAGCCGATTTCTTTAATTGCCTTCTTCTAAGGAGGGCCTTTCATTGCTTTGGATCCTTGGCTTGTCCCAAGTAATGGCCCTCCTTCATTGTGGTTATAAGATCCTTCTTGGCAGCCATACAAGTTAGGTGGTCAGGTAGGAAGCATCCAAGATCAAGATGCTTCTCTTTGTCTAGGCGGGACATTGACTCTTCAAGCCCACTCCCTTTTTGCCAGGAATCAGCTCCATGTCTCTGGTGGTTTTGATCTATTATCCTCCTGGAATCCTTGATGAAAAGCTGAGTTCTTTTGCATTGTCCATCGGGACTCTCTTCGCATTCAACCCTATCTTCTTTGACCCGATAAATTCCCCGAGAGCTGGCTCGATCTACCCTACTTTTTGCACCGACATTCTTTCTGGTCACATTTTCGGCTTTGATCATCATATCCCACCCCCACCCCCAAGTGACCTTGTTCTCAAGGTCAATTAGCTTCCCTTCGGTGATGCCCCTCGAGTTGCGCTCATTGTTGGACTTCTGCCCTACCTTAGATGAGAAGATGTGTATGATGTAGGAAATAGGGAGTTTCTGGTGCCCCAGGACCACGCCTAGGTCATAGCCCATTACATTATCTTTGATAGAGAATGGCTACTTGTAGTTTGGAATTGCCTCCACCGGCACCCGTCTCGTGTCCCTTTGCAGCTCTTGTATAGCTTTGTTTTGCCCCTTGACGGCACGTTGTTGTGTGCGTTAAATTTATATTTATAATCTCCTACTAACTAGCAAGCAGTAAGCAGGGTCGAACCAAAAGAGAGCAATCAGTGATAAAGTTCTACTAACAATTGTCACGACAAAAGGGGGGTTTTGCAAGAAGAATGTTTGTTGTTTATCAAATTCAGAGAAAATCGGTTCAGGGATATGTATTGCAACTAGTAATTATCGATTTGAAACATGTATCAATCAATAAAATTATTGTTCCTAGTCTAACAATTCTGCTAAGGTAATGTCGACTTCAAGTTCTATCTACTATTAACCTCTAAGTTCTCAAATAGATGTAATATTTATCCTCTTAGTTACTAGTACTAGTTCCACCGCTAGGCTTACGCTAATGTTGGACTAATCGAATATCATGCACTGCTAGTCTAACTAGATCACCGCTAAGTTCCTCCAATCAAACATACAAGCATGCCCTTAAGTTCAAGAACAGTATCTCAAACCGTACGTTGCAACACAAATCCCCAAACCGAATTAGGATTTAGCTACTACAATCCATCTAAAGCAATAATGAAAACAAACTGAGTTCAGAAAAATACTAAAACTGTGAACAGTACTTCCGGCGATGAATAGTAAACAATGAACAGTAATTCCGGTGATGAATAGTAACTCCAGCAAGCAGCTCTTTCTCTCCTTTGATTCCAGTCGTTCCATCTAGTTGATCCAGCAGAAGACTCTCTCAAAAACTGGCTGCCAAAAAAGCTTAGGGTTTCTTCTAATCTTTTCTTTTCTTTCCTTTCATTCTTTTTGAAATTGGGCCGGCTTTATTCGTGCAAGGCTAACCAAGTGATTCGGGCAGATTCCACAAGTCAAACACTTCGTGCGCTTCCCCTGCTGCACGAGTGACAATTGATCCGGGCAGCTCCAAGGTTGATTCGGGCGAATCAAAGTGTGTGCATAAGCTGGGGGAATCAAAAGTGATTCGGGCTGGCTTCAAAGTGATTCAGTCACCCTTGGGCGAGTAAATTACTCAGTGTGCAATGGAGCTCGGTGGATCACTTTTGCCTTGGGCGAGTCAAATGTGTTTCGCACGCTGCTTGCGCGAATCACTTCTGCAGTTTTATAATCTTGCTCTTTTGACCTTTAAACCTTCGAATTTCTTCTTGTTGTAAACTAAGAAGTTGTAGCCCCTTGAGTTGGCTTTCCAACAAGCTATAGCATGTCTCAATCGGATAAGAATCATGTGTTAGTCCCATGATTATGTATGACATGTTTTTCTGCAAAGAGTTGTTCAAGTAAGTTAGAAATATGCGTAGAATAGTTAGATATTAAAACTGCAAAACTGAAGTCAGGAGATGCTACACAAGATGTTAGAGCA
This sequence comes from Umbilicus rupestris, assembly GCA_963678935.1. Taxonomy (NCBI): domain Eukaryota; kingdom Viridiplantae; phylum Streptophyta; class Magnoliopsida; order Saxifragales; family Crassulaceae; genus Umbilicus; species Umbilicus rupestris. The sequence continues at coordinate 6,819,323 of OY787615.1, read as the reverse complement.
AGTGCAGAAGTTCGTGCTGGCTATGAACTGAAGGAGTATATCCGCATATTCCGAGAATCAAGAGGTGTGAAGCATATCCGCAAGATTGCTGAATTCTCGGCTACACAGAATATCCTAAACGACATCTTTGATACGTAATCGCTTGGGATGGCAACAAGATAAGATCAACAAATATTCAAATTGAATATTTGGTTGAGATCTTTATGGAGATTGGCGAGGGCTTTAAAAGGAGTGAAACGATGTTGAAGAAAAAACATCCAGAAAATTATTCAAGAAGCTCTCTTACTTTATAGCAATAAACAAGAGAGGGAGAGGTCAAGTGATTGAATGCACCCTTTGAAGATTGGAGCTAAGTTATCACTCAAGCACGAGGACTAGAAGTATTTACTGCAACAACATGTTTAACAAACCCTATTGCAAAACAGACCTCTCCAGATATTCGAGAGGGCGTTGAGCGGTCAAACAGCTGTTCGGGAGAACGAAGCTGCTGTGACAAGCCATATAGAGGGATCTTTACACTGAGAGGAGCTTAGTGCGCATCCAGACGAGTCGGTGGTAGAAGGACTTGAAGAGGGAGTCTTGTAAGTTTGTACTTCGTTGTCCGATCGTCAAATAGTGGATTGCTGCTTGTTGGGGTTAGAAGAACTCCCCCACAATATGGACACATTGTCCTGAAGTGGGTTACCAAATCCCTGCATCTCGTTTTTACTTTTCTGTATTTACTTTCACTCGAAATAGTCGAAACATTCCTAACGAGTTTCCTCAAAAGTTGTCATAACAACAGCTGGGACAAGTTCTACCGTCCGCACTAGAACTACAAGTGGTATCAGAGCAGACATCCGACACACAGGGTGAGATCAGAGGAAACTCAGAATGAGTGGAAGAAACATGGGGAGACCTCCCAGTTCGGAGGAAGATGATTTTGGCTATTGGAAGTCAAAAATGAAAGCATACATCAGGTCAGTAAATGAGTATGTTTGAAAGGTAGGTGTTGAAGGCTGGGTTGCACCATCAGGCGCAACAGATGCTCTTGGAGTAAAAGCACTAAAGCTAGAAAAAGACTGGACTGTAGAAGAGAAGAAACAATTTCATGGAAATAGTCAGGCCTTATATGCTATTATCGCTGCAGTTGATATACGGAACTATAAGTTGATTGCTGGTGTTGAAATAGCAAATTTTGCGTGGACTATTCTGGAAACAACTTTTGAAGGAGATGCTAAGGTAAAGAAGACCAGAATGCAAGGCTTAGCTATGAACAACTGGTGATGAAAGATGATGAGACCATAGCTGACTTTAACAACTGCCTGATGGATATAGTAAACGAAATGGGGATACTCGAAAAGTATCTATCAGAAACTGAACAAGTTCAAAAAGCTCTCAAGTCACTTCCTTAAAATTTGATGTCAAGGTAACAGCCATTGAGGAAACGGCTGATTTGGAAAAACTAAAGTTGGACTCCCTCATGGGATCTCTCAGAGTCTAGAGATGAAGATGAACAGCCGAAAGCCAGCAGAGAAGAAGACTAGAGGAATTGCACTAAAGGCTGCTATAACAAACGCTGAAACATAATCTGATGGTGAGATGGATGATGATCAAGTAGCTATGATGTTCAAACAGTTTAGGAGGTTCATGAAAAAGATTAGCTTACAAAGCTCGTGATGATCATGGATACCACGGGAAGAAGGAGGAGCGTGGTGACCAAAGATATCCTGAGAGGGAAGATGATAGATTTCAAAAAGGTAAGCGTAGGGAGAATGATCAAAATCTAAATGAAGAGATTCATTGCAGAGCTTGTCAAGGATATGGTCACATATAAAGGTACTGTGCTAACACATTAATGAAGAAGAAAGCCGTGGTAGCCACATATAGTGATGATGAGTCTGAAAGTAGTGATACTGGTAAAGATCAGAGTAACTTTGTTGCACTAACAACTGTTATAGAGGACGTCACATATCCTGCCACTCTAATTGCTAAGGAAGGAGTTGAGGAGACAGACCTTGATAGTGACACTGGCTATAGTGACAGTGAGGAAATCAATGAGGAGACTCTAAGGAGAAACCTGCGAGACATGTATGCCAAGTGGAAGCTGGTGGTAAAGAAAAATGAAAAACTCAGTATCACTATCACACAGTTGAAGGAGCAGAAGAAAGGTCTGGATGAGGCACTTGCTGCAACAAAGACCAGACTCAATAAGGAAATTTGTGATCATGGTGAGACAAAGCTAGAGCTGGAATCTGAGAAAGAGAGTAAGAATGATGAATTCTGGAACGAAAGATATGAATGAGATCCTTGGTGCTCAGAGGCATGGTACAAAACGGTCTGGTATTGAAAACACATCTGGAAGCAGCAAAGACAAGACACTGTTTGTCAGAGGAGAAATGTTACAGAGAAAGTTCCAGCTTTATCTACAGCAACCGCTATAACACTCCCTGGACTAAAGATACTAGAATCTGTCATTATTGTCATATTCAAGGACATATACAGAGAAAATGCAAGAAGTTTCTAGCTGAGTATAGATATACTGAGACACGCATGATGCAAGAATGGAGACCGAAGACATATGGAAAGGAGGTATGCCTTGATGCTTGTAGTTCAATTGTCAACTTGAACAAAGATATGTGGTACTTTGATAGCGGTTGTTCAGCATACATGATAGGTAATTAGGCCTTTCTTAAGCATCTAACGCCAGTGGAGGGAAGATCAGTGACGTTTGGAGATGGTGGAAAAGGAAAAGTTATTGAAGCAGATGTTCTGGAACTACCTGGATTACTCAGTCTGACAAATGTTCTTTATGTTGAGTGTCTACATGCAAATCTCATCAGCATCAGCTAGATATGTGATGACTTTTGTGACGTAAAGTTTACCAAAAATTTGTGTAGAGTTCTCAATGCCGATGGTGAATGTGTGATGTGTGGCAGTCGCTCTACTAACAACTGCTATTTTGTTAGATGTTGCAGGAGCTGTTTCTAATTGCAAACTGTCCACTTACTAAGACATATGAGATGAATATGTGGTACAGGAGATTGAGGCCTTGAATCTGAAAGCTCTGAAGAAGTTGTTAAGCAAGAAGCTGGTGAGAGGGCTTCCTATTATCAAAGGAGAGGAGAACAGAGATGTAGCATTGCACTTCTGGCCAGAGGCTCTCAGCACTGCTTGTCACACACTTAACCGTGTAATACTACGGGGGAGTACTGACAAAACGTGCTACGAGATCTGGAATAACATTTTCCTAGGATACACCTGCAACAATCGTGCCTACAGAGTCTTTAATCGGAGGACAAAGACTATTATGGATTCGTCGAATGTTGTAGTAGATGATGGAGAACCGAATACCACTGATGATGCAGAAGGTTGGATTACACAGGTTGCTAATGTAGATCATGTAAGTGATACTGAGGTCACAACAGAAGATGTTTGATGCACGCGTCGTTGTGCGCGTCAAATTAATTCCTTCCTCTTCCACTTAGTATAGCGGTTAAGTCAGGGTCGAATCCACAAGGAAGTAGTAGATTAGCTTTAACTAGTATCCTGCACTTACGAAAACTGGGGGTGTGAGTGATTGGGGTTGCGCAACGCGCGAGTAAACAGTAGTAAACGCAGGAATTGCACTAGACGTGCGCAGGCATTAGAGATTAAGTACTATGACTATGAGAAGTATCGGCGCAGAAAATCCTCTATGAGTGTATTCCTTATCATCGACTCTAAATGTCTATAGCTCTGGTTGCTAATGTTAGTGTCCGATCAAGGCTTCCTAACATGTGCGCATGTTCCGATCAAAGTTCATGAGCTATTAATTCTTAAGACTAGTCTAAACAGCTGCGAATCCTGTCACAGTAGCAACTGATTACCCTAGCGCGTTACTCCTAGTTGGCACCGTCAGGCTATTCAACTAGTTTAACATACAACAACAAGCAACAAGAGTAAGATTGCGGTTCAAGGCTTCCCCTACTCATGTAACTAGCTGCCAACAATGTGCACAGAATTAATATAAGCAAACAAGCTATGCATTAAGCGCAAGTCTCAAAGGAAATACTCATAGATTCATGCCCAACCGATACTAAGCGTTTAGCTAAACATGCTAGTGGTAAACATCATAGAAATAGTAAATAACATCTAATGTATCCAAGAAAACAATAGCAAACAGTGCGTGCAGGTTGCAGTCTCGGCTGGTGCAGTCGGCTAGCGTAGGTCCTCTCAGCAAGCTCGTGTGTTTTTCAGGTCTGCCGTTCTCCCGTGTGCTGTGGTCCTCTCTGAATGATGATATGATGATGGAATGATTCATAAACCCTAGCCTTCTTCTCTTCTTTATATACTGCTCAGAGGCTCATTCTTGGCAACTTCCAAATCTGGTGGTGTCAGGATTTGGAAACACTACCATCCGCGCATGGCGCACGGCACACTTCGGTTAGCGCACCGGTCGACTCTGCCAATTCTTCTGTTTGCGCCGCTAGCTTCGCAGGCTGTGTGATGCGCGTCCTAAACGCTGCCTGTTAGCGCGTATCCGACTTAGGCCCTCGTTTTGCCCTGAAATACAAAAACACTGGAAACTAGTAATCTTGTACATAAAATAATGCAAACAAGCATAGGGTTAGGATCTAAATAATGTGTATAAATAGGCTCTATCAATGTTATAGCAGATGTTGATGCAATGACACCTATTGTAGAGGAACATGCTAAGGAGAGTGCTGATGAGGCAGAGGTGATCGAGATGATTCCTTCATGTCATGTTCAGAAACACCATCATTTGACCAATGTCATTGGAAGTCCAAGTTGGAGTATGGTCACTCAAGGGGTTAAGAATAATTACAGAGAGATGGTTCGCTTCGTTTGCTGTGCATCCAGAGAGCTTGTGGAGAAGGAGTTGATTTTGACTCATGTTCGCACAGATTGCCAGAAAGCTGATATCTTTACACATGATTTAAGCACACAACAATTCGAGTTGGGACTATGCATGGTCGAAAACTAATCAAGGCATGACTTCTGGTAGTCCTTGAATAAAGAAGAGGGCTAAAGTTTGGGCTACCAGAAAACTAGAAGGAAGTGTAACACTTATACTTCAGCTAATGTTACAACATTTCCTATTTGAGTGCTATTTCAGATCTGTGACAAAATGTTGAAGGGGTTATTGAACCCACTGCTAAGGAATCTGTTGTAGAGGTCGTTAAACCTTATGTTGGAAACAAAGAAATCACAGAGGGTGGTGCTAAGGAGACTGCACAGGCAGTTGTTGAAGAAAAGCTGAGGATACCCCTGACAAAGATGTAGGGGGAGCAGACCAGGTTGGTGAGGTCCACGAAGGAGAGTGTCAAGAGTCCAACTGGTGCTGTGGAAAGTGAAGAGGCCATTGCACAGGCCATTGTTGAAGTTTTTGGGGATATGAGTTCAGAGTATGGACATGCATGGTCTGGGGGAGCCTGATCAAAATTATTCCAGAGGCTATTAATGAGTTTTATGGTATATATGTTGAGGAGGTTGTTGAAGTTAATGTTGAGGAGAATGCTGACTCTGATGCAGTAGCAAGGAAGCTGGTAATATCTGAACCCCTCATTCTATGAAGTACTTTATTTCTTCCAGTTGTAGGAACATTTGAACTTGTATCCCCTTGCTGAGTTTGTGGCAAATAAAGGGAGAATATTTAGGGGAGTAATTCTAACTTGAACGACTAACTTTGTAATTTGCCAAAAACTGCCAAGGGGGAGACTGTTAGTCCCATGATTATGTATGACATGTTTTGTGCAAAGAGTTGTTCAAGTAAGTAAAAAATATGCGTAGAATAGTTAGATATTAAAACTGCAAAACTGAAGTCAAGAGATGCTACACAAGATGTTAGAGCAAGTGCTGAAGTTCGTGCTGGTTGTGAACTGAAGGAGTATATCTGCAGATTCTGAGAATCAAGAATCTGTAGATTCCGAGAATCAAGAGGTGTGAAGCATATCCGCAAGATTGCTGAATTCTCGGCTACACAGAATATCCTCAACGACATCTTTGATACACAATCGCTTCTGGGATGGCAACAAGATAAGATCAATAAATATTCTAATTAAATATTTGGTTGAGATCTTTAAGGAGATTGGCGAGGGCTTTAAAAGGAGTGAAAACGAAGTTGAAGAAAAAACATCCAGAAAATTATTAAAGAAGCTCTCTTGCTTTATAGCAATAGAGAGGTCTATTATTCAAGTGATTGATTGCACCCATTGGAGATTGGACCTAAGTTATCACTCAAGCACGAGGACCAGAAGTATTTGCTGCAACAACACGTTCAACAAACCCCCTTGCAAAATAGACCTCTCTAGATACCCGGGAGCGCGTTGAGTGGATGAAACGCTGTAGTTGTTGTGGTAATATAAATACTAGTCCAATCATGGTGTTCAAACAATATTTATAATCCGAGTGACCTAGAGTCGAACTCAAGAGAAAAGCCTAGATTAGTCTAAAGCTAGCTAGTAATATCTAATGCGAGTCTACTAAATAAAAGGGGGGTTTTTCCTCTAGGTGAGGTATCTCTAGTAAATACTAAAGACAAGATGAAGTATGGTCTAAGAGAAAATAATAGAGAAAACGTAATCGGAATCCTATTTCACCCCTAGGTCACACTATTAGCAACATAAAACTTGTCTAAATCATGAGTAAATTTGAGTGATGGTTCTAGGCTAAGGTGATGATGCGTTATGGCAGTGCTTGACAAAACCAGCACAAGTGAACAAGCAAGTGAACAAGATGCTACTACAGCCAAAGTTCAGCACAAGTGAACAAGCAGCTGAACAAGGAGCAGCTATAGAAGAGCTGTAGCGTCTGTCCGTGCAGCAGCAATCTGGTTTTTGGAAAGAAGGTGTGGCAGTCCTTCTAAGAGTTTCACGAGAGCTTCTAAGTTGCTGAAGAGAATATTCCAGTGGAGATTCTTAGCTGAAGTAGGAGATTTGAGTGTGGGAGATTTGAATCTCAAATCAAATCTAATCTCCTAGAAATTAGGAGATATTGATGTTGCTAGGGGAACTGCTACAATCTGATAATGATAGCAGTGGACGCGCCTATATAAGGGAGACCCTTCAGAGCAATGAGGAGTGATAGAAGTAGAGAGCTGAAAGCGAGAACACACAGATTTCAGAGAGAGTAATTTTGGTGTACGAACGAGGTCTTCGATTATCACCGAGAGCAGAGCGTGAGCGCAGAGCTGTGGTGACAGAAGTAGAAGGTGATCAGGACTTGCGTAGTCTGATACAAGCTTGATCTGGAACTCAATTCAGAGCAGTAGTGCTTGTTGGTTGATCAAGGGCAGCCGCGGAAGAACTGACGGGTGAGTGACTCGGTCGAGTGTCTGGCGGCAGTGCTTGCTAGTGACAGGAGGTCACTGAGTGAGGGGGAGTATTCCAGAGTGTGCAGCGCTCGTGGAATCGTTCGAACGGCTCAGCGGAAGGCTTGGAGCGACGCGGACAGTTTGTGCATCAGCTGTGTGCTACAGCAGATGCTATAGCAACCCTGCAGAATCTGAGTATTATTTAGAATAGGCTGAGTTTAGAAGAGACAGTAGCTATTCTAGATAGATATCAGTAGAGGGTGTGCACACACAAGTCAGAGCCTGTTCTGATTGTGTGCGAGGATCCACCTATGGTTGAGTAGCATAGGTTGCGTGGGTTGTAACCGTGTGTACTTGGAAACCTTGAGATTAGTGGATTGGGGACTGAGAAGAGTCCTCCTCAGACGTAGGCAATTTGGATGAACTGGGTGAACAAACTTTTGTCCTTGTTCTTTCCTGTTGAAACAGTTTCCGTGTGAACAAGAGTGTGCTATAGCAACTGCTTGTTCACAAATCTGTTTATCAGAGGCGCTGTGAATTTCATAAGGTATGAACATTCTAAAGTCAACTCTCGCTCCTTCTCTAGAATGGGAGTAATACCTAAATAGTACGGTTCTCAAACTCTCGCTCTATTGAACCGCGTATAACTAAAGTCTCCTAATCTCAACCTCTCGGTCTATTGATAGTTAACTAAAGTCGCTCAATACTTAGCCTAGTGGAATGCGTATGTCACTCTCGCGCACAAACACAACCTAAAATTAACATGCTCAATCTTCTAAACAACCTAGGTTCAACTCTCATTCCATCCCTAAGTGTTTTACCAATTCGTACTCACTTAGGTATTTCGTCAAACACTTGGTGTGCACAAAATTGATATGAAAAACAAGCACAAGAATTTTCAACCAAACTTCACTCATATTGATAAAAAGACAAGTCTTGCGTTACAATCAAACCTAAGGGATCCATAAGAATCCCAACTACAATGGGACTTGATAATGTAGTATGGCAGTGTTTGACAAAACCAGCACAAGTGAACAAGTAGTTGCTACAGCACAAGTTAACAAGGAGTCCAGCAGAAGTGAACTAGCAGCAGCTGCAGCAGGGGATGCTACAGCAGGAGCTTGTTCAACTGGCTGCATCATCTGTCCAAGAAGCAGCAGCAACCTGGGCGTGTCTTGAAGGGCTGGAAACTCTACGGAGAGCATTTGAAGAATTTCTAATATGCTGTGGAGTATATTCAAGTGAGGTTTACTAGTCAGAGAAGGAGATTTGCATTGAAGATAAATATCAAATCTAATCTCCTAGATTTTAGGAGATAATTGTTCCTTTTTGGGACATTGCCTAAACCTGGACATTGCTTAAAGCTGGTGCTGCTATTTAAGCGAGAGGTGTTCAAAGCTGAGAGGTGGATCGAAGCTGAGGGATACATGAGTGCATACACGGAATTCAGAGAGAACATTCTTGGTGTGCGACGGATGAATTCTTCGATCATCACCCGAGAGCAGAGCGTGAGCGCAGAGCTGTGGTGACAGAAGCAGAAGGGAATCAGGACTTGCTGAGTCTGATTCGAGCTTGATCTGGAAGCCAATTCAAAGCTTGGTGCTTGTTGGTTGATCAAGGGCAGCCGCGGAAGAACTGACGGGTGTGTGGCTCGGTCAAGTGTCTAAGCGGTGGTTCTCGCTAGTGGCAGGTGGTCACTGAGTGAGGGGGAGTATTCCAGAGTGTGCAGCGCTCGTGGAATCGTTCGATCGGCTCGGCAGAAGGCCTCGGGGCGACGCGGACAAATTGTGCTTCAGCTGTGTGTTACAGCAGTTGCTACAGCAACCCTGCTGAGTGAGTGTTGTTTAGAATAGGCTGAGTTTTTTGAGAAGCTGGAGCTATTCTAGATTGACATTTGTAGAGGGTGAGCAGACACAAATCAGAGCTTGTTCTGATTGTGTTGAGTGATCCACACAAGGTTTAGTAGCATAGGTTGCGTGAGTTGTAACCGAGTGTACTTGGAGACCTTTGTTTTGAGGACTGAGAAGAGTCCTCCCCAGACGTAGGCAATTGGCCGAACTGGGTGAACAAACTTCTGTCTTGTTCATTGTTTGCTGAGACAATTTCTGAGTGAACAAGAGTGTGCTGCAGCAACTGCTTGTTCACAAATCTGTCGAACTGAGACACTGTGAATTTCAGGACTACTCACTCATGTGTCACTCATGGTGAGTTTGAAACAAGACAAAGAAATAGTTCAACAAGGAAAAGTAAAGAAAATAAAGTAGTAGGGAAGTAGAGTATGACTAAAGGGTTGATGTAGAATCTTCAATTGATGATGTCTTCTTCGAATTCTCCAAGTTCTCCAATTAGGGTTTCGTCCCAAGAGAGGAACCCAAGGCACCTCAAGGCACTCCAAGGCCCTCTTTAATTTTTCCCATCTGTTTTCTATTTATACTTACCCGCCGTGCCCGAATCAAAAGTGATTCGGGCAAGGCTTCATGAGTTGATTCGAACCGAGTGTCCGGATCACTTCTGGTGCGTTAGAATCTTGCTTATTTGACCCTTTAAACCTTCGAATCACGTCTTGACGTAAACTAGGAAGTTTTAGATCTTTGAATGCTTTCCAACAAGCTATGGCACGCCTCAATCGAATGAGAATCGCGCGCTTGGCAAGCCTTCGATGATGAACAGATCAATCTGCTCAGATTTGATCTTCAGGCGAACTCTCCCTGAATCAAGTGTTCGGGCAGGCCTTGAGTTGATTCGGCCGGATCAATACCTCAGTTTTGTTTCATGGCTGGCCGAATCACTTTAGCCTGGCCGAATCACTTTTAATTCGGTCAAACCTTCAATTGATTCGGTCAAACCCTTGTAGAGCCAAACTGATCCGGGCGAATTGCTTTTGTAGTGCTAGAATCTCGCCTTTTTGACCCTTTAACATTATAATTATGTCTTTATGTAAACTACAAAGTTGTAGCCCTTTGAATTAGCTTTCCAACAAGCTATAGAACGCCTCGATCGGATAAGCATCACGTTCTTGGGAAGCATTTGAACAGGAACAGGTCATTCTGCCAAGGGTGGCCGACTCACTTTTGCCTTTTGCTCAATTTTGCTCGTTTTTACTTTCGATCGATCGGAATTCAATCAGATTTTCTTCGGACCACTTCATATCATGTAGTACGCATTTTCACCCTGCAATGGACAAAGAAAACATCAATGACTTTATAAAATAGCGGAACAAACAAGAGGTAAGGGGAAAATCATGGACAAATATAAGGTCATTTGTCCGCTTATCAGAGGACAAACAGCTGTTCGAGAGAACGAAGCTGCTTGGACAAGCTATAGAGAGGGATCTCTACACTGAGAGGAGCTCAGTGCACATCCAGACGAGTCAGTGGTAGAAGGACTTGAATAGGGAGTCTTCCAAGTTGTTACTTCGTTGTCCGATCATCAAATAGTGGATTGCTGCTTGTTGGGGTTAGGAGAACCCCCCCCCCCCCCCCTCCCCACAGTAGGGACACATTGTCCTGAAATGGGTTACCAAATCCCCGCATCTCGTTTTTACTTTTTGACCCTCTAAACATTAGAATTACGTCTTGATGTAAACTACAAAGTTGTAGCCCTTTGAATTAGGTTTTCAACAAGATAATGAACGCCCCCATCGGATAAGCACTACGTTCTCGGGAAGCATTTGAAGAGGAACAGGTCACTCTGCCAAGGTGGCCGACTCACTTTTGCCTTTTGCTCAATTTTGCTCGTTTTTGCTCTCGATCGATCGGAATTCAACCGAATTTTCTTCGGACCACTTCATATCATGTAGTACGCATTTTCACCCTGAAATGGACAAAGAAAATACCAAATGACTTTATAAAATAGCGGAACAAACAAGAGGTAAAGGGAAAATCATGGACAAATATAAGGTCATTTGTCCGCTTATTAGAGGACAAACAGCTGTTCGAGAGAATGAAGCTGCTGTGACAAGCTATAGAGAGGGATCTCTACACTGAGGGGAGCTCAGTCCACATCCAGACGAGTCAGTGGTAGAAGGACTTGAATAGGGAGTCTTGCAAGTTTGTACTTCGTTGTCCGATTGTCAAATAGTGGATTGCTGCTTGTTGAGGTTAGGAGAACCCCCCCACGGTAGGGACACATTGTCCTGAAGTGGGTTACCAAATCCTCGCATCTCGTTTTTACTTTTTGACCCTCTAAACATTAGAATTATGTCTTGATGTAAAATACAATGTTGTAGCACTTTGAATTAGCTTGTTGGAAAGCTAATGAACGCCCCGATCGGATAAGCATCACGTTATTGGGAAGCATTTGAAGAGGAACAGGTCATTCTGCCAAGGGTGGCTGACTCACTTTTGCCTTTTGCTCGTTTTTGCTCTCGATCGATCGGAATTCAACCAGATTTTCTTCGAACCACTTCATATCATGTAGTACGCATTTTCACCATGAAATGGACAAAGAAAACATCAAATGACTTTATAAAATAGCGGAACAAACAAGAGGTAAGGGAAAAATCATGGACAAATATAAGGTCATTTGTCCGCTTATCAAAACACCCCACACTTAAGTCTTGTTCGTCCCGAACAAGTATATGCATAAGTCAAGCAGAGATTAAGAGGCTAGATTATATATGACAGTATCAAAGCATGCAGCAAATCTTACGCACATAAAACACATTCATGCCCTACTCATGTAACATAACATAAAAAAAAAAAACAAAAACTACACAAAGAAAATTAATCTACTCCGAACTCACAGTCGTAGGAATCACTGATGCATTTAGCGTATGCATCAAGCCTTTAAACCCCTAGGCTGCCCTAGTGGACGAGTTATAGTCTCGTGAGAGTTTTCAGAATAGAAATACTCACAAATCCCAATTGCAATCATCCATAAGAGTGCAAAAATCCAAATATAGTTTGCTAAGCAAGTAGTTCATTATCAGCCCACATCATAATAAAGTTGTGCAAATCATTCACTTCACGCAAACTCTAAGGATCATTCACTTCATTGTGACAAAAAATATTCATAGAGTCGATATCCAAACTAGCATTCGTCAAATTCAAATTCTCGCTCAATTTCCAATGCAAGTAGTATGAAGAAAAGCGTCGCTTACACAAGAGTTTTGTTGAGTCAATCACACATGCTTGCTAAGGGCAAGTTCATAAGCTCATGACAACAAACTCATTCTCAAGTTTTAGACTATACATCATAATCCGTAAGAGAAGAGGAGTTTCGACATTGACAAATTTAAATTCCACTCGTACAAACCTTGATGCTTAAGTAATAAATTACGAGGGTCATACTTTAGACGTTTCCTTAGAACCAAATGCAAATGCTCTACTCACACTCATGCGAAAGAAATTGCGGAATAGGCACAAAGTCAAGAATTAAGTGTGTTTATTTATTTTTGTGTTTAGACAAATGCTTTCAAGGGGGAACTTACCTTCCTAACCCTCGGCATTTGTAAAACCTTAAAAATAAAATTTTTTCTCTTCTTGTGCCTTTTTCGCAAACACTTTATTTGACCCCACACTTAATACTTGAAAATGGGCCTAAGTGATATATAATGAAGCATGGTGTGAGCTAAACAAATGCAAAGGCTAAATAGAAATGCTAAAGTCACCTAAAAGCAAACAAGAACAAGTATGAGGTTTTTATAAGAAAACTATTTTTATTTATTTTTGTGCTCACTAGACTAAACTTCATTCTTCATGCACGGAAAGAGCTCAAAAATAAATCGAACTAAGCTAGTCAAAAACACCGAATCATGTGAATAAAATCATCATAAAGAATGTCAATCAACTTAAAGATATGATTCATGATTTCAAAGCATAACTCATTCCAAAAGAATTTTAAATGATACTACTTAATAGCTTAGCAAACATTACTTCATGTGATCAATACTTAAAGCTAGGATGATAGCAATCATGTGAGTATAATGTGCGTGAAATAAATATGTCGCATAGAATCATGCTGTGAAGCAAATAAAAGCACAAGCACAAAATACCCCACACTTAAAAATTTCCTTAGTCCCTAAGCAATAGAAAGTGAAAGAATTAAAGAGAGTGTCAAAGGAACTTCTCTGGTGTGGAGGAAGGCATGGCGTAACACAAATTTCACAACGATTCTATACTACCAACAAGTAGAAAATAAAAGCACAAATACTCACCAGCCTAGTTTAACGTCTTGACTAAGACGTAGCCGATTCTCTTTTTCATAAGAAACACACTTGAGAAGTCCTGTGCGAGGATCCCTTCTCAAGTGGCATGCATCGATAGCGTGGGAATTCAACCGGTCTCTCATCTTCCTCTTGCGGAAGAGTGGCATTTCCTTCTCTCCTCGGGTTTGGTTGATCCATAATTTCTGTTGGTGGTTGATCAACACAAACTTGAGGTGAAGGAGTATCAAAATATGGCTTTGATAAGCTCTGGACGTGAGTTGATGTGGAGGCTTGTTCTTGCACCCTTTCCGTGCGTTCTCTGGTTTGCATTCAAACACCTACCAAGCAATCAAAGAAAGCGTCAACAAGTTTGAACTTAAAACAAAGTAAGCAAGAATAGCACGCAAACACGCAATCACAATCAACAAAAAAAAGAAAAAAAAATAAATGTAGTAGACTAACCAAAACAATACTAACTAGCAAACTAGTCTAATGGCTAATCCCCGGCAACGGCTCCATTTTGAAACGTTGTAGTTGTTGTGGTAGTATAAATACTAGTCCAATCACGGTGTTCAAACAATATTTATAATCCGAGTGACCTCGAGTCGAACCCAAGAGAAAAGCCTATATTAGTCTAAAGCTAGCTAGTAATGCCTAATGCGAGTCTACTAAATAAAACGGGGGTTTTTCCTCTAGGTGAGGTATCTCTAGTAAATACTAAAGACAAGATGAAATATGGTCTAAGAGAAACGTAGTCGCCTAGGTCACGCGATTAGCAACACAAAACTTGTCTAAATCATGAGTAAATTTGAGTGATGGTTCTAGGCTAAGGTATCAACATTCTAAATTCAACTCTTGCTCCTTCTCTAGAATGGGAATAATACCTAAATAGTACGGTTCTCAAACTCTCGCTCTATTGAACCACGTATAACTAAAGTCTCCTAATCTCAACCTCTCGGTCTATTGATAGTTAACTAAAGTCGCTCAATACTTAGCCTTGTGGAATGCGTATGTCACTCTCGCGCACAAACGCAACCTAAAATTAACATGCTCAATCTTCTAAACAACCTAGATTCAACTCTCATTCCATCACTAGGTGTTTTACCAATTCATACTCACTTAAGTATTTCGTCAAACACTTGGTGTGCACAAAATTGATATGAAGAACAAGCATAAGAATTTTCAACCAAACTTCACTCATATAGATAAAAAGACAAGTCTTGCATTACAATCAAACCTAAGGGATCCATAAGAATCCCAACTACAATGGGACTACTCACTGATAGAGCCTATTTATACGCGCTATTTAGATCTTAACACTATGCTTGTTTGCATTATTTTGTGTACAAGATTACTGGTTTCCGGTGTTTTTGTATTCCAGGGCGAAACGAGGGCCTAAGTCGGATACGCGCTAACAGGCAGCATTTAAGGAGCGCAACACACAGCCTGCGGAGCTAGCAACGCAAACAGGATAGGAAGTGGCAGAGTCGACTACGGTGCGCAGACCGATTGCGCTAACCAATATGTGCAGTGCGCCATGCGCAGGATATTGGTGTTTCCAAATCTTGAACACCATAGGATTTGGAAGCTGCCAAGATTGGGCCTCATGAGCAGTATATAAAGAAAGGAAGGCCAGGGTTTGGGAAGAATCATCGAAAGGCATCAAGACACACACGAGAGAGAGGCAGAACTGAAAAACACACGAGCTGCTTAGAGGACTTGCGCTAGCCGACTGCGCCAGCCGAGACACTGCAACCTGCACGCACCTGCTTGTTACTATTTTCTTGGATACTTTAGTTGTTATTTACTATTTCTATGATGTTTACTACTAGCATGTCTAGCTAAACGCTTTGTATCGGTTGTGCATGATTCTATGAGTATTTCCTTTGAGACTTGTGCTTAATGCATAGTTTGTTTACTTGTATTAATTCTGTGCATACGGTTGACAGCTAGTTACATGAGTAGGGGAAGCCTTGAACCGCAATCTTACTCTTGCTACTTGTTTGTTATATGTTAAACTAGTTGGTAGCTTGACGGTGACAACTAGGAGTAACGCGCTAGGATAATCAGCTGCTACTGTGACAGGATTCGTAGCTGCTTAAACTAGTTTCAAGAATTAATAGCTCATGAACTTTGATCGGAACATGCGCACATGTTAGGAAGCCTTGATCGGACACTAACTTCAGTAAACCGAACTATAGACGTTTAGAGTCGATGATAAGGAATACATTCATAGAGGATTGTCTGCGCCGATACTGTCATTCGCGCACCTGCGCAACCCAATCACTCACACCCCAATTTTCGTAAGTGTAGGTTACTAGTTAGAGCGAATCTGCTTGCTCCTTGTGGGATCGACCCTGACTTAGCCGCTATACTAAGTGAAGAAGGAAGGATTAATTTGACGTGCACAACGACGCGCGGATCACTCACTCATGTGTCACTCATGGGGAGTTTGAAACAAGACATAAAGAAATAGTTCAACAAGGAAAAGTAAAGAAAGTAAAGTAGTAGGGAAGTAGAGAATGAGTAAAGGGTTGATGTAGAATCTTCAGTTGATGATGTCTTCTTCGAATTCTCCAAGTTCTCCAATTAGGGTTTCGTGCCAAGAGAGGAACCCTAGGCACCCGAAGGCACTCCAAGGCCCTCTTTAATGTTTCCCATCTGTTTTCTATTTATACTTACCCGGGTGCTCGAATCAAAAGTGATTCGGGCAAGGCTTAATGAGTTGATTCGGACAGAGTGTCTGAATCACTTCTGGTGCGTTAGAATCTTACTTATTTGACACTTTAAACCTTCGAATCACGTCTTGAGGTAAACTAGGAAGTTTTAGATCTTTGAATTAGCTTTCCAACAAGCTATGGCACGCCCAATCCAATGAGAATCGCGCGCTCGGCACGCCTTCGATGATGAATAAGTCAATCTGCCCAGATTTGATCTTCAGGTGAACTCTCCCCGAATCAAGTGATTCGGGCAGGCCTTGAGTTGATTCGGCCGAATCAATACCTCAGTGTTGTTTCATGGCTGGCCGAATCACTTTTAATTCGGTCAAACCTTCAATTGATTCGGTCAAACCCTTGTAGAGCCAAACTGATCCGGCCGAATCGCTTTTGTAGTGCTAGATTCTCACCTTTTTGACCCTCTAAACATAGAATTACGTCTTGATATACACATTAGAATCGCTTTTGCAGCCCTTTGAATTAGCTTTCCAACAAGCTGTAGAACGCCCCGATCGGATAAGCATCACGTTCTCGGGAAGCATTTGAAGAGGAACAGGTCATTCTGCCAAGGGTGGCCGACTCACTTTTGCCTTTTGCTCAATTTTGCTCGTTTTTGCTCTCGATCGATCGGAATTCCACCAAATTTTCTTCGGACCACTTCATATCATGTAGTACGCATTTTCACCCTGAAATGAACAAAGAAAATATCAAATGACTTTATAAAATAGCGGAACAAACAAGAGGTAAGGGAAAAATCATGGACAAATATAAGGTCATTTGTCCGCTTCTCAGAGGACAAACAGCTATTCGGGAGAACGAAGCTACTGTGACAAGCTATAGAGAGGGATCTCTACACTGAGGGGAGCTCAGTGCACATCCAGACGAGTCAGTGGTAGAAGGACTTGAATAGGGAGTCTTGCAAGTTTGTACTTCGTTGTCCGATCGTCAAATAGTGGATTGCTGCTTGTTGGGGTTAGGAGAACCCCCCCCCCCCCCCCCCCCCCCCCCCCCCACAATAGGGACACATTGTCCTGAAGTGGGTTACCAAATCCCCGCATCTACTTTTCAGTATTTACTTTTTGACCCTATAACCATTAGAATTACGTCTTGATGTAAACTACAAAGTTGTAGCCCCTTGAATTAGCTTTCCAACAAGCTATAGAACGCCTCGATCAGATAAGCATTACGTTCTCGGGAAGCATTTGAAGAGGAACAGGTCATTTTGCCAAGATGGCCGACTCACTTTGGCCTTTTGCTCAATTTTGCTCGTTTTTGCTGTCGATCTTTCAGAATTCAACCAGATTTTCTTCGGACCACTTCATATCATGTCGTACGCATTTTTACCCTGAAATGGACAAAGAAAATATCAAATGACTTTATAAAATAGCGGAACAAACAAGAGGTAAAGGGAAAATCATGGACAAACATAAGGTCATTTGTCCGCTTATCAGAGGACAAACAGCTGCTCGGAAGAACGAAGCTGCTGTGACAAGCTATAGAGAGGGATCTCTACACTGAGGGGAGCTCAGTGCACATCCAGACGAGTCAGTGGTAGAAGGACTTGAATAGGGAGTCTTGCAAGTTTGTACTTCGTTGTCCGATCGTCAAATAGTGGATTGCTGCTTGTTGGGGTTAGGAGAACCCCCCCACAGTAGGGACACATTTTCCTGAAATGGGTTACCAAATCCCCGCATCTCGTTTTTACTTTTCAGTATTTACTTTTTGACCCTCTAAACATTAGAATTACATCTTGATGTAAAATACAAAGTTGTAGCACTTCGAATTAGCTTGTTGGAAAGCTAATGAACGCCCCGATCGGATAAGCATCATGTTCTGGGGAAGCATTTGAAGACAAACAGGTCATTCTGCCAAGGATGGCCGACTCACTTTTGCCTTTTGCTCAATTTTGCTCGTTTTTGCTCTCGATCGATCGGAATTCAACCAGATTCAGACAACTTCATATCATGTAGTACGCATTTTTACCCTGAAATGGACAAAGAAAACATCAAATGACTTTATAAAATAGCGGAACAAACAAGAGGTAAGGCTAAAATCATGGACAAATATAAGGTCATTTGTCCGCTTATCAGTGGAGAAACAGCTGTTCGGGAGAACGAAGCTGCTGTGACAAGCTATAAAGAGGGATCTCTACACTAAGGTGAGCTCAGTGCACATCCAGACGAGTCAGTGGTAGAAGGACTTGAATAGGGAGTCTTCCAAGTTTGTACTTCGTTGTCCGATCGTCAAATAGTGGATTGCTGCTTGTTGGGGTTAGGAGAATCCCCCCCCTGTCAGTAGGGGACAAATTGTCTTGAAGTGGGTTACCAAATCCCCGCATCTACTTTTTAGTATTTATTTTTTGACCCTCTAAACATTAGAATTACGTTTTGATGTAAACTACAAAGTTGTAGCCCTTTGAACTATCTTTCCAACAAGCTATAGAACGCCTCGATCGGATAAGCATCACGTTCTCGGGAAGCATTTGAAGAGGAACAGGTCATTCTGCCAAGGGTGCCCGACTCACTTTTGCCTTTTGCTCAATTTTGCTCGTTTTTGCTCTCGATCGATCGGATATCCTACCAGGTTTGCATTCGTATCCTTAGTATTCCATAAAACATAGGACACAGTACCTCCAACATACCGAATGATTCGCTTGACCAGCTGCAAGTGACTATCTTTGGGGCAGGCTTGAATTCTAGCACATACTCCTACTGCAAAGGAGATGTCGGGACGACTGGCAGTCAGGTACAGTAAGCTCCCAATCATACTTCTGTATATAGTCTGACTCACTTCCACTCCATGTTCATCTTTGATGGCTTTGAGATGAGTGGCAGCGGGCATTCGTTTATGACTGGCTTTATCTAGCTAAAATTTCTGCACAAGATTCTTGCTGTACTTGCTTTGTGCAATAAAGATTCCATCTTCTTTCTGAGTAATCTCCAGACCAAGGAAATACGACAGTTCTCGGACCATGCTCATTTTGAATTCCTTCTGCATGTGATCCACAAACTGCTTCACTAGGTGCTGAGACTTCGATCCAAAGACAATATCATCCACATATATCTGCGCAATGATTACATCCGACTTGGTTCTTTTTACAAATAAAGTTTTGTCAGCTCCCCCTCTTTTGTAACCATGGTTTTCAAGAAAGGCTGTCAGCTGCTCGTACCATGCTCGAGGAGCCTGTTTAAGCCCATATAGAGCTTTCTTTAGTTTGTACACGTGCTCCGGGTGATGAGGATCTTGAAAACCTTTTGGTGGGCAACATACACTTCTTCAGAGAGGTCTCCATTCAGGAACGCACTTTTGACATCCATTTGATATAGTTTAAATGCTAGGAAGCAAGACATAGCTAGGAGCAGTCTGATGGCCTCCAGACGAGCAACTGGGACAAAAGTTTCTTCGAAATCTATCCCCTCAATTTGAGTGTATTCTTGAGCAATAAGTTTGGCTTTGTTTCTTGTGATGTTTCCCTTTTCATCAGTTTTATTTTTGAAGATCCACTTGGAGCCTATAATGTTTACTCCTTTAGGTCCGTCCACCAAATCCCAAACATCGTGTCTTTCGAACTCTGCTAGTTCTTCCTGCATAGCTATCATCCAGAATTTGTCACTCATAGCTTCCTTGAAGTTCTTCGGTTCTATACTGGATAGGAACCAGGTATTGAGGTAAGCGTTGCTTCTAGTTCTCCTTCTTTCGGTCGGGTCTCCAATCACATTGGTCAGTGGATGATTCTTCTGAATCTTCTTTGGAGGCTGCCTTGATGGTGGATCATGAGTCTCATTATTCTGTTCTTCATGCAAGCTCTCTAATTGTTCGTCTAAACTTTCTGCTTCAGCACTTGCTGTAGCATCCTCTGGAGCCGAAGTTTGTTCACTTCTGCTCTGACTGGCAGGGGCATCTTCAATGTCAAAGTCTTCATCGTCAAGGACAGTGGAAGAGACTTCTTCAACATCGTTGACTACTACATTTATGGATTCCATCACTGTCTTTGTCCTCTGGTTGTACACTCGATATGCCTTGCTGTTCATTGAATATCCCAGGAAGAATCCAGCATCGCCCTTTGGATCAAGCTTCTTTCTGTACTCCCGATCTCTCAGAATGAAGGAGTCACTTCCAAAGGTGTGAAAGTATTTAATTGTGGGCTTCTTCTGATTCCAGAGCTCATAGCAAGTCTGGTTGGTTCCTTTCCGTATAGTGACTCTGTTGATGATGTAGCATGCGGTGTTCATTGCCTCGGCCCAGAATCTTAGGGGAACCCTCTTGGCATGAATCATGACTCTGGCCATTTCTTGTATTGTCCGATTCTTTCGTTCCACTACACCATTCTGCTGAGGAGTGATGGGAGAAGAATACTGGTGTGAGATACCCCTTTGACGACAGAACTCATCAACTGCTTCGTGTTCAAACTCCCTACCATGATCACTGCGGATGTTGGTGATTCTAAGATTTTTCTATTGCTCTAGTCGGGACACCAAAGAGACTATGACTTTTACAGTATCCGATTTCTCCCTGACAAAGTCAATCCAAGTGAACCGGGTATAGTCATCAACACAGACGAAAGCATATCTTTTCCTCCCCACACTCTCAACTTCCATCGGACCCATCAGGTCCATGTGTATCAACTGGAGCGGTCTAGTTGTATTTGTATCTTTAACTTTCGGGGGTGAAGCCTTTTTCTGTTTCCCAATCTGACAATCTCCACAGATGGAGCTTGTCTCGCCTTTAATCAGCGGTATTCCTCTGACTAACCCTTCTGTTGCAATTTTCTTCAGAGCCCTGAGGTTGACATGACCCATCCTTCTGTGCCAAAGATTCATTTCCTCTGCATTAGTTAGCATGCATCTTGGTGAAAGAGAGTTTGTGCCTACTTTGAGAAGATAACAGTTGCTTTTTGATCTGGCCCCCTCCATTATACATTCTCCAGCTTTGTTGAAGACTTTGCATGAATCTTTCGTAAACCTCACCTGTTGGGTGCCATCACACAGCTGGCTAATGCTTATGAGGTTCGCCTTCAGTCCTTCCACCAGCATGACATTGCTTAGTTTGGGCATCCCTTCAACTGCCAGTGTTCCTTTACCTAGGACTCTTCCCCTCAGGCCATTTCCAAACTGCACCCGTTGTTCTAAGCAAGGAGTTATATTCTTCAAGAAGGATCTTTCTCCCGTCATATGCCCTGAGCAGCCACTGTCAAAGTACCAGCTAACTTTATTCGAGGAACTTGTTGTGCTGACAAGAGCGAGATGCTGAGTTCTCTCATATTTCTGCTTGGTTAGTTTCCTGATTGAACCCTTCTTGGTGTATGCTGAAAGACAGTTCCTCTTAATGCGACCTTTGTGCCTGCAGCTATAGCATCTTTTATACTTTAACAGCGTCTTGACATGGTGATACAGGGGATGCTGTAGCAGGAACTGATTCACCCTTCCTTGTGTTTTTCTTTCTTTCCTGACTGATCTGTATCTGACCATGTTGCATTCATCTTCACTCAGATCTGTCTCATCTTCACTTTTGCTGGTAGAAAAAGCATATTTCAGCTCATCCTTCTTCATTGGTTTGCTAGTACAGTCGACTTGTCGATGGCCATATCCTTCACAGTTCCAACACTGCATGCCCTTTCTTCTGTCTCTCTTCTCATCATCATTTTGAGCAGATTCCTTCCCTCTCCTTTGATTTCCTCCACCTCTTCTAGGTGGCCTTCGAGAGAATGAGCTTTGTCCAGATCTTGACTCCATGTTTTTTAAGAGCTTCCCGAGATTCTTTACTAGTAGGCTCAGGGGGTCGTCTGAAGCTGGCTTCTTTACTTCTGTTTTTGCATTCAGTCCTATATTTTCTTTAGGAATGGGCTCTTCTTTAACCAGCTTCATCTCAAATTGTTTGAGGGATCCAACCAATTCTTCCAGCCTCAAGTGTCTGACATTTTGAGCTTCTTCAATGGCTGTCACTTTCATGTCAAATCTTGTGGGCAACGATCTGAGGATCTTCCTAACCAGCTTCTCTTTAGGGATAGGTTCTCCAAGAGCATGGGCTTCATTTGCCAGGTCACAAAGTTTTGCATTGAACTCAGTGATCGTCTCCTCTTCTAGCATTCTCAGATTCTCAAACTGCGTAGCAATAATCTGTAATTTTGACAGCTTTACTTTATCAGTTCCTTCATGGGCAGTTTGCAGGATTTCCCAAGCTTGCTTGGCCATATCACAGTTTGATATCAACCGAAAATTGTTAGCATCAACCGCAGCAAAAATAGGATTCAGAGCCTTTGAATTACCAGTTGCTACAGCTCCCTCTTCAGCAGTCCATTGTTCTTCAGGTTTTATCCGTGTAACTCCCTGTTCATCCATGGTGATTGGAGGAGACCACTGGACCACGATAGATCTCCAGGTCTTCTCATCAATGGCTTTGAGAAAGGCCTTCATCCTAGCCTTCCAATATCCATAGTTACTTTCTTCCAACAATGGAGGTCTGCTCGTGCTCTGTCCTTCCTTCATGGTTCCTTGACTTCTTCAGAGGCGATGTAGGATCTTTTACTCTGTGTATCGAGCTCTCGCTCTGATACCAATTGAAATTCGCAGCGCCTCTTAAACAGATTCGTGAACAAGCAGTTGCTGCAGCACACTCTTGTTCACCCGGAAACTGTTTCAGCAAGAATGAACAAAGACAAATGTTTGTTCACCCAGTTCGGCCAATTGCCTACGTCTGGGGAGGACTGTTCTCAGTCCTCAATCCACTAATCTCAAGGGTCTCCAAGTACACACGGTTACAACCCACGCAACCTATGCTACTCAACCTTAGGTGGATCCTCGTACACAATTAGAACAGGCTCTGACTTGTGTCTGCACACCCTCAACTGATATCTATCTAGAATAGCTACTGTCTCCTCGAAACTCAGCCTATTCTAAACAATACTCAGATTCTGCAGGGTTGCTATAGCATCTGCTGTAGAACACAACTGATGCACAAATGTCCGCGTCCCTCCAAGCCTTCCGCTGAGCTATTCGAACAATTCCACGAGGGCTGCACACTCTGGAATACTCTCCCTCACTCAGTGACCTTCTGTCACTAGCTAGCACTGCCGTCCAGACACTCGACAGAGTCACTTACCCGTCAGTTCTTCCGCGGCTGCCCTTGATCAACCAACAAGCACTCTCTGCTCTGAATTGGCTTCCAGATCAAGCTTGGATCAGACTACGCAAGTCCTGATCACCTTCTGCTTCTGTCTCTGCGCTCACGCTCTGCTCTCGGTGATAATCGAAGACCTCGTTCGCACACCAAAAATACTCTCTCGGAATTCTGTGTGTGTTCTTGCTTTTCTGCACTCTTCTTCGATCAATCTTCATTACTCTGAAGGGTCTTCTTTATATAGGAGCACCCACTCCATCATTATCAGATTATAGCTCCAAAAGCCAAAACCCCTACTTTGTAAGAGATTAGATTTGATTGGCAAATCTTATCTTCTACAATCAAATCTTCTTCTTTAGCTGAGAATCTCTAGTGGAATATTCTTTGCAGCAACTCAGAAACTCCTCTGATGCTCTTCGAAGGACTGCCAAGCCCTCTTTCCAAAAACCCAGGTTGCTGCAATCGGACATACGCTACAGTTCTTCTGAACAAGCTCCTACTATAGCTTTTTCCTGGTATAGCTGCTCCTTGTTCACTGGTCTTGTTCACTGATAGAGCCTAGTTATATGCGCTATTTAGATCTTAACACTGTGCTTGTTTGCATTATTTTGTGTACAAGATTAATTGTTTTCGGTATTTTTGTATTTCAGGATGAAACAGGAGCATAAGTCAGATGCGCGCTAACGGGCGCTTTTAAAGAGCACAATGCACGACCTGCGGAGCTAGCAGCGCAAAAGGAGTTAGGAGATAGCTGAATCGGACAGCAGTGCGAATACTTAATGCTTCCTGAAGGCAAAGATAAAAACTAAGTTTTTGCAAGGTCAGTTAAACTGAAGGGAAATACTTTTAACTTAAACCTCTCTTCAGGGGTAGCATATGGTCTCAGAGTCCGACATATCCCGTTGAATTCTTGTAGATGCCTAGATGTTACTTCTCCTGGCAGCCCTCCAAATTTTGGGAGATGATGGACCACTGCTGTCTTCACTTCAAAGTCATCCTCATCTTGATCAGTGTTAATACACCATGGTTCATTATTGAATGTTGGGGCTGAAAGCTCTCTAAGTGTAGGTGGTCTCATCCTTCCACGTGCATATTGTCGAGGTTGAGGTTGAGGTGGCTGTTGATAGAGCCTATTTATACACATTATTTAGATCCTAACCCTATGCTTGTTTGCATTATTTGGTGTACGAGATTACTGGTTTCCAGTGTTTTTGTATTTCAGGGTAAAACGAGGGCCTAAGTCGGATACACGCTAACAGGCAGCGTTTAGGACGCGCATCACACAGCCTGCGGAGCTAGCGGCGCAAACATAAGAATTGGCAGAGTCGACCATGGTGCGCTAACCGTTTGCGTTAACCAAGATGCCGTGCGCCATGCGCAGATGGTGGTGTTTCCAAATCCTGACACCACCAGATTTGGAAGTTGCCAAGAATGAGCCTCTTGAGCAGTATATAAAGAGGAGAAGGCTAGGGTTTGAGAGATATACAACGAAGGAGGAGAGAGCGGCAGAACTGAAAAACACACGAGCTTGCTGCGAGGACCTGCGCTAGCCGACTGCGCCAGCCGAGACTGCAACCTGCACGCACTGTTTGCTATTATTTTCTTGGATACTTTAGATATTATTTACTATTTCTATGATGTTTACTACTAGCATGTCTAGCTAAACGCTTAGTATCGGTTGGGCATGAATCTATGAGTATTTTCTTTGAGACTTGCGCTTAATGCATAGCTTGTTTGCTTATATTAATTCTGTGCACATTGTTGGCAGCTTGTTACATGAGTAGGGGAAGCCTTGAACCGCAATCTTACTCTTGTTTCTTGTTGTTATATGTTAAACTAGTTGAATAGCCTGACGGTGCCAACTAGGAGTAACGTGCTAGGATAATCAGTTGCTACTGTGACAGGATTCGCAGCTGTTTAGACTAGTCTTAAGAATTAATAGCTCATGAACTTTGATCGGAACATGCGCACATGTTAAGAAGCCTTGATCGGACACTAACATTAGCAAACCGCGCTATAGACGTTTAGAGTCGATGATAAGGAATACACTCATAGAGGATTGTCTGCGCCGATGCTTCTCATAGTCATAGTACTTAATCTCTACTGCCTGCGCACGTCTAGTGCAAGTCCTGCGTTTACTACTGTTTACTCGCGCATTGCATAACCCCAATCACTCACACCCCCAGTTCTCGTAAGTGCCGGATACTAGTTAAAGCTAATCTACTGCTTCCCTGTGGATTCGACCCCGACTTAACCGCTATACTAAGTGGAGGAGGAAGGAATTAATTTGATGCGCACAACGACGCGCGGATCAGCTGTCTATACTCATATTCATCTTGCTCATCCATTCTTTCAACTCTATGATATCGAGCTTGCCTTTGCCTTTGGTTGAAAACTCTCTCTGGCTCATCATAGAAAGGGGGGATAATTGGATTGTTGTTGTTGTTATGATCAGGTTCATGATCACCATGGACACTTCCTGCATGAGACATGCTAAAAAGCCAAGTGAAATGCAAAGACAAACTACGCAAACGATGCAAAAGCACAAAATGCAAAATTTAAAAAAAACTAAGAAAAACCAAGAAAAACAAGAAAGATAAAGTTTAGAACTCAAATCTGAATGTTGCTCTCCCCGGCAACGGCGCCAAAATTTGACAGCGCGTCGTCGTGCGCCTCAAATTTATATTTATAACTCCTGTAAACACACTAGCAAGCGGTAAGCAGGGTCGAACCCAAAGAGAGCAAGTAAGAAAGAGTTCTAATGGAAGTCACAGTAAAAGGAACAAACTACGGATATCATTTCAGAGAAAATCAGTTCGGGGAATGCAATGCAACTAGTTATCATAGGCCAAACAACATGTATAAACTAATGAATACTACCCCAGTCTAACATTCCCGCTAAAGATATGTCGACCACCAAATTCTACCTATTCTTAACCGCTAGGCTCTCGAACAAGTTCAATAGTTACTCGACTAATGCCACAAATTGGTTCTACCGCTAAGTTTTCCCAACAATGCAATCTAGTCAAGTATAACACAATTGATATCAAATTAGCTCACCGCTAAGCTGCACTAAATTGACAATCAAAGCATTCGTTTCATTCATACAAGGGCAGCAAATCAATAGCTCAAATCATGTTGTCATTGACCTCAAACTAAATGTCACAATGCAAACCCCAAACTGAAATATTGATTTAGCTACTCATCATATTCATGGTATACAATAGACACTAGGTTAAGTAGCTACAAACTGAAGTAGAACAAAACTGAACTAAAATGGAAATTCGGTGAATAGTATTTTCCGGACGTGAATAGTAATTCCGGCCGTGAACAGTTCCGCGTGAATAGTGTACAGTGAATAGTAACAGTACAATGAACATTACCGGCGTGAATAGTGAATTCCGACGACTTCTCTCTCAAGCTCTTCGATCACTCCCCCACTGCCGTCGCTGTAGCTCAGCCGTGAATAGTGCCATCCAAAGTCAAGTCAAGTGAAGAGAGATCTTTCTTTTCCCAATTTGTCCATCTTTTAGGTTTAGGGTTTTTGGAGTTGAACCAAAATGAACCACATGTGCTTGAACCGAATCTGATTTCCAATTGAACCAGCAGAGTTGACTGCTGTTGACTTTTTTGATCTTGGGTGAATGCTTCAAATATGCGATAAAATCCATTGCGATCTTGAACACACCTGCGATACGAAAACACTACAAAAGAGTAATCGATTCACGCAAAATGTAATAAAATTATGAGAATAAACAACTCAATGGAGCGTATAAATACGCTCCATCAAACTACCCCACACTTATTCTTGTTCGTCCCCGAACAACAACAAGATACGCAAGCACTCAAATCACTCCTATCATGCCATGATATAAACATTGAAATTACTCGAGAAGTCATCCCTAATCAGTCAATCAATACATGCTCACAATCATTCTCAAATAATGATCAACAAGAACTAGAATGATACATGTTACCTTTAAGCTTGAGATGGGATTGAATGGATGACTAGGAGTTAGTCCTTTTTAGACTCCGAACTCCACTCTTTGGTTCAATTTCATAGCCACGCGCATGCAACTGAATTTGCTTTCTTTGGCACGTGATGAATCCGAGTTATGAGAGGATCAACCTTTTCTTCTTTTCTTGTAGGACATATTTCTTGCTTTTGGACTTTGCTCTTTTTTTTTTTGATTGCTTTTCTTTCACTTCTTGTAAATCTGATTTTTCCTTTACGAGCTTCCAATGTGAAATGTTTGCTTCTTGTCCTTTTTGAGCTTTGCTCTCCAATTTGAACCGTTCCAATAATAGCCTTCTAATAGCAGCGTAAGGAACGCGTCCCGCTGATCGCGCATCGTTGTACGCGTCAAATATAATCCTTCCTCTTCCACTAGTACAGCGGTTAAGTAAGGGTCGATCTCCACAGGGAGCACGCAGTTCAGTTTTAACCAGTGACCTACACTTACGAAGATTGGGGGGTGTGAGTGATTGGGGTTGCGCTATGCGCGAGTAAACAGTCGTAAACGCAGGAATTGCACTAGACGTGCGCAGGCAGTAGAGATTAAGTACTATCACTATGAGAAGTATCGGCGCAGACAATCCTCTATGAGTGTATTCCTTATCATCGACTCTAAATGTCTATAGCTTGATTTTACTAATGTTAGTGTCCGATCAAGGCTTCCTAACATGTGCGCATGTTCCGATCAAAGTTCATGTGCTATTAATTCTTGAACTAGGCTAAACAACTACGAATCCGATCAAAGTAGTAATTGCGTATCCTAGCTCGTTACTCCTAGTTGGCACCGTCAGGCTATTCAACTAGTTTAACATACAGCAACAAGCAACACGAGTAAGATTGCGGTTCAAGGCTTCCCCTACTCATGTAACAAGCTGCCAACAATGTGCACAGAATTAATATAAGCAAGCAAGCTATGCATTAAGCGCAAGTCTCAAAGGAAATACTCATAGATTCATGCCCAACCGATACTAAGCGTTTAGCTAGACATGCTAGTGGTAAACATCATAGAAACAGCTATGCTCTGCTGCTTGCACACTGCTCTCTGCTCTTGGCCGTGGCACTCTGGCCGGCTGCAGGCGGTAGCACCACTCCAATGTGCCATCTTCCTTCACGGCTACCGCCCTGATCTGCAGCATGTGGGCGCGGTCTAGAGGGACAGCCGGCACCATTGTGTGCTCTGGCACCTCGGGCTCTCCATGTAATGCCCGTAGCAGGTGCGTAATAATTCCTCCGCAAGTCAGCGGCCCCTTGATGCTGACTCGGCTCCAGTGGTGCACCATGTTCAGAACAAAGAGCACCCTCTTCCCATAATAAAACCCCTTTAAGATCTCCATATCCAGCAAACTGACCTTCGCCGCACCATTAAAGCGCCCAATGATGGCATAGGCGACCAGGCGCCACAAGTAGAACATCCACGGGTCACGCAGCTCTCATCCCCTACTGCGCCCTGCGGCAAAAACTGGCCCGGTCGCCATCTCGCGCCAAGCCTCCTAGTTGGTGTGCGCGTCTATGTCAGCTTCTCGCACCTTAGAGCACCTCAATGTGCGTTTCAGCCTCTTGGCCGAGGCAATGTACCGCACCCCTCGGTGCCGGTACCTTATCTCCATCTCTCCTGGTTCCAATGACGCCAGGAAATCGCAGGTGTCCTCCCTGTCTGATGCGCTGTTGAGTTCTAACAGCGCCTCCCAACCCACCAGCGCGAGCCTCTCCAAAATGAAGTCCTCCAAACCGACCTCCCGCAGGAACTCCCTGCTGATGCACGGAGTCCCGTACATCTCGAGCCTCAGGAAGGCTGCGTACATGCTGGCGAAGCGAGCTGGGGTAGCTTAGTCCTCGGCAGGCTGCCTTTCTCTGGTCAACTCTGGTCAACACTCCACAAACACTCCAAAAATCCAAACTCCTCCGAATGCCCTGAAACGTTCACCAATGGAGCGCCTACTGCCCGCCTACAAAACCCTCTAAACACCACTCCAATCGGCGCACTCTAACCTGGTGCGATTTCAAAACCCTAGAACACTCCTCCTCCGTACAAAACCCTACTGGAATCGTGCTCAAGTCTGGGGGAAAGGTTACCTGGGGGGAGTGCAGCCGTGTGTTCCTCAAATCTCTCTAAACTGATGCTGGGTTGAGCGCCGGACAACGGGTGGAGGAGCGAAGGCGGGGGTTGTACTGTCAACGGTCGAGTGAAAAAGTGCTGAAATTTTCTAAGTCCTGCCCTTATATACCCCCTGACTGGCGTAGCTATCCTGCGCACTGGGGTGCGCACGGACCTGCACTGCTGCTCGACTAAAAACTACAAGACCTAAACTAACTAAAAGACACTAGAAAAACTGATAGAAAGACATGTAAAAGTAAAATGAGTCGGGTTACCTCCCGACAAGTGCCTTTGTTTAACGTCGTTGGCTCGACTGTACCTCGTTACGTGCCCAAATGTGTGCTAGCGACCTCCCCCACTCTTGCTCCTGAGTGATCTCGCGCTTTTGCATGTGTTGTGTTCTTCTTGGTCCTGCGCAAAGGGTGAGAAGGGTAGTCAACATGGATAATATGTGAGAAGTCTGCAGTAACGAGGGTAGATGAAGAGGAAGAAGAAATGTGAGCAATAGTTTCTAATTCTCCCTCTGGTGCATCTGGTGGTGAATCTGGCGCAGCAACCTGCACATCTGCTATCTCAGGTTCTGCCAAGTCAATGTCGCGCGCTGTGCTATCCTAAGGTTCTCCTAGATAGCATTTGACTCTCTGCCCATTGACCTGAAAACGATGCCGGTGCTCGTTTTCTAATTCGATTGTTCCGTAGGGGAAAACCTTGGTGACTGTGTACGGTCCTGTCCATTTGCTGCGCAGCTTTCCAGGCATGAGCTTCAGGCGTGATGAGAACAATAATACCTGGTCTCCTGGCTCAAAAGTGCGTATGAGGATATGTTTGTCATGAAACGCCTTTGTGCGTTCCTTGTAATCGCGCAGTCCCTCATAGGCATCCAGGCGCAACTCTTCTAATTCGCTCAGCTCAAACGCGCGCTCTTTGCCGGCCTCATCTAAGTTCAAGTTGCAAATGCGCAAGGCCCAATATGCTTTGTGCTCTAGCTCTACTGGCAGATGGCATGCTTTCCCGTAAACCAACCGAAACGGCGAAGTCCCAATGGGCGTCTTATGCGCAGTGCGGTATGCCCACAGCGCATCGTCTAGGCGCTGGCTCCAATCTTTGCGTGATGGTCTCACAGTCTTCTCCAGGATGCGCTTGATCTCTCTGTTGGAGACCTCGGCCTGTCCATTTGTCTGAGGGTGATAAGCAGTGGACGTCTTGTGGCGCACTCCATAATGCTTGAAAACTTGCGCCATGATCGCGCGTCGTTGTGCGCGTCAAATATAATTCCTTCCTCTCCCACTAGTACAGCGGTTAAGTAAGGGTCGATCTCCACAGGGAGCAAGCAGTGAGTCTTAGCCAGTAACCTACACTTAAGAAAACGGGGGTTGCGTGAGTGATTGGGGGTTTTGCGCGATGCGCGAGTAACAGCAAATATCGTAACGCGGGAAATTGCACTAGACGTGCGCAAGCAGCAGAGATGAAGTACTATATTTATGAGAAGTATTGGGCAGACAATCCTCTATGAATGCATTCCTTATCATCGACTCTAAACGTCTATAGCTTGTGTCTTACTTGGGTTAGTGTCCGGTAAAGGCTTCCTAACACATGCGCATGTTCCGTTCAAAGTTCATGTGCTATTAATCCTTAGAACTAGGTTAAACAGCTGCGAATCCTGTCACAGTAGCATCTGCCTACCCTAACTCGTCACTCCTAATTGTCACGGTAAGTTTGCGGTTCAAGGCTTCCCCTACGCGTGCAACTAGTTTAACATGTGACAAGTGAGCAACACGAGTAAGATTGCGGTTCAAGGCTTCCCCTACTTATGCAACTAACTGTCTCAATACGCACAGAATTAATACAAGTAAATAAACTATGCATTAAGCTCAAGTCTCAAAGGAATACATCACAGATTCATGCCCGACCAACACTAAGTGTTTAGCTAGACATGCTAGTGGTAAACATCATAAAATAGTAAGGTAACATCTAATGTATCAGAGAAAACGGTAGCAAACAGAGCGTGCAGTGTGTCTTCTCGGCTGGCGCAGTCGGCTGGCGCAAATCCTCTCAACAGGTCCGTGTGTTTTCCAGTCCTGCTGCACAGTGCCTCCTTGCGTCCTCTGGTGCCTCTGGAACAGCAGTCTTTCCAACTCCTTGAAACCCTAGACTCTCTTTCTTCTTATACTGCTCAGGAGGTTCATCTTTTGGCAGCTTCCAAATCTGGTCACTGGGATTTTGCGCTTGGCGCATAGTATTGGTTGGCGCAATCGGGTAGCGCACCTCTGCTGTCTTTCGCCATCTCTTCTTTTGTTTGCGCCGCTAGCTCCACAGGCTGATCTTTCACTCCTAGAACGCTGCCTGTTAGCGCGTATCCGACTCAGGGGCTCGTTCTGACCTGATATACAAAAAAACATTGGAAACGAGTAATCTTGCCCATAAAATATTGCAAATAAGCAAGGGGTTATGATCTAAATAACGTGTATAACTAGGCTCTATCAAACCCCCCACACTTACCCCTTGTTCGTCCCGAACAAGTACTGAAACGCGGATACAATTACCTTTTCTGGAGACTAGCGCACAGTCTTGCATTCTGGCGCAAGATGCACAGTTGCTCAACTTGTGCTGCTCCATCACCTGCGCACAACTGCACTCAATAGTTCTAGTATAATAATTCCGAAAATTCATTACCTCTCAGCCAGGATGAAGATCTTTGGATGACTGGGAGATAGCTCTTCTTAGGCTCCTGGTTGTCAGCTTCCGCTCCGAAGATAGGTATATGGTTTCTTGCGCGAGCTTCTTCCAGTGCGTGATTCGTTCGCACACTTCCTGGGAACCTGAGCCTTTGATGATATCCTTGTGGTCTTGCGCACGCAGGTACTAAGTAGTGCGCATGCTGATTCTTTGTAACGCAAATCATCTGCTTCTGCTGGTATTTTTTTCTTTTGTACAGCTTCCTTTCCAATTTTTTTATTTTATTCCCAGAACAGTTCCAATCTCAGCCTTCGGATAGCAGCTATGGAACTCGTTCCGCTCTCCCTCCTTGGTCTGTCTGCGCCGGTCAGCGCACGCGTTTACATCCGCGCCCGCTTTCCTTAGCTTGATTTCCCGAGAGAAGGTGGTCTGTTTTCCCACCTCGCCACGCTTGGGTATTTTGCCTTTTTGCATCTGCGTGACTGAGCGCGCTCTGTTGTTCCGAAGGTTGCGAAGCACCGGCCTCCACTAGCGCACTCGACCATATACCTCGCCTTCGAAGCAGAAGCGACTAACCGCCTCTCTGGAGCATTTCTATCAACTCCACATCCCCTGTATATCCCAACTAACAGGAGCAGAAAAAACGAAAAAATTATGCTAAAACAGTAGATAGCAGTGCACACAATACGGATAGCGCAAAACAAGCTAGAGCGCATGCGCATCCTGCACCTTAGCGCACTACTGCTACTAATTCTCTTCAACTTAAACTAAGCTATACTAAAAAATGCTCAGAAACATAAAATGTAAGAGTAACGCCCCCCCCCCACACTTGAACAGAGACGTGTCCCCACGACTCAAGCTCAAGCGCACGGAGGCGGCGCACATGCATGCAATGCAACGACAATAAAGAACATAAGAGTAAACACGAATAGTCACACAAAATATAGCAAGGGGTTCACAGAATGTAGGGCTCAAATATTCAGCGCACAAAGTAGTCACTAGACGCAGCAATTAATAAAAGACACCACCCTAAAGTAAAAGCACTGCGCCTGCCTTTGGCCTTAGAAGTCTTCCGAGCTAGATGCAGCCTCTGAATCCTGCGCTACAGCCTCTGAAGAATCAGTCGTGGAGGCGGTGCTGGAGGATGGGGGTACAATGGTGAGGGGGTCAGGCTGCTCGTCCTCGGAGAGTGACTCCCATAAGGAATCGGAGTTGACGCTGGGAAAGTTAATTGGGGACTCCGGAACAGAAGGCCGGGCAGGGGAAACGGCTGGTGGTGGTACTGGGTCTGGGACAGGGGTGGGCTCTGCTACTGGGGCTGCTGGTGCGGGTGTAGGCTCTGCTGGGGCTGGGGTTGGAGCTGGTGCTGGAGCTGGAGCTGCTGAAGTTTCTGGGGTACGGGTAGGAGGTGGATGGTGCAGGCTGAGGAGAGGGGGAATTGCGTCTCCAAATTTCCACCCGGATGGTGGACTCATACTTAAATCCGCCCCCTCTGGCGCTAAGTATTCGAGCACGCGCATGACGTTGAACAACATGCGCTGCTCGGCAGTGGCCTCCTCAGGCGCCGCCTCAGTCTCAGTCCTTGGGCGCTTGGCAGGTGCACGCGGGGGAGAGTCCTCTATGGAAATGGTTACTGGCTCCCCTTGTGGTGCACGGGCCCTCTGTTGTGCTCCAGTCTGCGCCCGAGTCCTTGGGCGCCTGACTAGAGGCACCTCTGGTTCTAGGGCCTCCTCCATCTCATCGTCTGCTGCTGCGGCTGCTGCAGCTGCTGCTGCGCCTGCAGCTGCGCCCTGCGCACTGCTCTCCGCTCTGGCCCGCGGTGGTCTGGCTGGCTGCAGATGGTAGCACCACTCTAGTGTGCCATCGTCCCGAACGGCTACCGCCCTGATTTGCAGCATGTGAGCGCGGTCCAGAGGTATAGGCTGCACCAAGGTGTGCTCGGGCACCTCGGGCTCTCCATGTAAGCTCCGCAGCAAGTGCGTGATAAGCCCTCCACACGTCAGCGGCCCTCTCATGCTGACTCGGCTCCAATGGTGCACCATGTTCAGGATGAACAGCACCTTCCGCTCATAATAAAGCCCCGTCAAAATCTCCATATCCAGGAGGCTGATCTTTGGTGCGCCATTGAAACGGCCAATGATTGCGTAGGCCACGATGCGCCATAAGTAGAACAGCCACGGGTCGCGCAGCTCTCGGCCCCTGCTGCGCCCCGCGGCGAACGCTGGCCCTGTTGCCATGTCCCTCCAAGCCTCCTGGTTAGGGTGCGTGTCTAACTCCTCCTCACGCACCTTGGCGCACCCAAATGCGCGCCTCAGCCTCCTTTCCGAGGCTATGAACCAGACACCCCTGTGTCTATATCTAATCTCCCTGTCCCCCGCCTCCATAGATGCCAGGAACTCACACGTGTCCTCCTGGTCTGATGCGCTGCGGAGGTCCATTAGCGCCTCCCAGCCGGCAATCGCTAGCCTCTGCGCCACGAGGTCCTCTAACCCTACCTCGCGCAGGAAATCTCGACAGATGTACGGTGTCCCGTACATGTCCAAGCTAATGAATGCGGCGTACTTGTTAGCGAAAGCCGCTGGGGTTACCTGGTCTGCGGCGGGTCTCATCGTGCGCTGGCTCCGGTCAATCGTGGTCAATGCTCCCCAAAACCCTAAAAATCGAAACTGCTCAGAATCCTCCGAAATTTGCACCGAACGAGCGCCTACTGGTCGCCTACACAACTCGCAAAACAGCACTCCAAGCCGCGCACTCTAGCCTGGTGCGATTTCAAAACCCTAAAAACTGTCTTCTCCGCGCAAACCCTAACAGAAGCGGCTCAAAGCGGGATCGGGGGTTACCTGGGTGCTGTGCGGTCGTGTGGTCCTTGAATCTCTCTAGACGGACGGTGGGATGAGCGCTGATCGACGGCAGAGGTCTGAGGGCGGGAGCTTGTGTGTAACGGTCGAGTGAAAAAGTGCTGGGAATTTTTCTAAGTCTGGCCTTATATACCCCCTATGGCTGGCGCAACTGACCTGCGCATTGAGAGGCGCACGGTCCTGCGCACTTGTGTGACTAAAAACTACCAAACCCTAAACTAAGCTAAAAACACTCAAAAAAAAAAAAAAAAAAAACAAAACAAGCAGAATAAAATGTGCCAAAATAAAATGTGTCGGGTTACCTCCCGACAAGTGCCTTTGTTTAACGTCGTTGGCTCGACGGTACCTCGTTACGTGCCAAGTAGTGCGTCTGCACCCTCCCCCACTCTTGCTCCTGAGTGTCCCTGCGCCAGTGCTCGTGTTACGATCTCAGTGGTCCTGCGCAAAGGATAAAAGGGGAGGTCAGCATGTGATACATTATTCGTAAGGAGGGCAGATGCAGAGGAAGAGGAGATATAGGCGATGGGTGCTAGTTCTCCCTCTGAAACATCTGGTGGTGCGTCTGGCGCAGCAGCTTGCTCGTCTACTATCTCTGGCTCGGCCAAGTCAATGTTGCGTGCTGCGCCATCCCAAGGTTCGCCCAAGTACCGTTTGACTCTCTGCCCGTTAACCTGAAAACGATGTTGGTGCCCGTCTTCTAATTCAATTGTGCCGTAGGGGAAAACCTTGGTGACGGTGTATGGTCCCGTCCACTTGCTGCGCAGCTTCCCAGGCATGAGCTTCAGGCGTGATGAAAATAATAATACCTGATCGCCTGGTTCAAATGTGCGCCGGAGGATGTGCTTGTCATGAAACGCCTTGGTGCGCGCTTTGTAATCGCGCAGTCCCTCATAGGCGTCCAGGCGCAGCTCTTCTAGTTCGCTCAGCTCAAATGCGCGTTCTTGGCCTGCCTCCTCCAAGTTCAAGTTGCAAATACGTAAGGCCCAATATGCCTTGTGCTCGAGCTCCACTGGTAGGTGGCATGCCTTCCCATAGACCAGCCGGAATGGTGAGGTTCCAATGGGTGTCTTGTGTGCCGTGCGGTATGCCCATAGCGCATCATCCAGGCGCTGGCTCCAATCCTTGCGCGACGGCCTCACAGTCTTTTCCAAGATGCGCTTGATCTCTCTGTTAGAAACTTCGGCCTGTCCATTCGTCTGCGGATGGTAAGCGGTGGACGTCTTGTGGCGCACCCCATAGTGCTTGAAGACTTGCGCCACAACTCTGTTGCAGAAGTGCGTCCCCTGGTCGCTGATAACTGCCTTAGGCACTCCGTACCTGCAAAATATGTTAGTTCTGAGAAAATCAGCGACAGTCTTACCATCATCCTTGCGCGTGGCCTTAGCTTCGACCCATTTGGACACGTAATCCACGGCCACCAGTATGTACTCGTACCCGGCAGATGGGGGAAATGGACCCATGAAGTCGATTCCCCAAACATCGAACACTTCATCCACCAGAATCGGGGTCTGCGGCATCTCGTTGCGCGCGGAGATTCCTCCAGTGCGCTGGCACCTGTCACACTTCCTGCAGTGGTCATAGGCATCTCTGAATAGGTGCGGCCAGTAGAATCCACAGTCCAAGATCTTCCTGCTCGTGCGCTTGGGACCGAAATGTCCTCCACAGGCATGCGCATGACAAAACATCAATACAGAGTTAATCTCATGGTCAGGCACGCAACGTCTTAATATCCGATCTGGACCTATTCTAAGCATGTAAGGATCATCCCAAAGGTAATGCTTGGACTCATGTTTCAATCGCATGCACTGAGTTTTATTGAAATGAGGAGGGAACGCACCTGTGACCAGGTAATTTGCGATATGCGCATACCATGGTACCTTACCTGTTAGCGCCATTAGGTGCTCGTCAGGGAACGTCTCCTTGATCTGCCCCGGCTCCTCATCCTTTACGATCCTGCTCAGGTGATCAGCGACGGTATTTTCCGTGCCCTTCTTATCTCTGATCTCCAAATCGAATTCCTGAAGCAACAGTACCCAGCGCATCAGGCGCGGCTTGGTCTCTTTCTTGGATATGAGGTAGCGGATAGCTGCGTGGTCCGTGTAGATGATGACTCTGGCGCCTAGAACGTATGCTCGGAACTTCTCCAGCGCAAATACAATTGCCAGAAGCTCCTTCTCCGTGGTGGTGTAGTTCTTCTGCGCGGAGTCTAGTGTGCGCGATGCATAGTAGATGGCATGCGGCTTCTTGTCCTCGCGCTGCCCCAAGACTGCTCCCACTGCGTAGTCACTTGCGTCACACATCAGCTCAAATGGCAGGTTCCAGTCTGGTGCGCGCATCACTGGCGCACTGGTCAGCGCTTCTTTCAGCTTATCGAACGCCGCCCTGCACTCATCAGTAAAATCGAAGCACGCGTCTTTTTGCAACAGGTTAGACAGGGGTATGCAAATCTTAGAGAAATCCTTAATAAAACGCCTGTAAAACCCAGCATGCCCTAAGAACGATTTCACGTCGCGCACGTTGGTGGCATAAGGCAGATTAGAAATAATATCTATCTTAGCTTTGTCTACCTTAATACCCTCCTCTGAAATGATATGACCTAGTACTACTCCGTGCGTTACCATGAAATGACACTTCTCGTAGTTTAGCACTAAGTTCTTAGAGATGCAGCGCGCTAAGACTTTATCTAAATGTATTAAGCATGCATCAAAGGTACTCCCATATACAGTGAAATCATCCATGAACACTTCTATACATATACCAATCATATCAGAGAAAATGCTCATGACGAGGCGTTGGAACGTACCTGGCGCGTTGCACAGCCCAAAAGACATACGCCGAAACGCAAAAGTTCCGAAGGGGCATGTGAACGTGGTCTTCTCTTGATCCTCCGCAGCTATGGGTATCTGATTGTAACCTGAATATCCGTCCAAAAAACAAAAGTAAGGCTTACCTGCCAAGCGATCCAGCATTTGGTCCATGAAGGGTAGCGGGAAGTGGTCCTTGCGCGTTACAGCGTTCAGCTTCCTGTAGTCGATGCACATGCGCCAGCCAGTCTGTATGCGCTTGGGAACTAGCTCGCCCTGCGCATTCTCCTCCACCGTGATTCCTCCTTTCTTTGGCACAACGTGCACCGGGCTGACCCATCTGCTGTCTGAGATTGGGTAAATGACCCCTGCGTCAAGCAACTTCAGAACTTCCTTTTGCACGACCTCCATCATATTTGGGTTTAACCTGCGCTGAGCCTCCCTGGATGGTTTGGCGCCATCTTCCAACAGAATTCGGTGCATGCACACGTCTGGGCTCACTCCGCGCAGATCAGCAAGAGTCCATCCAATGGCGCGCTGGTTCCTGCGCAGCACCTGTTGTAAGCGCGCCTCCTGCCCTTCTTCCAATCCCCTCTTGATGATCACTGGCAGGGTGTCCTCATCTCCCAAGAAAATGTACTTGAGATGCTCCGGGAGTTGCTTCAGTTCGATCTTGGGTGCCTGCTCAACAGAGGGCAAGATTTTGTTAGCGGTGCAAATATGAACTATATCACGTACCTCTGTGGATGCTGGTTCAGCACTGCTTAGTTCCTTCTCTTGCTCCTCCAGTTCTGCCTGTGTCAGTAGCTCTGGTCCTATGGTTGCGCTCGCACACTGCGCTTCCGTGACTAAATCGTCAAAGCTGTCCATTGCGTGCACGGTAGCGTCCTCATGTGGGTGCTGCATCCCTTCGAAGATGTTGAAATGGATTTCTTCGCCATCTACCTCCATGGAGAGCGTGCCCCTCCACACGTCTATCTTCGTGCGCGCAGTCATCAGAAACGGTCTGCCTAGGAGGATCTGCGCACCGCTGGCGCTTGATTCACCCTCCATTTCGAGCACATAAAAGTCTGCTGGGAACACCAGCTCTCCTACTCGAACTAGGACATCTTCTATCATGCCTGCAGGTTGTTTGCACGATCTATCTGCTAGCTGAATTGTGAGACCTGCAGGTTTTAGTGGTCCAAGGCGCAAGGTCGCATAGAGAGAATATGGTAATAAATTGATTGATGCACCTAAATCGATCATGCAGTTGCTCACCGTGGTTTTACCTAAGGTGCAAGGGATAGTGAATGTACCTGGATCTCGGCACTTAGGTGGTACCTTTTGCTGCACGATTGCTGAGGCTTGCGCATTTAGCATTACTTGTGCGCATTCGCCTGTCCTTCTTTTATTCGTGCACAGCTCTTTTAAAAACTTCGCATACCTGGGAATCTGTCGAATAGCTTCTATGAGAGGTATGTTGATTTCCACCTTGCTGAACAGCTCATACAGTTCCTTGTCCAGTGCTTCTTTTCTCGCCAGTGGTGCCTGCACAGGGAAAGGAGCAGGTATGTTAGTACAATTTTTGTCCTTGTTTTTCGAGTGAGACATACCTGGCGCATTGCCCTGCTGGTTCGTGGTTGGCGCTTCTGATTGCGCCTCTGGCTCTGGTTGCGCACTCTGAGCTGCTGAATCTGGGACTTGCGCAACTGGTTGCGCGGGCGCCTGCGCGGTCTGCTCTGTTCCCACTGTGCGCCCAGTCCTCAGTGTTACTGCATTAACTCCTCCCTTAGGGTTCTGAATCACTTGCGAAGGCAGGTTGCCATCGCTCTTTTTCAGCTCATACACCGTGGTTGCAATTTGTGATAGATGCTTTTCTATGGATTCGAACCTCTTGTCATACTTTTCGTCATTCTTGCGCACTGTGTCTGCTAACTGCCCCATGATATCTTCCAAGGATCGCTTTGGTTGCTGATGGTTCTGCGCTGGTGCGTCTGTGCGGCGATGCGGTGGATTGTAGGGTGCAGCTTGTTGCGTCTGCTGTGGTGCGCGCTGATCAATGGGCTGCCTCTGGAAATTGTTCTCTTCTCTCCATCTGAAACCATTTGCAGCAAGCCCAAAGCGCGGCTGATTCTGCCTCTGCGGTCCTCTGTTGTCCCATCCTCCAAGGGCATTCACATCTCCAGTTTCTTCAAAAAGTGTTGGGCACTCGTCTGTCTTGTGCTCAGTGGACCTGCAGAATTCACATACCTTTGGCGCAACTGGTTGTGCGCTCTGCGCACTCATCAGCTTCTGTAGCATGGCCTTCATTTCTTTGATCTCAGCGCTTGCCTCTACCTGATGCACAGAACGATTACGACTACTTTCAAGTGTTAATTGATGTCTTACCTGCCCAGCAGAATCTTCTATCAGCTGCCATGCATCCTCCGGGTACATGTTGCAAATGTCCCCTCCTGCGCACGCATTCAGTAGTCGCAGCTCCATGGGCAGCAGTCCATTCAGAAAGTTCTCTATCAGCACATTCTGGGGGAGCCCGTGATTGTAGCAGTTGGCTTCTAGCTCCCTGAAACGCTCGTAGTATTCTGACAGAGACTCCCCTGCGCCTTGCCTTGGCGCGGCCAATTCCCTTCTGAGCAGCGCAATCTTTGCTGCTGGATAAAATTTGTCTAAGAATTTCTTCTGCAGCTGCTCCCATGTGTGAATAGATCCTGCAGGTAAATTCATTAGCCAGTGTCTAGCTGTATCATTTAGTGAGAATGGAAATGCCTTCATTTTTAGCGCTTCATCGCTTTCCCCTTCGGTCTTCATGTTTTCGCAAATGACCAGGAACTCCCGCACATGCTTGACTGGATTTTCATTGTTCATTCCGTGGAACTTGGGCATGTGATGGATGAGTGAGCTCCTTAGCTCGAAGTGACCGCCAGGTGGAAGCACGATGCACCATGGCTGGTTAACAGTGATAGGGGCCGACATCTCGCGCACTGTTCTGCGTCGCGCGACTTGTGGCACGGGCGGCGCATGATACACTTCAGCGGCCCTCCTTGCCTCAACCTCGCGCTGCACTTCCTCTCTGAATAGGGCTGCGCGGTTATGCGCCCTTGCTTCCTCTGGGGTTCTGTCTCCCAGGTTATCTCCAACCACACTGTTATCCTCCATGTCCTGATCCAAACTCAAGAAACGAAATTAAATGGCAACGAAGTTGTTGCGTCTGTCAGTGCGCAACTAGAATCTGCGCAGCGCAACTGTTTCAAGGTTGCGCAAGCTGATGTAATTGTGCGCTGTCAGAAACAACAACGAGAAAACAAAACAAAATGAAATAGCTAGTTACTAAAATGAGAAATGTAAGCTAGCTAAAACTTAGCTGTGTTGCTCCCCGGCAACGGCGCCAAAATTTGATCGCGCGTCGTTGTGCGCGTCAAATATAATTCCTTCCTCTCCCACTAGTACAGCGGTTAAGTAAGGGTCGATCTCCACAGGGAGCAAGCAGTGAGTCTTAGCCAGTAACCTACACTTAAGAAAACGGGGGTTGCGTGAGTGATTGGGGGTTTTGCGCGATGCGCGAGTAACAGCAAATATCGTAACGCGGGAAATTGCACTAGACGTGCGCAAGCAGCAGAGATGAAGTACTATATTTATGAGAAGTATTGGGCAGACAATCCTCTATGAATGCATTCCTTATCATCGACTCTAAACGTCTATAGCTTGTGTCTTACTTGGGTTAGTGTCCGGTAAAGGCTTCCTAACACATGCGCATGTTCCGTTCAAAGTTCATGTGCTATTAATCCTTAGAACTAGGTTAAACAGCTGCGAATCCTGTCACAGTAGCATCTGCCTACCCTAACTCGTCACTCCTAATTGTCACGGTAAGTTTGCGGTTCAAGGCTTCCCCTACGCGTGCAACTAGTTTAACATGTGACAAGTGAGCAACACGAGTAAGATTGCGGTTCAAGGCTTCCCCTACTTATGCAACTAACTGTCTCAATACGCACAGAATTAATACAAGTAAATAAACTATGCATTAAGCTCAAGTCTCAAAGGAATACATCACAGATTCATGCCCGACCAACACTAAGTGTTTAGCTAGACATGCTAGTGGTAAACATCATAAAATAGTAAGGTAACATCTAATGTATCAGAGAAAACGGTAGCAAACAGAGCGTGCAGTGTGTCTTCTCGGCTGGCGCAGTCGGCTGGCGCAAATCCTCTCAACAGGTCCGTGTGTTTTCCAGTCCTGCTGCACAG
Source organism: Umbilicus rupestris (assembly GCA_963678935.1). Taxonomy (NCBI): domain Eukaryota; kingdom Viridiplantae; phylum Streptophyta; class Magnoliopsida; order Saxifragales; family Crassulaceae; genus Umbilicus; species Umbilicus rupestris. The sequence goes on along the minus strand of OY787615.1, from coordinate 6,777,376 downwards.
TGCCTCCTTGCGTCCTCTGGTGCCTCTGGAACAGCAGTCTTTCCAACTCCTTGAAACCCTAGACTCTCTTTCTTCTTATACTGCTCAGGAGGTTCATCTTTTTGCAGCTTCCAAATCTGGTCACTGGGATTTTGCGCTTGGCGCATAGTATTGGTTGGCGCAATCGGGTAGCGCACCTCTGCTGTCTTTCGCCATCTCTTCTTTTGTTTGCGCCGCTAGCTCCACAGGCTGATCTTTCACTCCTAGAACGCTGCCTGTTAGCGCGTATCCGACTCAGGGGCTCGTTCTGACCTGATATACAAAAAAACATTGGAAACGAGTAATCTTGCCCATAAAATATTGCAAATAAGCAAGGGGTTATGATCTAAATAACGTGTATAACTAGGCTCTATCACGCCACAACCCTGTTGCAAAAGTGCGTCCCCTGGTCGCTGATGATTGCCTTAGGCACCCCGTACCTGCAAAAGATGTTAGTTTTTAGAAACTCAGCGACCGTTTTACCATCATCCTTCCGTGTGGCCTTAGCTTCGACCCATTTGGAGACATAATCCACTGCCACCAATATGTACTCGTATCCGGCAGATGGAGGAAATGGCCCCATGAAGTCAATTCCCCATATGTCAAACACTTCATCCACTAGAATCGGCGTCTGTGGCATCTCGTTGCGCGCTGATATGCCTCCTGTGCACTGGCACCTGTCACAGTTCCTGCAGTGATCATATGCATCTCTAAACAGGTGCGGCCAATAAAATCCGCAGTCCAGGACCTTCCTGCTGGTGCGCTTCGGACCAAAGTGTCCTCCACATGCGTGCGCATGACAAAACATCAAAACAGAGTTAATTTCATGGTCAGGCACGCAGCGCCTCAATATCTGATCAGGTCCTATTCTGAGCATATACGGATCATCCCAAATGTAATGCTTGGACTCATGCTTCAATCTTATGCACTGGGTTTTATTGAAATGCGGAGGGAACGTACCTGTGACCAGGTAATTCGCAATGTGCGCATACCATGGTACCTTACCTGTCAGCGCCATCAGATGCTCGTCAGGGAATGTCTCAGTGATCTGCCCTAGCTCCTCTCCTTCACGATCCTGCTCAGGTGGTCCGCAACTGTGTTCTCCGTGCCCTTCTTATCTTTGATCTCCAAGTCGAATTCCTGCAGTAGGAGCACCCAGCGCATCAGGCGCGGCTTAGTTTCTTTCTTGGACATTAGGTAGCGGATGGCTGCGTGGTCTGTGTATATGATGACCCTAGCGCCTAGAACATATGCACGGAACTTCTCCAGCGCAAACACAATTGCCAGAAGTTCCTTCTCCGTAGTGGTATAGTTCCTCTGCGCAGCGTCTAGTGTGCGCGATGCATAATAAATGGCGTGCGATTTCTTGTCCACTCGCTGCCCCAGGACTGCACCTACTGCATAATTGCTTGCGTCGCACATCAGTTCAAATGGCAGGTTCCAGTCTGGTGCGCGCATCACTGGCGCACTGGTTAGCGCCTCCTTCAGCTTATCAAACGCGGCCCTGCACTCATCAGTAAAATCGAAGCACACATCCTTTTGCAAGAGGTTAGACAGGGGTATACAAATTTTAGAAAAATCCATTATGAAGCGCCTGTAAAACCCGGCATGTCCTAAGAATGAGTTCACATCGTGCACGTTCGTGGCATAAGGTAGATTAGAAATAATATCAATTTTAGCTTTATCTACCTTGATCCCCTCCTCTGAGATGATATGTCCTAGTACTACACCATGCGTTACCATGAAATGGCATTTTTCATAATTAAGCACTAGGTTCTTAGAAATGCAGCGCGCTAAGACCTTATCAAGATGAGTTAAGCATGCATCAAAGGTACCTCCATATACAGTAAAATCATCCATGAACACTTCTATGCATATACCAATCATATCAGAAAAAATGCTCATGACAAGCCGTTGGAACGTACCTGGCGCGTTACACAGCCCGAATGACATGCGCCGAAACGCAAACGTTCCGAACGGGCAGGTGAACGTGGTCTTCTCTTGATCCTCCGCAGCTATGGGTATCTGGTTGTACCCTGAATATTCGTCCAAGAAGTAAAAATAGGGCTTTCCTGCTAATCTGTCCAGCATTTGGTCCATGAAGGGTAGCGGGAAATGATCCTTGCGCGTGACTGCGTTAAGCTTCCTGTAGTTGATGCACATGCGCCATCCAGTCTGAATGCGCTTGGGAACTAGCTCGCCCTGCGCATTCTCTTCCACTGTGATTCCTCCCTTCTTCGGCACAACGTGCACTGGACTGACCCATTTGCTGTCCGAGATGGGGTAAATGACTCCTGCGTCAAGCAACTTTAAAATCTCCTTCTGCACTACCTCCATCATATTTGGGTTCAATCTGCGCTGAGCCTCCCTGGATGGTTTGGCACCATCTTCCAACAGAATCCTATGCATGCATACGTCTGGGCTCACTCCGCGCAGGTCAGCAAGTGTCCATCCTATGGTGCGCTGGTTCTTGCGCAGCACCTGCTGTAAGCGCGCTTCCTGCTCCTCTTCTAATCCTTTCTTTATGATCACTGGCAGGGTGTCCTCATTTCCTAAGAAAATGTATTTGAGGTGCTCTGGAAGTTGCTTCAACTCGACCTTGGGTGCCTGTTCAATAGAGGGCAAGATTTTATTGGCAGTGCAAATATGAACTATATCGTGTACCTGTCTGAGCTCTGGTTCAGCACTGCTCAGCTCCTCGTCCTGCTCCTCCAACTCTGCCTGTGCCAGTGGCTCTGGTCCTACCGTTGCGCTTGCGCATTGCGCATCTGTGACTAAATCATCTAAGCTGTCCATTACGTGCACTGTGGCGTCCTCATGAGGATGTGATCGCGCGTCGTTGTGCGCGTCAAATATAATTCCTTCCTCTCCCACTAGTACAGCGGTTAAGTAAGGGTCGATCTCCACAGGGAGCAAGCAGTAAGTCTCAGCCAGTAACCTACACTTAAGAAAACGGGGGTTGCGTGAGTGATTGGGGGTTTTGCGCGATGCGCGAATAACAGCGAATATCGTAACTCAGGGAATTGCACTAGACGTGCGCAAGCAGTAGAGATGAAGTACTATATTTATGAGAAGTATTGGGCAGACAATCCTCTATGAATGCATTCCTTATCATTGACTCTAAAACACCTATAGTTTATGCTTTACTTGGGTTAGTGTCCGGTAAAGGCTTCCTAACACGTGCGCATGTTCCGTTCAAAGTTCATGTGCTATTAATCCTTAGAACTAGACTAAACAGCTGCGAATCCTGTCACAGTAGCAGCTGCCTATCCTAACTCGTTACTCCTAATCGTCACGGTAAGTTTGCGGTTCAAGGCTTCCCCTACTCATGCAACTAGTTTAACAGGTGACAAGCAAGCAACACAAGTAAGTTTGCGGTTCAAGGCTTCCCCTACTCATGCAACTAACTGTCTCAGCGCGCACAGAATTAATACAAGTAAATAAACTATGCATTAAGCTCAAGTCTCAAAGGTAATACATCATAGATTCATGCCCGACCAACACTAAGTGTTTAGCTAGACATGCTAGTGGTAAACATCATAAAATAGTAAATAACAACTACTGAATCCAAGAAAACGGTAGCAAACAGTGCGTGCAGTGTCTTCTCTCGGCTGGCGCAGTCGGCTGGCGCAACTCTCCTTGACAGGTCCGTGTGTTTTTCAGTTCTGCCGCGCAGTGCCTCTCGAATGTCACTGAGTGATGGTGTTCCGCCTCTCTGTGTTGTTTTGAAACCCTAGACTTTCTTTGTTTAAATAGTGCCCCAGGAAGTTCATCTTTTGGCAACTTCCAAGTCTGGTCACTGGGACTTTGCGCCTGGCGCACAGCATTGATTGGCGCAATCGGGTGGCGCACCTCTGCTGTCCTTCGCCATTTCTTCTTTTGTTTGCACCGCTAGCTCCACAGGCTGATCTTTCACTCCTAGAACGCTGCCTGTTAGCGCGTATCCGACTTAAGGACTCGTTCTGACCTGATATACAAAAATAGTGGAAACGAGTAATCTTGCCCATAAAATATTGCAAACAAGCATGGGTTTATGATCTAAATAACATGTATAACTAGGCTCTATCAAACCCCCCACACTTACCCCTTGTTCGTCCCGAACAAGTACTGAAACGCGAATACAATTACCTTTTCTGGAGACTAGCGCACAGCCTTGCATTCTAGCGCAAGATGCACAGTTGCTTCAACTTGTGCTGCTCTATCACCTGCGCACAACTGCACTCAATAGTTCTAATATAATAATCCCGAAATTTCGTTACCTCTCAGCCGGGATGAAGGTCTTTGGATGACTGGGAGATAGCTCTTCTTAGGCTCCTGGTTGTCAGCTCCCGCTCCGAAGATAGGTATATGGTTTCTTGCGCGAGCTTCTTCCAGTGCGTGATTCGTTCGCACACTTCCTGGGAACCTGAGCCTTTGATGATATCCTTGTGGTCTTGCGCACGCAGGTACTAGGTAGTGCGCATGCTGATTCTTTGTAACGCACATCATCTGCTTCTGCTGGTATTTTCTTTTGTACAGCTTCCTTTCCAATTTTTTTATTTTATTCCCAGAACAGTTCCAATCTCAGCCTTCGGATAGCAGCTATGGAACTCGTTCCGCTCTCCCTCCTTGGTTTGTCTGCGCCGGTCAGCGCACGCGTTTACATCCGCGCCCGCTTTCCTTAGCTTGATATCCAGAGAGAAGGTGGTCTGTTTTCCCACCTCGCCACGCCTTGGGTATTTTGCCTTTTGCATCCGCGTGACTGAGCGCGCTCTGTTGTTCCGAAGGTTGCGAAGTACCGGCCTCCACTAGCGCACTCGACCATATACCTCGCCTTCGAAGCAGAAGCGACTAACCGCCTCTCTGGAGCATTTCTATCAACTCCACATCCCCTGTATATCCCAACTAACAGGAGCAGAAAAAACGAAAAAATTATGCTAAAACAGTAGATAGCAGTGCACACAATACGGATAGCGCAATACAAGCTGGAGCGCATGCGCATCCTGCACCTTAGCGCACTACTGCTACTAGTTTTCTTCAACTTAAACTAAGTTATACTAAAAATGCTCAAAACATAAAATGTAAGAGTAACGCCCCCCCCCCCCCCCCCCCCCACACTTGAACAGAGGCGTGTCCCCACGACTCAAGCTCAAGCGCACGGAGGCTGCGCACATGCATGCAATGCAACGAAAATAAAGAACATACGAGTGAACACCAATAGTCACACAAAATATAGCAAGGGAGTCACAGAATGCCGGGCACAAATATTCAGCACACATAATAGTCAAATAGACGCAGCAAAATAAAAGACAACACCCTAAAGAAAATCACTGCGCCTGCCCTCGGCCTTAGAAGTTCCCCGAGCTAGACGCTGCTGCTGACCCATGCGCCTCATCCTCTGAAGAATCAGTCATGGAGTCGGTGCTGGAGGATGGTGGCACAATGGTGAGGGGGTCAGGCTGCTCGTCCTCGGAAAGTGACTCCCATATGGAATCGGAGTCGACGCTGGGAAAGTTAATTGGGGACTCCGGAACAGAAGGCCGGGCAGGGGCAACTACTGGTGGTGGTACCGGTGCTGGTTCAGGTGCAGGGGTGGGCTCTGCTGCTGGGGCTGCTGGTTCTGGTGCGGGCTCTGCTGGGGCTGGGGCTGGTGTTGGAGCTGGAGAGGATGCTGGAGCTGGAGCTGCTGAAGTTTCTGGGGTTCGGGTAGGAGGTGTATGGTGCAGGCTGAGGAGAGGGGGAATTGCGTCTCCAAATTTCCACCCGGATGGTGGACTCATACTTAAATCCGCCCCCTCTGGCGCTAAGTATTCGAGCACGCGCATGACGTTGAACAGCATGCGCTGCTCGGCAGTGGCTTCCTCAGGCGCCGCCTCAGTCTCAGTCCTTGGGCGCTTGGCAGGGGCACGCGGGGGAGAGTCCTCTATGGAAATGGTCACTGGCTCCCCCAATGGTGCGCGGGCCCTCTGTTGCGCTCCAGTCTGCGCCCGAGTCCTTGGGCGCCTGACTAGAGGCACCTCTGGTTCTAGGGCCTCCTCCATCTCTTCGTCTGCTGCGGCGGCTGCTGCGGCTGCTGCTGCGCCTGCAGCTGCGCCCTGCGCACTGCTCTCTGCCCTGGCCCGCGCACTGCTCTCTACTCTGGCCCTCGGTGGTCTGGCTGGCTGCAGATGGTAGCACCACTCTAGTGTGCCATCGTCCCGAACGGCTACCGCCCTGATTTGCAGCATGTGGGCGCGGTCCAGAGGTATAGGCTGCACCAAGGTGTGCTCTGGCACCTCGGGCTCTCCATGTAAGCTCCGCAGCAAGTGCGTGATAAGCCCTCCACACGTCAGCGGCCCTCTCATGCTGACTCGGCTCCAATGGTGCACCATGTTCAGGATGAACAGCACCTTCCGCTCATAATACAGCCCCGTCAAAATCTCCATATCCAGGAGGCTGATCTTTGGCGCGCCGTTGAAACGGCCAATGATTGCATAGGCCACGATGCGCCACAAGTAGAACAGCCACGGGTCGCGCAGCTCTCGGCCCCTGCTGCGCCCCGCGGCGAATGCTGGCCCTGTTGCCATGTCCCTCCAAGCCTCCTGGTTAGGGTGCGTGTCTAACTCCTCCTCACGCACCTTGGCGCACCCAAATGCGCGCCTCAGCCTCCTTTCCGAGGCTATGAACCAGACACCCCTGTGTCTATATTTGATCTCCCTGTCCCCCGCCTCCATAGACGCCAGGAACTCACACGTATCCTCCTGGTCTGATGCGCTGCGGAGGTCCATTAGCGCCTCCCAGCCGGCAATCGCTAGCCTCTGCGCCACGAGGTCCTCTAACCCTACCTCGCGCAGGAAATCTCGACAGATGTACGGTGTCCCGTACATGTCCAGGCTAATGAATGCTGCGTACTTGTTAGCGAAAGCCGCTGGGGTCACTTGGTCTGCGGCGGGTCTCATCTTGCGCTGGCTCCAGTCAATCGCAGTCAATGCTCCCCAAAACCCTAAAAATCGAAACTGCCCAGAATCCTCTGAAATTTGCACCGAACGAGCGCCTACTGGTCGCCTATACAACGCACAAAACAGCACTCCAAGCCGCGCACTCTAGCCTGGTGCGATTTCAAAACCCTAAAAACTGTCTTCTCCGCGCAAACCCTAACAGAAGCGGCTCAAAGCGGGATCGGGGGTTACCTGGGTGCTGTGCGGTCGTGTTGTCCTTGAATCTCTCTAGACGGACGGTGGGATGGCGCTGATCGACGCCAGAGGTCTGAGGGCGGGAGCTTGTGTGTAACGGTCGAGTGAAAAAGTGCTGGGAATTTTTCTAAGTCTGGCCTTATATACCCCCTATGGCTAGCGCAACTGACCTGCGCATTGATAGGCGCACGGTCCTGCGCATTTGTGTGACTACAAAAAAAACTACCAAACCCTATTCTAACTAAAAACACGCAAAAAAAACAAAACAAGCAGAATAAAATGTGCCAAAATAAAATGTGTCGGGTTACCTCCCGACAAGTGCCTTTGTTTAACGTCGTTGGCTCGACGGTACCTCGTTACGTGCCAAGTAGTGCGTCTGCAGCCTCCCCCACTCTTGCTCCTGAGTGTCCCTGCGCCAGTGCTTGTGTGACGATCTCAGTGGTCCTGCGCAAAGGATAAAAGGAGAGGTCAGCATGTGATACATTATTCGTAAGGAGGGCAGATGCAGAGGAAGAGGAGATATAGGCGATGGGTGCTAGGTCTCCCTCTGAAACATCTGGTGGTGCGTCTGGCGCAACAGCTTGCTCGTCTACTATCTCTGGCTCGGCCAAGTCAATGTTGCGTGCTGCGCCATCCCAAGGTTCGCCCAAGTACCGTTTGACTCTCTGCCCGTTAACCTGAAAACGATGCTGGTGCCCGTCTTCTAATTCAATTGTGCCGTAGGGGAAAACCCTGGTGACGGTGTATGGTCCCGTCCACTTGCTGCGCAGCTTCCCAGGCATGAGCTTCAGGCGTGATGAAAATAATAATACCTGATCGCCTGGTTCAAATGTGCGCCGGAGGATGTGCTTGTCATGAAACGCCTTGGTGCGCGCTTTGTAATCGCGCAGTCCCTCATAGGCGTCCAGGCGCAGCTCTTCTAGTTCGCTCAGCTCAAATGCGCGTTCTTGTCCTGCCTCCTCCAAGTTCAAGTTGCAAATACGTAAGGCCCAATATGCCTTGTGCTCGAGCTCCACTGGCAGGTGGCATGCCTTCCCATAGACCAGCCGGAATGGTGAGGTTCCAATGGGTGTCTTGTGTGCAGTGCGGTATGCCCATAGCGCATCATCCAGGCGCTGGCTCCAATCCTTTCGCGACGGCCTCACAGTCTTTTCCAAGATGCGCTTGATCTCTCTGTTAGAAACTTCGGCCTGTCCATTCGTCTGCGGATGGTAAGCAGTGGACGTCTTGTGGCGCACCCCATAGTGCTTGAAGACTTGCGCCACAACCCTGTTGCAGAAGTGCGTCCCCTGGTCGCTGATAACTGCCTTAGGCACTCCGTACCTGCAAAATATGTTAGTTCTGAGAAAATTAGCGACAGTCTTACCATCATCCTTGCGCGTGGCTTTAGCTTCGACCCATTTGGATACGTAATCCACGGCCACCAGTATGTACTCGTAGCCGGCAGATGGGGGAAATGGACCCATGAAGTCGATTCCCCAAACATCGAACACTTCATCCACCAGAATCGGGGTCTGCGGCATCTCGTTGCGCGCGGAGATTCCTCCAGTGCGCTGGCACCTGTCACACTTCCTGCAGTGGTCATAGGCATCTCTGAACAGGTGCGGCCAGTAGAATCCGCAGTCCAAGATCTTCCTGCTCGTGCGCTTGGGACCGAAATGTCCTCCACAGGCGTGCGCATGACAAAACATCAATACAGAGTTAATCTCATGGTCAGGCACGCAACGTCTTAATATCCGATCTGGACCTATTCTAAGCATGTAAGGATCATCCCAAAGATAATGCTTGGACTCATGTTTCAATCGCATGCACTGAGTTTTATTGAAATGAGGAGGGAACGCACCTGTGACCAGGTAATTTGCGATATGCGCATACCATGGTACCTTACCTGTTAGCGCCATTAGATGCTCGTCAGGGAATGTCTCCTTGATCTGCCCTGGCTCCTCATCCTTTATGATCCTGCTCAGATGATCAGCGACGGTATTTTCTGTGCCCTTCTTATCTTTGATCTCTAAATCGAATTCCTGAAGCAGAAGTACCCAACGCATCAGGCGCGGCTTGGTCTCTTTCTTGGATATGAGGTAGCGGATAGCTGCGTGGTCCGTGTAGATGATGACTCTGGCGCCTAGAACATATGCTCGGAACTTCTCCAGCGCAAATACAATTGCCAGAAGCTCCTTCTCCGTGGTGGTGTAGTTCTTCTGCGCGGAGTCCAGTGTGCGCGATGCATAGTAGATGGCATGCGGCTTCTTGTCCTCGCGCTGCCCCAAGACTGCTCCTACTGCGTAGTCACTTGCGTCACACATCAGCTCGAATGGCAGGTTCCAGTCTGGTGCGCGCATCACTGGCGCACTGGTCAGCGCTTCTTTCAGCTTATCGAACGCCGCCCTGCACTCATCAGTAAAATCGAAGCACACGTCTTTTTGCAACAGGTTAGACAGGGGTATGCAAATCTTAGAGAAATCCTTAATAAAACGCCTGTAAAACCCAGCATGCCCTAAGAACGATTTCACGTCGCGCACGTTGGTGGCATAAGGCAGATTAGAAATAATATCTATCTTAGCTTTGTCTACCTTAATACCCTCCTCTGAAATGATATGACCCAATACTACTCCGTGCGTAACCATGAAATGACACTTCTCGTAGTTTAGCACTAAGTTCTTAGAGATGCAGCGTGCTAAGACTTTATCTAGATGTGTTAAGCATGCATCAAAGGTACTCCCATATACAGTGAAGTCATCCATGAACACTTCTATACATATACCAATCATATCAGAGAAAATGCTCATGACGAGGCGTTGGAACGTACCTGGCGCGTTGCACAGCCCAAAAGACATACGCCGAAACGCAAATGTTCCGAAGGGGCATGTGAACGTGGTCTTCTCTTGATCCTCCGCAGCTATGGGTATCTGATTGTAACCTGAATATCCGTCCAAAAAACAAAAGTAAGGTTTACCTGCCAAGCGATCCAGCATCTGGTCCATGAAGGGTAGCGGGAAGTGGTCCTTGCGCGTTACAGCGTTCAGCTTCCTGTAGTCGATGCACATGCGCCAGCCAGTCTGTATGCGCTTGGGAACTAGCTCGCCCTGCGCATTCTCCTCCACCGTGATTCCTCCTTTCTTTGGCACAACGTGCACCGGGCTGACCCATCTGCTGTCTGAGATTGGGTAAATGACCCCTGCGTCAAGCAACTTCAGAACTTCCTTTTGCACTACCTCCATCATATTTGGGTTTAACCTGCGCTGAGCCTCCCTGGATGGTTTGGCGCCGTCTTCCAACAGAATCCGGTGCATGCACACGTCTGGGCTCACTCCGCGCAGATCAGCAAGAGTCCATCCAATAGCGCGCTGGTTCCTGCGCAGCACCTGTTGTAAACGCGCCTCCTGCTCTTCTTCCAATCCCCTCTTGATGATCACTGGCAGGGTGTCCTCATCTCCCAAGAAAATGTACTTGAGATGCTCCGGGAGTTGCTTCAGTTCGATCTTGGGTGCCTGCTCAACAGAGGGCAAGATTTTGTTAGCGGTGCAAATATGAACTATATCACGTACCTGTGTGGATGCTGGTTCAGCACTGCTTAGCTCCTTCTCTTGCTCCTCCAGTTCTGCCTGTGTCAGTAGCTCTGGTCCTATGGTTGCGCTTGCACACTGCGCTTCTGTGACTAAGTCGTCAAAGCTGTCCATTTCGTGCACGGTAGCGTCCTCATGTGGGTGCTGCATCCCTTCGAAGATGTTGAAATGGATTTCCTCGCCATCTACCTCCATGGAGAGCGTGCCCCTCCACACGTCTATCTTCGTGCGCGCAGTCATCAGAAATGGTCTGCCTAGGAGGATCTGCGCACCGCTGGCGCTTGATTCACCCTCCATTTCGAGCACATAAAAGTCTACTGGGAACACCAGCTCTCCTACTCGAACTAGGACATCTTCTATCATGCCTGCAGGTTGTTTGCACGATCTATCTGCTAGCTGAATTGTGAGACCTGCAGGTTTTAGTGGTCCAAGGCGCAAGGTCGCATAGAGAGAATATGGTAATAAATTGATTGATGCGCCTAAATCGATCATGCAGTTGCTTACCGTGGTCTTACCTAAGGTGCAAGGGATAGTGAATGTACCTGGATCTCGGCACTTAGGTGGTACCTTTTGCTGCACGATTGCTGAGGCCTGCGCATTTAGCATTACCTGTGCGCATTCGCCTGTCCTTCTTTTATTCGTGCACAGCTCTTTTAAAAACTTCGCATACCTGGGAATCTGTCGAATAGCTTCTATGAGAGGTATGTTGATTTCCACTTTGCTGAACAGCTCATACAGTTCCTTGTCCAGTGCTTCTTTTCTCGCCAGTGGTGCCTGCACAGGGAAAGGAGCAGGTATGTTAGTACAATTTTTGTTCTTGTTTTTCGAGTGAGACATACCTGGCGCATTGCCCTGCTGGTTCGTGGTTGGCGCTTCTGATTGCGCCTCTGGCTCTGGTTGCGCACTCTGAGCTGCTGGATCTGGGACTTGCGCAACTGGTTGCGCGGGCGCCTGCGCGGTCTGCTCTGTTCCCACTGTGCGCCCAGTCCTCAGTGTTACTGCATTAACTCCTCCCTTAGGGTTCTGAATCACTTGCGAAGGCAGGTTGCCATCGCTCTTTTTCAGCTCATACACTGTGGTTGCAATTTGTGATAGGTGTTTTTCTATGGATTCGAACCTCTTGTCATACTTTTCGTCATTCTTGCGCACTGTGTCTGCTAGCTGCCCCATGATATCTTCCAAGGATCGCTTTGGTTGCTGATTGTTCTGCGCTGGTGCGTCTGTGCGGCGATGCGGTGGATTGTAGGGTGCAGCTTGTTGCGTCTGCTGTGGCGCGCGCTGATCTGTGGGCTGCCTCTGGAAATTGTTCTCTTCTCTCCATCTGAAACCATTTGCAGCGAGCCCAAAGCGCGGCTGATTCTGCCTCTGCGGTCCTCTGTTGTCCCATCCTCCAAGGGCATTTACATCTCCAGTTTCTTCAAAAAGTGTTGGGCACTCGTCTGTCTTGTGCTCAGTGGATCTGCAGAATTCACATACCTTTGGCGCAACTGGTTGTGCGCTCTGCGCACTCATCAGCTTCTGTAGCATGGCCTTCATTTCTTTGATCTCAGCGCTTGCCTCTACCTGATGCACAGAACGAGTACGACTATTTTCAAGCGTAAGCTGATGTCTTACCTGCCCAGCAGAGTCTTCTATTAGCTGCCATGCGTCCTCGGGGTACATGTTGCAAATGTCCCCTCCTGCGCATGCATTCAGTAGTCGCAGCTCCATGGGCAGCAGTTCATTCAGAAAGTTCTCTATCAGCACATTCTGGGGAAGCCCGTGATTGTAGCAGTTGGCTTCTAGCTCCCTGAAACGCTCGTAGTATTCTGACAGAGACTCCCCTGCGCCTTGCCTTGGCGCGGCCAATTCCCTTCTGAGCAGCGCAATCTTCGCTGCTGGATAAAATTTATCTAAGAATTTCTTCTGCAGCTGCTCCCATGTGTGGATTGATCCTGCGGGTAGGCTCATCAGCCAGTGTTTGGCTGCATCGCTCAATGAAAATGGGAACGCTTTCATCTTCAGCGCTTCATCGTTTTCCCCCAAAGCCTTCATGTTCTCGCAAATGATTAGGAACTCCCGCACATGCTTGACTGGATTTTCGTTGTTCATTCCGTGAAACTTGGGCATGTGATGGATGAGTGAGCTCCTTAGTTCGAACTGTCCGTCGGGCGGAAGCACTATGCACCATGGCTGGTTAACAGTGAGTGGGGCTGACATTTCGCGCACTGTCCTGCGCCTCGCGACTGGACGAACGGGTGGCGCAATGTATGGTTCAGCGGCCATCCGTGCGTCGTCCTCACGCTGCACTTCCTCTCTGAATAGGGCTGCGCGGTTATGCGCCCTTGCTTCCTCTGGGGTTCTGTCTCCCAGGTTATCTCCAACCACACTGTTATCCTCCATGTCCTGATCCAAACTCAAGAAACGAAATTAAATGGCAACGAAGTTGTTGCGTCTGTCAGTGCGCAACTAGAATCTGCGCAGCGCAACTGTTTCAAGGTTGCGCAGGCTGATGTGATTGCGCGCTGTCAGAAACAACAACGAGAAAACAAAACAAAATGAAATAACTAAAATGAGGAATGTAAGCTAGCTAAAACTTAGCTGTGTTGTTCCCCGGCAACGGCGCCAAAATTTGATCGCGCGTCGTTGTGCGCGTCAAATATAATTCCTTCCTCTCCCACTAGTACAGCGGTTAAGTAAGGGTCGATCTCCACAGGGAGCAAGCAGTAAGTCTCAGCCAGTAACCTACACTTAAGAAAACGGGGGTTGCGTGAGTGATTGGGGGTTTTGCGCGATGCGCGAATAACAGCGAATATCGTAACTCAGGGAATTGCACTAGACGTGCGCAAGCAGTAGAGATGAAGTACTATATTTATGAGAAGTATTGGGCAGACAATCCTCTATGAATGCATTCCTTATCATTGACTCTAAAACACCTATAGTTTATGCTTTACTTGGGTTAGTGTCCGGTAAAGGCTTCCTAACACGTGCGCATGTTCCGTTCAAAGTTCATGTCCTATTAATCCTTAGAACTAGACTAAACAGCTGCGAATCCTGTCACAGTAGCAGCTGCCTATCCTAACTCGTTACTCCTAATCGTCACGGTAAGTTTGCGGTTCAAGGCTTCCCCTACTCATGCAACTAGTTTAACAGGTGACAAGCAAGCAACACAAGTAAGTTTGCGGTTCAAGGCTTCCCCTACTCATGCAACTAACTGTCTCAGCGCGCACAGAATTAATACAAGTAAATAAACTATGCATTAAGCTCAAGTCTCAAAGGTAATACATCATAGATTCATGCCCGACCAACACTAAGTGTTTAGCTAGACATGCTAGTGGTAAACATCATAAAATAGTAAATAACAACTACTGAATCCAAGAAAACGGTAGCAAACAGTGCGTGCAGTGTCTTCTCTCGGCTGGCGCAGTCGGCTGGCGCAACTCTCCTTGACAGGTCCGTGTGTTTTTCAGTTCTGCCGCGCAGTGCCTCTCGAATGTCACTGAGTGATGGTGTTCCGCCTCTCTGTGTTGTTTTGAAACCCTAGACTTTCTTTGTTTAAATAGTGCCCCAGGAAGTTCATCTTTTGGCAACTTCCAAGTCTGGTCACTGGGACTTTGCGCCTGGCGCACAGCATTGATTGGCGCAATCGGGTGGCGCACCTCTGCTGTCCTTCGCCATTTCTTCTTTTGTTTGCACCGCTAGCTCCACAGGCTGATCTTTCACTCCTAGAACGCTGCCTGTTAGCGCGTATCCGACTTAAGGACTCGTTCTGACCTGATATACAAAAATAGTGGAAACGAGTAATCTTGCCCATAAAATATTGCAAACAAGCATGGGTTTATGATCTAAATAACATGTATAACTAGGCTCTATCAGGATGCTGCATCCCCTTGAATATGTTGAAATGGATTTCTTCGCCATCAACCTCCATGGAGAGCGTGCCCCTCCACACGTCTATCTTTGTGCGCGCGGTCATCCGAAAAGGTCTGCCCAGTAGGATCTGCGCACTGCTGGTGCTTGCTTCACCCTCCATTTCTAGTACATAAAAATCTGCTGGGAACACCAGCTCTCCTACTCGCACAAGAACATCCTCTATCATGCCTGCAGGTTGTTTGCAAGACCGATCTGCTAGCTGAATGGTGAGACCTGCAGGCTTTAGTGGTCCAAGGCGCAATGTCGCATATAGGGAATAAGGTAACAAATTGATAGATGCGCCTAAATCAATTATGCAGTTGCTCACTGTGGTTTTACCTAAAGTGCATGGGATGGTGAACGTACCTGCGTCTCGGCACTTAGGTGGTACCTTATGTTGCACGATCGCTGAGGCCTGCGCATTTAGCATTACCTGTGCGCACTCGCCTTTCCTCCTCTTGTTTGTGCACAGCTCTTTTAAAAACTTGGCGTACCTGGGAATCTGCCGAACTGCTTCGATAAGGGGAATGTTGATTTCCACCTTGCTGAATAACTCGTATAGCTCTTTGTCCAGCGCTTCCTTCCTAGCCGATGGTGCCTGCACAGGAAAAAATGCAGGTATATTAGTACGATTCGTGCCCTTGCCTTTTAATTGCCTTATACCTGGCGCTTCGCCCTACTGGCTTGTGGCTGGCACTTCTGGTTGCGCATCTTGCTCTGGTCGCGCATTCTGTTCTGTTGGATCCGGGACTTGCGCAGCTGGTTGCGCGGGCGCCTTCGCGGTCTGCTCTGTTCCTATCGTGCGCCCAGTCCTCAGTGTCACTGCATTGACTCCTCCTTTGGGGTTCTGAATCACTTGCGAAGGCAGGTTGCCATCGCTCTTCTTTAGCTCATACACCGTGGTAGCAATCTGTGATAGCTGCTTTTCAATGGACTCGAACCTCTTGTCATACTTCTCGTCATTTTTGCGCACTGTGTCTGCTAGCTGCCCCACGATATCTTCCAAAGATCGCCTCGGTTGCTGGTTGTTATGCGCTGGTGCGTCAGTGCGGCAATGCGGTGGATTGTAGGGCGCAACTTGTTGCGTCTACTGTGGTGCGCGCTGATCCGTGGACTGCCTCTGGAAATTATTTTCCTCCTTCCATCTGAATCCATTTGCGGCTAGTCCAAAGCGCGGCTGATTCTGTCTTTGTGGTCCTCTGTTATCCCATCCTCCAAGAGCATTGACATCTCCAGTTTCTTCAAATAGTGTGGGACATTCATCAGTCTTGTGCTCGGTGGACCTGCAGAATTCACATACCTTTGGCGCAACTGGTTGTGCGCTTTGCGCACTCATCAACTTCTGCAGCATGGCCTTCATTTCCTTGATCTCAGCGCTTGTTTCTACCTGATGCACAGAACGAGCACGACTATTTTCAAGTGTTAGCTGATGTCGTACCTGCCCAGCAGAGTCTTCTATCAGCTGCCATGCGTCTTCTGGATACATGTTGCAAATGTCGCCTCCTGCGCATGCGTTCAATAACCTCAGCTCCATGGGTAGCAGTCCATTCAGGAAGTTCTCTATCAGCACATTTTGGGGCAGGCCATGATTGTAGCAGTTGGCCTCTAGCTCCCTGAAACGCTCGTAATACTCTGACAGTGACTCTCCTGTGCTCTGCCTTGGCGCGGCCAGTTCCCTCCTGAGTAGCGCGATCTTTGCTGCGGGATAGAATTTGTCCAAGAATTTCTTCTGCAGCTGCTCCCATGTGTGAATTGATCCTGCTAGTAAGTTCATCAACCAATGTCTGGCTGTATCACATAGTGAAAATGGGAATGCCTTCATCTTTAGCGCCTCATCGCTCTCCCCTTCTGTCTTCATGTTCTCGCAATTGACTAGGAACTCTCGCACATGCTTGACTGGATTTTCGTTGTTCATTCCGTGGAACTTGGGCATGTGATGAATGAGCGAGCTGTTGGAATCGTGGCTTTCTAAACTTCGCGTTTGTCCAATATTTGAATTGAATGGACAATCAATTGAATAGCAGAAAAGTAAAGAACACAAGTCTTTTAAAGTGGTTCGGTTATTTCTGCAAATAACCTACTCCACTCCCCAAGTAACTACTTGAGGCTTTTCTTATTAACGTTGGCTTTTCAATAGGATCTGCCAAAGAACCTGTACAATGGTTTTCAGTGGGCTAAACCAGAAACCCCTTTGTTTTCAGATCAACAAAGAAACTCACAACTTTGCTTTTGCAGGCTAAGCAACAACCTTGACGGTGTAGATTCTTTGTTGTGGGAGCACGTCTCTTTCTGCACAGGAGTTGGATTCAACTGATGAATCTGTGCAGAGTACTTCAAAGCTTCAGAGTATATGGCAGCGGGAAACTTTGCTTTGAAGGAGAAGGGAACTCTCGGGAAAGATTGAAAGTAGAAAATCTGCGAGAGTTGAGTTTGCCTTTTGTGCGCTTGTATGAATTTCAAGAATGGAAGAAGAAGTAGTTTCTTGTCAAGATTGTAAGGTATAGATATGGGAAAAGAGATGAACGGTTGTGTCGGTTTGTAATTTGAATTCAACAACCGCTTGCACCTTTTAACTTCTAAAGGATAAGCTTTGATTCAAATAACAAAACTGTCCTGAACTGTCAAGAAACTGCTAAGTGTGGAAACTGTTTAACTGACATGTAGCCTACATATGATAGTTACATGTAGTCCACATGCAATACCAAGTATATGAACTATCACTGTGATGTAGTCTACATACAGATTTCCATATGAAGTCTCCATTAGCACAAGCAGTTAACAATGTAACTTTATGTAGCCTACATCTGGATTCAGTATGTAGTCTACATTGCTAATGAGATTCCAGTTTCAACAAGATTACTTAATATCGTTTCAATATTGTTAATCATTGTTATCATCAAAACTAATGCAGGATAGAGATGAAACAATCTCCCCCTTTTTGATGATGACAACCATATAGCATGATTAATCAGTATTGAAATAATCTCCCCCTTTGTCAAAATCAAAAAGAATCAAACTCCCCCTGAATTAAAGCGGGGATATATTCTAAGTGACTTGATTAAAGGAAAAAGGTCATGAGGGCGTGGAATGGAACATCACGACCAAGGGACAGACGCTTTTCTTGTAAAAACGAAAGAACAAAATGACAGAATTTTAGTAGAGTGAAAAAAAAAAGTGACCTTAGTCCGAATCACTGATTTCCACATTGGAAGAGGAAGTACAACTGGAGGGACGCTTTCTCGAAGACATGGGCTCTTCTGTGAATCTGCTTGCAGAGGCTCGGTGGGTTTTTGGATTGGAAGGTCTATCCATAGGTATACCACCAACAGACACGGGAGGAGACTTTTCTTTGCCTTGGGACTTAAGGATTTTAGTGACAAGATCCTTACTGTGGTCCAAGAGGGCATAGATGGATAGAAAGTTGTTATTAACAGCTCTGTCCAACGTCTTAAGAGACCTTTGATATGTGTCCAGCTTCTGCATCAAGTCCTCCTCAAAGCCCTTGACCCTTCGCTTCTCCAAATCGATCTCATTCCTTAGAATTTGATGGAGCTCAGCGAAGTCATCATACTGCTTGAACAGGATAGTATAGAACTTATCCAGTTCTGCCTTTACCAAGGCCAGTATAGAGGCTGTGGAGGGAGATGATGAGGTAGAGCCATCAGCAGGAGAATTCTTCTGAGATTCCAAGAGGAGGGTCTTCAGTTCCTTGTTCTCAGCTTCGATCCTATCAAGCCTTTCTAACAAGGGTTGAAGATCAACTTGTGAAGATGAGCTAGCAGTCTGAGGAATCGGAGGAGGCCTGGAATCATTGCTGACTTGGATTACCAGATCAGTATAAGATCTCTCCATGTCCCGGAGCATATCCATAATAGGAGCAAGATCAACTGCATTAGACGAGTGTTGTAACCCTAAAGTCCCATAATCTGAGGACTTAGGCAACTGTCCAGAGGCAGCCTTGCTCTTGAAGATAGCTGAGCATGGGACCAGATCAATCACAGGGGCTGGTATGGGGACACCTTCCAGATACTTGGATGTTTTGGCAGACTTGTCATTGAAGTAACAGTCCACTTCATCACAGAATTGCCATCCAGTGTTGATGAAGTTGTCATAGCCATACGCAGATGTAGGCACCATAGGCCGTTCTCCAGACAAGGGAACTCCAAACTTTTCAAAGAAGATAGTGAACACATTACCAAATGGTAGATCAGTGTTTCTTTGTTTCTGACCCATGACCTTGGGTTCCGCCCAAATTTTAATAATCAACCGATACATGACATACGGAAGATCGATTAACTGTTCATCCCCTTGAATGATCTTAGCCGCAACCAACAGATTATAGTATGGTTCAAACTGCAACCGACCACCTCGAGGAAGGAAATTGTACATTAATATGTGAAGTACTAACCTTCCTAGCATAGGGGGCCTGGATAGAGTAATCCGTTCGCTGCCAAGATCCAAGCCGTCCATGACAACCTTTAGTGCCTCAGATGGGGACATGGATGTTTCAGGGTCCCATTCTGGGAAGCAGAAGTCACGACAGTCAGATCTGTCCAAGTCCAAAATATCAGCAATAATCTGGGGATTCAATTTGATGGAGACCCCCTTGACCATTGACTGGATCATCCCCTGATCATTAACCCTCAAGTTTGCAAAGAAGATTCGAACCAAATCTTGGTAACAGTTGCGAGGATTAGCAACAATAGAGTTCCAAGAGCGAAACTTCCCTTTCAAATTGAGTGTTGGGAACGAGTCCAGGTCGTAGGCGTATCCATGTTGGACTTGACGATCTTTGAACTTGTGGTTGAAGAGCTGAAGGTGAGTAGTGCTGACGAAGTTGTCAGGATGAAGTGAAGATTCTTCCCCATCAACTCTCGCTTTCTTGGACCCACTAGAAACGATTTCCTTTCCAGGGCGCTTCTGAGCATGACGAGGGGACTCAAACTCCACATGTTCTTCAACTCTGCCGGTATGATCCTCCTGAGACACATGCGTCGCCTTAGTCTGACGACTGGCGCCGCGGGTCTTTCCTGACCTAGATCCCTTTTGAGTCATTTTGTGATGAAGGGAGTAAGGGTGAGGAATGAAAGTCCCTTTTAAAAAGGAAGTAAAAAGGAGGTTACGGGGAGTTAAACGGAGGTTATGGGGAGTTTAAAGGCGGTTTAGCAGAGAGTGGGCCAAAGAGGTTTGAGCAAGAAAGTAGTGGGAGGTTAAGATGTAACTTGATCTGATTTTATCCCACTAATTTCTAACCGTTTGACCAACCCATTTTTAACCGTTGGAAACTGTTAGAGTGACTGGTGAATGCCAGTGACATTTCCAATCGTTGGACAGGTTGTGGGCTTCATCAAATATTCCGAATGAAGTCTACATTGTAACTATAGAGTGTAGGAGATTTAATCATAAGCTACCTTTAGACTTCTTCAAGATCAACCATTCCAAGTTCTCTCCGTAAGAATGAAAATCTGTCTTTATCAAGGGGCTTAGTAAAGATGTCAGCAAGTTGTTTTTCAGTACAAACAAACTTGACACATATATCTCCTTTCGCAACATGATCTCTAAGGAAATGATGCCTTAGATCAATGTGCTTAGTTCTTGAATGAAGAACAGGATTTTCTGAAATACTTATTGCACTTGTGTTATCACAGAATATAGGAATTTGTGAATAACATAGCCCAACATCTTTCAATGTTTGTTTCATCCAAAGGACTTGGGCGCACGCACTAGCTGCTGAAACATACTCAGCTTCAGCAGTTGACAAAGCAACTGAATTTTGTTTCTTGCTGTTCCATGATACTAAGGATGATCCTAAGAAAAAGCAGTTCCCACTTGTACTTTTTCTATCAACCTTGTATCCAGCAAAATCAGCATCTGAATATGCTATTAGATCAATAGTTGATCCTTTTGGATACCATATACCAAGAGATGGGGTATATCTTAGATATCCAAGAATTCTCTTTAGAGCACGCATGTGTGATTGCTTAGGATCAGATTGATATCTAGCACACAAGCATACGCTAAACATAATGTCTGGTCTCGATGAGGTAAGGTAAAGTAGACTCCCGATAATACTTCGATAAAGTTTGATGTCTACTGATGCACCTTCTTCATCTTTACAAAGACTTATGCTAGTACTCATAGGAGTAGGATATGTCTTTTGACTATCCTTGTCAAATTTTCTAAGTAACTCTTTAGTATACTTAGTTTGACTCAATAGAATGCCTTCTTCAGTTTGTTTAACTTGAAGTCCTAGGAAGAAATTCAATTCTCCCATAGAAGACATCTCAAATTCCTCTTGCATGAGTTTCTCAAATTCAGCGCACAATTTCAAAATTGTAGCACCAAAAATGATGTCGTCCACATAAATTTGGACTATGATCATTTCTTTACCATCATGTTTGGTAAATAGAGTATGATCAATTGCTCCTCTTTTGTAACCTTTCTTAATAAGAAAAGTTGTCAATCTTTCATACCATGCTCTAGGAGCTTGTTTTAGACCATAAAGAGCTTTCTTTAGTCTATAAACATATTCAGGATTACCAGGATCCTCAAATCCAGGAGGCTGTTTAACATAGACTTCTTCCTTAATGACTCCATTTAGGAAGGCACTTTTGACATCCATTTGATAGAGTTTCATATTCATATGACTTGCTAATGCACATATCATACGAATAGATTCAAGTCTAGCAACAGGAGCATAAGTTTCATCATAGTCTATGCCTTCTTGTTGATTGTAGCCTTGTGCTACTAATCTAGCCTTATTTCTTATAACATCTCCATCTTCATTTAACTTGTTCCTAAATACCCACTTTGTACCCACAATAGGATAATTAATGGGAGGAGGAACAAGTTCCCATACATTATTTCGGACAAATTGATCCAATTCTTCTTGCATGGCCAATATCCAATCAGGATGTGGTTCTGCTTCTTTGAAGTTCTTTGGTTCAATGTTTGAGATGAAGGCTGTCCATTGACATGTTTCATCAAGGACATTCCTTCTTGTCCTTACAGGAAGGTCTGCTGGACCAATGATCTGCTCCATAGGGTGATCACGGTGTTCCTTCCAAACTTTTGGGAGATTTATACCATCATCAACAGCATGATTATCATCAAGTGTTGAAGATGTAGTGCAGGGTGTCAAACCTTCATGATTTCTATCTTTTGGAAGACCAATGATGGATTCATCAAAAGCGACATGCATAGATTGTTCCACTTTAAATGTTCTCAGGTTATAAACTCTATAAGCCTTAGAATTTGTGGAATAACCTATGAAGATACCTTCATCACTTTTAGAATCAAATTTTCCAAGATGATCCTTTTCATTTAAGATGAAGCATCTTGCTCCAAAAACTTTAAAATAGGAAATTCTAGGTTTCTTCCCATGATATAGTTCATATGGAGTCTTTTGTAGATGATTTCTAAGATGTACTCGGTTGATAATATAACATGAGGTGTTCACAGCCTCAGCCCATAAATATTTAGGCAAGTTATTTCCGAGAATCATACATCTTGTCATCTCTTGAAGAGTTCGGTTTTTCCTTTCCACCACTCCATTTTGTTGTGGTGTTCTAGGATTAGAAAAGTGATGTTGAATTCCTTTTTCTTTACAGAATTCTTCAAACACTTCACTATTGAACTCTCCACCTTGGTCACTTCTTATTTTGATGATTTTATCATTCTTTTCATTGCATACAAGATTATAGAACTCCTTGAAACATTCCAAGGCTTCATTCTTATGTGCAAGAAAATATACCCAAGTATATCTAGAATAATCATCAACAAGAACGAAAGCATAGGATTTTCCACTTATACTTTTGACATCCACTGGTCCAAACAGGTCCATGTGGATTAAGTCAAGTGGCTTAGACGTGGTTATGTCTTTCTTGCTTTTAAAGGAGGTTTTGTGTTGTTTACCCTTCTGGCATGGACCACACAATCCTTCCTTTTTGAAACTTGTCTCAGGAAGTCCTCTCACTAACTTATTCCTTTGGAGGAACTTCAGGAGATCATAGTTGACATGACCAAGACGCTTATGCCACAATTGACATGTGCTTTCGGTAGTGGCTGATAGGCATACATTGGATGAGGATATGTTCATATCTAATTTATAAACATTTCCTATCCGTAACCCTTCAATGGTTTGTCCTTTAACTGAATCATGAATAATACAGTTATTAGGAGTGAAGGTTACTTTGTATCCTTTGTCACATAGCTGGCTAACACTAATGAGATTATGCTTTAGATGAGAGACTAACAGCACATCCTCAATTAGTAATGAATTTTCACCAGTTATGTTACCAATCCCAATGATCTTTCTTTTCTTATCATTACCAAAAGATACGGTCCCACCATTGTAGGACTTGAAAGATGAAAACATGGTTTTATCCCATGTCATATGGCGTGAACATCCACTGTCCAAATACCAACTTTTGGTATTGACATCCTGCAATAGGTGAGGAGATGCATTTAAGGAACCCTAACTAATATGGGTTCTCTTGACTTTATAAGAGTGTCTGGTAGGTATTCTTTAGGAATCCATACCCTATGTATCCTAGGTGTGATCTTAGAAGCATGTCTAGAGTGTGACATCCTAGAGGAGTTTCTTATTTTATTTACAGGCTTCCTCCTTTTCCTAACATGTGGCCTACATAAGTTATTCTCATGTTGCCTACATGTATCAGTGATACGTGATTTGTGCAGACTTTGCTTTCGTCCATTCCTGACATGTAGCCTACATGAACGAGTGGCATGTTGCCTACATGCAGCATTGTTATGACGTTTATGCAAAGTTTGACTTGGCCTATCTATCACATGGAGGTTACATGCGTGATCGTTTTGTTTCCTACATGTATTGTGAATCTCATGACAGGTATAATCTGATTGCCTACGTCTACGTGGGCTAATCTGATTGTACTTGGATCGATCATTTATATGAGTCTTACTGATCCTTTGTCTAGTATCAATAGTTGTTGATACACGGGTTTTCTCAACTTGATGACCTGATTCCTTAGCCATTTTAGGAATAGTATGGTGAACAAAGGTTTGTTCAGGAAGTTGTTCTCTTGTGTCAGTAGATCTTACAAACTTAATGGGAGTGATATTTCCACCCTTTTTGATGGAGTGATCATAGCCAATCCCATGTTTGTTGTCGACAGATCGTTGGACATCCAAGAGATCATTTAAGTCACAAGTACCTTTGTTAAGATTTGAAATTGTATCTTTCAATTTCGTATTTTCTTTAACAAGGGTACTTTTCTCACTACGGAGTGATTTTACTTCCTCATACAATTCCTTGTATCTATAATATAAATTAAAATATGCATTGGATGCTTCATCAAATGAGAAATTTGAGGGATCATTACTTACTTGATCGTCTTTATTTGCCATAAGACATAGGTTTACTTCATCCGTTGAAGTTGCTTCTTCATCTTCACTTGATTCATCCCAAGTGGTGACTTTGAAAGATTTTTCTCCCTTTTCAAAGTTCTTCTTCTTTAAAGTGCATGTATTTTTATAATGACCCTTTTTACCACAGTTGTGACATACAACTTGTGATGGATCAGTTTTCTTTCCTGATCTCTTTCTCAGGAATTGCTTGAATTGTCTAGTGATTAATGCGATATCATCATCATCATCATCACTGTCAAATTCTATCTTTTCGGATTTGAATGCTATTGTCTTTGGTTTGATAGGTTCTGGTTCAAAACCTTCCAAATCAATCTCATGAGTCAAAAGTGATCCAAGTAGATCCTGTAGACTTAACACATTCAGATCTTTACTCTCAACGATGGCAGTAACTTTTGGTTGCCATGTTCTAGGGAGACTTCGCAAAACCTTTCTGACTTTTTCATGGTTTGCGTAGGTCTTCCCGAGAGATTGAAGAGAGTTGGTGATGGATGTAAATCTTGTGAACATGCTTGTTATGTTCTCATCCTTTTCCATCTTGAAGAGTTCATATGCTCTTACAAGTCTATCAATTTTCTGCTGCTTAACTTGAGAGGTTCCTTCATGGATGACCTCTAAGTTTTCCCATATCTCCTTTGCGTTTTCACAAGTTAGAATACGCTGGAGTTCAACATCACAGAGTGCACAAAAGAGTATTGTCTTAGCCTTGGCATTCAAGGTAAGTTTTCTTTTGTCATCCTCAGTGAGTTCGGAATCTTTCTTAGGTCTCCAATTTGGTTCCTCCTTTGTACCAGCATCTTTGACGGGAACAAAAGGACCTTGTTTTATTATTTTCCATAGATCTACGTCTATACTCTGGAAATACACTTCCATACGTGTTTTCCATAAGGAGTAATTGTCTCCATTAAAGAATGGAGGTCTGGATATTGAAAGTCCTTCTACTGGATTAGCGAAGTTTGCCATAGCGAGTGATTCACCGTTTTGAAGCAAAACCAAAGTGAATCAACCTGCTCTGATACCAATTGTTGGAATCGTGGCTTTCTAAACTTCGCGTTTGTCCAATATTTGAATTGAATGGACAATCAATTGAATAGCAGAAAAGTAAAGAACACAAGTCTTTTAAAGTGGTTCGGTTATTTCTGCAAATAACCTACTCCACTCCCCAAGTAACTACTTGAGGCTTTTCTTATTAACGTTGGCTTTTCAATAGGATCTGCCAAAGAACCTGTACAATGGTTTTCAGTGGGCTAAACCAGAAACCCCTTTGTTTTCAGATCAACAAAGAAACTCACAACTTTGCTTTTGCAGGCTAAGCAACAACCTTGACGGTGTAGATTCTTTGTTGTGGGAGCACGTCTCTTTCTGCACAGGAGTTGGATTCAACTGATGAATCTGTGCAGAGTACTTCAAAGCTTCAGAGTATATGGCAGCGGGAAACTTTGCTTTGAAGGAGAAGGGAACTCTCGGGAAAGATTGAAAGTAGAAAATCTGCGAGAGTTGAGTTTGCCTTTTGTGCGCTTGTATGAATTTCAAGAATGGAAGAAGAAGTAGTTTCTTGTCAAGATTGTAAGGTATAGATATGGGAAAAGAGATGAACGGTTGTGTCGGTTTGTAATTTGAATTCAACAACCGCTTGCACCTTTTAACTTCTAAAGGATAAACTTTGATTCAAATAACAAAACTGTCCTGAACTGTCAAGAAACTGCTAAGTGTGGAAACTGTTTAACTGACATGTAGCCTACATATGATAGTTACATGTAGTCCACATGCAATACCAAGTATATGAACTATCACTGTGATGTAGTCTACATACAGATTTCCATATGAAGTCTCCATTAGCACAAGCAGTTAACAATGTAACTTTATGTAGCCTACATCTGGATTCAGTATGTAGTCTACATTGCTAATGAGATTCCAGTTTCAACAAGATTACTTAATATCGTTTCAATATTGTTAATCATTGTTATCATCAAAACTAATGCAGGATAGAGATGAAACACGAGCTCCTTAGTTCAAAATGTCCGTCTGGCGGAAGCACGATGCACCATGGCTGGTTAACTGTGATTGGGGCTGACATCTCGCGCACTGTTCTGCGTCGCGCAGCTTGTCGCGCGGGTGGCGCATTATACAGTTCAGCGGCCATCCTTGCTTCAACCTCGCGCTGCACTTCCTCTCTGAACAGGGCTGCGCGGTTATGTGCTCTTGCTTCCTCTGGGGTTCTGTCCCCTAAGTTGTCTCCAACGACACTGTTATCCTCCATGACTTGTTCTATATCTCAAAGAAAACGAAATTAAAAGATAATTAATGCTGCTGCGTCTGTCAGTGCGCAACTAGAATTTGCGCAGCGCAACTGTTTCAAGGTTGCGCAGACTAATGGTGATTGCGCGCTGTCAGAAACAACAACGAGAAAACAAAACAAACTAAAAAATAAGTGGTTACTAAAAAGGATTATATTTCGCGCGTCGTTGTACGCGTCAAATATAATCCTTCCTCTTCCACTAGTACAACGGTTAAGTAAGGGTCGATCTCCACTGGGAGAACGCAGTTCAGTTTTAACCAGTGACCTACACTTACGAAGATTGGGGGGTGTGAGTGATTGGGGTTGCGCTATGCGCGAGTAAATAGTCGTAAACGCAGGAATTGCACTAGACGTGCGCAGGCAGTAGAGATTAAGTACTATGACTATGAGAAGTATCGGCGCAGACAATCCTCTATGAGTGTATTCCTTATCATCGACTCTAAATGTCTATAGCTTGATTTTACTAATGTTAGTGTCCGATCAAGGCTTCCTAACATGTGCGCATGTTCCGATCAAAGTTCATGTGCTATTAATTCTTGAACTAGGCTAAACAACTACGAATCCGATCAAAGTAGTAATTGCGTATCCTAGCTCGTTACTCCTAGTTGGCACCGTCAGGCTATTCAACTAGTTTAACATACAGCAACAAGCAACACGAGTAAGATTGCGGTTCAAGGCTTCCCCTACTCATGTAACAAGCTGCCAACAATGTGCACAGAATTAATATAAGCAAGCAAGCTATGCATTAAGCGCAAGTCTCAAAGGAAATACTCATAGATTCATGCCCAACCGATACTTAAGAGTTTAGCTAGACATGCTAGTGGTAAACATCATAGAAACAGTAAATAATAACTAAGGTGTCCAAGAAAACAATAGCAAACAGTGCGTGCAGGTTGCCCTCAGCAGGCTCGTGTGTTTTCCAGCTCTGCTGCGCAGTGCCTCCTGGGTGTACGAATTGTGAATCCGTGATGATGGAATCTCTCTCAAACCCTAGCCTTCCTCTTCTTTATATACTGCTCAGAGGCTCATCCTTGGCAACTTCCAAATCTGGTCGTGTCAGGATTTGGAAACACCACCATCTGCGCCTGGCGCACGGCATCTGCTTAGCGCAATCGGTTAGTGCACCGTGGTCGACTCTGCCAATTCTTCTGTTTGCGCCACTAGCTCCGTAGGCTGTGTGATGCGCGTCCTAAACGCTGCCTGTTAGCGCGTATCCGACTTAGGCCCTCGTTTTGCCCTGCAATACAAAAACACTGGAAACCAGTAATCTTGTACATAAAATAATGCAAACAAGCATAGGGTTATGATCTAAATAATGCGTATAAATAGGCTCTATCACCCGCTCTTTCTCATCATTACCCTTTCAGCGCGAGGCAGGATAGGGGTTACCCACCCATTCCCGGTTACTCGGACTAGAGATAGGACGGTTTGTTTTTCCGTCCCACCACTGCATAACACTGCAATGATGGAGTCAATGTCGCCTCTCATAACTCGAAGCACCAACCTTCACAAATACAGTGCACTACGCGAATAATCCTTTGAACCTCCAAATGAATGCCAAGTCCCTCTAGGACATTTCTATCAACTCCACATCCTGAAATATCTCAGCTCAAAAGCACATATAACATTAAAGCGCAAGCATCACAATATTTTGGAATTCATGGAAAGCATACATATCAAAACTTCAAAGAGAAGGCATCATCTCATAAAATAAGCATTTACATCACAGCACAATGTGTCATCTCATTAATCCAGCAACAACTCAATAGCATAATCCTCATAAACATGGCAGCAAATGCTCACAAACTCAGCAACTCATAAAAAAAAAACTAACGTGCTCTACTACTAACTAATGCAAGCTAACAAAGGCACACATGATGAACATAGGATGCATACTATCTTTCCACCCCACACTTGAATCGAACCGTGTCCTCATGGTATAATCTAGGGTAAGGAAAGAAAGCTCATTCAAGATTCACAGAAGCATTAAGCTACTAACAAGGCTAAACTAATGTAGATAAAAAAAAAGTCAGAAAGAATGGCGCCCCAAGAAGACATTAAATTGCGCGCCCCAAGAAGACAAGAAGTTACTAAAGTGTGAAGCTGGAGCGGAGCGTAATGTTGCCCGGAGGCACTTAACTCACTGAGATGGAAAACTCAAAAGATTGCTATTCAAACAACTAAGACTCTAATGACTTCTAACATGCATGACTCTCTTAAACACTAAATAGACTCACACTAAAACTCTAAAATTAAGCACCGGGTTGCCTCCCGCAAGCGCTTTTGTTTAACGTCTTTGGCTCGATGATACCTTCCATTTAAGCTCATGCCGGTTTGGCCAAATGGAACTCCTCATCATGTAGGATATCGGGTGGAACATCAAGTGGAATATCAGGTGGAATGGTAGGCTTGAGGTGCTCCGTCAAGGGCTTTAATTGAATATCCGGGGGCTGCACAACAGATGGGGCGAGGATAGTTTTATTGCACAATTTAATGGCATTGATATCATACCTAGGGATGTCATAGATTAATTGCCCAGCAGCAATCTCCTTGGTGTTCAGCCCCTCTTTGGTGTCTAGCTCCGATATGTTGTGCCCACATTGTATGATTGTTGCATTTTCAATGTTGTTCAGGGCTTGTGTATCTGCAAAGTCAGGAAGGAATTGCATAGGCTTATGAATGTTAAAGTTGATCACTTCCCCTTCTACCTCCATGGAGAGATCACCCTTATGTATATCAATTTTCATCTTCGTAGTTGCCATAAATGGTCTCCCTAGTAGAATTGGTGAAGACCCTCTCTCATCCTCCATCTTGACAACATAAAAATCTGCAACCAATGAAAGTGTTCCTACCTGCACTAGCACATCAACAACAAGACCCTCTGGCTTTGTGCACGATCTATTAGCCATTTGAATTGTAAAATCAGTGGGTCTAAGAGGACCGACATACAATGTTTCATATAAGGAATAAGGCAAGATATTAATCGAGGCACCCAAATCCAACATGCAATTATCCACTTGAACATCATTAATTATGCATGGAATTGTAAAGATACCTGGATCCTTACATTTCGGTGCTACCTTGGATGGAAGAATGGCCGAGATGTTGGGGTTGAGATTTACTTGCTCAAGACCTCCTTGTCGAGCGGTGCACAAATCTTTAAAAAACTTGCCATACTTCGGAATGTGCTTGATTGCGTCGAGAAGTGGGATTGTGACTACCATCTTGCTGAATAGCTCTAGCAGCTCTTGATCCATTGCTGGGCTCTTCTTTGCTTGGGATATCTGCATAGGAAATGGAAGGGGAGAGTTAGTTTGGCAAAATTCAGAATTTGAGGTAGGAGATACCGCGCCGTATGAAGACATTATTCGCGCGCCAGATGAAGACATTAAGGGTCCGCGCGCCTTGCTGATGTTCTCTTGGGGCGCTGCACACTCTATTTCGGTTTCTTGTCTCGCCTCTTCTGCAATTTTCCTTCCACTTATCAAAGTGACTGCACAGACATTTCCTTTTGGATTGGGAATTGTTTGTGAGGGAAGCTTTCCTTTGTCCTTGTCATTCTTCAATTCGGACACGGTAGCCGCCAGTTGGGACATTTTCTTAGATAACTCAGCTATGGTGCTATCGGTCTTGGCTTGATTATTTTGCATAGTCATCGCCATCTCTTTAACAACTTCCTCTAATGACTTCCCTTGATTAACATTGCTCGGTCCAGCTTGGTTGGGATTGAAATTGCGCCTTTGCTGAAATTGACCATTGATATTACCATTTCCATTGTATCTCTCTTGTTGGTGAAATGGTGGGCGGTAGGCTTGACCTTGTCCTTGGTTCTGATTCTGATTTTTTCCTTGATTAAATCCTCCTTCATTCCTCCAACTGAAACCGTTAGCTGCAAGTCCGAATTGCCTTGGCGCTTGCCTATTGTTGAACTGCTGGAATCCTCTCATAGCATTGACATCAGCGGCCTCTTCCTCATGTAGGCTAAGACATTCATCTGTCTTGTGGCTCGCAGCGCCACAAAGTCCACAAGCTTTAACTTCACTGACTTGGCCAACCATAATTTTCTGCACCATTTGCTTAAGCTCCTTGATTTTATTGGCCATTTGATTTGTGTTGGACTCCACTTGTGAGACATTCCTTGTCCTACCGGTCTCATCTCTTCTACCGGTGTCTTCCCTGAATCTAGCACTCTCGGCATGCTCATTCATCAAGTCTCGCACCTCAGCCGGTGTCAAATTCATAACCGTGCCACCTGCTGCTGCGTCTAGCAACCTCCTCTCCAAAGGTCTCAATCCATCCAGTAGATATTCTACAAGCACTTCCTCTCTCATATTCCAATTGCAACAACTTTGCTCCAAAGCACTGAATCTTTCCATATACTCATACAAAGACTCAATTGGCCCTTGTCTCATGTTGGAAAGCTCTCTCCTTACCTGGGCAGCTTTAGCAGGGGGGATAGTATTTATCAAGAAACTTCCTTTGCATTTGCTCCCAAGTTCTAATGCTTCCTGAAGGCAAAGATAAAAACCAAGTTTTTGCAAGGTCAGTGATGAGCAGACAAATAACCTTTTATTTGTCCACATTTTTCACTTACTTCTTGTTTGTTCCGCAATTCTATAAAGCCATTTGATGATTTCTTCGTCCATTTCAGGTTAAACTTATATATCTCACGATACGAAATGGCCCGAAGAAAATCTAGTCTAATTATGGTCGATGGAGATCAAAAAAAGGAAGTCTGAGCAAACTGCAGAAGTGATTCGGCCGAATCATAAGTGATTCGCCCACCAGCTTGACCGAATCACTCTCAGCTGCGCGAATTGACCTGATCCGGGGAAATTCCTGAAGGTTTGACCGAATCACATAATGGGTATGACCGAATCAAAAGTGATTCGGCCAAGAAAAGTGATTCGCCCAGTCCGAGACCACCACTGAACAGATGATTCGGCCGAATCAGAGGTGATTCGCCCAGAGGTGCCCGAATCAGTTTAGCTCCACAAGACGTTTGACCGTATCAAAACAAAGACGTTTGACCGAATCAAAAGTGATTCGGCCAGGATAAGTGATTCGCCCAAACTCAAGACACCACTGAACAAAAGCTTCGAGCGAATCACATGGACATTGACCGAATCAAGTGATTCGGTCACTTCGGGCACTTATTGGAAATCTTCACAAAGTATAAATAGAAGGAGATAGAAGTGAAGAAAAGGAGCTTCCACTTTTTGCAACCCTAGGCGACAAAAACTCAAAGAAGACCAAGCTTGATGGAAGATTGAAGCTTCGATTGAAGATTCTACATCATCCTCTCCTAAACCCTAGCTTTGTATTTACATTTATGCTTCCCTTAGTTGTCATGTATTTGTGCACACTCATTATGAGTGAGTAGTTACTTTTGTGGTTGGGGATTAAATGGATCCCCTAGGATTGGATATGATGTAGAACTCTAACTTATTGCATTGAATGAAGGTTGGTTTGATTATATTGTGCCCAAGCTATGTATTCATTGTATGCACACCAAGTGTTTGACGAAATGCTTAAGTGAGTATGCTTGGTTAGAACCTCTAAGGAAGGAGCGAGAGTTGAACTTAGGATGTTTCATAGCTATTGTATGATTATAGATGGAGTGTTTGTGCGTGAGAGCGACATGCATTCTTGACATTAGGCTAAGTCTTGAGCGGATTTGAGTAACCGACCAATAGACCGAGAGGGTGCGGTTATGGGACTCAAATTCTACACGGTTCAATAGAATGAGAGTTTCAGAACCATGTCATTTATGTATCCTCTCCATTCTAGGGAAGGAGCGAGAGTTGAACCTAGAGCGGATGATGCATTAGCCTTGCTTTTATCAACCAAATGTAGTTCATGCATGTATTAGTGAGTTATTTCATTTCCTCATATCTTAGGGGGGAAGTTGAATCCCTAGTCACCCTTTTTATTCATTAAGTAGAACTCAAGAATATTATTTGTCTTTAGTGCTTGCTAGAGATACCTCTATAGGAGGACAAAAACCCCCCCAAAAACCGTAGACTTACAATAGTAGCATTGATTAGTTGTCAATTAGTCTAAGCTTTTCCCTTGGGTTCGATCCGAGGTCACTCGGTTATAAATATTGTTTGATATTTGCGTGACTAGAATAGCACTTCATTTTGCTTGCCTAAAACGCCAACGTCAAAATGGCGCCGTTGCCGGGGAATTAGCCATTAGACTAGATTTCTAATTAGTATTACTTTTAGTTAGTTTACTTCACTTTTTTTCTTTTATTTAGTTGTCGTAATTGCTTGCGTGCGTGTTATTCTTGTTTGTCTCTATTAAAGTTCACACTTATAAAAGCTCTCTTTGATTGCTTCATACGTGTTTGAATGCAAACTAGAGCAAAGAGCAAGAGAGTACAAGAACAAGCTTCTACCTCAACTACAAGCCAACCTTCTCATCCCTCCGCTTCACACGAGCTTCACACTCCTCATTTGGATACTCCTTCGCCTACACGAGCCGGACAACCGGGAAATATGGATCCACAAATCCCTAGAAGGCAAGGAAATGCTCCCCTTCCGCAAGAGGAAGAAGAAAGACCGGTTGGGGCATACATCGCCCCAACCATTGGACATTATGGTTCCCCAATTTCCTTACCGGGAGGAGAAGACCAAGAATTTGAAATCAAGTCCGCCCTCCTCCATATGGTGGCCGCACATCAATTTTGATGGGTATGGAAACCCAAATGCACATTTGGCCCAATTTACGGAGCTATGCCGCACATACAAAATGCCGGGCATCCAACAAGAGTGGGTATACATGAAGGTTTTTCCGTTCTCACTTTCCGAGAAATCTAAAGATTGGTTGATGAGTCATGAACCGGATACATTCAATACTTGGGAGGGACTAGCACAAGCCTTTTTAATCCAATACTTCCCTCCCGCCAAGACAAAGAAGATTCGGGATAGAATCAACCAATTTACTCAACGTGACGATGAAACCTTCTATGAGGCGTATGAGCGTTTCAAAGAGCTTCAAAGAGATTGCCCTCATCATGGATTCAACAAGTGGCAATTATTGCAAAGCTTTTACGATGGGATGGACCAAGATGCAAGGAACCATATGGACCATGCGAGTAATGGAGCAATGATGGACTTAACGGCTACCGATGGTTTCAAGATCATCGAAAAGATTGCACGAAATTCGCATCAATGGGGTGGTGAAAGGAACCACTTGAAGAAAAAGAGCAAGGAGGAAACCTCTAAAGCCGTAACAAAGGAAGATTTCAACACCCTTGCAAAGATGGTAAATTCCTTGGCACAATCTATTGGGAACATGAATTTGAACAAGAGAAGAGAACATCCGCAAGCTTGTAGCATATGCGCTAACCCGTCGCATGACGAAGATTCTTGCACCGCCAAACATGCGGATGAATTTGAAGATGTTAACTATCTTGTGAGGAACCAAGAGAGAGCTTATGTGCCACCTCAGTCAAGTTGGTATCAACCAAGAAATCCTCCCTACCAACCAAGGAACCCTCCTCAACATGTAAGATTCCATGAAGACCCAAACTTTCCGAGGAGAGCGCCCATCAACAATGAGCCAAAGCCTACACCTCCGGGATTTCCACCAAGGAAACAATTGCAAGCTCCTTACCAAAGAAATGAGGAGAGGCCTAGCCAAGAGGAACCATCCCTATTATCCATTGTCGCGCAATTGGCCGCAACTCAAGCTCAACAACAAAAAGATAACCAACTCATCCTCCAAAGACTCGACCAATTGCAAGCACATAACAAAATGCTTGAGACACAAATTTCTCAACAAGCGAGTTCTTCCTCAAAATATCAAGGGAAATTGCCTTCTCAACCGGATGTGAACTCTTCCGAAACCATAAATGCCATCACCCTAAAGAGCGGAAGAGTCTTAGGAGAACCCCAAGCGAAGACCAAAGTTGCCAACACAACCGTTGAAGTTGAGAAAGAAGGGTCTTCATCTCAAGAGAAGGTTGAGAAGAGAGGAAAAGAAAAAGCTCAAGAGCCCGCTCCATATGTGCCTCCCATTCCATTTCCGCAAAGATTGAAGAAGAAGAAGGAGGACACACATTTCAAACGCTTTGCGGATATCTTGAGCAAACTCCAAGTGACTCTCCCCTTCACGGAGGTACTAACTCAAATGCCTACTTATGCAAAATTTCTTAAAGATATTATATCGCATAGGAGAGAAATGCATGAAATTGATCACGTAGCTTTGGATGCTAATTGTAGCGCTATTATTCAACATAACATGCCTAGAAAGCTAAATGATCATGGTTCATTCTCTATTCCTATTGCTATTGGTGATTTTTGCATAGATAGTGCATTGTGTGATTTGGGAGCTAGTATTTCTTTGATGCCATTTTCCTTGTTTCAAGAACTTGACATGGGTGAACTCACTTCTACATCCATAAATCTTAGATTGGCGGATAGATCATCTAGGTTACCTAAGGGTATTTTAGAGGATGTTCCAATTAGAGTAGGGAAATTTTATGTTCCCGTTGACTTTTATGTGCTTGAAATGGATGAGGATCGTGAAATTCCTATCATACTAGGAAGGCCTTTCTTGAATACGGTAAAAGCCGTTATTAATTTTGGAGAGGGAGTTATAGAACTAAACTTGGGAACCGACAAAATTAAATTTTACTTGAAAAAGGGTTTAAATGCTCCTAATAGTTCTATGGATTGTCATTTGCTTGAAATAAATGATGTTTGTGATGTTTTTGATGCCCATGATGAGTTGACAAATTTTGAGTACGAGTTGCTCACCAAAGATAGTGGTAGTCCATCTTTCGCCTCGTTGATGAATCTTGAGGATGGTAACAATCTCGATGAGGACACCATTGAAGAAGATACACGAAAAGGTAAGGAATTCGGTGAGGGGTTGAAACCCCTTCCACCGAATCTAAGGTATGAATTCCTCGGACCAAACAATTCACTACCCGTGATTATTGAAGCATCTCTTGATGAATGTGAGACCTCTAAGCTTATGCATGTGTTGCAATTGTATAAGGGTGCTATTGGGCATTCCATTGATGATTTGAAAGGGATTAGCCCCAAGGTTTGCATGCATAGGATAAAACTTGAGGAGAATGTGAAACCTAGTCGCGAATTTCTTAGGCGATTAAATCCTAAGCTTGGTGAGGTTGTGTTGAAAGAAGTGACTAGGTTAAGAGATGCGGGAATAATTTACTCGATCCCCGACTCCGAATGGGTGAGCCCAATTCATGTGGTGCCTAAGAAAGGCGGGCTCACCGTTGTGGAAAATGATAAAAATGAATTGATCCCTACGCGCACGGTCATGGGGTGGAGGATGTGCATAGACTATAGGAAATTAAACAAAGCCACCAAGAAAGATCATTTCCCAATTCCTTTTATTGATCAAATGTTAGAAAGATTAGCGGGACATGAATATTTTTGCTTTCTAGATGGTTTTAGTGGTTTTTTCCAAATTCCCATCCACCCCGATGACCAAGAAAAAACAACATTTACTTGCCCCTATGGCACTTTTGCATATAGGAGCCTTTTGGTCTTTGTAATGCGCCGGGTACTTTTCAAAGATGCATGATGTCCATATTTTCCGAATTTCTTGAAAATTCCATGGAAGTGTTTATGGATGATTTTTCGGTGCATGGATATTCTTTTGATGATTGTCTTACAAATCTTTCACGTGTTTTGGCTAGGTGCATTGAGATGGACTTAGTCCTCAATTGGGAGAAATGCCATTTCATGGTGAAAGAAGGCATAGTTTTGGGACATCGTGTTTCAAAAAGAGGGATCGAACTCGATAGAGCTAAAATCGACGTGATTGAAAAGTTGCCACCTCCAAGGGACGTTAAAGGAATTAGAAGTTTTCTCGGGCATGCGGGCTTTTATCGAAGGTTTATTAAGGATTTTTCAAAGATAGCAAAGCCCCTCACAAATCTTCTACGCAATGAGGTGGAATTTACTTTTGATGAGCCTTGTCTTGAGGCATTTGAAGTATTGAAGCAAGCTTTGGTGACCGCACCTATTATTCAAGCAACGAATTGGGATTTACCATTCGAAATGATGTGCGATGCAAGTGATAGCGCCATTGGAGCCGTCTTGGGTCAACGAATCGATAAGCGCCTCCACGTAATCTATTACATTAGTAAGGCCCTTGACTCTACCCAAGCAAACTACTCAACATCGGAGAAAGAAATGCTAGCCATTGTCTATGCCTTTGAAAAATTTAGGCAATACTTGATTGGTTCTAAAACAATAGTCTACACGGATCATGCCGCCATCAAGTATTTGGTTTCTAAGAAGGAAGCAAAGCCTAGACTTATCCGTTGGGTACTCCTATTGCAAGAATTTGATATAGAGATTAAGGACAAGAAAGGAGTAGAGAATGTAGTGGCGGATCACTTGTCAAGACTCGAACTAACCAAAGAAGAAGATTCAATAACGATTCCCGTAAATGACACATTCATTGGGGCATACTTGATGAGCATCGAGACCGCGCAAGCTCCATGGTATGCGGACTTCGTGAATTTCCGAGCTTGTGGAATTCTACCGGAGGGAGCAAATTACAATCAAAGGAAGAAATTCCTTCATGATATCAACCGATACTATTGGGACGAGCCTTATCTATATAGGCTTTGCGCGGATGGACTTTATAGATCATGCGTCGCGGAAT
This sequence comes from Umbilicus rupestris, assembly GCA_963678935.1. NCBI lineage: Eukaryota > Viridiplantae > Streptophyta > Magnoliopsida > Saxifragales > Crassulaceae > Umbilicus > Umbilicus rupestris. Next base: position 6,740,387 of record OY787615.1, on the reverse strand, counting down.
GCGACCAACAAGGTATTCTTGAAGGATGTCACTCTTCTCCTTATGGCGGGCACGACTCAAGTTCTAAAACGGCCGCAAAGGTTCTTCAAAGCGGATTCTATTGGCCGAGTTTGTTCAAAGATGCATATGAGTTCGTGAAGTCTTGTGATGCATGTCAAAGAACCGAAAATATTTCTAAGAGAGATGAAATGCCTCAAAAGGGTATTCTAGAGGTTGAGATATTCGACGTATGGGGGATCGATTACATGGGACCATTCCCATCTTCTTATGGGAATAAGTATATTTCGGTCGCCGTCGACTATGTCTCAAAATGGGTAGAAGCCATTGCCTCACCTTCTTGCGATGCGAAAGTTGTGATTAAGTTATTCAAGAAGGTCATCTTTCCAAGATTTGGAGCCCCTAGGACCGTAATTAGTGATAATGGTACTCATTTCAAAGAAAGGCAATTCGAAGCGATGCTTCGAAAATATGGAGTTTATCATAAAATTGCGACGCCTTATCACCCTCAAACTAGTGGACAAGTTGAAGTTTCTAATAAGGAGATAAAAGCTATTCTTGAAAAAACGGTGGGGAACTCAAGGAAGGATTGGTCTTCAAAGCTCGAAGAAGCTTTATGGGCATATCGCACCGCTTTCAAGACCCCGATTGGCATGTCACCATACCGCTTAGTCTATGGGAAGCCATGCCATCTCCCCGTCGAAATGGAGTACAAGGCCATGTGGGCAATCAAGAAGTTAAATTTTGACTTGAAGACGGCGATGGAAAAGAGAGTCCTCCAACTCCACGAACTAGATGAGATTAGACTCGACTCTTATGAGAGTTCAAGAATTTATAAGGAGAAAACCACATTGTGGCATGACAAGAAAATTCGGAGGAGGACTTTCTCAAAGGGGGATAGCGTATTGCTTTTCAACTCTAGACTTAGAATTTTTCCGGGAAAATTGAAATCAAGATGGTCGGGGCCCTTCAAAGTTGAAAAAGTGTATGAAGATGGCCACTTCGAATTGCTAAACAAAGAAGGTGAAACTTTCAAAGTGAATGGCCATCGGATTAAAGCGTACCATGGAGACGTGCAAAGCTTGGAGCTTGGAGACTTCAAGCTTGATGATTCTACATAATTCCCAAATTATTGCATGCCACTTGAGAAGGGATCCTAGCATAGGACTTCTCACGTGTGTTTCTTATGAAGAAGGGAATCGGCTACGTCTTAGCCAAGACTTTAAACTAGGCTGGTGAGTATTTGTGCCTTTTCTCCTACTTGTTTGTAGTGTAGAATCATGTTTTGACTTTGTGTTGCGCCATGCCTATATCAAGTTAGAGGTTTTAGGAATTTTTGTGGTAGAGTGCACTCAAAATTACCCCTTTTGGTTTGATTATTCATGTGTGAAAATATTTGAGTGTGGGGTGTTTTGAGTGAATATTAGATGTCTTAAAGTGGTTGAGGAATGTGGTGCATTTGAGTGAAAAATTCTGTGCAGAGTGGCTAACACACACCAGTTGGTTCGCCCGAATCAGTTTTCATGAGTGGCCGAATCAGTTGATTCGTGCACCCAAAATGTATAACTCGCCACTGAGTAAATGATTCGGGCGAATCATAGATGGTCTCCCCGAATCACTTGATTCGGTCAAGCAGCTACCCAGATCGATTCGGCCAAGCCTTCGCCCGAATCAGTTGATTCGCTCACCCGAAAACATATAAATCAGCACTGAGTAAATGATTCGGGCGAATCAAAAGGTGATTCGGGCAGGTCCCCGAATCAAATTCGCTGGAGGCTGAAGATTTATTCGTGCGAACTCCGTTTATTCGCTCATTCCCCCCCGAGCCCTAAATCCTTTTCCGCCCGAGCGCTCCCGTCCGACTACCACAGACCCCAAACTAGCTTCCGTCCGACCTTCCCAGCCAAACCCTCGTCCGTCCGAGCACCGCCTGTTCGAGCTAACCCTAAACCGCGACCCCCATTCAACCCAGCTTCCTCCGAGTCCTCTTCGCCCGAATCAGCCGCAGGTTCCCCGAGTCACCCTTCTCCTTCGCCCAGCTTTACAATGGCCAGGACTAACTTGACGACTACAGGAAAGCCACGACCACCGCCTGCCAAGAAGTTGTCCGCAGCTAAAAAGGGTAAGGGCATTGCTAAACCTAAAGCTAAAGCTCCAGCCAAAACGAAACCGAAGCCAAGGCGAGCTACTGGTGGTATCATTATCCGCTCCTCTCCCCCGCCGTCTCCAGTCAGTGCATCCTCCTCATCATCATCATCATCCTCTTCCGACGATTTCAGACTCGTGGGAGAGTCGTCTTGCTCGCAAGCCAGGTTGGCAGTCATCCCTCATTCTGGAGCAGCAGAGACAAGGAGACCCCGCCATCTTACTGGAGAAATCCTTGCTGCGGACGCCAAGATGCAAGCTTTATTGACACAACACGAGAATTATGAGGTACTGGCTCCCACTTATCCTGATCATGCCGCACTGAGCAAGCTTAAGGTTATGGATGAAATCAGTAATTATCTTCGTGCCAGTGACATGCATTATATTTTGATGGATGATCCGGGTACTTACCTGAGGCTGGTGAAGGAATTTATGGCCTCATTTTCTGCGACGAAGGAGGATATTGAGGGTAGTCAAAGGCACAATGGCAAGAGGGACCAAACTGTTAGTTCTTGGACTTTCCGTTTAGGCGGACAGACTTTTACCCTGCCCGCGCTTGATATTTGCACAGCTTTTGGGTGCACTAAGCTTGGTGAGTCCCCGCATTTCAGAGAGCGCGAACGGTACCATTTCTTGGTAGACCTCGCCGCGAAGGACATATTCTTCACTTCCCCTCAGCCAGCCACGATGATTACCTCCCCAGTTTGGCGGCTGATTCACCGCATCATAGCCACATCCATTCACAGCCGCAAGGATGGGGGCAGGTACGTTAATACCTCAGACTTCGACTTGATGCTCCTCATTTCTCGCGGCAGATCAGTAAACATTGTAGATGCACTGACGGTTCAGTTTGAGTCATATCAGAGATTGGAGTACAAAGGGCGCGCTCTAGGTGGCGGGACATTTATTACACTTCTCACGAAGTGGCTGGGATTCACTTTAGACCGCTGCGCAATCTTCCCAAAGAAAATTCTCAACCTGCAAACTCTCCGAAAGATGCACATGATAGAGCCTAAGACGCTTCGTTGGATTACTCGAGCCGAAGTGCCACAACACTTGGAGAAGAGAATAGAGAGGAAGCAAAAGGAGCATGGGCTCCCTGATATAGAGACACCACCCAGGCAGGCCAGCGAGCCACCCATGTCAGCAACAGCCAATCCAGCCCACACCTCAGCGCCTATACCAGATTTCAGACCCTCTCCCACTGCCATTCCTCCAGTCGAGCCTGAGCCCATTGCACGCGAAGGCCTGGCATTAATCAGCGCACGCTTGGATTCGCTCTCAGATTCTCACACGACGCTCATTCGCTCTCATGAGGTATTATCCACCCTTGTCCACGATTTTGTCGCATGGCAAGGAAATGTCATGGTGCGTATGGCAGCGAGCATGGGTATTTCAGACCTTCCACCGCCTCCAACACCTTTCTCTCAGCCACCACCTCAGCCGACTGTGCCTACCACAGCTGCGAGTGACTCAGTTTCAGCCATGTTCGAAGGGAGAGTGGATGGAGGCAATGTTGAAGGAGCTCCCGGAGCTGGCAGTGGAAACCAAGGGCATGAGGTTTAGCTTGCTACAATTTTGTGTCATGACTTGTGATGTTTTAATTGACATATATTTGGCTTGACTTGTCCATTTGTATTTGACGCGCTTCGACGCGATATTTTTTGTATGACAATTGGTTGTGGCACTTGAATGTTTCTCTGGCAGATTTTCTTTACAAAACACTATTTTGAACTGCCCAGGTAAAATGATTCGGGCACCCCGGCCGAATCACCGCTTTTGGCCTTGTCCGAATCAAGTGTGATTCGGGCAAACCTCTATCCCAGCATAATTGATTCGGACACTTGGCCGAATCAACCCTTTTTGCCTTGTCCGAATCACCTGATTCGGCCAACCAATCTTATCCGAGCAAAAGTGATTCGCCCAGCCGTCACCGAATCACCTGATTCGGGCACTCTTCAGCAGCACTGTCTTGGGCTTAGAAATTTCTGCCTCTTATTTGCCATTGTCCAAAACCCTTCTCAAGCACATTAATGCACAAATTCATGACTTTTGATGCACACAAACATATCTAAGTGAACTCATCATATACATTGTCGCACATTTGTTTTCTAACCTCATGCCTAGCTATATGTTCTACATTAATTATATCTCGCATAGCTGGCTGTTTTAAACATGGGAATTCAAGTGTTGCGCTAACCTTTTTCGTGAGTTTCATATTTATTGCAACTGCCAAGAGCATCATTCACGGACACGGACGGATGTGCATTAGGCTACCTCCACACGAGAGAAGTTCCTTCGCAACTTTCTCTTTACAATCCTTTATTCTTTATATTGCTTAGGGACTAAGCAAAATTCTAAGTGTGGGGTGTATTGCGCTTTTGCTTTGATTTTCTACAACTTGATTCTATGCTACACACTCACTTTGAGCACATTACACTCGCATAATTGCTCTCATCCAAGCTTTAAGTATTGATCACACGAAGTAATGTTTGCTAACCAATTAAGTAGTATCAAAAAAATTTTGGATTGAGTTGTGCCTTAAATTAATGAATCGCATCTTTAAGTCGATTGATCCTCTTTGTGATGATTTTATTCACATGATTCGGTGTTCGGCTAGCTTAGTTCGATTTATTTTTAAGCTCTTTCCATGCATGAAAAATGAAGTTAAGTTTAGCGAGCACAAAATAAAAAATGTTTTCATACAAAAACCTTGTACTTGCTCTTGGTTGCTTTTAGGTGATTTTAGCGTCCCTATTTAGCCTTTGCATTTGCTTTGCTCACACTTCATGCTCCACCATATAACATTTAGGCACATTGTCAAGTCTTAAGTGTGGGGTGTTTCAAAGTGATTGCGAAAGAAGAAAAAAAAAGAAAAAGAAAAAAAAGAGGCACAAGAAAGAAAGAAAAAAGAATTATCATATTTTGAAGGTTTTGCATTTGCCGAGGGTTAGGAAGGTAATTTCCCCCTCAAAAGCATTTGTATAAACGCAAAAAAATAGGCACACTTAATTCTTGACTTTGTGCCTTTTCCACAAGTTCTTTCGCATAGGTGTGAGCAAGGTTTTTGCATTGAGTTTTTAGGAAGCGTCTATGGTATGACCCTCGTAATTTATTACTTAAGCATCCAGATTTGTACGAGGAAATTCTAAATTTTTCATTGTCAAAACTCCTCTTCTCTTGCGGTTTATCACGTATAGCCTAATTCTTGAGAACGAGTTTATTGTCTTGAGCTTGTGGACTTGCCCTTAGCAAGCATATGTGATTGATTTGACAAAAGTTTTGTGCAAGCGACGCTTTTCTTCATACTACTTGCATAGGAAATTGAGCGGAAATTTGAATTTGACGAATGCTAGGTTGACATCGATTCTATGAGTATTTATTGTCACATTGAAGTGAATGATCCTTAGAGTTTGCGTGAAGTGAATAATTTGCACAACTCCATTCCAATTTGAGGTGATAGTGAACTACTTGCTTAGCTAGCTATATTTGGACTTTAAACTCTCATGGATGATTGCAATTGGGATTTGTGAGTATTCCTTTTCTGAAAACTCTCGCTTGACTTATGCACATATTTGTTCGGGAAAAACAAGACTTAAGTGTGGGGTGTTTTGATGAGCGGACAAATAACCTTTTATTTGTCCACATTTTTCCCTTACTTCTTGTTTGTTCCGCAATTCTATAAAGCCATTTGATGATTTCTTCGTCCATTTCAGGTTAAAATTATATATCTCACGATACGAAGTGGCCCGAAGAAAATCTAGTCGAATTCTGGTCGATGGAGATCAAAAGAAGGAAGTCTGAGCAAACTGCAGAAGTGATTCAGCCGAATCATAAGTGATTCGCCCACCAGCTTGACCGAATCACTCTCAGCTGCGCGAACTGACCTAATCCGGGGAAATTCCTGAAGGTTTGATCGAATCACATAATGGGTATGACCGAATCAAAAGTGATTCGGCCAAGAAAAGTGATTCGCCCAGTCCGAGACCACCACTGAACAGATGATTCGGCCGAATCAGAGGTGATTCGCCCAGAGGTGCCCGAATCAGTTTAGCTCCACAAGACGTTTGACCGAATCAAAAGTGATTCGGCCAGGATAAGTGATTCGCCCAAACTCAAGACACCACTGAACAAAAGCTTCGAGCGAATCACATGGACATTGACCGAATCAAGTGATTCGGTCACTTCGGGCACTTATTGGAAATCTTCACAAAGTATAAATAGAAGGAGATTGAAGTGAAGAAAAGGAGCTTCCACTTTTTGCAACCCTAGGCGACAAAACTCAAAGAAGACCAAGCTTGATGGAAGATTGAAGCTTCGATTGAAGATTCTACATCATCCTCTCCTAAACCCTAGCTTTGTATTTACATTTATGCTTCCCTTAGTTGTCATGTATTTGTGCACACTCATTATGAGTGAGTAGTTACTTTTGTGGTTGGGGATTAAATGGATCCCCTAGGATTGGATATGATGTAGAACTCTAACTTATTGCATTGAATGAAGGTTGGTTTGATTATATTGTGCCCTAGCTATGTATTCATTGTATGCACACCAAGTGTTTGACGAAATGCTTAAGTGAGTATGCTTGGTTAGAACCCCTAAGGAAGGAGCGAGAGTTGAACTTAGGATGTCTCATAGCTATTGTATGATCATAGATGGAGTGTTTGTGCGTGAGAGCGACATGCATTCTTGACATTAGGCTAAGTTTTGAGCAGATTTGAGTAACCGGCCAATAGACCGAGAGGGTGCGGTTATGGGACTCAAATTCTACACGGTTCAATAGAATGAGAGTTTGAGAACCATGTCATTTATGTATCCTCTCCATTCTAGGGAAGGAGCGAGAGTTGAACCTAGAGCGGATGATGCATTAGCCTTGCTTTTATCAACCAAATGTAGTTCATGCATGTATTAGTGAGTTATTTCAATTCCTCATATCTTAGGGGGGAAGTTGAATCCCTAGTCACCCTTTTTATTCATTAAGTAGAACTCAAGAATATTATTTGTCTTTAGTGCTTGCTAGAGATACCTCTATAGGAGGACAAAAATCCCCCCAAAAACCATAGACTTACAATAGTAGCATTGATTAGTTGTCAATTAGTCTAAGCTTTTCCCTTGGGTTCGATCCGAGGTCACTCGGTTATAAATATTGTTTGATATTTGCGTGACTAGAATAGCACTTCATTTTGCTTGCCTAAAACGCCAACGTCAGTCAGTTAAACTGAAGGGAAATACTTTTAACTTAAACCTCTCTTCAGGGGCAGCATATGGTCTCAGAGTCCGACATATCCCGTTGAATTCTTGTAGATGCCTAGATGCTACTTCTCCTGGCAGCCTAGATGCTACCAAGGAGGGATAGCGGGGCGTTGTTCCATAGCTGCTATCCGAAGGCAGAGTCTGGAATCGTTCTGGCAATATAAGAAAAGTGGACAAAGCTGTATAAAAGGAAAGAAACCAGCGTGCGCACACAACTCCATATTAGCGCATGCGCAAGTCCAAAAGTAAAAACAAACAAAAAATCGTCAAGGACGAAAGGCTTGAGTTCCAGAGAAGCGCGCGAATGAATCACGCACCTGAAGAAGCTTGTGCGATTAATCATGTACTAGAAATCGGAGTAGAGACTAACAACCAGGAGTCTATGGAGAGCTATCTCCCAATCATCCAAATTAAATTGCATCCTAGCTGAGAGGTAACGAATTTCGAAGCTATTTGATAGAGCCTATTTATACGCGCTATTTAGATCCTAACACTATGCTTGTTTGCATCATTTTGTGTACAAGATTACTAGTTTCCGGTGTTTTTGTATTCCAGGGCGAAACGAGGGTCTAAGTCGGATACATGCTAATAGGCAGTGTTTAAAGAGCGCAACACACAGCCTGCGGAGCTAGCAGCGCAAATAGGATAGGAAGTGGCAGAGTCGACTACGGTGCGCAGACCGATTGCACTAACCAATGTGTGCAGTGCGCCATGCGCAGGATATTGGTGTTTCCAAATCTTGACACCATCAGATTTGGAAGTTGCCAAGGCCGTCCTTGGGCCTCATGAGCAGTATATAAAGAGAGGAAGGCTAGGGTTTGATGAGGATCGAAAGGCATCAAGACACACACGAGAGAGAGGCAGATCTGAAAAACACACGAGCTACTGAGAGGACCTGCGCTAGCCGACTGCGCCAGCCGAGACACTGCAACCTGCACGCACCTGCTTGTTACTGTTTTCTTGGATACTTTAGCTGTTATTTACTATTTCTACGATGTTTACTACTAGCATGTCTAGCTAAACGCTTTGTATCGGTTGGGCATGATTCTATGAGTATTTCCTTTGAGACTTGTGCTTAATGCATAGTTTGTTTGCTTGTATTAATTTTGTGCACACGGTTGACAGCTAGTTGCATGAGTAGGGGAAGCCCTGAACCGCAATCTTACTCTTGCTACTTGTTTGTTATATGTTAAACTAGTTGGTAGCTTGACGGTGACAACTAGGAGTAACGCGCTAGGATAATCAGCTGCTACTGTGACAGGATTCGTAGCTGCTTAGACTAGTTTCTAGAATTAATAGCTCATGAACTTTGATCGGAACATGCGCACATGTTAGGAAGCCTTGATCGGACACTAACTTCAGTAAACTAAACTATAGACGTTTAGAGTCGATGATAAGGAATACATTCATAGAGGATTGTCTGCACCGATACTTTTCATAGTCATAGTACTTAATCTCTACTGCCTGCGCACATCTAGTGCAAATCCTGCGTTAACTACTGTTTATTTGCGCACTTGCGCAACCCAATCACTCACACCCCAATTTTCGTAAGTGTAGGTTACTAGTAAGAGCGAATCTGCTTGCTCCTTGTGGATCCACCCTGACTTAGCCGCTATACTAAGTGGAGAAAGAAGGATTAATTTGACGCGCACAACGACGCGCGCATCACTATTATATTAAAATTGTTGAGGGTATGTGTGCGAAGGTAATAGAGCAACACAGGGTGAACCGAAGTGCAGATCGCGCATGAATGTAAGGCTGTGCGCTAGACTTAAGAGAGGTAATTGTATCTGTGCTTAATTACTTGTTCGGGATGAACAAGGGCAAGTGTGGGGGATTTGATAGAGCCTAGTTATATGCGCTATTTAGATCTTAACACTGTGCTTGTTTACATTATTTTGTGTACAAGATTACTGGTTTTTGGTATTTTTTTATTTCAGGATGAAACAGGAGCATAAGTCAGATGCGCGCTAACGGGAGCTTTTAAAGAGCGCAATGCAAGACCTGCGGAGCTAGCAGCGCAAAAGGAGTTAGGAGATAGCTGATTCGGACTGCAATGCGCAAACCAACTGCGCAAAGCGAGTAGCGCAATCAGCATGCGCAGCGAGCCATGCGCAGGATAGCAGAGTTTCTAAATTTTGATCATCATTATCCCAACAAAATCTCCTAGATTTGGGAAGTAGCTAAGATTCTCACGGGCCAAATCTAAGCATTCCTTGGGCTTCAAGACCAGTATATAAAGAGGAGGAAAGCTAGGGTTTGGAAGAGGATATATAGAGAGAGAGACATATAGCAAAAGAAGACACACAAGCTCCAGAAATTCTGCCGCCGAGATTCTGCGCGAACCACCTGCGCCAGCCGAAAACAGCAACCTGCGATTGCACCAGCTTGCTACTTTTCCTTGGCTGCTTTAGTTTTACTTATTAATTCTATGATGTTTGCTTCTAGCATGTCTAGCTAAACACCTTGTATCGGTTGGGCATGATTCTATGAAGTATTTCCTTTGAGAATTGTGTTTCATGCTTAGTTCGTCTACTTATATTAATTCTATGCACATGGGTGATACTTAGTTGTGCGAATAAGAGAAGCCTTGAACCGCAATCTTATTCTAACTGCTCGTTATTGTATGTTAAACTGGTTGATAACTTAACGGTGATAACTAAGAGTAACACACTAGGATAATCGGCTACTACCGTGATAGGATTCGTAGTTGCTTATACTAGTTTCAAGAATTAATAGCTCATGGACTTTGATCGGAACATGCGCGCACATTAGGAAGCCTTGATCAGACACTAACTTAAGTAGAACTGCACTATAGATGTTTAGAGTCGATGATAAGGGATACATTCATAGAGGATTGCCCTTACCGATACTTTTCATAGTCATAGTACTTAATATCTCCAATTCTGCTTTCACTACTGTTCATTCGCGCACCTGCGCAGCCCAATCACTCACAACCCCAATTTCGTAAGTTGTAGGTTGCTAGCGAAGACGAGTCTGCACGCTCCTTGTGGGATCGACCCTGACTTGGCCGCTGTACTAAGTGGAGAAGGAAGGATTAATTTGACGCGTACAACGACGCGCTATCATTCACATGTGCTGGACTCCGGCTCTAGCAGCATTTTGTTCACTTGCTTGTTCACTTGTGCTGGTTTTGTCAAACACTGCCATACTGCATCATCACATTAGAATTACGTCTTGATGTAAACTACAAACTTATAGCCCTTTGAATTAGCTTTCCAACAAGCTATAGAACGCCTCGATCGGATAAGCATCACGTTCTCGGGAAGCATTTGAAGAGGAACAGGTCATTCTGCCAAAGGGTGGCTGACTCACTTTTGCCTTTTGCTCAGCTTTGCTCGTTTTTGCTCTTGATCGATCGCAATTCAACCGGATTTTCTTCGGACCACTTCATATCATGTAGTACGCATTTTCACCCTGAAATGGACAAAGAAAACATCAAATGACTTAATAAATTAGCGGAACAAATAAGAGGTAAGGGGAAAATCATGGACAAATATAAGGTCATTTGTTCGCTTATCAGTGGACGAACAGCTGTTCGGGAGAACGAAGCTGCTGTGACAAGATATAGAGTCTCTACACTGAGGGGAGCTCAGTGCACATCCAAACGAGTCAGTGGTAGAAGGACTTGAATAGGGAGTCTTGCAAGTTTGTACTTCGTTGTCCGATCGTCAAATAGTGGATTGCTGCTTGTTGGGGTTAGGAGAACCCCCCCTCCCCCCCATAGTAGGGACACATTGTTTTGAAATGGGTTACCAAATCCCCGCATCTCGTTTTTACTTTTCAGTATTTACTTTCACTCGAAACAGTCAAAACATTCCTAACGAGTTTCCTCAGAAGTTGTCATAACAACAGCTAGGACAAGTTCTACCGTCCGCACTAGAACTACATCATGCGCTCGGCGAGCCTTCAAAGATAAAGAGGCCAATCTGCCCAGAATTGGTCTATAATCATCCGAATGCGCAATAAAGCTCCAAGTGGTCTTGATACACCTGTGACGCGAAACACTTCAAAAGAGTAATCTTTCACACACAAAATACAATCAAATAATGGGAATAAACAACTCGATGGATCGTTTAAATACATTCCATCAGCCCTCATTCCAATGGAACGCACCCATCTTTGGCCGTTCGGCTTGCTCCTTGATAGTGTGGCTAAAGATCAAGACTTAATAGAAGAACATGAGTGTAAACTTTCTTATGTTCGGTTTAAGTAACGGATGTTCATTTCCAGATTAGGGACCCCTGGATCGAAAGCCCTTGGTTCAGCCCATGTGAGTCTCTTACGGTAGTAAGGTTGAAAGCCCATCCCGGATCTTCGAGTTTTCGTCCACAGACTTAGTTGTATTGGATTAGAACACTGCGATTGTGAAGCTTCATGCGTTGATCTTCGTAGGGATATACATACGAAGGCACTCCATGTATGGGAACTTGCTGCAGCTCCATTTGGTCTTGCTTGCCCACAAGGCCAATGTTGTGAGGAAAGGCCAAGCTAGGCTGGTTCTTTCTCTCGCACCCTGGTTGTCCAACATGAACAGCACTTTGCATAGGGCTAGATGTGACCCCATGGGACTCCGATTCATCCCCCATACCCGTGCTGCCTTGGTTAAGAACTTGGGAGGGGGAATAGTCCATAGGTTTTACCTTTTCTTCATTTCCTTTGGTCTCCTTTGGTGACTCGCTCGGGGTGAGTTTGTCCACCTTCTCTGTCAACTTCATTATCATGTCCCTCAAACTTAGCAAGTTTTTGTCTATGGACGTGAACCTTGCCTCATATGATGCCTTCATAGCCTCCATGTCGGCCCTTAATGTCCCGACCTCGCCTTCAATGGTAGTCATCCTTTTTCCAACTTCATTGCTTTTCTTGTTGCCATCTCTAAAATCGATTCCGTTGATAGCAAATGATAGGAACCCGAAAATATGATTGGATAAAAGGCTCATAGAGCTTGATAAAACAAACAATGCCCGATTGACCTTTGTATCGAAGGTCCAATCTTGGCCCCAATTCAAATGCCCAATTACTACCCTACTAAGATCAAGAAAGACTCTTTTTAGATGAATTATTGATGTTAAACAATGCTGCCCAAGTCCATTTATATAGCAGCCTTTAATTGCCTACTTCAAATGGGCCTTTCATTGCTTTGGATCCTTGGCTTGCCCCAAGTAATGGTCCTCCTTCATTGTGCTTATTAGACCCTTCTTGGTAGCCATTCAAGTCCGGTGGCCAGGTAAAAAGCATCCAATGCTAGACAAGATGCTCCTCTTTCTCTAGGCAGGTAATTGACTCTTCAAGCCCACTCTTTTTTGACACGGAATCAGCTCCATGTCTCTGCTGGTTTGGACCTATTACCCCCCCGAGATTCCTTGAAGAAAATATGTGTTCCTTTGCATTGTCCATGAGGACTCTCGTCGCATTCAACCCTCTCCTCTTTGACCCGCGAAAGGCCCGAAGAGCTGGCCCAATATGCCTGAATTTTGCATTAGCATTCTTGCTAGTCAATTTTCGGCTTTGATGGGCAGAGTTCTATCAGAGGGTTCCCCTAAAATTTTGGGTTGAAGCCATGAATTATAGCTTGCTATATGAACGTTGTCGAAATTGTGGTAGTAAAAATACTAGTCCAATCACGGTACGCAAATAATATTTATAATCCGAGTGACCTCGATTCGAACCCAAAAGAAAAGCCTAGATTAGTCTAAAGCTAGCTAGTAATGCTTAAGGTAAATCTACTAAATAAAAGTGGGGGATTTTCCTCTATGCGAGGTATCTCTAGCAAATACTAAAGACAAGTTCGAAATTGAGTTGGAAGTAAAGTAATAAGAAAACGTAGTCGGAATCCTATTTCACCCTTAGGTCATTCGATTAGCAACGAAAAATATAAATATATGCATGAGTTAATTTGATTGATAATTCTAGGCTAAAATATCACGCATTCCAAATTCAACCCTCGCTCCTTCTCTAGAATGGGAATGATACCTAAGTGACATAATTTCAAACTCTCGCTCTATTGAACCGTTGACATTGACGTTTTAGGCAAGCAAAATGAAGTACTATTCTAGTCATGCAAATATCAAACAATATTTATAACCGAGTGAACTCGGGTTGGTCCCAAGAGAAAAGCCTAGACTAATCGATAACTATTTAATGCTACACTATTGAAAGTCTACGGTTTAAGGGGGGTTTTGTCCTCCTATAGAGGTATCTCTAGTAAGTACTAAAGATAAATGATAGTTGGGTTTGCTTAATGAATAAAAGGTGACTAGGGAGGGATTCAACTTCTCCCCTAAGATATGCGGAAAATGAAATACCTCACTAATACATGCATGAACAACGTTTGGTTGATAAAAGAAAGGCTAATGCATCGTCCCTCTAGGTTCAACTCTCGTTCCTTCCCTAGAGTGGAGAGGATACACAAATGACACGGTTCTCAAACTCACGCCCTATTGAACCGTGTAGAACTTGAGTCCCATACCCGCACCCTCTCAGTCTATTGGCCGGTTACTCAAGTCCGCTTAAAACTTAGCCTACTGTCAAGAGTGTATGTCACTCTCGTGCACAAACACTCCATATATGATCATACAATAACTATTAAACATCCTAAGTTCAATTCTCATTCCATCCTTAAGAGTTGTACTCATGCATACTCACTTAGGCATTTCGTCAAACATTTTTTCTGCATACAATGAATACATAGCTAGGGAACAAATAATCAAAGCAAACTTCATTCAATACAATAAAATAGTGTTCTACATCATTCCAATCCTAGGGGATCCATTTGATCCCCAATCACATAAACAACTACTCACTCATAATGAATGCACAAATACATGATTAATAAGTGAAACATGAATGTAAATACAAAGTTAAGGGTTTAGAAAAGTAGCTAGGTCTTGAATGATCTTTAATCTAAGCTCCAATCTTCAACCAAGCTTGATCTTTTCCAAAGGTTTGATCTTTGCTCTTTAGGGTTTAAGAGAGTTGGTGAGTTTTCTTGAAGTTGAGATTTTTTTTTCTCTCTCTTCAAAGCTTTCCATTTATACCTAGAAGGTTTGACAAGCATTGACCGCGTTGACCGAGTTGACCTGCGTTGACCGAGTCAATATTTGACTCGGGCGAGTTAACTTTCCAGAGAGTTCCGATTTGGCCGACTGAGTCAATGACTCGGTCTTGGGCTTCTTGACTCGGGCAGAACTGACTCGACCAAGTCAATACGTGACTCGGGCGTGTCAAATTTTCAGAGGAGAGCCAAATGGACGAGTCAACCTTTGACTCGATCGAGTCAAGACGTGACTCAGGCGAGTCAAATTTCCAGAGGAGAGCCAAATGGGCGAGTCTACCTTTGACTCGCCTGAGTCAATAAACTGAATCGGGCTTGGTTTCATTACTCGACCTAGAAAAGTTAACTTTTTAAAATCTTTGCCATATTTGCCACCTCGACTCAAAAATCCCTCGCAACGCGGAAACAACATGGATACCCCACACTTAATATCCCTACATATAGGTATACTCACTCAAAGGGGCACCCCAATCAAATCATCAACAAACTCCTAGTAATTCAAGGAAATTGAAAAACAACAAATGCAATCCGCATGCAATCTACACATTAAACTCAAGGTGCTAAGAACTCACTAGCCTAGTTTAATGTCTTGGCTAAGACATGTCCGATTCTCCCATTTTAATAGAACCACACTTGAGAAGTCCTATGCTAGGATCCCTTCTCAAGCGGTGTAAAAGAAAAACTTGGGATTAGTTGGAATCGTCAAGCTGGAAGTCCTCTTGCTCCAAGCTTTGTTCGGCTCCGTGATACATCTTGATTCGATGGCCATTAAATTTGAAGATTTTCCCATCCTTATTCATGAGCTCTACATGGCCATCATCATAAACTTTATCGATTTTAAAAGGTCCCGACCACTTTGATTTGAGCTTTCCCGGGGAGATCCTCAATCGCGAGTTGAAGAGAAGTACATTATCCTCCTTTTGGAATGTACGTGCTAAAATCTTCTTATCATGCCACCTCTTCATCCTCTCCTTATAAATCTTTGAACTCTCATAAGAATCGAGTCTAATCTCATCTAGCTCGTGGAGTTGGAGGACTCTCTTCTCCCCTGCCGTCTTCAAGTCAAAAATCAACTTCTTGATTGCCCACATGGCCTTGTACTCCATTTCGACGAGGAGATGGCATGGCTTCCCATAGATTAGGCGATATGGTGACATACCAATCGGGGTCTTGAAGGCGGTGCGATATGCCCATAAAGCTTCTTCGAGCTTTGACGACCAATCCTTCCTTGAGTTCCCCACCGTCTTTTTGAGGATCGCTTTTATCTCCCTATTAGATATCTCAACTTGTCCACTAGTTTGAGGGTGATAAGGAGTTGCAATTTTGTGATAAACTCCATATTTTTGAAGCGATCGCAAGAAGGTGAGGCAATGGCTTCCACCCATTTCGAGACATAGTCGACGGCACATGAAAAGCTGAAACGCACGTGAAAAGCATCAAAAGACTTATATAACATCACGGAGTGAACAAGAACTAAAAGGATATTGCGCGTAAATAATATGTACCTTGCGCGCACATCAGCCGTGTAGAACAAAAGTCTCCTTGAAATTTCACAGTGTCTTAGTTCGACAGATTTGTGAACAAGCAGTTGCTGCAGCACACTCTTGTTCACTCAGAAATTGTCTCAGCAAACAATGAACAAGGAACAAGTTTGTTCACCCAGTTCGGCCGACTGCCTACGTCTGGGGAGGACTATTCTCCAGTCCTCAATCCACTAACTCGAAGGTCTCCACGTACACACGGTTACAACTCACGCAACCTATGCTACTCAACCTTGTGTGGATCACTCAGCACAATCAGAACAAGCTCTGACTTGTGCCTACACACCCTCTACAATATGTCAATCTAGAATAGCTACAGACTTCTCAAGACTCAGCCTATTCTAAATTACACTTGACACAGCAGGGTTGCTGTAGCAACTGCTGTAACACACAGCTGAAGCACAATTTGTCCGCGTCGCTCCAAAGCCTTCTGCCGAGCCGATCGAACGATTCCACGAGCGCTGCACACTCTGGAATACTCCCCCTCACTCAGTGACCACCTGCCACTAGCGAGTACTGCCGCACGACACTTGACCGAGCCTCAACCCGTCAATTCTTCCGCGGCTGCCCTTGATCAACCAACAAGCTCAGCAGCTCTGAATTGGCTTCCAGATCAAGCTCGAATCAGACTCTGCAAGTCCTGATTCCCTTCTGCCACAATCACCTCAGCTCTGCGCTCACGCTCTGCTCTCGGGTGATGATCGAAGAATTCCTCAGTCGCACACCAAAGATTGCTCTCTCTCAAATCTGTGTATGCACTTGTGTATCCTTCAGCTTCGATCAATCATTCTGCTCTAAACCATTTCTCTTAAATAGGGCACCAGCTTTAAGCAATGTCCAGGTTTAGGCAATGTCCCAACAAGAACAATTATCTCCTAAAATCTAGGAGATTAGATTTGATTTTGATCCTCAACCCAAAACTCCTTCTCTGGCTAGGAAACCCACTGGAAAAAACTTGACAGCAATTTAGAAGTACCTCTGAACTGCTCCGTAGAGCTGCCAAGTTTTCTAACCCAGCCAAGGACACTGCTGCTATTTAGACAGTTGATACAGCCACTTGAACAAGCTCCTGCTGCAGCATCCCCTGCTGCAGCTGCTGCTAGTTCTCTTCTGCTGGCCTGCTTGATAACTTGAGCTGCAGCAACTCCTTGTTCACTTGTGCTGGTTTTGTCAAACACTGCCATACTCATTATCACTCCTAATCTCAACCTCTAGGTCTATTGATAGTTAACTAAAGTCCACTCTATGCTTAGCCTAATAGAATGTGAATATCACTCTAGCGCACAAACGCTAACTAAAATAATCATGCTTGATCTTCTAAACAACCTAAGTTCAATTCTCATTCCATCCTTAGGAGTTTTATTAATTTATACTCATTCATGCGTTTCGTCAAACACTTGGTGTGCATAGAATTAACATGAAGAACAAGCATAAGAATTTTCAATCAAACTTCACTCATATTGATAAAGAAACATGTTTTGCATTACAATCTAACCTAAAGGATCCATAAGGATCCTAACTACTATGGGACTACTCACTCATGGTATGTTCAATACATGACATAATTTTTAAAGGAAATTGTTCACCAATTGAAGACAAACTAATAGGGATTGAGTAGAGGGTTGATGTAGAATCTTCAATTGCGTGTATCTTCTCCAAATCCTTGAAAATTCTTCAAGTCGTCCAAGAGCAATCGTCTAGGGTTTCGTTTTTTGGAAAAAGCCCTCTTTAATTTTGCATCTGTTTTTATTTATACTCTCTTCAAAAATTACCTTTTTACCCGCAGTGCCCGAATCAAAAGTGATTAGGAACGCTTTGATCAAATGATTCGAACAGAGTGTCCGAATCAAACACTCAGTGTTGTTTCGGAGTTGGGCGAATCAATCTTCCTTGGCCGAATCACTTTTGATTCGGTCAACCCTTGGTTTGATTCGGTCAAGTCTTGGTTGAATCAATTCTGACTCGGGCACCCATCTAGTCGAGTCAAATTGTGCCTGGGCGAGTCACTTTTTTAGCCTGCTCCAATCTTGCTCATTTTTGCTCTCGATCTATCAGAATTCATCCAGATTTTCTTCGGGCTACTTCATATAGTGTAATACGCATTTTAAACCTAAAATGGACTAAGAAAGCATCAAACGACTTCATAAAATAGCGGAACACATAAAAACACCCCACACTTAAGTCTTGTTCGTCCTGAACAAGTATATGCACAAGTCAAGCGGAGAGTAAGATGCTAAATCATATATGACAGTATCAAAGCACGTAGAAAATCTTACGCACATAAAACACATCCATCCTCTACTCATGTAACCTAATATAAAAATAACTAAACAAAGAAAATTAATCTACTCCTAACTAACTGTCTTAGGAATCACGGATGCATTTAGCGTATGCATCAAGCCTTTAAACCCCTAGGCTACCCTAGTGGACGAGTTATAGTCTCGTGAGAGTTTTTAGAATATGAATACTCACAAATCCCACTTGCAATCACCCATAAGAGTTCAAAATCCAAATATAATTTGCTAAGCAAGTAGTTCTTGTATCAACCCACATAATAATAGAGTTGTGCAAATCATTCACTTCACGCAAACTCTAAGGATCATTCACTTCATTGTGACAACAAATATTCATAGAATCGATATCAAGACTAGCATTCGTCAAATTCAAATTATCGCTCAATTTCTGAAGCAAGAAGTATGAAGAAAAGCGTCGCTTACACAAAAAAAAAATTGTCGAGTCAATCACATATGCTTGCTAAGGGCAAGTCCATAGGCTCATGACAACAAACTCATTCTCAAGTTTTAGACTATACATCGTAATCCGTAAGAGAAGAGGAGTTTCGAAATTGAAAATTTTAAAAATTCACTCATACAAATCTCGATGCTTAAGTAATAAATTACGAGGGTCATACCTTAGACGTTTCCTAAACGCGAAATGCAAATGTCTTACTCACATACATGCGAAAGAACTTGCGGGAAAGGCATAAAATCAAGAATTAAGTGTGTTTAATATTTTTCTTGCGTTTATACAAATGCTTTCAAGGGGTAACTTACCTTCCTAACCCTCGTCATTTGTAAAAATTTCCTTGACAAAAAAAACAAATAATATTTTTGTGCTTATACAAATGCTTTCAAGGGGGAACTTACTTTCTAACCTTCGTCATTTGTAAAACCTTAAAAATATAATTTTTCTTTCTTGCGCCTTTTTTCTTTTCTCTTTTCTCAAACACTTAATTTGACCCCACACTTAATACTTGACAGTGTGCCTAAGTGATATATAATGGAGGATGAAGTGTGAGCTAAATAAATGCAAAGGCTAATTAGGATTGCTAAAGTCATCTAAAAGTAAACAAGAACAAGTACAAGTACAAGGTTTTTATATGAAAATCAATTTTATTTTGTTTTTTATTTTTTTGCTCGCTAAATTTAGCTTCATTTTTCATCCACGGAAAGAGGTTAAAAATAAATCAAACTAAGCTAGTCAAAACACCGAATCATGTGAATAAAATCATCATGAAGAATGTCAATCAACTTAAAGATACGATTCATGAATTCAAAGCACAAATCATTCCAAAAATATTTTTTTTGATACTACTTAATTGCTTAGCAAACATTACGTCGTGTGATCAATACTTAAAGCTAGGATGAAAACAATTATGCGAGTATAATGCGCCAAGAGTAAATATGTAGCATAGAATCAAATTGTTAAACAAATAAAAGCGCAATCGCAAAACACCCCACACTTAAAAATTTGCTTAGTCCATAAGCAATAGAAAGTAAAAGAATTAAAGATAAAGCTCCGAAGGAACTTCTCTCGTGTGAAGGTTCAAATGCGCATCCGCTAATGCCCGTGAATGATACTCCAATCAGTTGCGTTAAATCTGAAACTCAAGAAAAAGGTTAGCGCAACACCTGAATTCATAGATGAAAACTACTAGCTATTAAAGATAAATCGATGCGAAACATATAGCTAGGCGAAAGATTGGGAAAAAAATGCGCGACAATTCAAACGATGAGTGTACTTAGATATGCTCCTGTAAATCAAGAGTCATGAATTAGTGTATTATTGATGATGCTGTATGGCAGTGTTTGACAAAACCAGCACTTGTGAACAAGGAGCAGCTATAGCAGGAGCTTGTTCAAGTTGCTGCAGCATCTGTCTGAGTTGCAGCAGCAACCTGGGCTTGGCTAGAAGGCCTGCAGCTCTGCGGAGAACATTAGAAGAATCTTTATAGTGCTGCGGAGAATATTCCAGTGGGAAATTCCTAGCTAGAGAAGGAGATTTGTGTTGGAGATCAAAAACAAATCTAATCTCCTAAAAATTAGGAGATAATTGTTTCTTTTTGGGACATTGCTAAATTCTGTTCTTGTTTAAAGCTGGCGCTGCTATTTAAGAGAGAATAGGTCAGAGCAGAAAGGTTGATCGAAGCTGAGGGATACACGAGTGTGTGCGCAGAATTCAGAAAGAGGAATTTTGGTGTGCGATGGACGAGTTCTTCGATCATCATCCAATAGCAGAGCGTGAGCGCAGAGCTGTGGTGACAGAAGCAGAAGGAGATCAAGACTTGCGTAGTTTGATCCGAGCTTTATCTGGAAGCCAATTCAGAGCAGTGGTGCTTGTTGGTTGATCAAGGAAGGCCGCGGAAGAACTGACGCGTGCGTGGCTCGGTCGAGTGTCTAAGAGGCAGTTCTCGCTAGTGGCAGGAGATCACTGAGTGAGGGGGAGTATTCCAGAGCGTGCAGCGCTCGTGGAATCGTTCAATCGGCTCGGCAGAAGGCTTTGGAGCGACGTGGACAATTGTGCATCAGCTGTGTGCTACAGCAGTTGCTACAGCAACCCTGCAGAGTTGAGTGTAGTTTAGAATAGGCTGAGTTTCGAGGAGGCAGTAGCTATTCTAGATTGACATTTCTAGATGCGCCCTACAATCCACCGCATCGCCGCACTGACGCACCAGCGCAGAACAACCAGCAACCAAGGCGATCCTTAGAAGACATCGTGGGGCAGCTAGCAGACACAGTGCGCAAAAATGATGAGAAGTATGACAAGAGGTTCGAGTCCATTGAGAAGCAGCTATCACAAATTGCTACCACGGTGTATGAGCTGAAAAAGAGCGATGGCAACCTGCCTTCGCAAGTGATCCAGAATCCCAAGGGAGGAGTCAACGCCGTGACACTGAGGACTGGGCGCACGGTAGGAACAGAGCAGACCACGAAGGCGCCCGCGCAACCAATTGCGCAAGTCCCGGATCCAACAGAGCAAAATGCGAACTAGAGCAAGATGCGCAACCAGAAGCGCCAGCCAATAGCCAGCAGGGCGAAGCGCCAGGTATGACACAATCAAAAGACAAGGGCATGAATCGTACTAACATACCTGCACCTTTTCCTGTACAGGCACCATCGGCTAGGAAGGAAGCGCTTGACAAGGAGCTCTACGAGTTATTCAGCAAGGTGGAAATAAACATTCCCCTTATTGAAGCAGTCCGGCAGATCCCTAGGTACGCCAAGTTTTTAAAGGAGCTGTGCACAAACAAGAGAAGGAAGGGCGAGTGCGCACAGGTAATGCTAAATGCGCAGGCCTCAGCAATCGTGCAACATAAGGTACCACCTAAATGCCGAGACCCAGGTACGTTTACCATCCCATGCACTTTAGGTAAGACCATAGTTAGCAATTGCATGATTGACTTAGGCGCATCTATAAATGTACTTCCCTATTCCCTATATGCGTCATTGCGCCTTGGACCACTAAAGCCTGCAGGTCTCACCATTCAGCTAGCAGATCGGTCGTGCAAGCAACCTACGGGCATGATAGAGGATGTTCTTGTGCGAGTAGGAGAGCTGGTGTTTCCAGCAGATTTCTATGTCCTAGAAATGGAGGGAGAGTCGAGCATAAGCAGTGCGCAGATCCTACTGGGCAGACCATTTCTGATGACCGCGCGCACAAAGATAGACGTGTGGAGGGGTACGCTCTCTATGGAGGTTGATGGCGAGGAAATTCATTTTAACATATTCAAAGGGATGCAGCACCCTCATGAAGACGCCACAGTGCACGCGATGGACAGCTTAGATGACTTGGTTGCAGATGCGCAATGTGCGAGCATCACAGAAGAACCTGAAACGCTAGCGCAGGCAGAGGTGGAGGCGAGCAGTGCTGACCCAGTATCCAGACAGGTACATGATATAATTAATGTCTGCGCTTGATCGCGCGTCGTTGTGCGCGCCAAATTAATTCCTTCCTCTTCCACTAGTACAGCGGTTAACTAAGGGTTGATCTCCTCAGGGAGCAAGTAGTTCAGTTCTAGCCAGTGACCTACACTTATGAAGATTGGGGGGTGAGTGATTGGGTTGCGCAGTGCGCAAGTAAACAGTCGTAAAACACAGGGAAATGCACTAGACGTGCGCAGGCAATAGAGATTAGACACTATGACTATGAGAAGTATCGGCGCAGACAATCCTCTATGAGTGCATTCCTTATCATCGACTCTAAATGTCTATAGTGTGATTTTACTTAAGTTAGTGTCCGGTCAAGGCTTCCTAACATGTGCGCATGTTCCGATCAAAGTTCACGTGCTATTAATTCTTGCACTAGACCTAAACAACTACGAATCCGATCAAGGTAGTAATTGCCTATCCTAGCGCGTTACTCCTAGTTGGCACCGTCAGGATATTCAACTAGTTTAACAGACAACAACAAGCGACAAGAGTAAGATTGCGGTTCAAGGCTTCCCCTACTCATGCAACAAGCTGCCAGTAATGTGCACAGAATTAATATAAGCAAGCAAGCTATGCATTAAGCGCAAGTCTCAAAGGAAATACTCATAGATTCATGTCCAACTGATACTAAGCGTTTAGCTAGACATGCTAGTGATAAACATCATAGAATAGTAAAATAAGGTCTAATGTATCTGAGAAACAAGTAGCAAACAGTGCGTGCAGTATGTCTCTCAGCTGGCACAGTCGGCTGGCGCAAGTCCTCTCAACAAGTCCGTGTGTTTTCCAGTTTGCCGCTCTCTCGCTCTCTCGTGGTCCTCTGATGTGGGGTGTTGCCTCTCTGTGTGTCTCCTTCTTATGATTGT
This sequence comes from Umbilicus rupestris, assembly GCA_963678935.1. Lineage (NCBI taxonomy): Eukaryota > Viridiplantae > Streptophyta > Magnoliopsida > Saxifragales > Crassulaceae > Umbilicus > Umbilicus rupestris. Next base: position 6,717,304 of record OY787615.1, on the reverse strand, counting down.
CGTCTCCCTAAACCCTAGACCTCCTCCCCTTTATATACTGCTCGAGAGGTCCATCCTTGGCAACTTCCAAATCTGGTCATGTCAGGATTAGGAAATACTGGACTCTGCGCCTGGCGCACGGCGTGTGTATAGCGCAATGGTCGGCGCAACTCTGCTGTGTCTCGCCATTTCTTCTGTTTGCGCCGCTAGCTCCGCAGGCTTTGTGCTGTGCGTCCAAAACGCTGCCTGTTAGCACGTATCCGGCTTAGGCCCTCGTTTTGCCCTGAAGTACAAAAACACTGGAAACCAGTAATCTTGTACACAAAATAATGCAAACAAGCATAGGGTTATGATCTCAATAATGCGCATAAATAGGCTCTATCAGCGCTGCTAATAAAATATTACCCTCTATTGATCAGGCACCCAAAGTCGAGCTGAAACAACTCCCAGAGCACCTCAAATACATATTTTTGGGAAATGAAGACACCCTGCCAGTAATCATAAAGAAAGGATTAGAAGAGGAGTAGGAGGCGCAACTACAGCAGGTGTTGCGCAGGAACCAGCGCGCTATAGGATGGACACTTGCTGATCTGCGCGGAGTGAGCCCGGACGTATGCATGCATAGGATTCTATTGGAAGATGGTGCCAAACCATCCAGGGAGCCTCAGCGCAGATTGAACCCGAATATGATGGAGGTAGTGCAGAAGGAGATCCTGAAGCTGCTTGACGCAGGAGTCATTTACCCAATCTCAGACAACAAATGGGTAAGTCCAATGCACGTTGTGCCAAAGAAAGGAGGAATCACAGTAGAAGAGAATGCCCAGGGCGAGCTAGTTCCCAAGCGCATACAAACTGGATGGCGCATGTGCATCGACTACAGGAAGCTTAACGCAGTCACGCGCAAGGACCATTTCCCGCTACCCTTTATGGATCAAATGCTAGATCGATTAGCTGGGAAGCCCTACTTTTGTTTCTTGGACGGATATTCAGGGTACAATCAGATACCCATAGCTGCGGAGGATCAAGAGAAGACCACGTTTACCTGCCCATTCGGTACGTTTGCGTTTTGGCGCATGTCATTTGGGCTGTGTAACGCGCCAGGTACGTTCCAACGTCTAGTCATGAGCATTTTTTTTGATATGATTGGTATATGCATAGAAGTGTTCATGGATGATTTTACTGTATACGGAGGTACCTTTGACGCATGCTTAACTCATCTTGATAAGGTCTTAGCGCACTGCATTTGGAAAAACCTAGTGCTCAATTATGAAAAATGTCATTTCATGGTATCGCATGGTGTAGTACTAGGGCATATTATCTCGCAGGAGGGGATCAAGGTAGATAAGGCCAAGATAGATCTTATTTCCAATCTGCCTTATTCCACTAGCGTGCGCGATGTGAAATCATTCCTTGGGCATGCTGGGTTTTACAGGCGCTTCATAAAAGATTTTTCTAAAATTTGTATACCCTTGTCTAACCTCTTGCAAAAGGATGTGCATTTCGAATTTACTGATGACTGCAGGGTCGCGTTTGACAAGCTGAAGGAGGCACTGACAAGTGCGCCAGTGATGCGCGCGCCAGACTGGAACCTGCCATTTGAACTAATGTGCGACGCAAGTGATTATGCAGTAGGTGCAGTCCTAGGACAGCGAGTGGACAAGAAGCCGCACGCCATTTATTATGCATCGCGCACACAGGACGCTGCGCAGAGAAACTACACCACCACGGAGAAGGAACTTCTGGCAATTGTGTTTGCGCTAGAGAAGTTCCGCGCATATGTTCTAGGCGCCAGAGTCATCGTCTACACAGACCACGCAGCAATCCGTTACCTAATGTCCAAGAAAGAAACTAAGCCGCGCCTGATGCGCTGGGTGCTCCTACTTCAGGAATTCGACTTGGAAATCAAAGATAAGAAGGGCACGGAGAACACAGTCGCAGACCACCTGAGCAGGATCGTGAAAGTAGAGGAGCCAGGGAAAATCACGGAGACGTTCCCTGACGAGCATCTGATGGCGCTAACAGGTAAGGTACCATGGTATGCGCACATTGCAAATTACCTGGTCACAGGTACGTTTCCTCCTCATTTCACTAAAACCCAATGCATGAGATTAAAGCATGAGTCCAAGCATTACATTTGGGATGATCCGTATATGCTCAGAATAGGACCTGATCAGATTTTAAGGCGCTGCGTACCTGACCATGAAATTAACTCTGTTTTGATGTTTTGTCATGCGCACGCATGTGGAGGACACTTTGGTCCAAAGCGCACGAGCAGAAAAATCCTGGATTGCGGATTCTATTGGCCGCACTTGTTTAGTGACGCGTATAACCACTGCAGGAACTGTGACAGGTGCCAGCGCACAGGAGGCATATCAGAGCGCAATGAGATGCTGCAGATGCCAATTCTAGTGGATGAAGTATTCGATAGTTGGGGGATTGACTTCATGGGGCCATTTCCTCCATCTTCCGGATATGAGTACATATTGGTCGCGGTAGATTATGTCTCCAAATGGGTCGAGGCCAAGGCTACCCGGAAGGATGATGTTAAGACAGTCGCTGACTTTTTTAAGGACTAACATATTTTGCAAGTACGGAGTGCCTAAGGCAATCATCAGCGACCAGGGGACGCACTTTTGCAACAGGATAGTGGCGCAGGTATTCAAGCATTATGGAGTGCGCCACAAGACGTCCACCGCTTATCACCCTCAGACGAATGGACAAGCCGAGGTTTCCAACAGAGAGATCAAGCGCATCCTGGAGAAAACTGTGAGACCGTCACGCAAAGACTGGAGCCAGCACCTGGACGATGCGCTATGGGCATACCGAACTGCGCATAAGACGCCAATTGGGACTTCACCGTTCCGGTTGGTTTATGGAAAAGCGTGCCACCTGTCAGTGGAGTTAGAGCACAAAGCATACTGGGCATTACGCATTTGCAACCTGAACCTAGACGAGGCCGGTAAGGAGCGCGCATCTGAGCTAAGCGAATTAGAAGAGCTGCGCCTGGATGCATATGAGGGACTGCGCGATTACAAGGCGCGCACAAAAGCATTTCATGACAAACATATCCTCAGACGCACTTTTGAGCCAGGAGACCAGGTATTATTATTCTCCTCGCGCCTGAAGCTCATGCCTGGGAAGCTGCGCAGTAAATGGACGGGACCGTACACAGTCACCAAGGTTTTCCCCTACGGAACAATCAAGTTAGAAAACGAGCACCGGCATCGTTTTCAGGTCAATGGGCAGAGAGTCAAAAAGTATTTAGGAGAACCTTGGGATGGCACAGCGCGCGAAGTTGAATTGGCGGAGCCTGAGATAGCAGAGGCACAGGTTGCTGCGCCAGAGTCACTACCAGACGCACCAGAGGGAGAACTGGGAACTATTGCTCATATTTCTTTTCCTCTTTACCTACCCTCGTTACTTATGATTTATCACATACTTTTACTCATGCTGACCACCCTTCCGATCCTTTGCGCAGGACCAAGAAGAAAACAACACATGCACGAGCGCAGGGTCACTCAGGAGCAAGTGTGGGGGAGGTCGCTCGTACACACGTTCACGAAAGTAACGAGGTACAGTCGAGCCACCGACGTTAAACAAAGGCACACCCGACACGTTTTACTTTTACATGTTTTTCTTTTAGTTTTTCTAGTGTCTTTTAGCTAGTTTAGGACTTGTAGTTTTTTTAGTCGAGCAGCAGTGCGCAGGTCCGTGCGCACTTCAATGCACAAGACAGCTGCGCCAGTCAGGGGGTATATAAGGGCAGTACTTAGAAAAATTTCAGCACTTTTTACACTCGACCGTTGCAAGAAGCTCCCGCCCTCACACCTCCGCTCACCGTCCGGCACTCAACCCAGCTTCCGTTGAGAGAGATTTGAGGAGCATACAGTCGCACGCTCACCAGGTAACCTTTCCCCTCAGATTTCAGCCGATTGAGTTAGGGTTTGTGCAATAAGAGGGGTGCCCTAGGTTTGAAATCGTACCGAGCTAGCATGCACCGATTGGAGGTTTGGTTAGTGGGTTTTGTAGGCGGGCAGTAGGCGCCCATTTGGTGAAAGTTTCAGGGCATTTGGCGGAGTTTGGATTTTTTGAGCTTTTGTGAGTGTTGACCATAGTTGACCGAGACCCAGCGCACCACGCAGCCTGCCGAGGATCAAGTGACCCCAGCTCATTTCGCCAGCAAGTACGATGCCTTCCTGAGGCTTGAGATGTACGGGACTCCGTACATCAGCAGGGAGTTCCTGCGAGAGGTCGGGATGGAGGACCTCATCATGGAGAAGCTCGCGCTGGCGGGCTGGGAGGCGCTGTTGGAGATCAACAGCGCAGCAGGCAAGGAAGACACCTGCGAGTTTCTGGCGTCACTGGAGACGGCCGATCTGGAGATAAGGTACCGGCACCGAGGGGTCTGGTACATTGCCTCGGCTAAGAGGCTGAAGCGCACACTGAGGTGCGCTAAGGTGCGTGAGGCGGATATAGACACGCACACGAATCAGGAGGCGTGGCGCGAGATGGCGACCGGCCCAGTTTTTGCCGCGGGGCGCAGCCGCGGACGTGAGCTGCGCGACTCGTGGATGTTCTACCTGTGGCGCATGGTCGCCTATGCGATCATTGGGCGTTTTAACGGTGCGCCGAAGATCAGCTTGCTGGACATGGAGATTTTGAAGGGTTGTTTCTATGGGAAAAGGGTGCTGTTTGTCTTGAACATGGTGCTTCATTGGAGTCGGGTCAGCACCAAGGGGCCGCTGACTTGTGGAGGGATGATAATGCACCTGTTGCGTGCGTTGCATTGAGAGTCTGAGGTGCCAGAGCACACAGTGGTGCCGGATGTTCCTCTGGACCGCGCCCATATGCTGCAGATAAGAGCGGTAGTCGTAAGAGAGGATGGTACATTGGAGTGGTGCTACCGGCTGCAGCCGGCCAGAGCGCCGAGGCAAAGAGCGGAGAGCAGCACCCAAGCAGAAGAGGCTGCAGAGGAGATGGAGGAGGACGAGGCCCCAGAGCAAGTTGCGCCTCCAGTCAGGCGCATGAGGACTCGTGCGCAGACTGGAGCACACCAGAGGGCCAGTGCACCGCCAGGGGAGCCAGTTACCATTTCCATTGACGATTCTCCCCCGCGTGCACGAGGAAAGCGCCCCAGGATAGAGTCAGAGGAGGCGCCAGAGGAGGTACCAGAGGAGCGGCGCATGATGTTCAACGTCATGCGCGTGCTCGAATATTTAGCGCCAGAGGGGGCAGATTTGAGCGTGAGCCCACCATCTGGGTGGAGATTTGGAGATGCTATTCCCCCTCTCCTCAGCCTGCGCAGGCCACCTCCAGGATCCCCCAGCGAGCCGCACCAGCCAGCCAGCCCTCCTACCCAGTCCCTAGTGCATACAGCAGAGCCCACTCCAGCACCAGAGCCAGCCCCAGCACCAGAGCCCACCCCAGCAGCAGACCCAGTACCAACACCTGCACCACCCCCTGCATAGCCTTCCATTCAGAGGTCCCCTGAAGCCGAACCCATCATTAGTACCAGCTCAGATTCACTATGGGATCCTATCTCGGAGGACGACCTCGTGGCTCAGCCCGCCGCCATTTCTGTCGTGCCGCCAGCCTCCAGCGCCAAGTATGCGACTGATTCTTCAGATGAGGAGGCGCACGGATCCGAGGCTGAGTCCAGCTCCGAGGACATCTAGGGCTGCAGGGCGGGTGCGCATTTTTCGGGTGGTTTCTTATATCCTATCTTTTTGAACCAACTGTTGCTATATTTTACTATGTTTTGCTGAATATTTTGTGCCCCTTTGCTATATTGTGCTGCGCTGACTATTTGTTTTTTTTCTTATGTTCTTTGTTTTGCTTGCATGCATGTGCGCTCTCCGTGCGCTTGAGCTTGAGTCGTGGGGACACGTCTCTGTTTAAGTGTGTGGGGGAGCATTACATTTTACATTTCACGTTTTTGAGCTTTGTAGTATAGCTTAGTTTAGTTGAAGAAAATAGTAGCAGCAGTGCGCTAGTGTGCGGGTTGCGCACGCTTTTCAGCTTGTATTGCGCTATCCATATTGCATGCGCTGCTATCAACTGTTTTAGTATATTTTTTTCGTTTTTCTGCTCCTGTTAGTTGGGATATACAGGGGATGTGGAGTTGACAGAAAAGCTCTAGAGAGGCGGTTAGTCGTTCGAGCTTCGAAGGTGAGGTATATGGTCGAGAGCGCTAGTGGAGGCCGGTGCTTCGCGACCTTCGGAACAAGAGAGTGCGCTCAGTCACGCAGATGCCGAAGGCAAATACCCAAAGCGTGGCGAGGTGGGAAAACAGACCATCTTTCCTTTGAAAGTCGAGCTAGGGAAGGCGGGCGCGGGTGTAAACGCGTGCGCTGACCTGCGCAGATAGACCAAGGAGGGAGAGCGGAGCGTTGTTCCATAGCAATTATCTGGAGGCCGAGACTGGAACCGTTCTGGGAAACATAGGAACCATAGATAAAGCTGTACAAAAGAAAAAAACACCAGAAGATGTTATGCGCTACAAAAGAATCAGCATGCGCACAAATACGTACCAGCTTGCGCAAAGTTCACAAGAAAATCATCAAAGGCTTGAGTTCCCAGAAAATGCGCGGAAGAATCACGCACCGGAAGAAGCTTGCGCTATTAACTATATACCCATCCTCGAAGTAAGAGCTGACAACCCGGAGCCTACGAAGAGCTATCTCCCAGCCATCCGAAACAATCTTCATCCCAGCTGAGAGGTAACGAATTGCGAAATTATTATATTAGAACTGTTGAAGGCAGATGCGCGCAGGTGGTAGAGCAGCGCAAGGTGATCAGTAGTGCAGCACGCGCCAGAGTGCAAGACTGTGCGCTAGACTCCAGAGAGGTAATGGTATCCCTGCTTGAGTGCTTGTTCGGGACGAACAAGGGGCAAGTGTGGGGGGTTTGATAGAGCCTATTTATACACATTATTTAGATCCTAACCCTATGCTTGTTTGCATTATTTTGTGTACAAGATTACTGGTTTCCAGTGTTTTGGTATTTCAGGGCAAAACGAGGGCCTGAGTCGGATACGCGCTAACAGACAGCTTTTAAGGAGCGCATCACACAGCCTACGGAGCTAGCAGCACAAATAGAGGAGTTGGCAGAGTCGACTACGGTGCGCAGACCGATTGCGCTAACCAAGGTGCCGTGCGCATGCGCAGAAGAGTGGTGTTTCCAAATCTTGACACCACCAGATTTGGAAGTTGCCAAGGTTGGGCCTCATGAGCAGTATATAAAGAGAGGAAGGCTAGGGTTTGAAGAGACACACAAGATATCAGAGAGAGAGAGCCAGATTCAAAAACACACGAGTTACTGCGAGGACCTGCGCTAGCCGACTGCGCCAGCCGAGACTCTACAACCTGCACGCACCTGCTAGTTGCTATTTTCTTGGATACCTTAGATATTATTTACTGTTTCTATGATGTTTACCACTAGCATGTCTAGCTAAACGCTTAGTATCTGTTGGGCATGAATCTATGAGTATTTCCTTTGAGACTTGCGCTTAATGCATAGTTTGTTTGTTTATATTAGTTCTGTGCACAATGTTGACAGCTAGTTGCATGAGTAGGGGAAGCCTTGAACCGCAATCTTACTCTTGTTGCTTGTTTGTTATCTGTTAAACTAGTTGAATAGCCTGACGGTGACAACTAGGAGTAACGCGCTAGGATAATCAGTTGCTACTGTGACAGGATTCGTAGCTGCTTAGACTAGTCTTAAGAATTAATAGCTCATGAACTTTAATCGGAACATGCGCACATGTTAGGAAGCCTTGACCGGACATTAACTTCAGTAAATCAAACTATAGACGTTTAGAGTCGATGATAAGGAATACACTCATAGAGGATTATCTGCGCCGATACTTTTCATAGTCATAGTACTTAATCTCTACTGCCTGCGCACGTCTAGTGCAATTCCTGCGTTTACTACTGTTTACTCGCGCATTGCGCAACCCAATCACTCACACCCCCAGTTTTCGTAAGTGCAGGTTACTAGTTAAAGCTAATCTACTTGCTCCCTGTGGATTCGACCCTGACTTAACCGTTGTACTAAGTGGAAGAGGAAGGAATTAATTTGATACACACACAACGACGCGTGCACATCAGTCTCTGAAGAAGCCAAGACAATGAAGGTAGGACAGAGCACAAGCAGACCTCCATTGTTGGAAGAAAGCAACTATGGATATTGGAAGGCTAGGATGAAAGCCTTTCTCAAGGCCATTGATGAGAAGACCTGGAGAGCTATCGTGGTCCAGTTGTCTCCCCCAATCACCATGGATGAACAGGGAGTCACATGGATAAAGCCTGAAGAACAATGGACTGCTGAAGAGGGAGCTACAACAACTGGTAATTCAAAGGCTCTGAAAGCAATTTTTGCTGCAGTTGGTGCTAATAACTTCAGGTTGATATCAAATTGTGATATGGCCAAACAAGCTTGGGAAATTTTGCAAACTGCACATGAAGGAACTGATAGAGTAAAGCTATCAAGATTACAGATTATTGCCACACAGTTTGAGAATCTGAGAATGCTGGAAGAAGAGACTGTTACTGAGTTTAATGCTAAACTTTGTGATCTGGCAAATGAAGCCCATGCTCTTGGTGAACCTATCCCTGAAGAGAAGCTGATCAGGAAGGTCCTCAGATCGTTGCCAACAAGATTTGACATGAAAGTGACGGCCATTGAAGAGGCCCAAAATGTCAGACTCATGAGACTGGAAGTGTTGATGGGATCTCTCAAACAATTTGAGATGAAACTGGTTAAAGAAGATCTTAATCCTAAGGACAAGAATATTGGACTGAAGGCTGAAACAAAAGCTAAGAAGCCAGCTCCAGATGATCAGCTGAGTATGCTAGTCAAGAACCTTGGAAAGCTCCTGAAAAACATGGACTCAAGAACTGGGCAAAGCTCATCCTCACGAAAACAATTCAGAAGAGGTGGAGAAAATAAAAGGAGAGGGAAGGATCCTGCTCAGAATGAAGATGAGAAGAAAGAAATGAAAAAAGGTGTCCAATGCTGGAATTGTGCAGGGTATGGCCATCGACAAATCAACTGCACCAGCAAACTGATGAAAAAGAGGGTTCTCTCTGCCAGTGGAAGTGAAGACAAGACAGATCTGAGTGAGGATGAATGCAACTTGGCCAGATACAGATCAGCCAGGAGAGGCAGAAAAACACAAGGAAGAGTGAACCAGCTCCTGCTACAGCAACCTCTGTATCACCGTGACAAGAAAGTCTCGAACTATAAAAGATGCTATAGCTGCGGGCACAAAGGTCACAGATGGAGCCTATTTATACGCACTATTTAGATCCTAGCACTGTGCTTGTTTGCATTATTTTGTGTACAAGATTACTGATTTCCAGTGTTTTTGTATTCCAGGACAAAACAAGGGCTAAGTCGGATACGCGCTAATAGGCGCGTTTAAGGAGCGCAACACACAGCCTGCGGAGCTAGCAGCGCAAACAGGATAGGAAGTGGCAGATTCAGACTGCAGTGCGCGAACCAATGTGCGCAGTGAGCCATGCGCAGGATGTTGGTGTTTCTAAATCTTGAACACCATAGGATTTGGAAGTTGCCAAGATTGTCCTCATGAGCAGTATATAAAGAGAGGAAGGCTAGGGTTTGAAACATAACACAACAACACACCAGAGAGAGCCAGAACAGAAAAACACACGAGCTGCTGCGAGGACCTGCGCTAGCCGACTGCGCGAGCCGAGACACAGCAACCTGCACGCACCTGCTTGTTACTGTTTCCTTGGACACTTTAGCTTTTATTTACTATTTCTATGATGTTTAATACTAGCATGTCTAGCTAAACGCTTTGTATCGGTTGGGCATGATTCTATGAGTATTTCCTTTGAGACTTGTGCTTAATGCATAGTTTGTTTGCTTGTATTAATTATGTGCACACGGTTGACAGCTAGTTGCATGAGTAGGGGAAGCCTTGAACCGCAATCTTACTCTTGCTACTTGTTCGTCATATGTTAAACTAGTTGGTAGCTTGAGGGTGACAACTAGGAGTAACGCGCTAGGATAATCACCTGCTACTGTGACAGGATTCGTAGCTGCTTAGACTAGTTTCAAGAATTAATAGCTCATGAATTTTGATCGGAACATGCGCACATGTTAGGAAGCCTTGATCGGACACTAACTTCAGTAAATCGAGCTATAGACGTTTAGAGTCGATGATAAGGAATACATTCATAGAGGATTGTCTGCATCGATACTTTTCATAGTCATAGTACTTAATCTCTACTGCCTGCGCACGTCTAGTGCAATTCTGCTTTCAACTACTGTTCATTCGCGCACCTGCGCAACCCAATCACTCACAACCCCAATTTTCGTAAGTTGTAGGTTGCTAGTTAGAACGAGTCTGCTTGCTCCTTATGGGATCGACCCTGATTTAGCCGCTATACTAAGTGGAGAAGGAAGGATTAAGTCAAGCGAGGGAAGGCGGGCGCGGGTGTAAACGCGTGCGCTGACCTGCGCGAATAGATCAAGGAAGGAGAGCGGAGCGTTGTTCCATAGCTGCTATCCGGAGGCCGAGACTGGAACCGTTCTGGGAACACAGGAACCGTAGATAAAGCTGTACAAAACGAAAAACACCAGCAGATGATATGCGCTAAAGAAACTAGCATGTGCACAATACGTACCAGCTTGCGCAAGATTCACAAGAAAATCATCAAAAAGGCTCGGGTTCCCAGGAAGTGCGCGTAAGAATCACGCACCGGAAGAAGCTTGCGCTATTAACCATATACCCGTCCTCGAAGTAAAAGCTGACAACCCGGAGCCTATGAAGAGCTATCTCCCAGCCATCCAAAATGATCTTCATCCTAGCTGAGAGGTAACGAATTGCGAAATTGTTATGTTAAACTGTTGAAGGCAGATGCGCGCAGGTGATAGAGCAGCGCAAGGTGAATGGTAGTGCAGATCGCGCCAGAGTGCAAGACTGTGCGCTAGACTCCAGAGAGGTAATTGTATCCGTGCTTGAGTGCTTGTTCAGGACGAACAAGGGCAAGTGTGGGGGGTTTGATAGAGCCTATTTATACGCGCTATTTAGATCCTAACACTATGCTTGTTTGCATCATTTTGTGTACTCCAAGGCGAAACGAGGGCCTAAGTCGGATACGCGCTAATAGGCAGCGTTTAAGGAGCGCAACACACAACCTGCGGAGCTAGCAGCGCAAACAAAATAGGAAGTGGCAGAGTCAGACTACGGTGCGCAGACCGACTGCGTGAACCAATGCGCGCAGTGAGCCATGCGCAGGATATTGGTGTTTCCAAATCTTGACACCATCGGATTTGGAAGTTGCCAAGGCCGTCCTTGGGCCTCATGAGCAGTATATAAAGAGAGGAAGGCTAGGGTTTGAAGAGGAACACAGACACACAACAACACACGAGAGTCTGCTTGCTCCTTGTGGGATCGACCCTGACTTAGCCGCTGTACTAAGTGGAGAAGGAAGGATTAATTTGACGCGCACAACGACGCGCAGATCAGGAGGCCATCAGACTCCTTCTAGCTATGTCTTGTTTCCTTGGGTTTAAACTGTATCAAATGGATGTCAAAAGTGCGTTCCTGAACGGAGACCTCTTTGAAGAAGTATATGTTTCTCAGCCAAAAGGCTTGAAGATCCTCATCACCCAGAGCATGTATACAAGTTGAAGAAAGCCCTATACGGACTGAAACAGGCTCCTCGGGCATGGTATGAGAGGCTGACTATGTTTCTGGAAAAACATGGCTACAAACGAGGGGGAGCTGACAAAACTCTATTTGTAAAAAGAACCAAGTCAGATGTGATCATTGCACAAATTTATGTGGATGACATTGTCTTCGGATCAAAGTCTCAGCACCTGGTGAAGCAGTTTGTGGATCACATGTAGCAGGAATTCCAAATGAGCATGGTCAGAGAGCTGTCCTATTTCCTTGGTCTGGAGATTACCCAGAAAGAAGATGGCATCTTTATTACACAAAGCAAATACAGCAAGAATCTTGTGCAGAAATTTCAGCTAGATAAGGCCAGTCACAAACGAACCCCTGCTGCCACTCATGTCAAAGCCATCAAAGATGAACATGGAGTGGAAGTGAGTCAGACAATCTACAGAAGCATGATTGGGAGCTTACTGTACCTGACTGCCAGCCGCCCCGACATTTCCTTTGCAGTAGGAGTCTGTGCCAGATTTCAAGCCTGTCCCAAAGATAGTCACTTGCAGTTGGTCAAGCGAATCATTCGGTATGTTGGAGGAATTGTGAACTATGGCTTATGGTATACTAAGGACACAAATGCTAATCTGGTGGGATACAGTGATACGGACTGGGCAGGATGCTCATAGGACAGGAAGAGCACTTCTGGAGGATGCTTCTTCCTAGGAAATAACCTAGTGTCCTGTTCAGCAGGAAGCAAAATAGCATTTCATTATCCACAGCCGAGGCTGAATACATAGCTGCCGGGAGCTGCTGTGCTCAAATGTTGTGGATGAAGCAAATACTGAGTGAGTATGGTCTTGATCAAGATGAAATGACTCTCTACTGTGACAACATGAGTGCCATCAGCATCTCTAAGAATCCGGTTCAGCACAGCAGAACCAAGCACTTTGACATTCGTCATCACTTCATCCGTGATCTAGTGGAAAAGAATATCATTGCGCTACAGCATGTGGTGTTGGCCAAACAGCTTGCTGATATCTTCACAAAAGCTCTGGATGCAGTCCGGTTCGAAGACCTGAGAGCTTCTTTGGGGCTCTGTGTATTGCCTCCCTAGGGCAGCCAGGAGCACCCCCTTGTCATTTATTCCAAAAAGGGGGAGGAGAAGAAGGGGAGGTTACCGGAAAAAATCTGTATTGAAATCCGTCCTAGGGTTTTGTCAAAATGCCAAGGGGGAGATTGATGATGCTGTATGGCAGTGTTTGACAAAACCAGCACTAAGTGAACAAGGAGCAGCTATAGCAGGAGCTTGTTCAAGTTGCTGCAGCATCTATCCGAGTTGTAGCAGCAACTTGGGCTTGGCTAGAAGACCTGGCAGCTCTGCGGAGAACATCAGAAGAATCTTTATAGTGCTGCGGAGAATATTCCAGTGGGGAATTCCTAGCTAGAGAAGGAGATTTGTGTTGGAGATCAAAAACAAATCTAATCTCCTAAAAATTAGGAGATAATTGTTTCTTTTTGGGATATTGCTAAATTCTATTCTTGTTTAAAGCTGGCGCTGCTATTTAAGAGAGAATAGGTCAGAGCAGAAAGGTTGATCGAAGCTGAGGGATACACGAGTGCGTGCGTAGAATTCAGAGAGAGGAATTTTGGTGTGCGACGGACGAGTTCTTTGATCATCATCCGATAGCAGAGCGTGAGCGCAGAGCTGTGGTGACAGAAGCAGAAGGAGATCAGGACTTGCGTAGTCTGATCCGAGCTTGATCTGGAAGCCAATTCAGAGCAGTGGTGCTTGTTGGTTGATCAAGGAAGGCCGCCGAAGAACTAACGGGTGTGTGGCTCGGTCGAGTGTCTAAGCGGCAGTTCTCGCTAGTGGCAGGAGGTCACTGAGTGAGGGGGAGTATTCCAGAGTGTGCAGCGCTCGTGGAATCGTTCGATCGGCTCGGCAGAAGGCTTTGGAGCGACGCGGACAATTGTGCATCAGCTGTGTGCTACATCAGTTGCTACAACAACCCTGCAGAGTTGAGTGTAGTTTAGAATAGGTTGAGTTTCGACGAGACAGTAGCTATTCTAGATTGACATTTGTAGAGGCGGTGCAGACACAAGTTAGAGCCTGTTCTGATTGTGTCAAGTGATCCACACAAGGTTGAGTAGCATAGGTTGCGTTAAGTTGTAACCGAGTGTACTTGGAGACCTCTGTGATTAGTGGATTGAGGACTAGTGAATAGTCCTCCCCAGACTTAAGCAGTTGGCCGAACTGGGTGAACAAACTTCTGTCTTGTTCATTGTTTGCTGAGACAATTTCCTAGTGAACAAGAGTGTGCTGCAGCAACTGCTTGTTCACAAATCTGTCTGACAGAGACGCTACGAATTACATTATAGTGCTTGAAAAAGGTTTCGAACAAATGCGAGTAAAGTTGCAAAATTTCCAAAGTCAACCTAAAACAGTTCTGCCAAAAACTCCCCGAATAAGAATTGATTCGGGGTGCACGAAATGTGATCCGGCCACACCTTGGTCGAATCAAAGCAGTTCGGATATTGTGAGCTTGTCCGAATCAAAAGTGATTCGGGCAAGGCAAAAAATGTGATTCAGCCAGGGTGGTCGAGTCACACAAGTTCGGATAGCTTGAGCTTCCCCGAATCAAAAGTGATTCGGGCAAGACAAAAATTGTGACTCGGCCTGTTAGTCCGAATCAAACTACCAGTTTAGTCCAAATCATTGTTCTAAGAAAAAACCTGCCAAATAATAACCATACAATTTTGAAAACCATCTGTTATGTAAAAAATTGTCACGGCGATGCGCGTCAAAATAAAAATGGAGAAGTCAAGCAAATTACGTAGCAGGAATACCAACACAAGTCATGACAAACATAAAAGTAACCTAAACATCATTCATATGTTTCGTGTGGGCCTCGGGGTTCGAGTCATCACTCACTTGCATAGTCTTGTGGGTTGCTTCGCCCTCCCCTTCATTATGATCTCCACCGCTGCTCGTGCTACCACTCTCGGTGGCTTCCTCACCGTCACTACCTTCGGTTGATGCATTGGCCTCATCAACCCGACCTTTGACCATGGCTGAAATGGAGTCATCTTTCGCATCTGCTAGTGGCATAGTCTGTGGAGGCGGCAGCTGAGCAAAAGGCGCTGGTCGAGGTGGAATGTCTACAATACCAAAGTGTGCTGCCATACGCGCCATGACACCTCCTTGCCATGCAATAAAATCGTGGACAAGGTTGGATAATACCACATGGGAACGGATGAGCGTCATGTGGGAATTCGAGAGGGAATCCAAACACGCGCTCATCAACTTAGGTCCTCGCGTACACCTGGCTCGGGCTCAACGGGAGGAGGGGCAGTGGAGGATGGTCTGAAATGTGGAATATGTTCTGAAGCGTGGGCAGGTGCAGGTGTAGGTGCGGCTTCCGGTGTCAAGGGCTGCTCGCTAGCAGGTATAGGCAGTATTTTGCAATCTGTTGCTCTAATTTCTTTGGCACATCCTTTCGGACAATCCATTCACGAGTCTTCGCGTCTATTATATGCATCTTGCGAAGACCCTCCAGGTCGAGTACCTTCTTGGGCAGAGGCGTGCCGTGGTCCAAAGTAAAGCCCAAGTGCTTCGCGAGAAGCGTAATAAATGACCCCCCACCTAGAGCACGCCCCTTGTATTGTGAATTTTGATAAGACTCAAACTGGAGTGTTAAAGCATGGACAATGCAAATCTGCTGGCCGAAATTAATTTGAATCATTAGGTCCATATCTACGGTGTTTACATACCGGCCACCATCCTTGTGGATGTGAATGGAAGTAGCAATAAAATAGTGAATCAACCGCCAAATCGGAGACTGAATTATCGACGTAGGCTGAGGAGGTGTGAAGAAAATGTCTTGCCCGGTAATTTCCTTCCAGAACTCGTACCTGTGGCAACCCCTAACTTACGGGTGCTCACCATGCGCAGTGCACCCAAATGTTGTTCTAACATCACTGGCTGGCATGTTAAAAGCCTGGCCGCTCAAGCGGAAATTCCAAAAGCGTACATGGCACTCCCTCTTTCCTTTACACATATAATCAGCTCTGACATCGTCCCATATTGCAGAAAATGAGACATAAATTCTTTAACCAACCGCGGGTAAGTACCCGGATCATCCATAAAAATATAGTGAAATTGACTAACACGTAGATAACGACAAACTTCATCAAAGATATTAAGCTCACGTAGGGTGGGAAGATCCTGGTAAGTCGGTGCGAGGACTGCATACTCATTGTGATGCGTCAATAGAGTCTTCATTTGAGCGTCAGCGATCTAAATCTCTTCACTGAAAGGGAAGGGTGTCCTTGCCCTTTCCGCTCTCGCGTGCGGGACTATAGCCAAGCTGGTTTGTGCGCGAGAGGACTCCCCTACTGGTTTGGCTTCCTCGGAGGATGATGAGGTTGTCCCGCTGGCTGGAGATGGCGGAGGTGATGATTGAATGACAATGCCAGCAGTGGCAGCTCGCCTCGGCCTCGGTTTGGGTTTCGTTTTAGGTTTAGCTATGCCTTTACCCTTCGTAGCTGCAGAAAGCCTTCGGGTAGGTGGCTGGCTCAGTTTCCTAGCAGAGTTTAGGTTGGTGCGAACCATGGGAATGATTTGGCTAGGAGGCAAAGCTGATTCGGGTAAGGCAGAGAGTGATTCTCCCCGATCAGAATTGATTCGTGCATGGGATAGTGACTCGGGAGAGAAGTCGGTGATTCAGGCGAAGCGAGGACGGCTAGGTCGGACGGAATAGTACTAGGTTACAGTGCGGTCGGACTGGTGCTGGCTACGGTCGGGTGTTGGCTACAGTCGGCGACGAACGGAGGAGTGCTAGCTACGGTTGGCGATAATCTGAGCGGGCAAAGTTTTAGGGTTCGGTGTCGAGAGAAGAGTGAGAGAAAAACAAAGTTTAAACGAGTCAGCTTATAAGCCCGAATAAAGTTGATTCGGGGGTGGGGGGGGGGGGGTGGTGAGCGAAGGCCTTTGCCCGAGTCTGAATTGATCCGCCCGAATCAAACACTCACACGGCAATGGAAGTTTTTAGACTCGCCGAATCAATTGTGATTCGTGGAACCCTGATGTGCGCATCGTTGTGCGCGTTCAAATTAATTCCTTCCTCTTCCACTTAGTACAGCGGTTAAGTCGGGGTCGAATCCACAGGGAGTAAGTAGATTAGCTTTAACTAGAATTCTGCACTTACGAAAACTGGGGTGTGAGTGATTGGGTTGCGCAATGCGCGAATAAACAGTAGTAAACGCAGGAATTGCACTAGACGTGCGCAGGCAGTAGAGACTAAGTACTATGACTATGAGAAGTATCGGCGCAGACAATCCTCTATGAGCGTATTCCTTATCATCGACTCTAAACGTCTATAGTTTGATTTACTGAAGTTAGTGTCCGATCAAGGCTTCCTAACTTGTGCGCATGTTCCGATCAAAGTTCATGAGCTATTAATTCTCGAGACTAGTCTAAACAGCTACGAATCCTGTCACAGTAGCAACTGATTATCCTCGCGTTACTCCTAGTTGTCACCGTCAGGCTATTCAACTAGTTTAACATATAACAAACAAGTAACAAGAGTAAGATTGCGGTTCAAGGCTTCCCCTACTCATGCAACTAGCTGTCAACAGTGTGCACAGAATTAATATAAGCAAACAAGCTATGCATTAAGCGCAAGTCTCAAAGGAAATACTCATAGATTCATGCCCAACCGATACTAAGCATTTAGCTAGACATGCTAGTAGTAAACATCATAGAAACAGTAAATAATATCTAAAGTATCACAGAAAATAGCAACAAGCAGGTGCGTGCAGGTTGCAGTGTCTCGGCTGGCGCAGTCGGCTAGCTCAGGTCCTCTCAGTAGCTCGTGTGTTTTTCAGTCGTGCCGCTCTCTCCTCCTTTGTTGTATATGTCGTGTGTCTTGTGGTATATCTCAAACCCTAGCCTTCTTCTCTTTATATACTGCTCAAGAGGCCCAACCTTGGCAACTTCCAAATCTGGTGGTGTCAGGATTTGGAAACACCACTATCTGCGCATGGCGCACGGCACACTGACTAGCGCAATCGGTTAGCGTACCGTAGCTGATTCTGCCAACTCCTATTTGTTTGCGCTGCTAGCTCCGCAGGCTGTATGATGCGCTCCTTAAAAACTGCCTGTTAGCGCGTATCCGACTTAGGCCCTCGTTTTGCCCTGAAATACAAAAACACTGGAAACCAGTAATCTTGTACACAAAATAATGCAAACAAGCATAGGGTTAGGATCTAAATAGTGTGTATAAATAGGCTCTATCAAACCCCTGCCCGAATCAATTTTGATTCGGACACAAATTTCCTATGTGGTTCGTGCAGAGCTGACCGAATGAATACGACTCGCATACTAGCCCGATTTAAAAGTGATTCGAGGTGGCCAAAATGTGATTCGCCCGAATCAAACAGTCAGTGGGCAATACATTTTTTTTTAAGCTGCCCGAATCAAAAGTGACTCGTGCAAGCTTAAAATTGATTCGGGCGAGTCAGTTGCTGTGTGTTAATAGGCAATCTACACAAAATTCTCCCAAAAATTTACCAGATTTCACAATCGAATTACCCCACACTTAAAACTCCTACATATAAATAATCAAACCAAAAGGGTAATTCGAGTGCACTCAAACAAAAAATCCCTAAAGCCACTAATCAAATATTTGCACGGCGCAACACAAAGTCTACAATGATTCTATACTACCAACAAGTAGGAATAAAAACACAAATACTCACCAGCCTAGTATAACGTCTTGGCTAAGACGTAGCGGATTCCCTTCTTGATAAGAACCACACTTGAGAAGTCCTTTGCGAGGATTCCTTCTCAAGTGGCATGCGATAGTGTGGGAATTAGGTGGAATCATCGAGCTTGAAGTCTACAAGCTCCAAGCTTTGCTCGTCTTCATGGTAAACTTTGATTCGATGGCCATTCACCATGAATGTCTCACCGTCTTTGTTCACCAATTCGAAATGACCATCTTCGTACACTTTATTTACTTTTAAAGGTCCCGACCACCTTGATTTCAGCTTTCCCAAAAATAGTCTAAGTCTGAGTTGAAAAGTAAAACGCTATCTCCCTTCGAAAAAGTTCTTCTCTGAATATTCTTATCATGCCACTGTTTGGTTTTCTCCTTATAAATTTCGGCACTTTCGTACCAGTCAAGTTTAATTTCATCAAGCTCGTGAAGCTGCAGTAGTCCTCTTCTCCCCCGCTGACTTCAAGTCGAAGTACAGTTTTTTTACAGCCCACAGGGCTTTGTACTCAAGTTCCACAAGGAGATGGCAAGCTTTTCCGTACACAAGTCTGTAAGAAGACATACCAATTGGTGTCTTAAACGCCGTTCTATAAGCCCACAATGCTTCATCTAGCTTTGAAGACCAATCCTTGAGAGAACTATTAACTGTCTTCTCCAATATTGCCTTGATCTCGCGATTAGATACTTCCACTTGGCCGCTGGTTTGAGGGTGATACGACATCGCTATATTGTGGTAGACACCATATTTTCGGAGCAATGCTCCGAACTGTTTTTCCTTAAAATGCGATCCATTATCGCTGTTCACTGTTCTTGGCGCACCGAACCTTGGAAATATTACCTTGGTGAAAAGTTTCCTTCCTACATTAGCATCGCAAGAAGGAGCGGCGACGGCCTCCACCCATTTGGAGACATAATCGATGGCGACCAGAATATATTTGTTCCCGTGCGACGATGGGAATGGCCCCATGAAATCTATACCCCAAACCTCAAAATTTTCAACCTCATGAATTCCCTTCTGCGGCAACTCATCACGCTTTGATATATTTCCCTTTCGTTGGCATACGTCACAAGACTTCACAAATTCATACGCGTCATTGGACAACGTAGGCCAATAAAATCCGCAGTGTAGAACCTTCGCAGCTATAGGGGGAAGAGTGGCAGCTTCGTAGAATACCCTTCTGATCATCCTCCGCGATACATGACCGATATAACCCATCAACGCATAGCCTATAGAGAAAAGGCTCATCCCAATAATAACGGTTAGCGTCATGGAGGAATTTCTTCCGCTTATTGTAATCTGCCCCTTCAGGTAAAATTCCACAAGCAAGAAAATTCACAAAATTAGCATACCAGAGAGCTTGCGTTGTCTCAACACTCAGCAAATATTCCTTAATGAAAGAGTCTTCAATTGGCACATTAGTCGCACCACATCCACTAATTTGCTCAAGCCTCGATAGGTGATCCGCGACAACATTTTCCACTCCTTTCTTATCCTTAATTTCCACATCGAACTCTTGTAAAAGGAGTATCCAGTGAATTAGTCTAGGCTCCGCCTCCTTCTTTGCCATAAGGTACTTGATCGCTGCAGGGTCCGTGTAGACAATAGTTTTGGACCCGATCAAGTATTGCCTGAATTTCTCGAAGGCATACACGATAGCAAGCATTTCCTTCTCTGTGGTCAAGTAATTCTCTTGTGCAGAGTCAAGCGCCTTACTCACATAATAAATCACGTGCAAACGCTTGTCTATCCTTTGACCCAATACCGCTCCAATAGCGCTATTGCTAGAGTCACACATCAGCTCAAATGAAATCTTCCAGTTCGGTAGTTGAATGATAGGGGCGGACACCAAACCTTTCTTAAGCGTTTGAAACGCTTCATGGCACGGTTCATCGAAATTGAACTCCACCTCATTACATAGTAAATTCGTAAGAGGTTTAGTAATTTTTGAGAAGTCCTCGATGAACCTCCTATAAAATCCAGCGTGCCCGAGGAAATTTCTTATTCCTTTAGCGTCTCTTGGTGGTGGCAGCTTCTCAATAACATCGATCTTGGCTCTATCGACCTCAATTCCTCTTTTTGATTCAAGATGCCCAAACACAATACCTTCCTTTACCATAAAATGACATTTCTCTCAATTTAGCACTAGGTCCATTTCAATACACGAGACAAATTTGTGAGACAATCATCAAAAGAATAGCCATGCACAGAAAAATAGTCCATAAATACTTCCATAGAGTTCTCTAAAAATTAAGCAAAAATGGACATCATACAACGTTGAAAAGTTTCTGGTGCATTACAAAGACCAAAAGGCATTCTCCTATAAGCAAATGTGTCGTAGGGGCAAGTAAACGTAGTCTTTTCTTGGTCATCGGGGTGGATAGGAATTTGAAAGAAACCACTATAACGATCAAGAAAACAGAAATATTCATGCCCTGCTAGACGTTCTAACATTTGATCTATAAAGGGAATGGGAAAGTGATCCTTCGTAGTGGATGCATTTAACTTCCTATAGTCTACTCACATTCTCCACCCCGTGACCATACGCGTAGGTATTAACTCATTTTTCTCATTTATAATCATGGTGAGCCCACCCTTTTTAGGCACCACATGAATTGGGCTCACCCACTCAATCTGGGACAGCATAAATAATACCTACATTTCGTAACTTTGTGACTTCCTTCAATACAACTTCTCCTAACTTAGGATTTAAACGCCTAAGGAACTCACGGCTGGGCTTCGCATTATCTTCTAAACGAATTCTATGCATGCAAACATCGGGGTTAATCATCCCCTTCAAATCATCAATAGAGTGCCCAATGGCACCTTTATATTCATGCAACACATGCATCAATTTAGAAGTCTCAACATCATTTAATGAAGCTTCTACGATAACAGGTAAAGACTTGTTCTGTCCAAAAAATTCATACCTTAGATTCGATGGAAGAGGTATCAACCCTTCACCGAATTCCTTACCTTTTGGCGCTTCATGTACCTCATTTGCGCCATTATCAAAATCAGCGGGGTCCTCATCAATTTCCATTATAGAGTTGAATAGAGCTATTTTCATCTTGTGCGAACAGCTCATACTCAAAGCAAGTTAGTTCGCTGACGTGTAATATTTTTGTACTCCAAATTCAGTGAATATGAAGTTCCAATGCAGGTCAAAAACAATTTATAAACCGAAGTATTTCGGGTCGTCCAAGGAGTAAACTAAGCTTATGCACTACGCAAAATCTAGTTTTGTTTAGCTAACTCGATCTGTGAATTGATTTTCTGTAAAGATTTGGATTAAGACAAGCAAGCTAAGGTTAAATTGCCAAATTTCAAGAAGATTCCAAGGTTGATTTCACTTGCCTAGTGTTTTCTAATAAAGTGAAAAAGATGAATGGATGATTGAAGACTATAGAGGTTATGAATAGATCAATCTTCTAAATTAGCTTTCGCTCAATTTCGATTATCAATCTATTACGGAAGTCGAATCTCAATCTCTCAATATATTGATTCGCTCTAACTTCCTCCACTAATCACAAACCGTCGTTATGATGATCAGTAAAAGAATTCGGATTAAGCATACCTAACCTCTAACTTATCTGTTTACGCTACTTTCGTATGTCAATAAGATCAAAGCCGATTTTACTCTCGTCCTTCCTAAGTATGTATCTCTCAATAACGCACTTAAGTTAAAACGGAATTCATGCTGGCATTCTTTCAAACATCTAGCATGCATAACTTGACATACTTGAGTAAAACCGTAATCCATCAATCATCCACCTAAACTTTTGTTTAGTACATCATCACAATACTTCAAACACACTAGACAAGATTCATCAAACCTTGGAACTAGGGGGATTACTCACAATACATGGAAAATGATTTCATTGCTTCCATAGATAAAGAACGAGTTACAAATCCAATTCTCTAATGAAAACAATAGATTACAACCATGCACTTGAGTAATCAAGGATCGAAACACCTCTTTTCTTCCTCCCTTTCTTCTCTGGTTCGTGCCCTATTTTTGCCACCCAGCTCGTCTCTCGCGTCCAATCTAATCTGCCTTCCTTTCTCCTTCCGGTTCCCTTCAAATTCTATGAAAATATGCTGAGCTATCCGTATCGCTCGTATCAATACGGTCGATACGACCGATACGATCATATCCACTCGCTACGGTCGATACGACTCCAGCTGTGAAATCGAACAATCGACACAGTCGTATCGACCGTGCCAAACGTACCAATACGGGCAGTACGGGAGATACGGGTAATTTGACATATTCCTCGACTCTTTTGCATGCAGTTGCCTCTAACTTTACTCCCCATGGCGCCTGAGCAGATTGGCCCTGAAAACAAGAAGGAGAGAGTGCATAATGGTCATAATATTCCAAAAATGAACGAAAACAACCAATATACACAAGCGAGAATCGGTCGGGAATCCGACCGATCATTCACCAAGAGAGTCAAAAACATTATACGCATCATACGATTCAATCAAGTGAAAATCCATAAAAGTGCTAGGTGTCCTAAGCATGCTTTTCAAATCGAATTTGATCTTTTCGCTACCAAATTTAATTCGACTGTACCTTTCCCGCAATCTATAATAGCCTTAACCGTGTTCAAAAATGGTCTACCTAGGATTATGGGAATTTCTTTATCTTCATCCATGTCTAAAACGTAGAAATCAACCGGAACAGAATTGCCCAACTTTAATGGGAACGTCCTCTAGGATACCCTTAGAAGCCCTAGAAGAGCAGGCCGCTAATCTCAAATTAACCGTGGTTGGAGTCAATTCTCCCATATCAAGCTTATTGAAAAGTGAATAAGGCATTAAAGATATGCTAGCACCTAGATCACACAAAGCACTAGCTATGCTAATTTCTCCAATAGAAATGGGAATAGAAAATGATCCATGATCGCTAAGCTCTCTAGGCATGGCATGCTGAATTTTCGCACTATGGTCTAAATCATGCATTTCTTTTCTATGAGACATAATATCTTTCAAAAATTTAGCATAGGTAGGCATTTGAGTGAGTACCTCAGTAAATGGCAAAGTCACCTGCAGTTTTTTTAGCATCTCCGCAAAGCGCTTAAAATGCGCATCCTCCTTCTTCTTTTTGAGCCTTTGAGGGAAGGGAATTGGCGCAACATAAGGCGCTGGCTCCTGCGGCTTTTCCTTCTTCCGTATATCAATTGATTTTGCGGCAAAGACCCTTCTTTGACAACTCCATCTGCCTTCTTTCCCACCTTAGCTTTTGGCTGCGGCTCCTCTAGAACTCTCCTGCTTTTGAGTTTAATTGCATTAATTGTCTCGAAGGAGTTCACATCGGTTTGCGAGGGCAGTTTCCCTTGATATTTCGAAGATGTTGTGCAATCTGCGTTTCAAGCATTTTGTTGTGAGCTTGCAATTGATCTAGCCTTTGAAGAATGAGTTGATTGTCTTTTTGCTGCTGTGCTTCAGTCGAGGCCAATTGGGCAACAATAGAAATCCGGGACAGCTCCTCATTGCTTTGTTTCTCCTCGTGCCTTTGGTGCGTTCCCTGATATTGGTGGCTGAAATTGTTTGGCCTTTGATAATTTCCGCTTTGATAGTTGTTCCTCGGCTGATATGTGTTGGAGAAGGCTCCCTGATTCTGATTTCGCGACACAAATTCTGGCGGTGCTGGTTTGGGCTCTATATTCAGCGGCGCTCTTCTCGGAAAGTTTGGATCCTCATAGAATCTCACATGGGTTAGACGGTTCTTTGGCTGATAACTGCTAGCTTGCGGTGGCGCATATTCTCTCCCTTGAGTTTTGACCAAGTAATTAACATCCTCATACTTGTCCCCGTGCTTTTTGTTGCATGAGTTCATCATGCGCCGGGCTAGAACAAATACTGCAAACTTGCTGGTGGTCTCTCTTTTTGTTAAGATTTAAATTTCCAATAGAAGCTACCAAAGAATTCACCTTCTTTGCTAGGGAATTGAAATCTTCTTTTGTCACGGTTTGTGATGAATGCTCCTTCCCTTTCTTCTTTAGGTGATTTCTTTCTCCACCCCACTGATGCGAGTTCCGCGCTATCTTATCTATAATTTTGAAACCATCGGAGGCTCTCAAATCCATCATTGCCCCTCCACTCGCTTGGTCCATGTTGTTTATTGCATCTTGATCCATTCCATCATAAAAACTTTGCATGAGCTGCCATTTGCTGAACCCATGATGCGGACAATATCTTTGTAGCTCTTTGAAGCGCTCATATGCCTCGTAAAAATTCTCATCATCTTGCTACGTAAATTGGCATTGTCCCGGATTTTTTTAGTCTTTGCCGACGAGAAGAATTGAATAAAGAACGCTTGGGCGAGTTCTTCCGAAGTGCAGAAAGTGTTCGGCTCGTGACTCATTAGCCAATCCTTAGCTTTTTCGCTTAGTGAGAATGGAAACACTTTCATATAAATAGCCTCCGGTTTGACCCCCTGCACTTTATAGGTGCGGCATAATTCTGTGAATTGCGCCAGATGCGCATTTGGGTTTCCATACCCTTCGAACTGATTTGCGGCTACCATGTGGAGAAGTGCCGACTTTATCTCGAACTCTTTATCGTCACCCTCTTCCAAGTATATGGGTGATCCATAATGTTCGATGGTTGGGGCAATGTATTTCCTAACCGGTCTTTCGTCGTCCTCTTGGGAAAAAATAGCATTTCCTAACCTCCTCGGGTTCGGTTGATCCATAATCTCTTTATAGGTTGATCAATTTGAATTTAAGGAGTAGGAGTATCAAAATATGGTGTTGATGTGGAAGCTTGTTCTTGTGCCTTCTTTGTGCGCACTCTAGTTTGCATTCAAACACCTACCAAGCGATCGAAGAAAGCGTAAATAAGTGTGAACTTAAATTAAAGTAGGCAAGAAAAGCAAGCAAACATGCAATCACGATCAACACAGTAAAGAAAAAAATAAAGTAGACTAACTTAAAACAGTACTAAATAGCAAACTAGTTTAATGGATAATCCCCGGCAACGGTGCCATTTTGAACGTTGTCGAAATTGTGGTAGTAAAAATACTAGTTCAATCACGGTACGCAAACAATATTTATAATCCGAGTAACCTCTAGTCGAACCCAAGAGAAAAGCCTAGATTAGTCTAAAGCGAGCTAGTAATGCTTAAGGTAAATCTACTAAATAAAAGTGGGGGATTTTCCTCTATGCGAAGTATCTCTAGCAACTACTAAAGACAAGTTCGAAATTGGGTTGGAAGTAAAGTAATAAAGAAAACGTAGTCGGAATCCTATTTCACCCTTAGGTCATCCGATTAGCCATGCAAAACAGAAATATATGCATGAGTTAATTTGATTGATAATTCTAGGCTAAAGTATCATGCATTCTAAATTCAACTCTCGCTCCTTCTCTAGAATGGGAATGATACCTAAGTGATACAATTCTCAAACTCTCGCTCTATTGAATCGTGTAGAACAAAAGTCTCCTAATCTCAACCTCTCGGTCTATTGATAGTTAACTAAAGTCCGCTCTATGCTTAGCCATATAGAATGCGAATGTCAATCTCACGCACAAATGCTAACTAAATGAATCATGTTTGATCTTCTAAACACCCTAAGTTCAATTCTCATTTCATCCTTAGGAGTTTTATTAATTTATACTCATTCATGCGTTTCGTCAAACACTTGGTGTGCATAGAATTAACATGAAGAACAAGCATAAGAATTTTCAATCAAACTTCACTCATATCGATAAAGAAACATGTTTTGCATTACAATCTAACCTAAAAGATTCATAAGGATCCCAACTACTATGGCACTACTCACTCATGGCGATTTTAATACAAGGCATAATTTTTAAAGGAAATTGTTCACCAATTGAAGACAAAATAGTAGGGATTGAGTAGAGGGTTGATGTAGAATCTTCAATTGCGTGTGTCTTCTCCAAATCCTTGAAAATTCTTCAAGTCGTCCAAGAGCAATCATCTAGGGTTTCATTTTCTGGAAAAAGCCCTCTATAATTTTGCATCTCTTTCTATTTATCCTCACTTCAAAAATTACCTTTTCACTCGCAGTGCCCGAATCAAAAGTGATTCGGGGACGCTTTGATCAGTTGATTCGGACAGAGTGTCTGATTCAAACACTCAGTGTTGTTTCGGAGCTGGGCGAATGAATCTTCCTTGGCCGAATCAATTTTGGTTAGGTCAACTCTTGGTTTGATTCGGTCAAGTCTTGGTCCATGAGATTAAATCCTTCTCGAGTCAAACTGAACCGGGTAGAGTACTTATTCTTCGCCGAATCACTTTTGATTCGGTCAAGCCTTCATTTGATCCGGTCAAGCCTTGTCAAATTTCTCCTCGAGTTAGGTTGATCCGTGCAGCTGGAGAGGATGATTCGGCCAAGGTTGGCCGAATCAATTCTGACTCGGGCACCCATCTGGTCTAGTCAAATTGTGCCTAGGCGAGTCACTTTTGCACCCATCTGGTAGAGTCAAATTGTGACTGGGCGGTCATTTTTGCTCTCGATCGTCCGGAATTCATCAAGACGGGCTACTTCATATCGTGTAATACGCATTTTTAACCTGAAATGGACAAAGAAAGCATCAAACGACTTCATAAAATAGCGGAACAAACAAGAAGTAAAGGAAAAATACGGACAAATATAAGGTCATTTGTCCGCTCATCACTATATCATCAATCAAGTATCCATAAAAACAAGTACTGAGAAGACATGCTATGAGCTTTGGATAGAAAAGAAGCCAACTGTAAAGTACTTCCATATATTTGGAAGTGAATGCTACATCCTGAGGGATCGGGAGTATCGGAAGAAACGTGATCCAAATAGTGATGTTGGCATATTCCTTGGATACTCTACAAACCGTGGTACGCACAAAGTTTTCAACAAACGCAAAGGAACAGTGATCGACTCAATAAATGTGATAGGGAAGGATGTGGAGGAGATTCCACCTGATCATGATGACGAAGAAGATGCTGAGCTAGATAATCTATGCAGTCTATAATGAACGATCGGATTAGAGTTGATTAAGAAGATGATCCAGAGGTTGCTATAGACGAACCTCATGATCAGTAAGAATGAGAAGTCGAACCGAACAGGATGCTGAAGGCACCAAAGAACCACCCTCTATACTTGTCCCTGAGCGGCTGCTGATAAGCGGACAAATGACCTTATATTGAAGATAAATATCTGAAATTTCAAGTGTCTCTACTTATGCAGATTTGTGAACTAGCAGTTGCTGCAGCACACTCTTGTTCACTTAAATGTAGGCACAGCAGACAATGAATAGGACACAGATTTGTTCACCCAGTTCGGCCAATCTGCCTACGTCTGGGGAGGACTATTCTCCAGTCCTCAATCCACTCAACCAAAGGTTCAGATCACACTAGGTTACAACGCACGCAACCTATGCTACTTTAACCCCGTGTGGACTACTCAACACAATCAGAACAAGCTCTGATTTGTGCCAGCACACCCTCTACAATATGTCAGTCTAGAATAGCTACAATCCTCTTCAAGAACTCAGCCTATTCTAGCCTACACTACTCAGCAGGGTTGCTGCAGCAACAGCTGTAACACCAGCTGAAGCACTCTGTCCGCGTCGCTCCAAGGCCTCCTGCCGAGCCGATCGAACCACTCCAAGAGCGCTGCACACTCTGAGTAACTCCCCCTCACTTAGTGACCACCTGCCACTAGTGAGTTCTTCCGCACGAACCTCGACCGAGCCTTCCACCCGTCAGCTCTCTCGCGGCTGCCTTTGATCAACCAACAAGCTCCACAGCTCTAAATTGGCTTCCAGATCAAAGCACGAATCAGTCTCTGCAAGACCTGACTCTCTTCTGCAATACGCACCACAGCTCTGCGCTCAACGCTCTGCCCGTGTGTGTTGATCGAAGAACAACTTCCGTAGCACACCCAGAAAGTCCTCTCTCTGAATTTCGTGTCTACTCTCGTGTATCACTCAGCTTCGATCAGCCTGTTCAGCCCTCGAACCTTCTGCTTAAATACCCTCACCACTTTAAGCAATTTCCAGGTTTAGGCCATTGACCCACAAGATCAATTATCTCCTAAAATCTAGGAGATTAGATTTGATTAATATCTTGAAGCATATCTCCTTCTCTGACTGATAATCCTTGCTGAAATATGCTCAGCAGCATATTAGAAATTCTTCTAAGTACTTTCACAAAGCTGCCAAACCTTCAAAACTCACCCAGCACAAAACTGTTATTCGGACAGTTGAACTAGCTCTTGAACCAGCACCTGCTGCAGCATCCCCTGCTGCATCTGTTGCTGGTTTACTTCTGCTGTATACTTCTGCTGGCCTCCTTGATTGATTGAGCTGCAGCAACTCCTTGTTCACTCATGCTGGTTTTGTCAAACACTGCCATACTTGCAATATCAATCTCCCCCTTGGCATTTTGACAAAACCTTAAGGCCAATGCACTCTTCCGAAAACCAGAAACGAAATACTCTAAATAAAATTAATAGAGAGTAAGTAGATGAGGCCACACTCGGCCATAGCATACTGACCACGCAGGGTCACAAAAAATGTATCAATATTCAGCAGCATATAAATCTTCTCTCCCCCTTTTTGTCATAGATGCTCAAGGGGCCTGCTCCTCATCCTCCAGGAACTCCAAGTCTCTGATGAGGCTCCTGATCTGTCCACGCCTGGCATCTCTCCTCTTGGCTTCAGCATCAAGAATAGCCAGCTCAGACCGGAGGTGACACACAATCCTGGCACGAAGAGCAGACTGGATTGTGGCAGCAGGGGGAAGAGATTCCTCCAAGGGAGCTGGAGCTGAAGAACCACCCATGAGAAGATCCTCATAGGCAACATCTACTGCATGTTTTCCCTTGAATAATTTGTGATCAACAGTAAAGACCTGCAGCTCCTCAGATAAGCCTTCAGTAATCGCTCCGAACTCTGGATGCTGAGATACCATGATCCCATGGATGAGGGAGGGCAGCACAATAGGCTTGCTAGAGGAGGCACTCCCGGCATGTGTAGCAAGCTGAGGGAACATCACACTTCCCAGGCTGATCTTCCTCCTCTTTCCAATAGAATAAAGAAGGTTAGCAAAGTCTTTGTTGACCTTCCCTCTATGCGAACTAGGAATCCAGTTCCTTGCACCAAGATGATACAGCAGAGCATACTTGGAGGTTAGCTCAGCTGCACTGAGATTCAGGCCGCCCCAAGACAGGCACACTCCCGCGGTAAGGGTCTTCGCCAATAATTCAGGCTTCACATCAGTGGGAGCCCTTGCATTCTCAGAAATCCCAAGGAATGCATCAATAATTTCCGGAGTAATAACCACTTGTTTACCCCTTACCCAGCTTCTCCCATACTCATCAGCTCCTTCGTCTCCAAATTTTTCTTCCATATTCACTATAAATTCTCTAACCAGAATAATATTGAAACGGTGAGGAAAGGTTAGGGACTTGAGCAGTTTTACCTCAGTCAGGAGCTCAATCATAGCAGCTGATCTATACTTGTCTTGCACCAGACGCTTCTCATGCACAATGTGTTTCCTCTCAACAGCACTCCAGGATTGAGAGACGCTTTTGTTCCTGAACCATGTGCCTCCGACAGTGAGAGCAGAGAAATCTTCAGCTGCAGGACCTTTCTCAGAGGGTCCACCAAGAGATCCTTCTTCACTGGATGAGCTTTCACTACTGGAGCCTAGGATCAGGATAGGAGCTTTGCCCTTGTCTGAAGAACGGGGATGTGCTGCAGCAGGTTCTTGTTCAGGGGACTCAGCAGCTGTTTCAACCCCTTCACCAATAATACCTGGAGACATGACCAGTGATCTGCACTCTTCTCCTGCAGGAACTGCTGCAGCAGTCTCTGCTGCTTGTTCTTCCTCTGAAGCAGCTTCAGTCATATCCGCTTCTGGCAGCACAGCAGAACCAGAGACAGGTTCTCCATCACGTACCAGCCGCCTCCTCTTCTGCGAAGCTTCTTCAGAGGGAGAGGGCTCACTGTGCGACACAGGGAGAGGGTTTGGTTCCCACACAACCACCTCCAGCGGCTGAGCAGGGTCTTCGTTGCGTGCCTTGGTCCTTCTCTCAGACCTGCCTTGCCTGTCAGCTGCCAGATTCTTCTTCAGTCCGCGTGTCTTCACCATTGCTGCAGAGATGTGGAAGGAAGGAGGAGCGCACAGAGGATGATCGGCAGAGATTTCTGAGACGCCCTTTGCTCTTGATCTGTGCCCTAGAAAATATTTACCCGTTATTTTCTTTTCCTTTTTGAAGTGTAAGTCACGTGCCTCTCATGTGCAAATATTTTTCCTTTCCATCTTTAGCAACCAACACATGTGAACAAGCTAATTCGGACCAGGTTGCTGTAGCACATGTGAGCTTGTTCACCTATTCACTTCAGGCTGCAATTTTTGCTCAGAGGATCCTTGAGAGATTCTGGTGGAGCCTTCTTCACCCATACTTGGAATACACCAGAGCTTTTCTTCTTCTGATCTTCCAGCCTCCTAACCCTTTGTTTGGGTTTCCATATTTGTACCATCTTTGATTTACCCTTGTTTTTAGTAATCCAGTGCCCTTGTGCAGCAACATGAAATGGAGTCTTTGTGCAACATGTGCTGATTCTGGACTTTGCTCCCCCTTTTTCAGCTGAGCAAGTTCTGTGTTGCTGCTTCAGATTGAAGTTGATCTTCTGCTTTCCAACACTTGTACCAGTACTCCACTTGTTCTGAGACTTTTGTTTTGTTTGAGAAAAATGTTGTCCATGATGCTGCAGCATCCTCTTGTACACATGTCTAGATCCAATTTTCTCTGCCATTTTTGAGAAGGCATCTGAATTCTTCTTCTCGTCTGTCTCACCGTCTGAGGCTTTAATGAACACTGTCCCTTTAGAGCTTTCTTCACCAGTAAATCCAAGCCCTGTTCTCCCTTTTCCAAGTCTTTGGTAAGATAATATTTCGTCCAGAATATTGCTCTGCGGGTCAGCTGTCTTGGCTGCTGCTGGAGTGAATTCAACAGAGGTCTGTCTTTCTGAATCTTCTCTTTTCAGAATAGTAACTTGATTATCAACTGAGGGTAGACATCTCCTTCGTTCTTCTTCCAAGAGATTTACACTGTCAGTCAAGGTCTGATTGGTCTGAAGAACTGCCTCACACTGTTTGAGTATCTTCCTCAGAAGATCAGCAAAACTGTCAGATGAGTCATCGTCATCTTCACTCTCAGAGACTTCAATCCCATAGTGAATTTCTACCTTCTTTAGCTCATTGAGGTGGACATCTGAAACACTTGTCAGCACAACACAGTTTTCTTCATCACTCTCATCCGAATCACTCCATTTTGCTGTCATGGATTTGCTGTTCTTTTTCTCAGAATTCTTGAAGGGTTTGCTTGGACAATCAGCCTCAATGTGTCTGTACCCTTCACAGTTCCAGCATTGAACTCCCTTTTTCATCTCTTTCTTGTCATCATCGTCCAGTGCTGGTTCTTTCCCTTTCTTCTTTCTTTCACTGCCCCGTCTGAATTGTCTTCGCGAGGAAGAGCTTCTCTCAGTTCTGGATTCCATGTTTTTCAGAAACTTTCCTAGATTTTTAACCAGCATGCTCAACTGATCGTCTGGAACTGTCTGCTTGATTTCTGCTTCAGCCTTCAAACCAACATTCTTGTCCTTGAAAGTGGTGTCTTCTTTGACCAGTTTCATCTCAAATTGTTTGAGAGACCCCATCAGCTCTTCCAACCTCATGAATCTGACATTCTGAGCTTCTTCAATGGCTGTCACCTTCATGTCAAATTTTGTGGGCAGCGATCTGAGAACCTTTCTGATAAGCTTTTCTTCTGGAATGGGCTCACCAAGGGCATGAGCTTCATTTGCAAGATCACAGAGTTTAGCATTAAACTCAGTGATAGTTTCTTCATCAAGCATCCTCAGATTCTCAAATTGTGTGGCAATAATCTGGAGTCTTGACAGCTTTACTCTATCAGTTCCCTCATGGGCAGTTTGCAGAATCTCCCATGCTTGCTTGGCCATGTCACAGTTTGAGATCAACCTGAAGTTATTAGCATCAACTGCAGCAAAAATTGCATTCAGAGCCTTTGAATTACCAGTTGCTGCAGCACCTTCTTCAGCAGTCCATTCCTCTTCAGGTTTAATTCTTGTCACTCCTTGCTGATCCATGGTGATTGGGGGAGACCACTGAACCACAACAGCTCTCCATGTCTTCTCATCAATAACTTTGAGAAAAGCTTTCATTCTAGCTTTCCAATAACCATAGTTGCTCTCTTCCAGGAGTGGAGGTCTACTCGTGCTCTGTCCTTCCTTCATTGTCTTGGCAACTTCGGAGACACTGTAGGACCTTTTAAACTCTGTGTGTCGAGTTCCCGCTCTGATACCAATTGAAATTTCAAGTGTCTCTACTTATGCAGATTTGTGAACTAGCAGTTGCTGCAGCACACTCTTGTTCACTTAAATGTAGGCACAGCAGACAATGAATAGGACACAGATTTGTTCACCCAGTTCGGCCAATCTGCCTACGTCTGGGGAGGACTATTCTCCAGTCCTCAATCCACTCAACCAAAGGTTCAGATCACACTAGGTTACAACGCACGCAACCTATGCTACTTTAACCCCGTGTGGACTACTCAACACAATCAGAACAAGCTCTGATTTGTGCCAGCACACCCTCTACAATATGTCAGTCTAGAATAGCTACAATCCTCTTCAAGAACTCAGCCTATTCTAGCCTACACTACTCAGCAGGGTTGCTGCAGCAACAGCTGTAACACCAGCTGAAGCACTCTGTCCGCGTCGCTCCAAGGCCTCCTGCCGAGCCGATCGAACCACTCCAAGAGCGCTGCACACTCTGAGTAACTCCCCCTCACTTAGTGACCACCTGCCACTAGTGAGTTCTTCCGCACGAACCTCGACCGAGCCTTCCACCCGTCAGCTCTCCCGCGGCTGCCTTTGATCAACCAACAAGCTCCACAGCTCTAAATTGGCTTCCAGATCAAAGCACGAATCAGTCTCTGCAAGACCTGACTCTCTTCTGCAATACGCACCACAGCTCTGCGCTCAACGCTCTGCCCGTGTGTGTTGATCGAAGAACAACTTCCGTAGCACACCCAGAAAGTCCTCTCTCTGAATTTCGTGTCTACTCTCGTGTATCACTCAGCTTCGATCAGCCTGTTCAGCCCTCGAACCTTCTGCTTAAATACCCTCACCACTTTAAGCAATTTCCAGGTTTAGGCCATTGACCCACAAGATCAATTATCTCCTAAAATCTAGGAGATTAGATTTGATTAATATCTTGAAGCATATCTCCTTCTCTGACTGATAATCCTTGCTGAAATACGCTCAGCAGCATATTAGAAATTCTTCTAAGTACTTTCACAAAGCTGCCAAACCTTCAAAACTCACCCAGCACAAAACTGTTATTCGGACAGTTGAACTAGCTCTTGAACCAGCACCTGCTGCAGCATCCCCTGCTGCATCTGTTGCTGGTTTACTTCTGCTGTATACTTCTGCTGGCCTCCTTGATTGATTGAGCTGCAGCAGCTCCTTGTTCACTCATGCTGGTTTTGTCAAACACTGCCATACTTGCAATATCAGTTCAGTAGTTGGGATCCTTATGGATTCCTTAGGTTTCATTGTAATGCAAGACTTGTCTTTTTATGTATATGAGTGAAGTTTGGTTGAAAATTCTTATGCTTGTTCTTCATATCAATTTTGTGCACACCAAGTGTTTGACGAAATACCTAAGTGAGTATGAATTGATAAAACACCTAGGAATGGAATGAGAGTTGAACTTAGGTTGTTTAGGAGATCAAGCATGACTATTTTAGGTTACGTGTGTGCGCGAGAGTGACATACGCATTCCACTAGGCTAAGTATTGAGCGGCTCTAGTTAACTATCAATAGACCGAGAGGTTGAGATTAGGAGACTCTAGTTCTACGCGGTTCAACAGAGCGAGAGTTTGAGAACCGTACTATTTAGGTATTATGCCCATTCTAGAGAAGGAGCGAGAGTTGAATTTAGAATGTGTGATACCTTAGCCTAGAACCATCACTCTAATTTACTCATGATTTAGATAAGTTTTGTGTCGCTAATCGCATGACCTAGAGGTGAAATAGGATTCCGAATACGCTTTCTCTATTTTTTACTTCTTAGACCATATTTCATCTTGTCTTTAGTATTCACTAGAGATACCTCACTTAGAGGAAAAAATCCCCTTTTTATTTAGTAGATTTACCTTAACCATTACTAGCTAGCTTTAGACTAATCTAGGCTTTTCTCTTGGGTTCGACTCGAGGTCATAATAAATATTGTTTGAACACCGTGATTGGACTAGTATTTATACCACCATAATAACCACAGCGTTTCAAAATGACGTCGTTGCCGGGATTAGCCATTAGATTAGTTTACTTTTTAGTATTGCTTTAGTTAGTCTACTTTTTTTTTCTTTTTACTTTGTTGATCGTGATTGCGTGCTTGCGTGTTATTTTTGCCTACTTTAATTTAAGTTCACACTTACTAACGCTTTCTTCGATCGCTTGGTAGGTATTTGAATGCAAACTCGATCGC
Organism: Umbilicus rupestris; assembly: GCA_963678935.1. Classification (NCBI taxonomy): domain Eukaryota; kingdom Viridiplantae; phylum Streptophyta; class Magnoliopsida; order Saxifragales; family Crassulaceae; genus Umbilicus; species Umbilicus rupestris. The sequence continues at coordinate 6,682,373 of OY787615.1, read as the reverse complement.
GCACGAAAAAAGCACAAGAACAAGCTTCCACATCAACATCAAATTTTGATACTCCCCTTCCTCAAATTCAAGCTGATCAAGAAATAATGGAGAATATGGACCAACCACCAGCAATAATTACAGATCAACCGAATCCGAGGAGCCTAGGGAATGCTGCTCGTTTGCAAGAGGATGATGAGAGATCGGTTGAGGAATACATTGCTCTGACCATTGGACATAACGGATCACCCATATATTTGGAAGAGGGTGACGACAAGGAATTCGAGATAAAGTCGGCGCTTCTCCACATGGTAGCCGCGAATCAATTTGAAGGGTATGGCAACCCTAATGCGCATCTGACGCAATTTACAAAATTATGGCGTACTTACAAAGTGCAGAGAATCAGACCGGAGGCTATATACATGAAGGTATTTCCAATCTCGTTAAGCGGAAAAGCCAAGGATTGGCTAATGAGTCACGAGCTGAATACCTTCCACACATGGGAACAACTTGCCCAAGCCTTCCTAATTCAATTCTTCCTGCCAGCAAAGACAAAGAAAATCCGAGATAGAATATGCCAATTCACACAACAAGATGACGAGAATTTTCATGAGGCATGAGCACTTCAAAGAGTTACAAAGAGATTGTCCGCATCACGGATTCAGCAAATGGCAGCTCATGCTAAGCTTCTATGATGGAATGGATCAAGATGAGAGAAACAATATGGACCACGCTAGTGGAGGAGCAATGATGGACTTGAGAGCCTCCGATGTGAAATTCGCAGTGTCTCAGTTCAACAGATTTGTGAACAAGCAGTTGCTGCAGCACACTCTTGTTCACTCGGAAATTGTCTCAGCAAACAAAGAACAAGACAGAAGTTTGTTCACCCAGTTTGGCCAATTGCCTACGTCTGGGGAGGACTATTCTCCAGTCCTCAATCCACTCAAAGCAAAGGTCTCCAAGTACACTCTGTTACAACTCACGCAACCTATGCTACTCAACCTTGTGTGGATCACTCAACACAATCAGAACAAGCTCTGACTTGTGTCTGCACACCCTCTACAATATGTCAATCCAGAATAGCTTCAGACTTCTCAAAGAACTCAGCCTATTCTAAACTACACTCACTCAGCAGGGTTGCTGTAGCAACTGCTGTAACACACAGCTGAAGCACAATTTGTCCGCGTCGCTCCAAGGCCTTCCGCCGAGCCGATCGAACGACTCCACGAGCGCTGCACACTCTGGAATACTCCCCCTCACTCAAGGACCACCTGCCACTAGCGAGTACTGCCGCACGACACTTGACCGAGCCAACCACCCGTCAGTTCTTCCGCGGCTGTCCTTGATCAACCAACAAGCACCCAGCTCTGAATTGGCTTCCAGATCAAGCTTGGATCAGACTCTGCAAGTCCTGACCACCTTCTGCTTCTGTCACCACAGCTTTGCTCTCGGGTGATGATCGAAGAATTCATCCGTCACACACCAAAATTGTTCTCTCTGAATTCCGTGTATGCACTCGTGTATACCTCTGCTTCGATCAAAAAACCTTCTGCTCTAAACCTCGTCTTCTTAAATAGCAGCACCAGCTTTAAGCAATGTCCAGGTTTAGGCAATGTCTCAAAGAGAACAATTATCTCCTAAAATCTAGGAGATTAGATTTGATCTTTATCTTCAATGCAAATCTCCTTCTCTGGCTAGGAAACCTCACTAGAAAATTCTCCACAGTATTTTAGAAATTCTTCTAATGAGCTCCATAGTGATCCCAGCCCTTCTGGACAAGCCCAGGTTGCTGCTGCTTCTCGGACAGGAGATGCAGCTAGTTGAACAAGCTCCTGCTATAGCATCCCCTGCTGCAGCTGCTGCGAGTTCACTTCTGCTGGCCTGCTTGAGCTGCAGCAACTCCTTGTTCACTTGTGCTGGTTTTGTCAAACACTGCCATACTACATTATCAATCTCCCCCTTGGCATTTTGACAAAACCTTAGAACACATGCACTCTCCCATGAACCAGAAAAAACTCTAAATACTCTAAATAAGAAAGATCCAACAATAGAGAGTAAGTAGTAAGTAGGTGTGGCCACACTCGGCCATAGCACAACCACACAGGGTCAGCAAAAAAAATCATGAGAAGCAGTAGAGTAGCAAGAACGATCTTCTCTCCCCCTTTTTGTCACAGATGCTCAAGGGGCCTGCTCCTCATCTGCCGGGAACTCCAGGTCTCTGAGGAGGCTTCTGATCTGTCCACGCTTAGCATCCCTCCGTTTGGCTTCTGCTTCAAGAATGACCAGCTCCGATCTGAGATGGCTCACAATTCTGGCGCGAAGGGCTGATTGTATTGTTGCAGCAGGAGGAAGAGCATCCTCCAGAGGAGCTGGAGCTGAATCACCTACCAGAAGAAGATCCTCATAAGCAATGTCCACTCCATGCTTCCCTTTGAATAGCTTGTGATCAACTGTGAAGACCTGCAGTTCCTCAGATAGTCCTTCAGCAATCTCACCAAGCTCCGGATGCTGTGAGACCATCATCCCATAGATGAGGGAGGGGAGCACAATGGGCTTGCTGGAGGAAGCGCTGCCAGCATGAGTAGCCAGCTGGGGAAAGTTCACACTGCCCAAGCTAATGCGCCTCCTTTTCCCAATGGAGTAAAGAAGGTTAGCAAAGGCTTTGCTAACCTTCCCCCTGTGAGAGCTAGGGATCCAGTTTCTGATGCCCAGATGATATAGCAAGGCATTCTTGGAGGTCAGTTCAGCAGCACTCAGATTGGGACCTCCCCAAGACAGGCACACTCCCCCTGTCAGAACCTTAGCAAGCATCTCTGGCTGAACATCAGTGGGAGCTCTGGCATTCTCATGGATCCCAAGGAATTCATCAATTCTTTCAGGGGTAATGAAAATTGTCTTACCCCGTACCCAACTTCTTCCATACTCATCCGCTCCTTCCTCTCCAAACTTCTCTTCCATATTTACAATAAATTCCCTAACCAGAGCTATATTGAATCTGAATGGAAAGGTTAGGGACTTGAGCAGGTTTACCTCTGTGAGAAGCTGAATGATTGCTGCTGATCTGTACTTGTCTAAGTCCAGCCTCTTCTCTGACACAATATGCTTCCTCTCAACAGCACTCCAGGATTGAGAGGCACTCCTATTTCTGAACCAAATACCTCCCACGGTGGTTGCAGTTGTGTCTACCAATGCAGGTCCTCTCACAGACGGTTCACCATGAGCACCTGCATTTTCTTCACTTGATTCTTCTTCTTCACTGCTGGAGACTGGGACTAGGATAGGAGCCTTTCCTTTGTCTGATGGAGGGGGAGGATGTGCTGCAGCAGGTTCTTGTTCAGGAGACTCAGCATCCGCTGTAGCACGTTCTTCTTCAGAGACTTCCTCAGCCACAGCCTCTTCAAGAAGCACAGCGGCACTGGAGACAGGTTCTCCGTCACGTACCAGGCGCCTCCTTTTCTGTGATGTTCCTTGGTGTGGGGAGGGCTCTCTGTGCGACACAGGGAGAGGTGCTGGTTCCCACACCACCACATCTAGTTGCTGAGCAGGGGCTTCATTGCGCGACTTGGTCCTTCTTTCAGACCTGCCTTGTCGGTCTGCTGCCAGATTCTTCTTCAACCCGCGCGTCTTCACCATTGTAGCTAGATTGCAGACGGTTTGAGGAGCGTACAGAGGATGATCGGCAACGATTTTGGGAAGCGCTTTGCACCTTTTCTTTGCCCTCACAGTGCCTTCTCCCATCATTAGCAACCAAAACATATGAACAAGCTCATTCTGACAAGGTTGCTATAGCAAACGCAAGCTGGTTCACCTACTCATTTCAGACGACAGCTTTGATCAGAGGATCCTTAAGAGGTTCGGGTGGAGATTTCTTCACCCATACCTGAGATAAGCTAGAGTTTCTCCTCTTCTGACCCTCCAGCCTTCTATTTCTTCGTTTGTCATGTTTGGGTTTCCATACCTGTAAAACATGTGATTTTCCCTTGTCTTTAGCGATCCAGTGTCCTTGTGCAGCAGTCTTAGCGATCCTCCTCTGCGATTCTTTCCTGCAAAGAGCTTTTCCTGAAGCAGCATGATACGGAGTCTTTATGCAGCATGTGTTGGTTCTGGATTTAGCTCCCCCTTTTTCAACTGGGGAGGTTCTGTGCTGCTGCTTCAAATTGGAGGTAATCTTCTGATTCCCAACTCTTATACAAGAACCCCTTTTATTCTGAGCCTTTTGCTTTGTTTTAGAAGAGTGATGTGCCCGGTGCTGCAGCATCCTCTTGTTCACCTGTCTAGTTCCATTTCTTTCTGCAGGTTTTGAGGAGTCATCTGAATTATTCTTTTCATCTATCACAGCATCCGAGGCTTTAATGAAAACTGTTCCTCTGGAGCTTTCTTCACCAGTATACCCAAGCCCTGTTCTTCCTTTTCCAAGTCTTTTGTAAGACAGAATTTCGTCCAAGATATTTTTCTGAGAGTCGGCTGTCTTGGTGGTTGCTGGCGAAGAGCCAACAGTGATCTGTCTTCCAGAGTCTTCCCTTTTCAGTATGGTAACTTGACTATTGGATGAGGAGAGACATTTCCTTCGTTCTTTTTCCAAGAGATTGACTCTGTCAGTTAGAGCTAGATTGGTCTGAAGTACTGCCTCACACTATTTGAGTATCTTCCCCAGATAGTCAACAAGGCTGTCAAATGAGTCCTCTTCCTCTTCACTTTCGGATACTTCAATCCCATAGTTAAATTCTTCCTTTTTTAGCTCTTTGAGATTGAAATCTGATACACTGGTTAGCACAACACAGTTTTCTTCATCACTTTCCTAAGAATCACTCCATTTTGCTGTCATTGACTTGCTGCCGTTTTTCTCTGAGCTCTTGAGGGGTTTGCTTGGACAGTCAGCCTCAATATGTCCATACCCTTCACAGTTCCAGCATTGGACTCCCTTTTTCGTGTCTTTCCTCTCATCTTCATTCTGAGCAGGTTCTTTCCCTTTCCTTTTATCTCCACCTCTTCTGAATTTTCGTGAGGATGAGCTTTGCCCAGTTCTTGAGTCCATGTTCTTCAGGAGCTTTCCAAGGTTCTTGACAAGCATACTCAGTTGATCATCTGGACTTGCCTTCTTGGCTTCTGTTTCAGCTTTTAGACCAACATTCTTATCCTTAGAAGTGGTGTCTTCTTTAACCAGTTTCATCTCAAATTGTTTGAGAGACCCCATTAACTCTTCCAACCTCATGAATCTAACATTTTGAGCTTCTTCAATGGCCGTCACTTTCATGTCAAATTTTGTGGGCAGCGATCTGAGAACCTTTCTGATCAGCTTCTCTTCGGGGATAGGTTCACCAAGGGCATGGGCTTCATTTGCAAGATCACAGAGTTTAGCATTAAACTCAGTGACAGTCTCCTCTTCCAGCATTCTCAGATTCTCAAACTTTGTAGCAATGATCTGGAGTCTTGACAGCTTCACTCTATCAGTTCCTTCATGTGCAGTTTGCAGAATTTCCCATGCTTGTTTGGCCATGTCACAATTCGATATCAACCTGAAATTGTTAGCATCAACTGCAGCAAAAATTGTATTCAGGGCCTTTGAATTACCAGTTGCTGCAGCTCCCTCTTCAGCAGTCCATTGTTCTTCAGGCTTTATCCGTGTGACTCCTTGTTCATCCATGGTGATTGGGAGAGACCACTGGACCACAATTGCTCTCCATGTCTTCTCATCAATGGCTTTGAGAAAGGCTTTCGTCCTAGCCTTCCAACATCCGTAGTTGCTTTCTTCCAACAATGGGGGTCTGCTTGTACTCTGTCCTTCCTTCATTGTCGTGGCTTCTTCAGAGACACTGTAGGATCTTTTTACTCTGTGTGTTAAGCTCCCGCTCTGATACGAATTGAAATTCACAGTGTCTCAGTTCAATAGATTTGTGAACAAGCAGTTGCTGCAGCACACTCTTGTTCACTCGGAAATTGCCTCAGCAAACAAAGAACAAGACAAAAGTTTGTTCACCCAGTTCGGCCAATTGCCTACATCTGGGGAGGACTATTCTCCAGTCCTCAATCCACTCAAAGCAAAGGTCTCCAAATACACTCGGTTACAACTCACGCAACCTATGCTACTCAACCTTGTGTGGATCACTCAACACAATCAGAACAAGCTCTGACTTGTGTCTGCACACCCTCTACAATATGTCAATCTAGAATAGCTTCAGACTTCTCAAAGAACTCAGCATATTCTAAACTACACTCACTCAGCAGGGTTGATGTAGCAACTGCTGTAACACACAGCTGAAGCACAATTTGTCCGCGTCGCTCCAAGGCCTTCCGTCGAGCCGATCGAACGATTCCACGAGCGCTGCACACTCTGGAATACTCCCCCTCACTCAGTGACCACCTGCCACTAGCGAGTACTGCCGCACGACACTTGACCGAGCCAACCACCCGTCAATTCTTCTGCGGCTGTCCTTGATCAACCAACAAGCACCCAGCTCTGAATCAGACTGGATCAAGCTTGGATCAGACTCTGCAAGTCCTGACCACCTTCTGCTTCTGTCACCACAGCTTTGCTCTCGGGTGATGATCGAAGAATTCGTCCGTCACACACCAAAATTGTTCTCTCTGAATTCCGTGTATGCACTCGTGTATACCTCTGCTTCGATCAAAAAACCTTCTGCTCTAAACTTCGTCTTCTTAAATAGCAGCACCAGCTTTAAGCAATGTCCAGGTTTAGGCAATGTCTCAAAGAGAACAATTATCTCCTAAAATCTAGGAGATTAGATTTGATCTTTATCTTCAATGCAAATTTCCTTCTCTGGCTAGGAAACCTCACTAGAAAATTCTCCACAGTATTTTAGAAATTCTTCTGATGATCTCCGTAGTGATCCCAGCCCTTCTGGACAAGCCTAGGTTGCTGCTGCTTCTCGGACAGGAGATGCAACCAGTTGAACAAGCTCCTGCTATAGCATCCCCTGCTGCAGCTGCAGCTGCTGCTAGTTCACTTCTGCTGGCCTGCTTGTTTACTTGAGCTGCAGCAACTCCTTGTTCACTTGTGCTGGTTTTGTCAAACACTGCCAAACTACATTATCACGATGGATTCAAGATTATTGACTAAATAGAGCGGAATTCACATCAATGGGGTGGAGAAAGGAACCATCTAAAGAAGAAAGGGAAGGAGCATGCCTCCAAAGCCGTGACAAAAGAAGATTTCAATTCCCTAGCAAAAATAGTGAATTCCTTGGCAGCTTCAGTTGGAAATTTAAACCTCAACAAAAAGAGAGAAATTCAGCAAGTTTGCGGTATTTGTTCTAGCCCGGCGCATAATGATGACTCGTGCACCGCAAAGCACGCGGACGAGTATGAGGATATTAATTACTTGGTCCGAAATCAAGGGAGAGAATACGCGCCACCGCAAGCTAGCGGTTATCAGCCAAGGAACCCTCCAAGCCCATGTGAGATTCCATGAAGATCCGAATTTTCCAAGAAGACCGCCGCTGAATATAGAACCCAAACCAGCACCGCCAGGATTTGTTCCAAGAAATCAGATTCAAGGAGCCCCCTCCAACACATATCAGCCGAGGAATAATTATCAAAGTGGAAATTATCAAAGACCAAGCAATTTCAGCCATCAACATCAGGGAACGCACCAAAGGCACGAAGAGAAACAAAGCAATGAGGAGCCATCCCTGATTTCTATTGTTGCCCAATTGGCTGCGACTCAAGCCCAGCAACAAAAAGACAACCAGCTTATTCTTCAAAGGCTAGATCAATTGCAAGCGCACAATAAAACGCTTGAAATGCAGATTGCGCAACAAGCTGGCTCGTCTTCGAAATATCAAGGGAAGCTGCCCTCGCAACCCGATGTGAAAGCTTCTGAGACGATTAACGCAATCACACTCACGAATAGGAGAGTTCTAGAGGAGCAGCAACCAAAGGCCAAAGTGGGAAAGGCAGCAGATGGAGTTGTCGAAGAAGAGTTTTTGCCGCAGAATTCGAGTGATGTATGGGAGAAGGAAAAGCCGCAGGAGCCAGCACCTTATGTGCCACCGATTCCCTTCCCTCAAAGGCTGAAAAAGAAGAAGGAGGATGCGCATTTAAGCCCTTTGCGGAGATGCTGAAAAAGCTTCAAGTGAGTTTGCCATTTACGGAGGTACACACTCAAATGCCTACCTATGCTAAATTTTTGAAAGATATTATGTCTCATAGAAGGGACATGCATGATTTAGACCATGTGGCTTTAGACGCAAATTGTAGTGCTATAATTCAGCGTGCCATGCCTAGGAAGCTTAGCGATCATGCGTCATTTTCTATTCCTATTTCTATTGGAGAAATTAGCATAGCTAGTGCATTGTGTGATTTAGGTGCTAGCATATCTTTAATGCCTTATTCACTTTTTAATAAGCTAGATATGGGGGAATTGACTCCAACCACGGTTAATTTGAGATTAGTGGATCGTTCTTCTCAGGCACCTAAGGGTATCCTAGAAGACGTTCCCATTAAGGTTGGACAATTTTATGTTCCGGTTGATTTTTACGTGTTAGACATGGATGAAGATAAGGAAATCCCCATAATTCTAGGTAGACCATTTTTGAACACGGTTAAGGCTATTATAGATTGCGGTAAAGGTACAATCAAATTAAATTTTGGTAGTGCAAAGATCAAATTCGATTTGAAAAGCATGCGTAGAACACTTACTAATTCTATGGATTGTCACTTGATTGATTCATATGATGCGTATAATGTTTTTGACTCTCTTGGTGAAACTAACGAGCTTTGATTATGAGTTTCTTGCACAAGAGGAAAATAGCTCGTCGTTCACCTCTATAATGGAAATTGATGAGGATCCCGCTGATTTTAATGATGGTGCGAAAGGAATAAATGAGGCGCCGAAAGTTAAGGAATTCGGTGAGGGGTTGAAACCTCTTCCACCGAATCTAAGGTATGAATTCTTGGGACCAAACAAATCTTTACCTATTATTGTAGAAGCTTCTTTGAATGATGTTCAGACTTCTAAATTGATGAATGTGTTGCATGAATATAAAGGTGCCATTGGGCACTCCATTGATGATTTGAAGGGGATTAACCCCGATGTTTGCATGCATAGAATTTGTTTACAAGATAATGCAAAGCCTAGTCGTGAGTTCCTTAGGCGTTTAAATATTAAGCTAGGAGAAATAGTATTGAAGGAAGTCACAAAATTGCAAAATGCAGGGATTATTTATGTTGTCCCAGATTCTAAATGGGTGAGCTAAATTCATGTGGTGCCTAAAAAGGGCGGGCTCACCGTGGTTAGAAATGAGAAGAATGAGTTGATACCTACGCGTACTGTCACGGGGTGGAGAATGTACGTAGACTATAGGAAGTTAAATTCAGCCACTAAGAAAGATCACTTTCCCATTTCCTTTATAGATCAAATGTTAGAACGTCTAGCGGGACATGAATATTTCTGTTTTCTTGATGGGTATAGTGGCTTCTTTCAAATTCCTATCCACCCCGATGACCAAGAAAATACCACATTTACTTGCACCTACGGCACATTTGCATATAGGAGGATGCCCTTTAGTCTTTGTATTGCACCGGGAACTTTTCAACGTTGTATGATGTCCATTTTTGCTGAATTTTTGGAAAACTCTATGGAAGTATTTATGGACAATTTTTCTGTGCATGGCTACTCATTCGATGGTTGACTCACAAATTTGTCTCGTGTGTTGGCTAGGTGTATTGAAATGGACCTAGTACTAAATTGGGAGAAATGCCACTTTATGGTGAAGGAAGGCATTGTGTTGGGACACCTTGTGTCAAGAAGAGGAATTGAGGTCGATAGGGCCAAAATTGATGTTATTGAGAAGCTGCCACCGCCTAGAGATGCGAAAGGAATAAGGTGTTTCCTCGGGCATGCTGGATTTTATAAGAGTACATCAAGGACTTCTCGAAAATTGCTAAACCTCTTACAAATCTGCTATGTAATGAGGTAGAATTTAATTTCGATGAACCGTGCCATCAAGTGTTTCAAACGCTAAAGACAGCTTTTGTGTCTGCCCCAATAATTCAACCACCGAATTGGAAGATTCCATTTGAGCTAATGTGTGACGCTAGCGATAGCGCTATTGGAGCGGTATTGGGTCAAAGGGTCGACAAGCGTTTGCACGTGATTTATTATGTGAGTAAAGCCCTTGACTCTACACAAGAAAATTATTCGATTACAGAAAAAGAGATGATTGCTATCGTTTATGCCTTCGAGAAATTCATGCAATACTTGATAGGGTCCAAAACAATTGTCTACACGGATCATGCAGCTATCAAATACCTTATGGCAAAGAAGGAGGCAAAGCCGAGACTTATCCGCTGGATTCTCCTTTTACAAGAGTTCAATGTTGAAATTAAAGATAAGAAAGGAGTTGAAAATGTGGTCGCGGATCACCTATCGAGGCTTGAACAAATCGGTGGATGTGGTGAAAGGAGTGTGCCTATTGAAGACTCTTTTATTGGCGAATATTTGCTGAGCATTGAAACCCTGGTATGCTGATTTTGTAAATTTTCTTTCTTGTGGTATTCTACCGGAAGGGGCGAATCACAATAAAAGGAAGAAATTCCTCCATGACGTGAACCGTTATTATTGGGATGAACCATTTCTTTTTAGGCTATGCGCTGACGGTTTATATCGATCATGCATTGCGGAGGATGATCAAAAGGGTATTTTGCAAAGCTGCCACTCTTCCCCTTATGGTGGACATGGGTGAAGGTTCTACAATGCGGTTTTTATAGGCCTACGTTGTCTAAAGACACGTATTGTCACGACCCAAATCCTTGGTCGAGACCGGCGCCTGATCACTAATCAAGCCAGCCTCAAAAGTGCGATGCATATTGATATAATAAGTAGCGGAAATTAATTAGAAAATAAATATAAAATAATCTATTCAGAATCCTGCCCAAGTACAATGGAGCAAATACTCTAACTGAATAAAACGACGCATCAATTAAAATGTTCTGGTAAAAAGACTGGCTGGATGGCACCGTACTTAAAACACGAACTTTCCCTGCAACGCTGAGCGGTCACTTCCAAGCTTACGACTCACTTATCTGAAATTATTGGATAATAACGGGTGAGTCGCAATGACTCAGTGAATAAATAACATACTGTATTAATATCAACATCTTTATTTACTTTCAATGGTATAAATCATATACTCAGTCGGTGCGTGTATGAATGCGTGAATGCACGATAATGTTCATGTCAATCGATCATAATAACAATGGGCAGTCGTCACTGCCGGTCCGGACCATCATATCAATGGGCGGGCTGAGCCTCACCATATCATATCAAAGAGCGGGTCATACCTCGCTGCGATTCATGTGGGGGGTCATGCATGTCGTGTATGCGATGATGCATATAATGTATCATGCTATATTTCACAATAACTACAATTCATATTGGTAGTATCCTTATGTCGATATACGGTCCAAAACTTAACGTCTTTGGACGAGGGGATCCAATTATTAAACGAATTCCGTTATTATCTAATTTATAATTTAATATTATACGCAAGCTATATAATACGATACGATAATACGATAAAATATAATTTAGAACAAGTATATTATTTACTCACCTTTTACTTCAACCCAATATAAGTCCCTCGATAATAATTAACTCGTACAGTTTCACCTACCACCTTGAGCACCTATCATGAATCATACAATTACTAATTATGTATAATTTCCACAAAGTCAATATGCTACCAGGGGTTTCTTTTCTAAATCTTTATTTATTTATTTATTTTGTTAAACAAATTATGATTAAGATTCCCTTTAACCCTAATCTAAATTAACCCATACAATAACTAGACAATTATGTTCCAATATCCACTCAACCACCTGCTCATATAACTTTGAAAGATAACCCACCTGATTTTTGAGACAATTAAACTTTTACTCAAAATCATGGACCTACACCCATATTTTGTTTATCAAGATGAACTAACAACTCCAGCCAAATAACTAAATAATTCTAATCACCTTAACCCTCTCATCAGCATGTTATAGACTTTCATACTCCCTGTTTTCGCAAATAACCAAGCAACTAAGTAAACTTTTGAACGAGAATCGCACTGAGATCAGACAGCTAAGCCAATCTTAGCCACATCACTAACATATTTTGACATCATCTAAGCCACATGCATACCTAACCCCATGTCACATAACCACAAACATGTGAACATCTCACATAACCCTACACGTGTTAACACTCTGCCAACTCTCCCCACCAAAATCAAACCTCCAGTCTTTGAATTGTTTCAACAAAACTCCAATTCCTCTCTGAGTCATGTATCACCTAATTACAAGATTGCTCAATACAACATCTCTACACTCAATTTAACCACGACAATTTCGACACTAATCCCAATCAACCCTGAAAACAAACTTCTTCATTTCATTAACATTGGATCCATAAGATGAACCCACATACCTGGCTGCTATTCCGGCCGCTGCTTCATCATTACCTCCTCCCCTACTTGTCGCCTCTTTCTACCCCCCCTCTAACCCTAATCCAACAGGCTATATATATGTAATTTCTTAACTAGTAATTAAATCATCTTATTTTAATACAATTATCCCCACCTAATTTTATTCAACCGTTTGACTTCTCCACCATAAATATGTATATATATAGAATTATATATATTTATTGGTTTATATTTAGTTGACCACATTTACACTAACCAACTTAAATTGAAATAAATTACTAGGTATTACACGTATGAATTTGTAAAGTCTTGTGACGCATGCCAATGTACGGGAAATATATCTAAGCGTGACGAGATGCCGCAGAAGGGAATCCTTGAGGTTGAAATATTTGATGTTTGGGGTATAGACTTCATGGGGCAGTTCCCATCATCAAATGGGAACAAATATATTTTGGTTGCCATCGATTATGTCTCCAAATGGGTGGAAGCCGTCGCTGCTCCTTCTTGCGATGCTAATTGGTAAAGAGATTTTTCACCAAAATAATATTTCCAAGGTTCGGTGCGCCAAGAACAGTGATCAGCGATAATGGATCGCACTTTAAAGAAAAATAGTTCGAGGCATTGCTCCGAAAATATGGTGTCTACCACAAGATAGCAACACCGTATCACCCTCAGACCAGCGGCCAAGTGGAAGTCTCTAATCGCGAGATCAAGGCAATATTGGAAAAAACGGTTAGTAGTTCTCGCAAGGATTGGTCGTCAAAGCTTGATGAAGCGTTATGTTCTTACCGAACGGCGTTTAAGACACCAACCTGTATGTCCCCATATAGACTCGTGTATAGGAAACCTTGCCATCTCCCCGTGGAACTTGAATATAAAGCCATGTGGGCCGTAAAGAAGCTGAATTTTGACTTGAAATCAGCAGGGGAGAAGAAACTACTCCAGCTTCACGAGCTAGATGAAATCAGACTTGACTCGTATGAAAATGCCAGAATTTATACGGAGAAGACCAAGCTGTGGCAGGACAAGAAAATTCAGAGGAGAACTTTCTCGAAGGGGACAGCGTCTTACTTTTCAATTCCAAACTTAGACTGTTCCCGAGAAAGCTGAAATCAAGGTGGTCGGGGCCTTTCAAAGCCGAAAAAGTGTACGAAGATGGCCACTTCGAATTGATGAATAAAGAGGGCGAAAATTTCAAAGTGAATGGCCATCGAATTAAAGTGTACCATGGAGCCGAGCAAAGCTTGGAGCTTGGAGCTTGGAAACTTCAAGCTTGATGATTCTACCTAATTCCCACAATATTGCATGCCACTTAAGAAGGGATCCTCGCAAAAGACTTCTCAAGCGTGTTTCTTATGAAGAAGGGAATCGGCTACGTCTTAGCCAAGAAGTTAAACTAGGCTGGTAAGTATTTGTGCTTTGGCTTCTACTTGTTGGTAGTGTAGAATTATTTTTGACTTTGTGTTGCGTCGTGCCAATATTAAGTTAGAGGTTTTAGGGATTTTGTGTTTGAGTGCACTCGAATTACCCCTTTTGGTTTAATTATCTATGTGTAGAAATATTTAAGTGTGGGGTGTTTTGAGTGAGTATTAGTGATATTTAAGTGATTGTGGAATCTGGTGCATTTCTGTGAAAATTTTTATGCCGAGTGGTTGTTAACACACAACAGCTGATTCGTCCGAATCAGTTTTCTAGCTTGCCCGAATCAGTTGATTCGTCCAGCCTGAAACGTTTCAAGACAGCACTGAGTAAATGATTCGGGTGAATCACTTTTAGCCACCCCGAATCACTTTTGATTCGAGCAAAGTCCGCGAACCAGAATCGATTCGGACAAGAGTTCCCGAATCATTTTTAATTCGGACAGTTTGATACAGCAATGAGTAAATGATTCAGCCGAATCACTTTTGATTCAGGCAACAACCCTTCCCTCACCCTTGCTCGAATCAAATTTTATTCGGGCTTATACACCGAATCGCCTTTTTTTTTATCCCTCACTTTTATCCCAACCACGAACCCTAAATCCTCTCCCACTCCGCCAGACCCCGTCCGTCGCCATCGTCCGTCCTTCCGACCTAGCCCTCCGCTGCCAGCACTTCCCTACTCAGCAAACCCTAAAACCCTCACCCGCTTCGCCCGCATCACTCGCTCCAGCCGCTTCGCCCGTGCACGACTCAGCTCTAATCCGGCCGAATCACTCTCTACCTGCCCTGCTCCCATGGCTCGCACCAATATGAACACGGCAGGGTAACCAACACAGCCACCCACCAAGAAACTATCCGCAGCTCAGAAAGGGAAGGGACTAGCTAAACCTAAAGCCCCATCCAAAACCAAGTCAAATCCGAGGCGAGCTGCTGGCGGCATTGTCTTCCGCTCCTCCCCCCTCCCGAACAAGCTTAGCCATCGTTCCACATTCGAGAGCAGAAAGGGAAAGGACGCCCTTTCCTTTTAGTGGAGAAATTCAGGCTGCAGATGCTCAAATGAAGGCCCTGTTGGCGCAGCACAACAGCTAAGAGGTACTAGCTCCCACTTACCAGGATCGTCCCACACTACATGAGCTTAACATCTTTGATGAAATTTGTGATTATCTACGTGTTAGTAATCTTCCCTATATCTGATCCGGGTACTTACCCGAGGCTGGTTAAGGAATTTATGGCCTTGTTTTCAGCGACTTGGGAAGCTGGTCGAACTGATTCAAAGTGCAAGGGCAAGAGGGAGCGCTTTCTGCAGTTTTGGAACTTTCGGTTGGGCGGACAGGCTTTTATCTTAGGCACCGATGACGTAGCGACTATATTTGGGTGCACTAAGTATGGGGACTACATGACATTCAGGGAAGATGGTTCACCCCACCTCAGCCAGCGTCGATGATTCAGTCCGCAGTTTGGCGGCTGATCCATCGTTTTATTGCGACGTCTATTCACATCCGCAAAGATGGTGGCCGGTATGTGAACAACGCGGATATAGACCTCATGCTTCAAATTCGTTCTAACCAGAAGGTTTGCATTGTTCATGCTTTGACCCTCCAGTTTGAGTCTTGTCAGAATCCCCAATACAAGGGGCGTGCCTTAGGTAGAGGATCGCTTATTACGCTTCTCGCGAAGCACTTGGGCTTCACATTGGACCGGGGCACGCCTCTCCCAAGAAGGTGCTCGACATGGAGGGGCTTTGCAAGATGCACATGATCAACATAAAGACGAAAGAATGGATTGTTCGGAAGGATGTCCCGAAATAGTTAGAGAAACGGATAGCAAAGAAGAGAAAAGAGCATGGGGCTCCTCGACTTCCCACCCTGCCTAGATCAACCAGTGAGCAGCTGCCAGCACATGAATCTGAATCTGCCCATGCCCCCACCTCAGCACATACCCCAGATATCAGGCCATCCCCCACTGCCCCTCCTCCCATTGAGGCCGAGCCACTTGCACACGAGGACCTAAGACTGATGAGCGCACGTCTGGACTCACTTTCAGATTCTCACACGATGCTCATTCTCTCCCACGAGGTATTATCCACACTGGTCCACGATTTTATCGCATGGCAAGGAGGTGTTATGGCGCGTATGGCAGCGCACATGGGTATTGCAACCATTCCACCACCGCCAGCACAATTTCCCCAGCCACCGCCTCAGCCGACTATGCCGTCCGCAGCTGCGAGTCATGACTCCATTTCAGCCATGGTTGAAGGTAGAGTTGATAGAGGTAATGGTGCGGGAGCTACCAGGGTAGGCAGTGGGGCGCGGCATGTAGACGAGGGGACAGCCACTGAAGAAAGTGAAGACTCCGGTCTCGAGAGGCGTACGAAGCGTAGGAATGATGTTTAGATTACTTTTATGTTTGTCATGACTTGTGGTGCTTTTATTACTATGTGATTTGCTTGACTTGACGATTTGTATTTTGACACGCTTCGCCGCGATATTTTTTGCATGACAGATGGTTTTCGCACTTGTTTGTTTCTTTTATTTGACAGATTTTTCCTTAGAACAAACTTTTGAACTGCGCTAGTAAATTGATTCGGACACACTGGCCGAATCACCTTTTTTGGCCTTGTCCGACTCACCTGTGATTCGGGGGCCATGTTATCCAAGCTCATTTGATTCGGACACCCTGGCCGAATCACATTGTTTTGTCCTGTCCGACTCAATTTCTGATTCGGGCAAGCACATATTATCCGAACTGAACTGATTCGACTAGGGTGTGGCCGAATCACATATTTTGCCTTCCCCAAATCAGAAAGTGATTCGGTCAGTCTTGAGCAGCACTTTTCTCAGTTCACTTTGGAAATTTCTGCCTCTTATTTGCATTTGTTCGAAACCTTTTTCAAGCACTATGATACACTAATTCATGCCTTTTGATGCACACGGGCATATCTATGTGAACTCATCGTATGCATTGTCACGCATTTGTTTTCCAACCTCATGACTAGCTATATGTTTCACATTGTTATATATCTTTCATAGCTAGCTGTTTAAACCTGGGAATTCAGGTATTGCGCTAACCTCTTTCCTTGAGTTTCAGATTTATTGCCACTGCCTAGAGCATCATTCACGGACACGGGCGGATGTGCATTTGGCTACCTCCACACGAGAGAAGTTACTTCGTATCGAACACAAGCAATTAAGTAGCATCATTTATAAAAAAAAATTTGGAATGAGTTATGCTTTGAATTCATGAATCGTATCTTTAAGTCGATTGACATTCTTTGTGATGATTTTATTCACATGATTCGGTGTTTGGCTAGCTTTAGTTTGATTAAGATCTTTCCGTGCATGAAAAATGAAGTTAAGTTTAGCGAGCACAAAAACAAAATAAAAACAGTTTTCATACAAAAACCTTATACTTGCTCTTGTTTGCTTTTAGGTGACTTTAGCGTCCCCATTTAGCGCTCACACTCCATGCTCCATTATATATCACTTAGGCCCATTGTCAAGTATTAAGTGTGTGGTTTTTTGAAGTGTTTGTGAAAAAAAAAAAAAAAAAAGGTGCAAGAAAGAAAAATTATATTTTTAAGGTTTTACAAATGCCGAGGGTTAGAAAGGTAAGTTCCCCCTTGAAAGCGTTTGTATAAACACAAAAATATTATTTGTTTGTTTTTTTGGGTCAAGGAAAATTTTTACAAATGGCGAGGGTTAAGAAGGTAAGTTCCCCCTCGAAAGCATTTGTCTAAACGCAAAAATAAATAAACACACTTAATTCTTGACTTTGTGCCTATTCCGCAATTTCTTTTGCATGAGTATCAGTAAGGCATTTGCATTTGGTTTTTAGGAAACGTCTAAAGTATGACCCTCGTAATTTATTACTTAAGCATCAAGATTTGTACGAGTGAAGTTTAAAATTTTCGATGTCGAAACTCCTCTTCTCTTACGGATTATGACGTATAGTCTAAAACTTGAGAATGAGTTTGTTGTCTTGAGCTTTTGGACTTGCCCTTAGCAAGCATATGTGATTGACTCGACAAAGTTTTTTGTGTAAGCGACACTTTTCTTCATACTACTTGCATAGAAAAATTGAGCGATAATTTAAATTTGACGAATGCTAGTTTTGATATCGATTCTATGAATATTTGTTGTCACAATGAAGTGAATGATCCTTAGAGTTTGCGTGAAGTGAATTATTTGCACAACTTCATTATTAAGTGGGCTTGATAAAGAACTACTTGCTTAGCAAACTATATTTGGATTTTGAACTCTTATGGATGATTGCAAGTAGGATTTGTGAGTAATCCTATTCTGAAAACTCTCACGAGACTATAACTCGTCCACTAGGGTTGCCTTGGGGTTTAAATGCTTGATGCATACGCTAAATGCATCGGTGATTCCTACGACAGTGAGTTAGGAGTAGATTAGTTTTCTTTGTTTAGTTATTTTTATGTTATGTTACATGAGTAGGGGTTGTGTTTTATGTGCGTAAGTTTTGCTACAAGTTTTGATATTGTCATATATGATTTAGCATCTTACTTTCCGCTTGACTTGTGCATATACTTGTTGGGACGAACAAAACTTAAGTGTGGGGTGTTTTGATAAGCGGACAAATGACCTTATATTTGTCCATATTTTCCCCCTTACTTCCTGTTTGTTCCACTCTTTTATAAAGTCATTTGATGCTTTCTTTGTCCAATTCAGGTTTAAAATATGTATTACACGATATGAAGTGGCCCGAAGAAAATCTGGATGAATTCCGGTCGATCGAGATCAAACAAACAACAAGATTGGGTAAGACTGCAGATGTGATTCGCCCGAATCAAGTGATTCGCCCACCTGCTTGGCCAAATCACCCTCAGCTATACGAATCAACTTGACTCGGGGAGAACTTGATTAGTTTGACCGAATCACATATGAGGTTGACCGAATCAAAAAGTGATTCGGCCACGGAAGAAGCAAGCTGCCCGAATCAGTTTCGCTCTACAAGGATCTTGACCGAATCAAATGAAGTTTGACCAAATCAGAAAGTAATTCGGCCAGAAGAAATCGATTCGCCCAAGCAAAAACCCCACTGAGTATATGATTTGGCCGAATCAGAAAGTGATTCGCTCAGGTACCCGAATCATCTTAGCTCCATAAGGATGTTTGACCGAATCAAATAAGGGTTGACCAAATCAGAAAGTGATTCGGCCAGGAAAAAGTGATTCGGTCAGCTCGAAACAGCTCTGATTAAATGATTCGGACACTCTGTCCGAATCAATTTTATTTAGGCCTGTTCGAATCAAGTGATTCGGGCACTGCAGGTAAATTTTGGAAATCTTCAAAGGGTATAAATAGAATGAGAAGTAAAATTAGAACTGCTTATCTTCCGAGAACGAAAACCTTAGATGATTTTTCAAGGAGAACTTGAAGAATTGTCAAGGATTGGAGGAAGTCTTACGCAATTGGAGAATCTACATGAACCCTCTACTCAACCACTACTTCTTTGCATCCAATTGGTGAACAATTTCAATTAAATATCATGTTTTGTTTCAAACTCACAATGAGTGAGTAGTTGATCAGTAGTTGGGAACCTTATGGATCCCTTAGGTTTCATTGTAATGCAAGACTTGTCTTTTTATCTATATGAGTGAAGTTTGGTTGAAAATTCTTATGCTTGTTCTTCATATCAATTTTGTGCACACCAAGTGTTTGACGAAATACCTAAGAGAGTATGAATTGATAAAACACCTAGGGATGGAATGAGAGTTGAATTTAGGTTGTTTAGGAGATCAAGCATGATTATTTTAGGTTGTGTGTGTGCGCGAGAGTGACATACGCATTCCACTAGCTAAGTATTGAGCGACTCTAGTTAACTATCGATAGACCGAGAGGTTGAGATTAGGAGACTTTAGTTCTACGCGGTTCAACAGAGCGAGAGTTTGAGAACCGTACTATTTAGGTATTATGCCCATTCTAGAGAAGGAGCGAGAGTTGAATTTAGAATGTGTGATACCTTAGCCTATAACCATCACTCGAATTTGCTCATGATTTAGACAAGTTTTGTGTTGCTAATCGCATGACCTAGGGGTGAAATAGGATTCCAACTACGCTTTCTCTATTATTTACTTCTTAGACCATATTTCATCTTGTCTTTAGTATTCACTAGAGATACCTCACTTAGAGGGAAAAACCCCCTTTTATTTAGTAGATTTACCTTAAGCATTACTAGTTAGCTTTAGACTAATCTAGGCTTTTCTCTTGGGTTCGACTCGAGGTCACTCGGATAATAAATATTGTTTGAACACCGTGATTGGACTAGTATTTATACTACCACAATAACCACAGCGTTTCAGCTGCCATCAAGAAGAGTACAAAGAAAGCACCCTTTGACGAATGTAATTGGAGATCCCACTAAAGGAAGATGAACTTGAGGTACTCTCATAATAACCTTCATGATATGATCATCAACTCTTGTTTTCTATCAAGCATCGAGCCTAAGAATATCATGGAGGCTCTCAAAGATGAGTACTGGATAGCGGCTATTCAAGAGGAGTTTGCTGTGTTCAGAGAAATGATGTTTGGGATTTGGTACTTTGACCAGTTGGAGTGAACATTATTGAAACCAAATGGATCTTTCAAGAACAAGTTTGATGAGAAAGGTAATATCGCCAGATTGCTTGAGAACATTATTGGAATCAAATGGATCTTTCAAGAACATTATTGGCACCTCGACTGGTTGCTTAAGGTTACACTCAAATTGAGGGATTCGACTTTGATGAAACATTTGCTCCAGTAGCGAGATTGGAAGCCATTAGACTGCTTCTAGCACTAGCTTGTCATCTGAAGTTCAAGAGTGCTTTTCTGAACGGAATACTATCTAAAGAAGTGTATGTGGCACATCAAAAGGGATTTGAGGATCCTCACCGCACTAAGTACGTGTACAAGCTGAAGAAGGCTCTGTATGGATTAAAGCAAGCACCTACAGCTTGATATGAGCGGCTGACAATATTTCTTATAGAGCACGGGTATGATGGAGGGGGAGTGGACTCTCTTTGTCAAAAAACCAGATCAGAATGCTCTTAGATCAAATATATGTGAATGACATAGTTTTTGGTTCCAGCTCACATAAGATGGTAGAGCAATTTGTTGCTAAGATGAAAAAAGAGTTTAAAATGAGCATGCTTGGTGAGCTATCATACTTTTCCGGATTACAAGTCACCCAGAAGAAAGATGATATCTTTATCTCTCAAAGGAAATATGCGAAGAACCTAGTGAAGAAGTTCGATATGGACAAGTTTAGTCACAAAAGGACTCCTGCAGCAACCTTTACAAAAGTGATCAAAGATGAAGCCGTGTTGTTGTTGATCAAACTGTCTATAGGAGTTTGATAGGTAGATTGCTATATTTGACATCTAGCCGCCCACATATCATACTTAGTCGGAGTTTGTGCTAGATATCAGGCATGCCCTAAGCAGAGCCATCTTCAACTTGTGAAGAGAATCATAAGGTATGCAAGGGGAACTAATGATTACGGTCTATGGTACACTAAGGACACAAGCACAAGTTTGGTAGGATATTGTGATGTTGACTGGGCAGTTTGTACAGAAGATAGGAAGAGCACGTCTGGAGGATGCTTATTCCTTAGCAATAACCTGGTTTCCTGGTTCAGTAAGAAGTAGAACATCATCTCCTTATCAACCGTTGAGGCAGTATATATTGCAGCTGGAGTCTGTTGTGCTCAAATGATATGGATGAAACAAGTGTTGACTGAGAATGGAATAAAGCAGGATGCAATGACGCTCTATGTCAACTTGAGTGCCATTAACATTTCTAAGAATCCAGTTCAGCATTAAAGGACCAAGCATATTGATATAAGGCACCATTTCATTCGAGATTTGGTGGAAAAGAAGATCAATATTCTACAACATGTAGCAACCGAGAAACAGTTGGCTGACATCCTAACAAAACTTCTGGATAAACTGCGATTCAAAGCACTAAAACTGGCCTTGGGTATTTGAGTGGTTCCTGACTAGGTTGCTATAACAACCGATATCGGCACATGCAATAGAGTGCTGAGGAGTATTAATGATATTTTCAAATAAATATTTAATCCCTGATATTGGGGGTAAGAAGGAGTGACACGTGTGCCCTATTGGTTAAGGTTTTGTACAACGTCAACACTGCCTTCTCTCTTGAAACCCTAATCCCTCCCACTTAAGATCAACCATGGTGCGTACTAGAGGCTGCTCTGGTCGGTTCCGACAAAGCTGTCAAAAAAGAAAGATCAAAGAACCCCAAGACACCCAACCATCGAAGCCTTCTTCGGGTGTGCAAAGGGCTCACACCTCCTCACGCTCAAACGAAGCAGGGCCAATGATGGAGTGTATTTCTACGTTCCATCGAGTTATTTGTTTTCATTGTTTAGTTGCGCATGACAGATTACCTTTTTGTAGTGTTTGGCAACGCAGATGTATCGGGATCGCTTTAGAGTTTTATTGCTCCATTGGAACATTCTAGGCCTCACTCGAGCATTCGGGGATGAAAAGAGCAAAGACTTTGTTGAGAGCAAGAGAGAAGGAAAATACTCAGGTGGTTTTGATTGAACCAAAGAGTTGCTTGGTTCAATTGTTAATGAGGGGCAGGTCGGGCCACCCAATGGTGCAATTCATGGGCCAAATGTGAAGTTCGTAGTGCCTCTGAGCTACTGATAGTGTACAAGCAGTTGCTATAGAAACTCCTTGTTCAGCCGGATCTGGTGCAACAAGAAATAAAAAAGTGAACATAGATTTATTCACCAAGTTCGGCCAATCTGCCTACGTCTGGGGAGGACTATACTCCAGTCTTCAATCCACTAGTCTCCAAGGTACTCTATACAACACAGACTCGACTTAAGGTCAATCTATGCTACTCGACCTCAACTAGCAGCTCACACACAATCAGAACACCCTCTATTTTGTGTCTCACTCACCTACACACTCGAATTAATTCAGAATAGCTACTCCTCTGATAACACAGACTCAGCCTATTCTAATTAACACAAAGTCTCAGTATGTTTGCTATAGCACACGCTTGTGCAACTAGCTTGTACAGATTCTGACGCTTCACTCCAAAGCCTTCTGCTGAGCCGCTCGAACTCTGTCATGAGTGCTTCTCACACTGGAATGCTCCCCCTCATTCAGTGACTGTCTATCGCTAGCGAGAATAGGCCTTCTACAGATTGTCCGAGTTCCTCCACTGGACAACTCTCCTGCTGCCTTCCTTAATCAACCAATAAGCACGCCGTGCTCTGAATTGGTCTCCTGATCAAGCACTGACCAGACATCGCTAGTCTGTAATCAGTCGATACAGAAACCACACTGATCTGCGCTCACCCTCTGCTCACGGTGGTGATCCAATCCTCCGCACAACTCCACTGATCTTTGCTTTTCAATCTCAGGTGCTCGGATGCTCTCTCTGTGTTTTTCTCTTTGTTCGGATGCTCACTTTGTGTTCTGCCCGACCTCCTTCTAAAGGAACTCTGCCGCCATCAAAATTAGGAAGCCCTCCAAGATCTCAACAAGATCTTATATCCTAATTTTTAGGAGATTTGATTTCCTAATCAAATCTTCAAGCTTGAGGCACGAAAATCTTTACTGGGATATTCTATGAATATTTGGAAGCCTCCCGTTGCAATGTTGTTTCATATCTGGGCAGATTTCTCATCGGGCCGAAACTGTTGCTCTGCTCCTCCAGCTCCCTGCTACAGCTCCTGCTGTAGCAACTGCTTGCTCACTGAGCTTGTACACTCTGGCAGGTTTTGTCAATTGAATGCCATTTGCATTATCAAAAAGAAAGTGGGCTTGAAGAGTCAATGACCCTCAAAAGCATAGAGAAACATCTTGACGAACATAGGATTCCTTTCAAGCTGCTGCCACATAAAGATGGGGCTCTTACTCAAGGGGAGTCAAGGGGTCAATGCCTTCACGGTCCCCCTTAAGAAGGGTCATTAAAGAGTGACCGTTACTCAAAGCAAAGGAGCTGGACTACTACTATATGAAGGGGATAACGCCAGCATCTCACCATCAGTTGATCACCGGAGTGACAACGGAAGGAGGATCATTAGAAGAGCCTCGATGGAACTTGCCTCTCAGCGCCTACAACCCTTGTGACAGATTTCTCATTCTCTAAACTCAGTATTTTCATTAAACTTGATGGATTGTAGTACTAATTAAACCTGCTCAGTTTAGGGATTTGCATTGCAATGCTCAATTTGAGATTTATGGATTCATGATTTGGTTTAGTGAATATCTACTCTTCGTTTGAAAAGCATGTTCTGATTGACGGGTTAGCATAGCCTAGCTGTGAAACTAGATTGATGTCAATTGCATGATATTGGATTGATTTGCCATAGTAGTGAGGCCTAGCGGCAGAACTAGTTTGGTGTTGTTAGTCTAGTCATTTTTAAATCTATTCGAGAACCTAGAGGTTAAGAGTAGGTGGAACTCAAGAATAGTCTTTCACTAGTTAATGCATACTTGGTCGATGATTACTAGTTGGAGTGCATTCCCTAAACTGATTTTTCTGGATTTGATAAACTCTAAACACTTCTTGAAAACAGCCCTCTGTTAGTTAAGAGTGGGATTCTGGACTAATTGCTCTCTCTTGGTATGACCTTACTTACCACTTGCTAATGTAGTAGGTCTTTATAAATTTAAGTTTGCAACACCTAACGACGTGTTGTCAGCCAATGGAGGTCAAGAAATCATCAGTGAAGAAGACAGGTGTGAGGAAAAGATGAAGATGTCCCTGAGAGAATACATGGAAGCAATGGCAGAAGATGAATTAGCAGCAGATGTTCAGAAAGGTGACGATGAGAGAGAAATTATGAAATCAGTAATGTTGCCCAAAGAGGGGGAGCGTCCAGGGGAGGGGTTTGTCGAACCCTCTAACATTTAAGAAATTGAAGAAGCTAAAGTAAAGAAAGGTACTGACGTAGCTGACCAAACGAGAGAAGAACCCATTATAGTTGACACTACAAGTTCAGACTAACCAGAGTTCATGGATGTGGCCGCTGGAGTTGCGTCAGAAGAAGCTAAAGCAACTTGTGAAGTGAGCGAGGAAACTGATGAAGAGCCTGGTGCAGATGACTACAGGGTGGTGCCAATAACTGCGCTTGCCTAGAAGCAAAAGAATACGGCTGAATCTTCCAAAGCTACAGCCAAGCGAGCTAAGTGGTGCCAAACTGAGGAGTCAGGTGTAAACTTGGGGGGCATTTGGTTCAGGAACATGGAGGTGTCCGAGGCTTGGGAGCTAGTCTCAAAGAGGGCAATCATTAATGAAAGAGTGTTGGTGGCCAGCAAGTACAAAAGTCCCGGAGAGAATTCAGTTTCTCAAAGAGCTAAACCTATTACAATCTCTTACAATTTTTAAGAGATATTGTACTGAGTTAATAAGGGAGGTTATGGTAAACCTGCACGATGATCTTGGAGTATAAGGTAGTTCAAGATTTGGTGAATGCTGTGTGAGAAAGAGAATGGTGATGATCACACCGGAGGTGATCGATGAATGTCTGGGGATAAGAGGAGAGGTTAGACTACCCAATGAGGTAAGCCTGGATGTGTTGGCAGCTACCCTGACCAGAGGGTTATGTACAGGCTGGGTAACGCATTATTTGGCGGCAGCGGACCTGACCACCGACTCCCAACTCACATAGAGGCAAGGTCAGCAAGGTCATGGGACAACTACTATTTGCAACCGGAGGATCAAGATTGATCTAGGAAAGATAATATTTCCTTAAATCGCAACACATGGCGATTTTGCAAAATCTAATCAAGGCATTGTGTTCCCCTCGCTCATCTACGAGCTTGTCACCAAGCAACACCCTGAATTAATGGCAGAGTCAGATGGACTATCTGAAGAACCTCATGTGTTCGTGGTGGATCACAAGCTATACAATCACATTGTGGATGTGGCAGAAGCAGATCCTATGTTACAGGGAGCACCAAGTCATGGAGGATGTTGCAGCAGCTGCTGAGACAAGGTCATCAGCACTTCAAGCAGCCTTACGCGCCAGAAGTATTGGACATTTGAAGTCTGAACTTGCACTACTTGTGATAGCTGAAGCTAAGAGAAATGCCTCTCGACGTGCCCAAATAGTGAGTGTGGTGTGTGACTTGGAATACCTAGTCGACGAGATCCCACCTCTAGTACATAGAGACAAGGCATATGATCAGACGTTTGTGCTTTCGGGACCCTTATCATTTGTTGACAAAAAGGGGGGTAAGAAAAACATTTGTGGTTGTGTGAATTTAAAAACATTATGCTTGTTTTGTGTTAGACTTTAGAAAGTTTTGTAGCTACTTTTAGTTAATTGTAATTTCTATTGCCTGATATAACCTACTGCTCTCTAAATGGATGCCTATGGTCGAAGTAAGCGGATGAGAAAGCTACCACAGAGGAAAGCCATCGTGGAGTACGACCGCTGATGATTTCTAAGGACCCTGACCAGAGACGGAGGCTAAAGACAAGGTTAGGGGGTTTTGTCAAAAATGCCAAGGGGGAGATTGTTAAGGATTGTGGCACCTTTGATAAAAACTCATGTCGCTAGATCCGGTAGTTGTTATAGCAAGCAGTGAAGCAGGTAGCTGGAGCAACTTGCAGTCAAATGTTACTAATCCAACAAACATTCCTAATTGGTTTTAGGAAATACATGCTGCAAAAGAATTACCAATCGTCTTGAGGAAGATCCAGAGAAGATCTACAAGGTTTTAGGAAACAATTGCTACAACATTCTTGTGTAACAACCTGCATACCCCTGCAGCAACTTATACAAAAGCAATCAAGGATGCAACAGGAATTGCAGTTGATCAAACATTATACAAAAGCATGATTGGAAGCCTTCTTAAGAAGGTCATAGCACTAGCAGACCACCACTGCTCGAGGAAGGCAACTATGGCTATTGGAAAGCACGGATGAAAGCTTTCCTGAAAGCAATAGATGAAAAGGCTTGGAGAGCAGTGATTGCAGAATGGTCGCCCCCATTAACTATTGACACCCAGGGAGTTATTCACAAGAAGTCAGAGGACAAGTGGACAGCGGAAGAGGAAGCTACAGCATCTGGTAACTCCAAAACCCTGAATGCTACATTTGCTGCTGTATGCAAACAATTTCAGATTGATCTCCAACTGCGACGGAGCAAAGCAGGCGTGGGATATTCTCGAGACAACATACGAGGAAATTGACAAAGTGAAAAGTTCAAGGATTCAGATGATCACCTCGAGGTTTGAGAACCTAAAGATGCCGGAGGAAGAGACCATCACAGAATTCAATGCTCGTCTTTGTGACCTGTCCAACGAAGCCTATGCCCTTAGAGAACTAATATCAAAAGAGAAGTTGGTCAGGAAAGTTCTCAAATCATTGACATCAAAATTGATATGAAGGTCACAGCCATAGAGGAAGCTCAGGACATCACAAATATGAGGTTGGGGGCTCTGATAGGGTCATCAAGGCAGTTCAAGATGAAAATGGTAGAATATGCAACACCATCCTATGGAAAGAATGTTAGGCTTAAGGCTGAGACCAAGGAGAAGGTAGAATCAACAGAAGAGTTGGGACAACAACTAGGTCTGCTGGCAAATAACTTCAACAAGCTCTTCAAGAAGATAGAACAAAACTCCTCGTTTGCGGAACAAAGATCTGGTGGAAGAAATCAATTTAAGAGAGGAGGAAATTTCCAGAGAAGGAACGGAAATGCAGATCAAAGTAAAGAAGACAAGAAGGACAAGTCAAAGGGAATCCAATGCTGGGAATTTGAAGGATATGGTCACAGGCAGTCAAAATGCCCCAGCTATCAAAAGAAGAACATCAAGTCTCTAACTATCAACTGGAGTGATGAGGACAGTGGAGAGGAAACTGAGAAGAAAAGCAACATTTCCCTTACTACTATAACTGATATTGAAAATTCAGATTTAATGAATTTTGAGATTGTCTATAGGATTGTTGAGTCAGATAGTAGTGATGATGAAGAGTTCATAGAGAATTCACTTGAAAGAGACTTTGCCTTACTGCACGAAGTGGCTGAAAGTTGTTGAGATGAACAAGGAGCTGCAGGCCAAGATAGTCTTTGTTGAGAAAGAAAGAGATGAACTTCAGAAGACCATTACCTCTTTTTCAGATCAGACCAAGGATCTCGAAATAGAAGATGAGAAAATTGAAAAGGTCAATATGCACAATGATACAGAAAAGAGAGACAAATGCAAATCAATAATCGTAGATGAAATCTTCTCCTACCAGAGGTATTGGGATGGAACTGCCGAACTTGGATACACGAGAGGATGTGGCTCTGAAGTAACAACCTTTGTCAAAGCTATGGATACAAAAGAGGTTGATCTAAAATTCCAGAGGAAGGAGGCTCACACCAAGCAAGAAAAACAGTGTCGGAAGAAAAGGTCCAAAAGAAAGAACCAGAGGTTGCTACAGCAACCTCTTCCGCTCCAAGGTAGAACTTCACTGAACAAACGCAGATGTTACTTCTGTGATCAACAGGGGCACATTCAACGGGAGTGTTTTGTTCTAAACAAGTACTGGAAGCCACACAGACAATATCATCAGAGGCATAGAGGGGTAACCAGAACATATTTGACTAACATTGTACCCTGCAGAGAACTGAAAGTGACCTTCGGGAATGGAAAAAGAGGAAGAGTGCTCGGCAAGGGAACTGTTGATGTACACAGATTGCCCAACTTAAAGATAGTAATGCTTGTGGATGAGCTGAAGAAAAAACCTAGAAAGTCCAGAGCAAGAAGGAGAAGTGAGCAAGGTTGGTGGAGAAAGATAGATTGGAAGACAAATGTCAGAAGCAGCAAAGAATTCCGTCACAAAGCTCATGTTGTTACACAGACCCAATGGAGATGAAAGATTGGGGTGATGGATCATGACCATACTGAGAAGCTACTGCCAGACGCGGGTAAAACGGAATTGGAGAGAAGTCAATCCGAGGGACAGGAATCATAAGCAAAGATTCAAGTAAAAACAGATTGCAGTCGCTGTAGTAACTTCTACCGCTCAGATATGACGATACATAAAGGGACTTAACAACAAAGCGGTGGACGAATGAATGACTGACACGTGTCCAAGAAAAATTTAAAAAGAAAAAGGGGATTAATGGATTTTTCTAGGGCTTGCTACTCTTTCTTCAATAACCTCCGACGTTCGACGACATCCTACTTCTGACAACCTGCAACAATGGTGCGAACTAGAGGCGGAAAGGCCTCCAAGTCGAGCTCAAGTGCTGGGTCCAAAAAACGGAAGCATATCAGTACTCAGAGGACTTCAATTGTAGAGTTTGTTCAGAAAAGGGAACTCATGGAGGTTCCACTGCTAACCTGGAAGCCGTACGGAGAACCAGCAAAGATAGAAGAAGGGTCATCCTCAAAGAGAAGGGTGGTTGAAGTCGACGAGTATCTCTTTGAGGAGGTAGATGAGGAACTGGCTTCAAAAGATGAAAGCATAAGCTTGAAAGCGGCAGAAGATGTTGAAGCATCTCACGAGATTCGGTCAAAGAATGTCGGTGATAAACAAATCACAAAGCTGTCCAGATCTTCAACAGAGGAGTATGATTCCAAGGTGGACAGCGGTGATGAAGATGAAGAAGCTGGTGAAGAAGAAGGTTCCTCTGAGGAGGCGGTGAAAGCAAAAAACCCATTGAGATTGACTGGCAAATTTTGAGTTTGAGTCAGAGTCTGCCGACTCCAGATTGCCTCCTCCTACACAAACTGGAGAATCGTCCAGGGGACCTCATGTGCCCCCGAAGAAGATAACTGGTTTTGAGCACAGGGGCATTTGGTTTCGAAGCAAATTTGTGTCCGGATCGTGGGAGGTGGTGGTCAAGCGCACTATAATACACGAGAGACTCCCGGAAGCTGAGAGGTACAAAGTGCCTGAGATCATCATGTTGCTTAGAGAGGTGAATCTACTAAAATCATTTACAATGTCGAAAACATATTGTGGCCAGCTAGTTAGGGAGATTCTAGTAAATTAGACTGAGTATTTTGGGGAAGTAGGGAAGGCTGATTATGGTAGATATCATGTGAGAGGAAAGGAAGCATTGATCACGCCAACTGTGATCAATGCATATTTTGGCATTGAGGCAGAAGCGAGGCCCCCTACTGAGGTGAGCACAAATGAGTTGGCAGTCACCCTCACTGGTGGTGTGTACTGGATGGGTGGCTCATAACCTCCTAGCTGCAGACCTTACAACCAAGTATGCCCTGCTCTACAACATCTCAGTGAAGAACTGGACTCCTAACACTCACAAGGGCAAAGTGAACAAGGAGATGGCATGGCTCCTGTATAGTAACGGGCAGAGAAGGAAGGTGGACTTGGGGCAAGTCATCTTCCCTTAGATATCTGAGCATGCTACCTCCTCCGGATCAAGGCAAAAAGCATTGCCTTCCCTTCCCTGATCTATGAGCTGATCACCCGTCAGCTACCAGAATTGGTGAGGCCATCAGAAGGGCTCTCTGAGCCTCCCCAAAACTTTATGTTGGACCATAACTATTTAAGAGAAGGCACATCGTTGATGAGACAGAAGGAGAGCCAATATTAGAAACTGTCTCGGGAGGTCATCGAGATGCTGCAACAGGTTCTTCCGCTCAGCCTGCTGCTCTGAGGTCCGCAATGCACTTAGAGTGATCAGTTTATTGGAGTCAGAACTGAAGCACGTGACGGCTGAGGCAAAGACGAATGCAGCACGGCGAGATCAAATAAGAAGCCTCTTGAGAGATTTGAAGTTCCCGGAAACGGGAGACTCTCCGCCGCCAATTTGAAGACCCAGTCATTTGTGACAAAAAAGGGAGAAGAATTGTAATGAACTAAACTTTGGATAGTCCTATATTTTTGCCATTGTGTAGAACATTTGGAGAATGTGGCCTTCAATCTTCATATGAGAAGTAGATATAGCATAATATATCAGGTAGACAGTTGACAGGTTTTTTCAGTCAAGAGTGAAGGCTGCAAGGTTTGAAGTTTTGTCAAAAATGCCAAGGGAAAGATTGTTACGGATATGGCATCTGTGACAAAGGAAGAAGATGCTACAACATCCTATAGTAGCAGGAGCTTGTACATGCAAATGCCGACTGACAAAATAAATAAACCAGAAGAAGCAATAGCATCCTATGACGATTGAAGCTGGTACATCTGATCATAAGGGATCAAGACAAGAACCAAAAGAGGCTATAGCATCTTCTGAAGATTCAAGGCTAAAGTGTCTCGGTTGTTGCAAAGAGGTGTTCCTTTTGGAGAGGATATCCCACCTGAAAAGGAGTTCCAGTTGGCCGAGCCAGTAAAGGATGAGTGATGAGAGGTATCGTCGAGCCAACGACGTTAAACAAGTGCGCTTCTCGGGAGGCAGCCAGAGCGTAGTTAGGATTTATTATCTGTTTCTTTTATTTTGAATCTTGCATGAGTACTCTTCCTGACGTTAAATTGTATTGTACCGTGAGGACACGGTTCGATTCAAGTGTGGGGTGGGGAAGTTAGTATGTATTGTCAACATGTTTATCTTTATTAGCATACATTAGTAGTAGTTAGAGCACGTTTTTTTGTAGTGTTTCATGCTGCGATGACGCTGGTTTTATGATATTATATGCTGCGATGAAGATGCTGATTTTTGGAGATGATGTTCGATTCTATAAGGTTTGATATGTATGCTTTGCATGAGCTCTGCAATATTGTATTGCTAGTGACTTGATGTTATATGTTATTTTAAATAGAGATATTACAGGATGTGGAGTTGATAGAAAATGATCTAGAGAGACTTGACACACATTCAAAGGTTCAGGGGATTAGTCGCGTAGCACACTGAGTTTGTGGAGGTTGGCATTCTAGATTGTGAGGAGTGAGACTTTCACTCCACCTTTGCAGCATTTATGCAATGGTGGGACGAGAAAATAAATCGTCATATCTCTAGTCCTAGTAACCGGGAATGGGTGGGTAACCCCTATCCTGCCTCCCGCTGAAAGGATAATGATGAGAAAGAGCGGAACGCACTCCATATGATGTTATTCGAAGGCTATGATTGGAACGGTTCAAAGAGAAAAAATGAAAAAGGACAAGCAATTCACATTGGAGAGCAAAACTCTAAAAGAAAATTCAGACAAATGTGAAAAAAAGAAAATGAAAAGCAATCGAGTTAAATGAAGTCTTCGGACTAAACAAAATAAGAAAATTTCAAGAGCTTCCCTACAAAAAAGAAGAAGAAAAAAGTTGAGTTCCTCGTAACTTGGATTTATCACGTGCCAGAGAAAGCAAATTCAGCATAGAAGCGTGACTATGACCTTGGGCTGAAGCATTGAGTCAGGAGTCTAAAGAGAACTAGCTTCCACTCATCCATTGAAATTTCATGCTCACAGGTAACAAGTATCATTGCAGTTTCTTACTGAACATTATTGAAGAATGAATGTGAGTATATGTTGATGAACTGATTAGTGAGAACATATCGAGTAGATTCAATATTTAATCTTTGGCATGACACGAGTGATTTGAGTGTTTGCGAGTCTTGATTTTGTTCTTGCTCGGGGACGAACAAAGATAAGTGTGGGGTAGTTTGATGGAGCGTATTTATATGATTCATCGAGTTGTTTATTTCCATTGTTTAGTTACATTTTGCGTGTGCTAGAATACTTCTTTGTAGTGTTTCGCATCGCATGTGTATTAAAACCGCTTTGGAACTTTATTGCTCATTTGGAGCATTCTAGGCCCGTTCAATCACTCGGGAATGCAAAGGAGCAAAGATTAAAACGAATATAGACCAAATCTGGGCAGATTGACCTGTTGGTCGTCGAAGGCTTGTCGAGCACATGATTCTTATTTGATTGAGGAGTGTCATATCTTATTCGAAAGCAAACTCAAAGGACTACAACTTCTTAGTTCACGTCAAGACGTAATTCGTAGGTTTAAAGGGTCAAACGTGCGAGATTCAAGCACTGCAAAGTTGATTCGCTCAAGAGGAATTTAGGCCAGAGCGAACCAAAAGTGATTTGCCCAGAGGAATTGATTTGCCCAGCCCCATTGCACACAGACACATTGATTCGACCAACCCTGGTCGAATCACTTTTGGTCCAGCACGGATGAAATGTGATTCGCCCAGTTCAAAACCTAATGAGACTTTAATTCGACAAACCTGGTCGAATCAACTGTCGAGCCAGCCCGAATCAAATGTGATTCTCCCAGCTCCGAAACACACTGTCGGTTTGATTCGCCCAAACCTTGGTCGAATCACTCGCTGAGCTTGCACTAATCAATATTGATTCGGTCAAAGACAATCAGCCCGACCCAAAATCATAGGTATAAAAAGAACTTCTTAGGAAAAAACCCTAGCCGCCCTTGCAGGGAAACACACCTAGACCAGAGACGCAATTCGGATTGACGCGAAGATCGATCTGTGAACAGTGCGGAATAGTTTTAGTATGTTTCTGAACTATTTATTTTCATTGTTATTAGAAGGATTATAGTAGTTAAACCCTAATTCAATTTGGGGATTTATATTGCAACGTACGGTTTGAGATCCTTATGTTTCATAATTTGATTAAGTGAATTACTGTTCTTAGTATGAATTGCATGCTCTTATTATCAAGTTAGCATAACCTAGCGGTGAAATTGAATTGATATTTATTGTGTGATACTAGATTGACTGCCCTAATATAGAAGCCTAACAGTAGAACTAATTTGTTTGATATTGTTAGTCGAGTAATTGTTAACCTATTCGAGAACTTAGTGGTTAAGAGTAAGAAGAACATTGGAGTCGACATTGCCTTAGCAGGATTGTTAGATTAGAACAGTAATTTTTACTAGTAGATGCATGTTCGATCGATGATTACTAGTTGCAATGCATAACCCTGAACTGATTCTTTCCAACATTGAGAAACAACATTCTTCTTGCAAATCCCTTTTTTGTGACAATTGTTAGTAGAACTCTATAACGAATTGCTCTCTTTGAATTTGACCCTGCTTATCACTAGCTAATAAGTAGGTAATATAAATATAATTTGGTGCATACAACGACGTGCCTTCAGTTGTTCTATCGTAACCTTAGAACAGGATCCTTTGTACTTTAATCAGAAATAGTGGAATCTTGAGGACCGAGAGTTCTCCTCCCCAGACGTAGGCTGTTGCCGAACTGGGTGAACAAATCTGTTTGTGTTCCAGATTTGGCCGAACCAAGCGTCAGCAACTTAGCGGAAGAAGTTGCTGAAGCATCCTGTGGTATCTCGTCACCAGTGATGAGTGGACAAATAACCTTATATTTGTTCGTATTTTCACTTTACATCTTATTTGGTCTGTTATTTTATAAAGTTGTTTGATGTTTTCTTTGTCCATTTCAAGTTGAAAAGATGTATTACATGATATGAAATAGCCGGAAGAAAATCTGGATGAATTCCTGTCGATCGAGTGCAAAAACGAACAAAATTGAGCAAAAGGAATAAGCGATTCGCCCAAGGCAGATTTGATTCGGCCAGGGTGGTGCACAAATCACATGTGATTCGTGCACCCTTGGTCGAATCAACCTCCATGCTTCCCGGATCAGAAATGACTCGAGGAGAATTAGCCTGAGACCAAATCTGGGCAGATTGACCTGTTCATAGTCGAAGGCTTGCCAAGCGCATGATTCTTATCTGATTGAGGCTTGCTATAGCTTGTTGGAAAGCTAATTCAAAGGGCTACAACTTTGTAGTTTACATCAAGATGTAACTCGAGTGTTTAAAGGGTTAAACATGCGAGATTCTAGCACTGTAAAGTTGATTCGCCCAAGAGGAATTCAAGGCTTGACCGAATCAAAAGTGATTTGCCCAAAGAAAAGTCACTCGCCCAGCTCCAAAACAGCACTGAGAGTTTGATTCTGACACTCTGTCCGAATCAACTCATTAAGCCTTGCCCGAATAACTTTTGATTCAGGCACGGCGGGTAAAAAGATGAGAAAAATTAGAGGGTGCCTTTGGGTGCCTCTGGCGCCAAGGGTTCCTCTCTTGGAACGAAACCCTAATTGGAAAACTTGGAAAATTGTCGAGAGTTTGGAGAAGACACCTATAATTGGAGATTCTACAACATCATTCTACTTTATTCCTACTCTAAACCCTACTTCCCTACTACTTCACTTTCTTTACTTTTCCTTATTGAACTATTTCATTATGTTTTGTTTCAA
The DNA here is from genome assembly GCA_963678935.1 of Umbilicus rupestris. Taxonomy (NCBI): domain Eukaryota; kingdom Viridiplantae; phylum Streptophyta; class Magnoliopsida; order Saxifragales; family Crassulaceae; genus Umbilicus; species Umbilicus rupestris. Next base: position 6,647,395 of record OY787615.1, on the reverse strand, counting down.
ACTCACCGTGAGTTGAATAGTTGTTTGGTAGTAGGGATTCTTATGGATCCCTTAGGTTAGATTGTAATACAAAACATGTTTCTTTATCAATATGAGTGAAGTTTGATTGAAAATTCTCATGCTTTATCTTCATGTCAATTTTATGTGCACCAAGTGTTTGACAAAACGCATGAACGAGTATGAATTGATAAAACACCTAGGGATGGAATGAGAATTGAACTTAAGTTGTTTAGAAAATCAAACATGTTTATCATAGATAGTGTTTGTGCGCCGGAGTGACATTCGCATTCTATTAGGCTAAGCATAGAGTGGAGTTTAGTTAACTATCAATAGACCGCGAGGTTGAGATTAGAAGACTTCTGTTCTACACGGTTCAATAGAGCGAGAGTTTGAGAATTGTATCACTTAGGGATCATTCTTATTCTAGAGAAAGAGCGAGAGTTAGATTTAAAATGCGTGATACTTTAGCCTAGAATAATCAATCATATTAACATGAATATATTTCTGTTTTGTGTTGCCAATTGCATGACCTAGGGGTGAAGTAGGATTCCGACTACGTTTTCTTAATTACTTTCTTTCAACCGAATTCAATCTTGTCTTTAGTAGTCACTAAGGATACCTCGCATAGAAAAAAAAACCCTAGTTTTATTTAGTAGACTCGCATTAAGCATTACTAACTAGCTTTAGACTAATCTAGGCTTTTCTCTTGGGATTGACTCGAGGTCACTCGGATGATAAATATTGTTTGCGTACCGTGATTGAACTAGTATTTTTACTACCACAATTTCGACAACGTTCAACCAGCAACGCAGTGCACATTTCAACCACCACTCCAACAACACAACAATCACGATAACACCGGCACAACACCACTACTACCACATCACAACCACCGCACCACCACCACCACAACACCACACCACCACAACATCACCACATCTATAAGACCACTATCACCACCACAACAACCCACCACCATAACACCACTAATACCACCATCACAACATCACTATAACCACAACATTACCATGATAAAATAATAATAATTAATGTTCTTAACTTATTTACTAAAAGTTTAAATGCAAAAAACAGGACCTTACTCAACCCAGTAGGATGTTGAGGTTCGAGTTAGAATCAATCTTCAGATAATTCACCCGACAAATTTAAGTCATAAAAAGTTATTTATGTATAGAGACTTGAGCCTAAAACCTCTATTTCATAACAAAGTAGCATGACAAATCAAACCCGTCCACACACAACCTAGTTTCTTATATTGTTCAGTTGTATTTCAATAAAATAATAAAATTATTTCGGAGATAAATGTACCAAGTTGCACCCTATGCCTACTCCAAATAAAAGAACTCCACTGGCAAAATTTCTAAACTACCAGATTTGGTTCAGTTTAGAGTAAAATTTGTGGTGATTTAATTATTTTAGTTTAAAATGGAACCACTCACCCCTACTAGGCAACTATTTTTGAAACGACATGAAGCTTACTGTCTACTGATGCTCTCCACCATAAAACTATTCATATCCCTAATTCTAATTAGAAAATATTCTAATACTAGTTCAACATCATATTTGAGCACCACGACAAAATTAACAAAAAGTGGATGCTTTGAATAAACAAATTCACATGAAAAAATTCCTTATAAATAATATGGAACATTACTGTGGGCCAGCATCCAGATAAAACAACGGAAATTTAGAGAGCTCAATTATCTTTCAAATAGTTGATTAAACATCTACACATACATATATTCACCGCCACGAATAGCATTTGCTGCTCCTTTCCTGTCATCCTCCGCCTCCTTCTCCCTCTCCTTCCAGCTTTCATAGTGATGATCATCAGTTTGCAGCTCATGTCTGCATATTGGGCAAGAGTTGTGCTCATCCTGCCATAGATACATAGTAATAAAAATTCTATAGCCATACTTTGAGCCAAGCATTCATGGATATGATAACGTTTTTCCAATACAAGACCACAAGCTACAGGTCGATCATACACCAATCTGAAATCTGAATAATGACCTGCTTACATCACATAATAAGGCGATGCATCCATGAATGAACAATGGTGTGATATACACACGTAGAAAAAAATGATTTGGATGATTTAGAATACAATACCAGCCAAGGTTTCAAACAAGGGGGGTGAAATGTGTGCTTGCAGGGCAATTCTTGCATTTGGTCACCTGCAACTAAATTCTCTTTGCAAATGGAGCACTCCGCATCATGTTCTAATTTGCTTAAGATTTCATCCGTAAGACTGATAATAGGAAGTTTTGCCACTACTTCTTTACTTGCAGGAGGTACCTTCCGTGCCGTGGATTCATTGTCTAGAATCTGGAAACAAAATTAACATCAAAATAACTGACTCATAGTACGGATAGCAATTCATCTTCCATGATGTTGAAAACTCAGAGCATCTTGTGAAGTTTCATATTAACGGTATTTAGGACGAGTTCATGACACCTCACAAAAGCTAAATAGTAACAAAACACTTTGAGATAGGTAGGTGATTCAATCTTTTTGAACCCTAGGTGCTTTACTAGAAGAAAATTCAGTATCAAGACATAATCAAACTCTGTTTCAGAATCTCTAGAAGGTGGATTAATAAAAATTGGTTTGAGATTGAACTAACTATGTTGACAGCATTTCATTTGCTTGTCGGAGTTCGTGTTACAAGGATGAAAAGATAGGATAGAAATTGTAGAGATACCTCTGGGATAGCTTCATCAAGTCTTGCCATCAACTCTTGTACTAACTCATCAGGGACAGCTGCTAAGTTGGTATCAGCTGGGGTTTGTGAAGATTCAGCTTGATGAAGTGCTATTGCTGCTGTCAACAGATTTGATTGCATCATCCACAAGGGTCGAGGAGGTTCGGCATCAACAGTGAGATGCCCTTCAAAGAGATAACCTCCTGAATTCAAAAGCATATTGTAAAGTGAAACTACTTTAGAGCACAATATAAAGTTGAAAGGGACTAACCTTGACTGGGCCTATTCTGGTCTGGATCAATATTTTCAACATCATGCAAATGCTGCCTGGCATCAGAAACACATGAGTTCAAATGCTTGTTCTGAGCTTGGTCGGAAAAGAGGTTCTCAGCTTGCTCAAACAGCCTCAATCCCAATAGCCAGAACCCAGGTGATGTATATCTTGTTTTTAAGACAGTTGCGACTCGGCAGATAACCGTATAGAACTGTATCAACAACCAAGTAGTTTGAGCAATAAAACAACTTCATGGCAATTACAGGCCCAATAAAACAATTTTCATCACTTTTTCATACTGATCAAGACTCAGCTATGGATGAATTGGCTGAAAACAATATTAATTACACAGTATATTCTTAAGCTTTGGTTGGAGACATGCTTGATGAGAAAACGGAGGGATGATACGTTCAACGAAAAATTAAGAAGACAATTCGGCAAAAAAATTGATGCTTGCAAACAGAGAATGAATCAAATCCCACAATTCGACCAATCCGAAACCCTAAATATTTCTAACGAAGAAAAAGGCCCAACCCGAAGGATAAGCACTGGGAATGAACCTGTTTGCGAAGATCGGGGGAAGCAGAGGGATAAGCTTGGCGAAGGAGCGAGGTAATAGAGGAGACAGTCTCCTCGAACATTTGTTTCCTCCCTAGCTGCTTCTGCAGCTCTTGCAACCGTTGCATCAACGCGTCCTCCTTGTGCGATGCCATGATGTGGTGTATAAATCGGGGATTGTTGGTAAATTTTCTTCTGGTCGATCGCAGTTGGAAGATTTTATTTATGAAGCTTCAAACTGGCTTGATGCTGGGGTTAGATCAGATCATGTGCTTC